>OY821750.1:29478080-30678080 GCA_963682055.1 Primula veris | reverse complement strand
TAGGCCGAAATATCAAGTAAGTAACTAACCACAAAACAGTGTGCCTCATCAAAACCTTGACAGAGCAAACCCAATGGGAAAATCTCTGATCGAAGGAAAAAGAGTGCAACAATGGTAGTAGTAGGGGATCAACCACAAAACAGGTGCCTCATCAAAACCTTGCTAGAGTAAACCCAGTGGGAAAAAATCTCTAGTCGAAGGACAAAAGAGTACACAGTGGTAATAAGTATACAACAGGATACTCCCCCTAATTTCGGCAATCTTAAGTGAGATAAGATGGAAACGTGTCTCGCTAAAAACCTTGCCAAGGAAAACCCAGTGGGAAAAAACCTTGGTCTAAGGACAAAAAGAGTACACGAGCATGCGACTGGATGCTCCCCCTCACTTACACACGACAGGGTGCGAGAATTTCATATTTCAAGAAAGAGTACGAGCATTCGACTGGATGCTTCATTTACTTGCACACGACTGGATGCAAGAAAATCTAACGTGGAATAGAACGAGCATTCAACTGGATGCTCTTAAACTTCATATGTGAAGATTTATTTCGGCGAAAAATGCTAAATAGCACAATCTAGTCATGTCTCTCTTGATCGATAACAACAAGTTGTCTTCTATGACAACTGTTTTATTTAGATCGTGAGACAGAACATATGTAATTCAAATATGGCTAATACGAGCTCGAAGCCATATACACTCTCTAGTCGTCTCATAGAGCACGAGTATATCAGAGTGATTCGTTTGGAGTCATTCCAAGACCTCCAAGATATTACCTTATTCCTAATGGTAAAGACAGACCATGTTAGGAATATCACTTATGCGGGTCTGATAAGTAACCGGCATCGGTATAACCGAAAAAGGGTTGCGTTAATTCGAGTACCGAAGGGGGTAGGTACACTCGATGACGCAAATGGGATAAAATAACCCACTTCCAAAATTACCATAAGGTAAGGGAATGTGTCTTTAGTGCCATTTCGATGGCAGCGTGTTAGCGCAATGTTGTGTCGAGCTATACCATTCACAACATACGAGATGTTCGTCCTATTACATTAGACCAAGTACAATGATGCGCTTATTGTACTTAGATATGAACATGATGGTTCAATATCTCTTCATCGTCTCATCAGGGACGGACTGGGTCTATATCAATGTCTAGTGATCGAACGATCATGGGAGAATCTGATGACTTAGCGTCATGATGACTAAAACGTCATAACACCTTCTGGGTGTAGTCTGAATCATGGACTTAGATTCAATCTTTATGGGACTCGATCATCGGGCCGAGTCACTACCGTGTCTTCCCAAGATCCTTTATCTCGAAGGCAAATCCAAAAATGGATTGCGTAATGAAACACGCAAGGGCATAATACTTGTTCAAGTATCCCAAGCTAATCAAGTACTCACTTAGGCGGTATACCACATCCGCTCGGATTATATTAATCCATATAGTGAACGTCTCAGTCAATTGTGACCGTGTTCCATGGTCAGGAACTACTTGATTTAAGCACGTGAAGTCACACAGGGACCTTCATCTATATCTCTTTGTCTAAATCTCCATAGAGATAAAACCGTGACCACATTCATGGCTGCATACTCAGTTTTTCGGAAACTACTAAACTGGTAAAGTAGGGGACTGTTATAATGTCCATTACGAGGAAATCAACCATCTCGTAATCAATTCCAAGGTGTGAGAGAAGCCATGCGCTACTAGGCGAGCATTCTACAATCTCATTATTCTCATCACTTTTCCTTACGAATAACCAAATAAACGAACTCGTTTAACATTGGTGGTGTTGGAGCTACAGGTCCGAACACACTTTCGCTAAGGAGTCTACTTGGATTGCAAGTTTCCATTAGGCCAGTCTATTCTACGTTGACTTCAGGCAACGGTACATGGTTCCCTGTCATAATTTGCTCATATTATCAGTCGTCACCGAATATATGAACAAGTAATCAATGACAGTCTCGTTTCGCTTCAATATCGTCTAAGATATCATGATCGACACATATTTTGAGATTCTTAGGATGAGGAGGAAATCACACATCTCCTTGATCCTTTATAATCTCGTACGACAAACGAGTTTCAGTTCACCACCTCTGGGGCTGAACGAATTAAGAACCGGTCAACTTCCTCATATCTTGGGAAGGACGACAGACTGACGGCCGACGGCAGCGTCCTTTGCTTGGCGGGTTCGGCCAAAGCAACGTGTTACGACAGGAACACGGCGTCCGACAGGGACGTCTATCCTTGCAAGCATTTTGCAGCAGGTATAAATGATCTCGTGACATCTCATAAAGTCATTAAATGCGTTTGGCATTTAGTTAGACTTGAGGGAGTCTATGCACTTACTTATCACTAAGTGCAGTTTTGGGGATCAAGCTAAGACTGAGTGGGTTATGCCACGTTACTTCACGTCGTTTCTTATCAACGGTAACGTGCAAATCTCCCCCTAACGACGGGAAGAACAGTCTTAGCGATGTCACTTTCGCATATCATGCGGTAAAGAGATCGCTTGCCAAGGTTACTCTATCAAATGATAGGCAGGAGATTCATAATCGACTTATGTCCCCTTCAGAGGTCCATATTTTGAACGATATAGCGGCTCAATCAAAATATTAATTAATCACTCTAAACACGCGTTAATATGAGACTTCTGGCTCATAACCAGTAACCAGCTGGTACGCATATGGTGTTTGAGTGTCTATGGGCCTCATGACGGACCAATGCATCAAAATAGCATAAACCCACACGGAAATATAAATTTTGGTGCGCAAGACCAAGAAATGCGTGCAATTGTTTGCAGTCGCATCATCAACTTTCCGTGAGTCCATTTGGGTCTGAACATAATCGACAGGATGTTCAATTTCCAAACTCAAGTAATTCAAATCAAAATTTCGATTCTTACTCTTCGGTATTATCAAGTCGACTAGACTTTTCAGGATAATCCGGATCATGAGCCATCAACTTAATGATAAGGCTAAGAGTTTGGGAAGTGCTGCATTTATGTGGACAACAGTAAAATGTGACCATATTGTCGATGCATCAACCATAACCATTTATATTTATGGTCCGTCTTATGGTTGGATAAGTCCACACTAACTCCTTCAATTCTTTACAAGAATTCTACGAGTTCATTTCGTGATCTTTACACATACTAGTCTTTCAAAGTGAGCATTAGTGGCATGAATTTCGGATTAATCACGAAATATATTCTCAGAGAGAATCCAAATGCGATGTGATTATAAATCAAGCATCGTATTTTGACCTGGGAATATCTCATCCGGTCAATGCCACAATATTAAAATGCTCTTATCAATCGACGACAGGCGAATGATAGTACAGACAATCATGTCTTAGTATCTAAATCATTTATCATTTCGACGACAGGCGAAATGATAAGGTAACTTTAAATGCTTTAAAGAATGTGGTAGCAACCACTTGAAAGACATTTCAACTCCTCTAAAATACGTTTTTCGTCGTATTGAATGGAGGCTATGTAAAATTTTTTTTAATTATTTCATGAGCTATACCAGATAACACTGGTTTTCTCGAATATTTTATAACTCAACAAGGTACGGCAGGACCTACATGAGTATAAGACCTCATATTTGACAAATCAATTTGGTTTTACCAAAGATTTCGATTTGGAACGACAGGTCCAGAATCGTTGTCACTGAGTACTATTTTAGGCAAGTAGTTGGTGATTACCCACTATTTCCAAAAAAAATCAACTACCCCACAAGTATTGCCTAAAATTTCATAATTTAAAGTTTGGTCACATTTGTCAAAGGAATTTGCTCAAAGCACTTTAAATTATTTCGAGAAATTTCGTAAACAGGCAAACCACAATCCAAAAGTATGGTACAAATGGAAAATAATAATCCAAATGTAAAACATAATCCAGATGAGCGAAAAAATGGCTCAATGATTTATCAAAATCAATAAATAAAGGTATCAAACTCATTTGAGCCACAAAATCGGGGGTCTCAAAAGTTTCCTTTCGGTTAGCTTTAACCACATTAGCATCGGTTTTTTCACCTTATAATAGTTGTGAACTATTTAAGGAGTAACCGTGCATGACCTTTGTCTTTATAGCATAGAGTTGCCTCATTGAGCATTATCACTTGCTTTGTGACAACGGACCATATTGTTCCTTTCAATTACTGTCTTGGAGCCACAGGTTTTCGATTTTGACGATTGTCTAAAATCTCGCTTGGCTAGGCGATTCATCAGGATCGCGACAGTTCGAGACAAATAACACTTGTCTCGGTTCTCGATTCGTGGAAAAAAAATGTACACGAAGAGCATTAATATCAGGCAAACAATTCGCCATTGACCCAATAGGATTAAAACTACTCACCGAAGTAATTTTCTTATCCAATAACAGATGGGCGATAAAGGAACACGGTGAATATAAATTCACGATACTGCTTATGGAATACAATTTCCAAGCTAGTATTTTGGTGAAGGATTGCTCCAATATGTCAATTTCAGACATTTGTTCACCATAGACGTCATCACGTCTCAAATGTGGCGACGGAATAAAATCAATGCCTTAGCATTCATCTCGAGGGTGAGTAACAGCAAACTCGTGTTTTACTCATCAAAGATGGCATCCAAAAAAATTTGGGCATCACATTTTCACACATCAGGGTGAGTAACATGTGGTGACGGATTAAAATCAACGTTTAAACAGTCATTTCGCAAGTATGTTTTTACGATTTTTCTCATCATAGATGGCATCCAACATGTGTTGGGAGTTCTGAATTATTTATCATATAAAACGACTGGTTTATATGTTTATGGTTTGCACAAGCATAAACTTTATTTCGAAACGACAGGTTCGAAAACATTAGTTTTGCTTCTCATGTGAATCGGTTCTCATTGATCGAACGACGGGTCGATACTGAAACACCAATTCGGCGAAACATACATCACTATATAAACACACTCGGGGAAATTATTATTTAGTCAACCCCTTTCGGTAGCTCTATTTGAACACGACCAGGAAAGACGGTGAGGGGGGTGGGCACGAATGCCTCCTAAAAACCGACCTCATTAGGAGAACGACTTCCGCCTTTATCTTTCCTAGACATCGTATCCAAATAGGTGAGCCTATTTGGGGAAGATTCATAATTTTTCCAACTTAAATGTGAATATATACGATTTTCGCATTTTATATATGGCAATAATATTAACAGGATAGAGAATATCTATCTAGATTAACCACACATATATAAACAGGCAGTAAATATATTTTAGAATCTATCTAATCATGCAGTAGATTTGGTGTTATAAACAAAACAATTTAAGATTATCAATCAATCCATAAAGATTCTAACATATCAAATCAAATCAATTTAAGATTATCAATCAATCCATGAAAATTCTAACATATCAAATCAAATCAATTTAAGATTATCAATCAATCCATGAAAATTCTAACATATCAAATCAAATCAATTTAACATGCAATTTTTATTCGCTTGCCTTTTAATAAAAAAAATTTATATGCATGTGTGTGTATATTTACCAAATATTATAACTTATCAACCATATGTATTGTTTTTGTATAAGTATTATACTACAGGACCATGCGTGTAATTACAGCAAACTATATATCTATTTACAGCATTATTACATATACAGTCCAGAATTTCAGACAAGTTTCAGTTTAGTCCTTGAGTAATTTTACAGCTTTCAAAGAATTACAAATCAGTACATACGTTTCAGTTTGTTGCAGATTTAATCCGACATATTAATACATGTTTTTTTTTTTTTTACCATACCAAGACATATATGTTCACAGGAAAAACAGCAAACCGTCCAATCAATCAAGCAACAAGTAACTTAGTACAAGTAACTTAGTACCACAGTAGCTATGTTATATATGCAAACAATGGACGTATCACAGTAGCTACATATATATATATATATATATATATATATATATATAACGTAATAGCAGTAACAAGTAGTTCTGCATGTCTCATACTTCCCATATCAATTTATGTAGTAAATTATGAGATTACCAGTAACACATATATATAATCTATGCAATTTACAGTACCATTTTAAATAGTAATTTACAGCCGTGTTTCATAGCAATATATTTTTATCAACCGTTAACATGTAAAAGTTGTACAGTTAAAAAAAATTATATCCGGATACCTTACGCACGGTATGTTGGTGAAGGTCGATATAGCAAAATCCTAATAAAACCCGGATAAACCTCAAGGTTTATTGAATCTATAATCCGTACTTCGATCTCCGAGAGCAGTGCTGATAACGTGTTGTAATACAACTATTAGCTATGTATTTAGGGAGACAGAAGTAGAGAGAGGGGAGAACAGTATCGTCTTTATTAATGAATGAATATGAATGAATGTAAAATACAAGACCCTTAACCCTCTTTATATAGATAGAGAGATAGGGTTACAAGCCCACTTGGGCTCATAAAGTATAAGTCTCAAGAGTCCAACAATATCTTACAACAATATTTTAAATCTCTCTATATATATAAATCTGAATTTTTTAGATCTACTAGACTACAAATGTTCTCACTGTTCAAACACTTACATATTCTTTAAATAAATAAAAAATCAACTAAATAAATTTGTTGTTAAACGGACCCGTGTTAGTTTTCGAAGTGTGCATGTGTGAGTTTATTGTGTTAGATATTTAATTAGATGTACCAAAAAAAAAACAAATTTAATTAGATTACACGCTTATTTAGTTTGAGTGGGTCCCCACCTTATGTTTTTTTTAGCACACCATAAAAATAAAAAATGATAAACCTCTATATATATATATTTTTTAAATCTCTGTATATATATAAATCTGAATTTTTTAGATTTACTAGACTAAAAATGTTCTGATTGTTCAAACACTTACATATTCTTTAAATAAATAAAAAATCAACTAAATAAATTTGTCGTCAAACGGACCGGTATCGGTTTTCGAAGTGTGCATGTGTGAGTTTATTGTGTTACATATTTAATTAGATGTACCAAAAAAAACAAATTGAATTAGATTACATGCTTATTTAGTTTGAGTGGACCCCCACCTTATGTTTTTTTTTAGCACACCATAAAAATTAAAAATGACAAAGCTCTGTATATATATATTTTTTAAATCTATGTATATATATAAATCTGAATTTTTTTAGATCTACTAGACTAAAAATGTTCTGACTGTTCAAACACTTACATATTCTTTAAATAAATAAAAAATCAACTAAATAAATTTGTTGTCAAGCGGACCGTATCGGTTTACGAAATATGCATGTGTGGGTTTATTGTGTTACATATTTAATTAGATGTACCAAAAAAAACAAATTGAATTAGATTACACACTTATTTAGTTTGAGTGGGCCCCACATTATGTTTTTTTAGCACACCATAAAAATTAAAAATGATAAACCTATATATATATGTTTTTCTAAAATCTCTGTACATATATAAATCTGAATTTTTTAGATCTACTAGACTAAAAATATTCTGACTGTTTAAACACTTACATATTCTTTAAATAAATAAAAAATCAACTAAATAAATTTGTTTTCAAACGGACCCGTATCGATTTTCAAAGTGTGCATGTGTGGGTTTATTGTGTTACATGTTTAATTAGATGTACCAAAAAAAACATATTGAATTAGATTACACACTTATTTAGTTTGAATGCCCCCCACCTTATGTTTTTTTTAGCACACCATAAAAATTAAAAAGATAAAACTCTATATATATATATATATTTTTTAAATCTCTGTATATATATAAATCTGAATTTTTTTAGATCTATTAGACTAAAAATATTCTGACTGTTCAAACACTTACATATTCTTTAAATAAATAAAAAATCAACTCAATAAATTTGTTGTCAAACGGACCCGTATCGGTTTTCGAAGTGTGCATGTATGAGTTTATTGTGTTACATATTTAATTAGATGTAACAAAAAAAAACATATTGAATTAGATTACATGCTTATTTAGTTTGAGTGGGCCCCCACCTTATGTTTTTTTAGCACACCATAAAAATTAAAAATAATAAACCTTTATATATATATATATTTTTTTTTTTAAAATATCTATATATATATAAATCTGAATTTTTTTAGATCTACTAGACTAAAAATGTTCTGACTGTTCAAACACTTACATATTCTTTAAATAAATAAAAAATCAACTAAATAAATTTGTTGTCAAACGGACCCGTATCGGTTTTCGAAGTGTGCATGTGTAGGTTTATTGTGTTACATATTTAATTAGATGTACAAAAAAAAACATATTGAATTAGATTACACGCTTATTTAGTTTGAGTGGGCCCCTAGCTTATGTTTTTTTTTTAGCATACCATAAAAATTAAAAATGATAAAACTCTATATATATATATATTTTTTTTTTAAATCTCTCTATATATATAAATCTAAATTTTTTAGATCTACTAGACTAAAAATGTTATGACGGTTCAAACACTTACATATTATTTAAATAAATAAAAAAATCAACTAAATAAAGTTGTTGTCAAACGAACCCGTATCGGTTTTCGAAATGTGCATGTGTGGATTTATTGTGTTACATATTTAATTAGATGTAACAAAAAAAACATATTGAATTAGATTACACACTTATTTAGTTTGAGTGGGCCCCCACCTTATGTTTTTTTAGCAGACCATAAAAATTAAAAATGATAAACCTCTATATAAATATATTTTTTAAATCTCTGTATATATATAAATCTGAATTTTTTAGATCTACCAGACTAAAAATATTCTGACTGTTCACACACTTACATATTCTTTAAATAAATAAAAAAATCAACTAAATAAATTTATTGTCAAACGGACCCGTATCGATTTTCGAAGTATGCATCTGTGAGTTTATTGTGTTACATATTTAATTAGTTAGATGTACCAAAAAAAACATATTGAATTAGATTACACACTTATTTAGTTTGAATGGGCCCCACCTTATATATATATTTTTTTTTTAGCACACCATCAAAATTAAAAATGATAAACCTATGTATATATAATTATATATATTTTAAATCTATGTATATATACACACATATAAATATTACAAAAATCAAATGCTGCCCTAAACTAAAACCCAGTATACTACCACAGCCCCCCCCTTTTGTCTCTCTCTATCTCTCTCTATAAATATACATATATATAAAAATATAAAAATAAAAATAAAAAATAAATGGGGAGTTCAACAACTAATGGTGGAGGAGGAAGAGGAGGTTCAGTAGATAAAGGAGTTGATTTTGCTAATTATTTTTGTACTTATGGTTATTTATATCATCAAAAAGAGATGTTATGTGATAGAGTTCGTATGGATGCTTATTATCATGCTGTTTTTGATAATAAACATCACTTCCTTGGCAAGGTTTTGTTTTTTTTATTTCTTTTTTTTAATTACCCTTTTTCCCATATTTGTTGTTTTTTAGTTTTATTGCATTTTACCATGATTTTATTTGCTTGTATTGGTAATTAGGAGAAAAAAGACCTTTTATTTTAAGAAGAAACATCACTTTCTTGGCTAGTTTTTTTTTATACCCTTTTTCCTATAATTGTTAGATTTTTTTTGATATGTATTGCTTTTATCATGATTTTAAGTGCTTGAATGTGTAATTTTTTTAAAAAACTTTGTGGGTAATTTAGGGGTAAAAATAAAGGAGTGGACTTTGCAAACTATTTTTGCACTTATGGATATTTATATCACCAAAAAGAGATGTTATGTGACAGGGTTTGTATGGATGCTTATTATCATGCTGTTTTTGATAATAAACATCACTTCCTTGGCAAGGTTGTTCTTTTTTTTTTACCTTTTTAATACCCTTTTTCCCATATTTGTTGTTTTTATTGCATTGCATTTTACCATGATTTTATGTGCTTGTATTGGTAATTAGGAGAAAAAAACTTGTTTTTTCTACTTTTATGTTAAAGAGCTAACAGCACTTTGATGGGAAGGTTTCATCTTTTTGCCCTTTTTCCCATAAACTTACCATAATTTATGTATTTGTTTGGTAATTAGGGAAAATAACTTAGTTTTTTTCTACTACTAACATCAATATGTTGGCAAGGTTTAATCTTTTTTTACCCTTTTTCCCACAATTGTTATTTTTTAATTGTATTGCTTTTACCGTGATTTTAGGTGCTTGTATAGGTAATTAGGAAAAAGAACTTATTTTTTCCCACTAAACATCACTTTCTAGGCAAGGTAGTCTTTTTTTTTAACCCTTTTTCTTATAATCTTTATACTTTATAGGTATTGCATTTACCATGGTTTTAAGTGTTTGTATTGGTAATTAGGAAAAAAACAACTTACTTTTAAGAACTAACATCACTTTGTTGGCAAGGTTTTATCTTTTTATACCCCTTTTCCCATAATCTTTATATAGTAATTTTATTGCATTTATCATTGTGTATGGGCAATTAGGAACTAAAATCACTTTGTTGGCAAGGTTTAATCTTTTCTACACTTGTTCCGATAATCTTTATATGTATATGTACTGCATTTACCATGGTTTTAAGCAGTGTTTTAGAAAGCGAAATCTTAGCTAAAGCGTTTTTGCAATAGATATGCTAGAGGTGTAAAAAATGTAAGCTTTTAGCGGCCTAAAAAGCAAAAAAGACGAGATTTTTAAGCTTTTTTTGGTCGAGCTTTTATTAAGATTTGAATCGAGCCTTTTTACTCAGTCTTTATGAAACAGTAATTTTAGGTGCTTGTATACGTTAGGGGGGAAAGCTTACTTTTTTCGTTTAAGAACAAAAATCACTTTGTTGGCGAGATTTAATATTTTTTGCTCTTTTTCCCACAATATTTACATTTATATGTATTGCATTTATCATAATTTATGTGTTTGTTTGGGTATTTAGGAAGAAAAACTTCTTTTTATCCAATACTTTTTGTTCTTTTAGGAACTAACATCACTTCGTTGGCAAGGTTTAATCTTCTATTACACTTTTTCCCATAATCTTTATATTTATATGTATTTCATTTACCATGATCTCAAGTGATTGTTTGGGTAATTAGGAACTAACATCACTTTACTGGCAAGGTTATAAGGAGTATATTTTTTTACACTTTTTCCCATAATCTTTATATATGCTGTAATGCATCTATCATGATTTAAGTGCTTGTATGAGTAGCTAGAAAAAAGAAATTCCTTTTTCCTACAACTTTTTCTTATGAACCAACATCACTTTGTTGGCAAGGTTTAAACTTTTTTACACTTATATGTATCGCATTTCCCATGATATTAAGTGCTTGTATGGGTAATTAGGAAAACAAATTCACTTTATTTTAAAACTAACGTCACTTTGTTGGCAAGTTTTATGAGTAACAATTTAACCATCTCACAATCTACTGATAAGGATTGATTTTGGTTTCTCCCATATTGCTAATGTGTGTATTTTGAGAGGAAACATATCCCAATTTGAAAATTGAAGTGTTGATTTATTCTAAATTAGCTTAAGGTAAGAGTTTTTTTGGTGAGCCCATATCTCTTGCCATATTTGAGAGGAAAAAGGTGGAACTTGTAAACAATTTTGCTGTTTATGTAGCATTAGAGCTTGTTTTTGGTAAGTTCCTTTTGCTTTTTTAGTTAGTCGTGAGAGGAAAAAAGTTAGATTCTTAATAAACAGTAAAAACAATTTACATTTGGAATTTTTTGGTGCACATGTTTGAGGATGAGAAAAAGGTTAAGACTCCCAATTTAAACTTTTCTGAGGACAAAACCAAGATTTTAAGCTGGGTCAACTTTTTTTCTATGTATATAAAAAAACTGGGTCAACTTAATGCATTGCAAGCCATAACAAAAAAAAAACGACCAAACTCCGCTAAAGCTGCAATCAAGCAGGCCATTTGTTGAGAAAAACTGCTCTTATACCTTTGTTTTGTTTTTTATGGTTAAGTAGTCTCAGAGGTGGATGGTTCTTCTGATTTATTTGGATATGGTTAAATCTGAGTTATAAAAAAGGTTGTCTTGCAAGTTCTGTTCTTTGTACAGAACCATGAAAAGTGTCGAGTTTTGCTGTGCTTATAGTTATTTCATTGAATGCCCTACACATATTTTTCAAGTTTTAAGATTTTCTGGGTGTCTAGTTTTGTTTTTCCAACTTACGAGCAGTTTTTATGACGTCTTAGTAACTGTTTCGGCTATTTTTGGTTCTTTAGAAAAAAATGAATATAAGCAAAGTTCTCAAGTTTTTTTTTTATCTCTGATGCCTGTCTTTGGTAATGATTTATTAATCTTGCTTACTCAGCAAGTGAAAGATTCACTTCTTAGTAGATGCTGTGTAGGCTCATTGTTGTGTAAAAGTTTATTTTTCTAAAGTAGGTTTTGTGTGTTTGTCCATTTTCTATGCTAGTTTCTCAGGTTAGGACCTTCTGGAAAGAATTATGAATTCCATATGAGGGTTCCAAATTTACATGTAAAAAACTTCTAAAATCCGTTGGAAATTTTAGCCTTTAGTAGGATTCTTATAGTTATTGGAATGCTATGAGACCCCCTAATGCTTTTGCTTAATCCATCCAGTTTGTGAATCAAAAGAAGAATGTAGTGTATAAAAAACCCGGAGATGGCGGTAAAATCAACTTTATTGTACTCGAGTTTCGTTCTTAAGTCATCGTATTAGAACATTGTCTGTAAAAACGTTGAACTGATTCTTGAATTATTGAAACCAGAGACAGTGTGACAAGAAATTTTACATTACTGCACTCGAATTCTGTTCTTATCGATTCCATGAGAAATTTTGCGTTTATTGACATTCAAAGGGACTAAAATCTTGAATTATTGGAAAAGACTGTGTTGGATGTAGGAACTGGTAGTGGCATTCTTGCAATTTGGGCGGCACAAGCCGGTGCAAAAAAAGTTTATGCTGTTGAAGCTACAAAAATGTCAGAGCATGCAAGAGAGCTTGTAAAAGCAAATAACCTTCAAGATACTGTTGATGTTATCGAAGGTTCAATTGAAGACATTACTTTGCCAGAGAAAGGTTAAATCTTTTAACTTTTATAATGACACTTAGGTGCAGCTTTCAAGCTCACTATTTTGCTTTAATATGGGCTGCATTTTTGTTGTCTAGCTTTAAAAGCAGAGTATATCTGGTTTTTGGCATAAAAGGCTTATAAAAATTAAGCTGTAGAACCCTTTTTTTAAGCAACTCAAAATACTTGGCTTATCTCCTTGAAAGCTACAACCACTCAAGTCCTCCAGATTTGGTTGGTTGCAGCTTTCAGGTCATTTTATTTTTGCTTGGAAAACGGATTGCATATATTTTTTATAATAAAAAATTAGGATTTCATTTGGTTAATCAGATAAAAAAGTTTCAGGTTTTCTTACCTTTTTTCCTAAAAAACATAGAAACTGTAAGTTGGATGAAACCCAGTTTTTCCGCAATGATAAAGGATCCAACTTATTTGCTCAAAAATTGGGAGGAAAACAACCCCTTAAATGTTTAAGTTTTAGGGGACTTTGCTTAAAAAGTTGGTAATTATTTGTTTATCAATTTACAGTTGACGTGATTATCTCCGAGTGGATGGGATATTTTCTTCTCCGTGAATCCATGTTTGATTCCGTGATTTGGGCACGTGATCGCTGGCTGAAGCCAACTGGGATGATGTTAGTAGTTCTATTTAAATTGAATTTATATACATCATCTACTAAGAGCTTGTTTGGTTGCAGATTTTAAGTAAAGAAGCTGGATTTTTTGAGTTTCAGAAGGAAACAAAAACTAGTTTCATTC
This sequence comes from Primula veris, assembly GCA_963682055.1. Lineage (NCBI taxonomy): Eukaryota > Viridiplantae > Streptophyta > Magnoliopsida > Ericales > Primulaceae > Primula > Primula veris. The sequence continues at coordinate 30,664,323 of OY821750.1, read as the reverse complement.
AGCCTAAACTTCTAGCTTTTTCTACCGAAAATCGAGAAACACTCTAATTTCAAGCTAGACATGAAGTCCATAGTTTGAGCAAAGAGCTAAGCTTAGAAGATGCAACCAAGCAAGGCTTATTTTTAAGAAATTCTGTTACTTAAAATACTAGTTGTGACCTATTGTTTTTTGGTTTCAGGTTTAAAACTAGGTTTATTAATTCGAAACCTAAATTTTTTTGTCTAAAAAACCTTAAAAATCTGTTTATTAGCTTGACAATTAAATTCCATGGAGATTTAAAGCAGATTAATAGCTGCAACCAAACAAGGTCTATGTCGGAGAAAGAAGACATTATTTAACTTAATATATGACAAGATATCATTCAGTTTTGACTTTTGAGTATTCTTTTGTGATCAAGAGAAACACTAGGTTCATGGGGCTAAAAAATATTCTAGTCTTTCTGTGCCAAAAATCCAGAAAAAAGGTCAGCTTTTATGCTGGATAACCAAATGCAGTCCAGATTATAAGAAATAAAGCTGAGATTAAAAGACGCAATCAAATAGGCCAAATTATTAGAAAGAAAAGCCTTTTACTTCAAATTAATAGAAGACCTAATTTAGTTTGGGTGATTTATGTTTTATATAATTAACGAAGACTTTTAATTCCAGGTATCCGAGTCATGCTCGGATGTGGTTGGCACCCATCAGGTCTGGACTTGGGGATCAAAAGATGCACGACTATGAAGGATCTATGGATGATTGGTCATATTTTCTTAAAGATACAAATTCGTATTATGGTGTTGATATGAGTGTTCTAACAAAGGCTTTTGCAGAAGAGCAAAAGAAATACTATTTACAGGTAACCGACTATAACTTGTTCTAAGGGTGCTACTGCTTAGTAATTATTTATGTGATTCTTTTGGCTGCTGATATAGACATGTATATGGTGCTTGCTAAGTAATATGTGAATTATAATTTACAACACATTATCCTTTGTTTTTTAACAATACTTCTTTTGCAAGTCTCGGCATTCCTGACATGGTTATATTCGTTGTCTTCTTTATATTAGCTTTACTTTGTGAGTGCATTTAGGAGCAGCAAATTATTGCACATATTTTATGAGTAATGATGTATATTAAAATGATGTGATAAAAAGTAACCCTGTTTAAAATAAGAACAAAAAAAGGCAATGTTCTAATAGGCGCAAGGCGTGCTCTAGGCAGAAATAGGTGCTTGCGGAAATAGGTCGCCAAGCGCCTATTCTTGCATATTTCCGCTTAATCACTGCTTATCTGCTTAACCCCCCCTAATCACCTAGGTGCCTAGGCTAGCTCGATAACAGTGAGAAAATGGCTCGCTAGTCGTTATTGCTGGACAAAGAAAGACATGCTTTATTTTTGTTCATCTTATAGAGCTCAATCGCGTGGGAAACTACTCAAATTGGCTTTGGTGTAAATCTTCAAGGATTATGTTAATTAGTCATCAGCATATAAATTAGAATATCAATTTTATAAAATTAGCTTTGAAAAGCTACCCTCGATGTTTCAGTTATGCGGAACATTTTATCACTTATGGCAAACACTGAGAAATTAAAATAATATTTTGGTATATACAGATTTAGATTTAATATTTTTTAGTCTTTTGAACTGAACATGCTCCCCATTATTTAAGTTCGACTTTTTAACTTTTATTCGATTCCTGTTAGAAGCTTCATTTCTATCTTTTACCCTGCTAAATATGTGTTCTTATTCTTCTTAGATGGCCTCTAATAATTGTTTTTAAGTTATAACTTGGTGTTTTACATTTTTGCAGACATCATTGTGGAGCAACCTTCATCCCAATCAAGTTATAGGTGATGCTGCGGTTTTAAAAGAAATCGATTGTTTAACTGTAACGGTTAATGACATTCTCAATGTCAGAGCAAATGTTTCGTCATCTATTTCTAATGTGGAAACAAGGCTTTGTGGCTTTGCTGGTTGGTTTGATGTGCATTTCCGAGTAAGTTTTTGTTTCCAAGCAATAAAATGAGCAACTGTAATATCAGTATTATATTTTCAAAATTTCACGTTACTGATTTGAATTGATTTATCGAATATTTTTTTGGTACTTTGAAGGGAAGGAAAGAAGACCCAGCTCATGAGGAAGTTGAGTTGACTACTGCTCCTAGTGAAGAAAATGGCACTCATTGGGGTCAACAGGTTTGTAACACTAGTCATGAAATGATTCAAAATATTCTTGACGTGTGTTTATATGTATATATAATGTACTTGTGTATATATATATATTGAGGGAGGATCGAGGGACATCATATTAGACATTAAAAGGGAGATCAATATTTCAACCCTTAAAGTCAAGGGACAAGATTGAAAGTTACTTACAAACCTGTGTAGTCATTGCACCCAATCTTCTAGTTTCATTATTGTTTAGTAACTAGTACTTTCAAGGGATTCAAATTATTAGCAATATATACTCATAACGTAAATTAAATCCGAACCTTCAAATCATTGGGATTTAGGGTTTATTTCAGTTTTGTACACCAAGATATCATCGGATTTCAATGCTTTACACAAACCTATAGAAATTAGCAATTACTCCATAGTACACTATTGTTACATTCTTGACTATTTAGCAAACTTAACCTCCATTTGAAATCCAAACCTTCACGTTATTAGGAAGTAGGGTAAATTACGGTTTTGTACACTTAGATATCATCTGATGTTAATTCTGTATACCGATCCATAAAAAGTAGCAATCAGTAAACTAACTTTACATTTCCGACGACTGAAGGATTTCAAGAGGGAAAATGTGAAAGAAAAGATTCTTGATATGGATTCGTGTTTTTCTGTAATGAGCTTTGCTTTTCAGTTAAACTTTTGGAGCTTTAGTGTACTGAATAGGAAAATATAAAAGTCATAGGTTCCGGTGGAATACTAAATGGTTGCGGGAACAACTTATTTCATGTACCATTATTTTGGATGCCTTTTCAATGATGCTTATTATGTAGTATTCTAATGTGTGACACTATGTTGTCCACTACATTTGTTTCCTTTCCAACATTCTTTCCCTTTTCTTGTTGTGCAGGTGTTTGTATGGCACCCATCTATGTTTGTTAGTGAAAACGATACTCTGAACATTGATTTCTCAATGGTACGATCAAAAGAAAACCATCGGTTGATGGAGGTCGAACTCAGCTGTGAGATTAAAAAGTCTAATGGCAAGTTGCTTCAGCCTATCAAAAACAAGTTTTATATTGAGTAAAAAAAAGGAAGACCTTTTCTCGACTTTTACTGGTAAGATTTAATTTCTTCTTCCACTGCAGCTTTTAAAAAGTTCATCTTCTTTACATTTCATTTCAATTAATAGGTGGACTGTATTTGCTTGACCACCTTTAAAGCTGCTATCCTTGTTTGTTTTGGCCTTAAAAGACAATAAGCTTGATGAACCCAACTCTTTCTAACCTCCAAAAGTCTAGGTTATTTGTTTGAAACATGCAACCAAACTATACTGGCCCAGAAATGTCGTGTTTTTTTTGTGTGCATAAAATGTGAAGTCAACTGGCGACTTAACAGACGGTTGGTGTTATTTTATTCATGATCGTGGTCAAAATTTAACCATAGGCTAGTACTTGTTTAACATTTTTAGCACTTCTGGTAGCTTCTCATGATTGCTCCAGCGTTATTACGTTATTACAAGTATTTGCAATCGGTTTTAATGTGAGTGATGTATTGTGTTCTTTCTAACACATTGTTTACATGTTTCAGTTCCTGCAATCCGGGACCTTATAAATTTGTAAGCTTTTCAACCTGACCACGTCTCAAGTTATCTGGTAAGGTTATCAAAGATCAACGTTTTTACAGAAAAGCTGGGTTTGTGTCTTTTTTTTTTCAACTTGTATGTTTACATCGTGTTGTGTTATAAAGATGCAAGTCTTCAGTCGCTCTTGATTATTTTTGTAACCTATTTATCCTCTTATAGGAATATTCTTTGACCTGCAAATTTTGCTTCGTTTTATTTAGTTCTTTCTTTTCTTCTAGAAACGGTGTTTTTAGTAAATTTTGGCTTCATCTCATTATCAAAAGTTATGCTTTTCTATCTCCCTTGAATGAATATTAGTTTGGGTTAACATTTTGAAATTTCATAAAACTTGCCAGATGTACTACTGTCTTCCTCCCCAAATAATACCCTTTTGAGATTAAACTCTTAATTTAACACGGTTTATGTTTTGTGATTTTGAACCTTTTTAGAACAAACTGTTATGTTCTTCATACAAAGGCGTAAAAATATCCATTTATTTCTCCACAACCATAATATTCTTTATTTAACTTTTAGTTAGGGTTATAAAAATTAGAGGCAATCGAAACTTTGAGAGTTGAGGTGTGCTTTTATCTGTTTTTGCTACCAAAGCAAGATTTTACAACTTGCATTATTAAATTGTCTTTATTTCCTGAATTATTGATGGAAAAGCAATTCTAACTTCTTATATCACACTTCTGTTCTGAAGAAATTTATACGTTTCACTTGCTTTTCTTTTGCAGTTAATTGTTTATGGACAAGAATACCGAATTTTTATCTTTTTTGTAAAGACGCTTACTCTGTATCAAGATCCCAGTTTTCGTAAAATAAAGTATAATACTCGAATTATTAATTAAGCTAATGAAATGAGCTTATGTCCGTCGAACGATCCGAGAGAAAGAGAAGTAGGACTTGGGACTTGGGATTGATATTATACAAGTGAATTGGATATGACTTGATTTTCATATACTTTTATTTACCTTAACATAAGATATATTCTTTTCTATAGTAAGGATTCCACAGTTTTATGTTTTTAAACGTCTGTATTACCTAACTTTATTGATAAAAGCTCAATATAACAATCTTGCATCTCATGTCTGTAATCCAATATGGGGAAGAAGTTAAGTTTATATGCAAAACACGATTTACAAAAAGTTCCGATCACTAATATTTTCTATGAGCGCCTATTGTGATGTCGAGTAATCGACAACTAAGCTGCAACTGCATTCGTCCTTTTGTTTTCTTAGCTCTCAATCCTTTGGATTACGTTAAATAAACCGACATGACCCAAGTTACACAGAAAATTCAATTTCGTCCGAATTAATAAGTACAAGTTACACAGAAAAATCAATTTCTTCCGAATTAATAAGTACAAGTTACACCGAAAACGCATGGTGGGACCTTTAAGAATTGGAGCAATTGTTAAACTGAAAGCACATTGTTGCCATGAATCAGATAATTTGTCAATTTACATATGTTATCATCTGTACACACCCCCGATTTAGCACTAGCAACTGAGATGCTAATAGCTCTAGGGTACATGGAACTAACTGAGTAGGGATAGTCGGGGTTGCAGCTCCCCTCATTTTGAAAAAAATTGATGAAAAAATAGATTTTTTTCTATCTATTTTAATCAAAACATTTAGATTTTAGAGTTTCAGACTCTCCCATTTAGTAAAATATAATAATTTTTTTATAGAAAATCAGCCCCGCATTTTGCAATTCTGCTTCCGTCACTGCTAGGGCCTCATGTTTTTTTTTATGATCGTGGTGTCCGGGTCAACGTTGTTCATATGTACCTTGACTAAATCCATAGGATATATTAGCATAGGGTCTCACCGGTATGACCTCACACTTAATATTTGGTTATAATTGTTATTGATGATCGAAGACGGATGGATAGACACCACATGAAAGATTCTTCCACCTCGGCTAACCAACGTGTTATCTTTAAGATAAATGATACAACCATTCATTATAGAGATACGATGATTTATATAGCAGGAAATGCTACTAGCTAGACAAGAGAACTTTCTAAACTTTAAGATGATAGGATGAAATAAGTTACAACTTTTAAGCTTAGATTGGCTGGATTTCCCAATTTCTTTAGTTTCTCCTTTTAAATTCATGTTTATGCACGGCTAAATAAGATACATGTTAAACGAAAATTACAATAGAAAACAATTATGTTAGACCTTATTACTGCATTTGACCTTATTTAAAAGCACATATAGTGCATAAGATGACATGGCAAGTGGCGGAGACAGAATTTTAAACGGTTGCCGAAATATTATACTTACAAATTACTTCGAAAAGCAATACATAAAAAATGAAAGTATTGAAAATTAATTATGGGGTTGCCGCAACAACCCCTGCTCATATATAGGGCTGCACGAAAAACCGGAAAAACCGAACCGAAAAAGATCGAAACCGAAAAACCGAAAAAAATTCGGGGCGGTTTCGGTTTTTAATAAAACCGAACCGAAAAAGACCGAAACCGAAAAAAAACAAAAAAAACCGAAAAAACTGAAAAAAACCGAAAAACCGAAAAAAAACCAAAACTCCAGTTCGGCCAAGAAATAAAAAGACCGAAACCGAAAAAAACTGAACAAAAAAATATGCTCTGTTTCGGATTCGGTTTTGTTAAAAACCGAACTGGACCAGATCGGACCAAACCAGCCCTAGTCATATATATGTCCCGCCCATGGTGGCAACCCCATGTTTGCTAAAGAACGAGAAAGAGGTTATCGAGTTTCTATCATGTGTTTATATCATATTTGTAAAGTCTTGCAATAAATTCATGCAAATAATTAAGATATATAAAGTTAATAAAGTAAGAGTTTAATGTGTACACCAAATTGATCAGCCAATAATTCCACGTTATTTTTAGCATATTATTTTTAAACGACAGAAATTTTAACTTCTAAATTTAGCTTTACAGGAATACATATGTTGAAGAAATAAGCTGGTTTATCCAATACTGAAAACAAAATTAGCATATATGATGCTGAAAATAAAAAGATAGATTTATTCTGTTCATTGATTTTAAGATAAAACAACTCACATTTGAACGGACAATATGTGTCAAACTATACATACTTTATTTATATAATTAGGTTAACACTAACTTGTTTTCTTAATAAATTAATGATTGTATTTTTTTCGATTTTTTTTAATAATTAATCCCTATTTATATTTATTTATAACTTGAAACAAAAAAAAAATTGAAAAAAAGTAAGCATTTATATTATTATTTTTGAATTATCTCTCTTTAAAATGCCAAATAATGCCAATTAAACAATTAAATTGCAAATGGTTATAAAAACATGAAAATCAATTATTTTTTAAAAGTAATTATTAACAAAATGATGAAATCATATTGACTTTACAGAAAAAGTTCAGAAATTTGATAATATTTATTAGTGGAAACAAGGTATATATATAGTTAGGAAAAATATATTAAAAAAAAAAGGTATAGTTAGGCCTCCCCTCTTGCCTTTGGACTCGCATGTACTAAATACACTATGTATTATTCAGACAAAAATTATAAAATTATGACATGTATATAAATAGATATGCCATAATCCATTAATAATTAACATGTTTTATACTATAGTAACTATACTATATATGTTTTCAATCCTTCAATCAACATATACAAGACGGGTAGAGGTTTTGAAACATTTCACACACATTATTATTTTATTTTTTTGATAAAAGGATCAATTTCACAGACATTATTTATTAAAGAAATTTAATAGTAGTATAATGGTCTACATAGTACCCACATGAATGTTATTAATAGTATGTACTATTACAAAAATTAACTAATTCTCAAACTTGATAAAATAAATTTGAGTTGACTGAGGCTAAACTTAATATTTTAGCATCGAGGCCATGAATTTTAATGCCAAAACCGTGACGGAATCTGCAAGATAACTTCAACGTGTTTGGGGTATTAGAGAGGCCTAACCGGGTACAAAAACTCTACGAAACATTTCGAGCATAGGGAAAAACTTAACATATATAAAACCCGACCCCTCCCCCTCCCCCTCGCCCCCCATATATGGGTCGAAATTTTGCACCCATCGTAGTTTGGTTAAAAATATAAAAGAGGGTTGATTATGTATACAAGACATGGCATTCTCAAATCTCAAGGTATTCCGATGTTAATTTAATCGCTTAACTAAAAAAAGATCTCGAATAAAAAATATAAACTGGAAACATAAGAAAATTCCTCAAACTAAAAACTAAACAGGGTTAATTAGCTTTATGTTTAGTCATTCTCATTAATAGCCAAAAATATTATCTATGATAAAGTTTCTTGATGGATCGGTCACACATGATAAATGTATGTAATTCTTATATATATGCAAAATTCATGGATAATTATATGAATGGAATGAAAGAGGCTTGTGCAAATTATTCCTCAATTTTCATGGCATTTTAATTAATAAGATTAGGTTATGTCCAATTAATTGTTTCTGATTTTTGCTTTTATCAGAGGAAGGTTTTATATGTTTATTGCATGTGACATAGTTATGAGTTATGACCACATCAAGAATTTTGTTTTTAACTTTCTATATGGATAGGATATCTATTTTTGACAACAATTTAATACTAATTGAAATGAAGTTGAATTGAAAAATCATTATTGTCCCTGACCTATAAATGTCATGTGATGTTAAGAGATGTGTATGCTCGATCATCTCTTAAAAAGGAAAAAAAACATAATTAAATAAACTAATTATGCTGAGAGCCATCAAAATATCTGCAACCCACTGCGTTTTTTATACGAAATCACGTTTAAGTTTCACTTGCAAAAATCTATGTATATGAATTGGATAAACGAATTCTTTAAAAGTATATAATAAAACATTTAAACAATAGTAAATCCATAATAAGTGTCACTTTTCAAATTATATTACGAAAAGTATTATTAAAATATGATTTTTAAAAAAAATTGCTAATTTTCCTCTATTTATCTCAAACCAACCACATTTTACACTATCTGTCTCTTACAGATCAATTTCATATCAGATTAGAGTTTAACCCATAACTCATCCACCAATTATCCATGAGTTGGTAGCGATCGAGTCAGTTGGAGCTTTGACAAGGTCGCCGTAATATATAACTCCGGTGAACTGCATACACATTCTTGATAAATATATGTATTTTTTTGCATGTTTTTTTTTTGTTTGGTCATCGATGACGGCAAAGCTCTAATGAACATTCAAAGAGGTTGTCGGAGCTCCGACGAAGTGTATACACAGCATGAAAAGTGAATAAACAATTGTAGATTATACACACAATTAGAGAAAATAGTATTTTTTTGGAAGCGAGATGTAGCAATATTTGAAAATATTCACAATGGACTTATTTAGTGACCGAGTTTAATCTATAAGGTTTGGAACATGATAATGATATTCTTAAAAATAGTTTTAATAAACTTATTGTGACCCGCTCGATGACCTGCTCTGATACCATACTAGCGCCATATAAGCTTATTGTGTTTTTTTTAATACAAAATCCAAAAAATCAATTAAAAGTGTTTCACATTTAATAGTTTACGACTATAACTTATGATCAAATCGAAACGCATTAACATATACTCAGATACGAAAATAACATCCGATCAATCTGGATATCAAAATCCTACAAAATATAATCAATAACTGCACCATTACAATAATCTCAATATGAATTCAAATATCAACTAAATATTATTTACATTCTTAATCGATTATTAATGCATAAAAACAGTTATTGTCTTTAAGCGAATATATTCGATTTAAATTCTCTGATTTCACATGTTTAACCACGAAGACTTTTATCAATATATATACCCAAATGCAATGCAATCGTAAAATCACAAAAACCAACATCAATCTCAAAAGTTACAACAAAAATCTCAAAAGTTACAACAAAAATCTCAAAATTTTTAATTTTATTAAAAAATCTCAAATTTTTTTGAAAAGGGAAAAAAAAGCATGAGGTGAAGTGCTTACCAAAGAAACACTGTCTCTCATATTTCTTGGGCAGTTGGCAATACAATGCACACCCCACACCCTCATATTATTATTATTATTATTATTATTATTATTTAAAAAAACAAAAACAAAAACAAAAACAAAAACAAAAAGACTTCACCTTTTAAAAACCAAAAACACAAAAAACACAACCAAACCCAAAACATTATTAATCCTATAATTAATCAAATACAATCTCACACCTTTTCAATCGCTGTTAAGGGTTAGTTTAATTTCTCCCTTTTTTATTCACCATTTTTAATCATTTTTTGTTTTAGTCTAGAATTAAATTGCAAAAAAAATTGATTCTTTTTATTTTTTAGTACTTGAATTGATATTTGTGTAAAAGGGTTGCTGCCATTGTTTAAATTATCTGATGTAGTTTCTTGTAAATTATAGTAGTTTTTTTTTTGCCCTTTTAATCATTTATGTTTTAATCTAGAATTAATTGCAAAAAAATTGATTCTTTTTTTTTTTGTACTTGAATTGATATTTGTGTAAAATGGTTGCTGCCATTGTTTAGATTATCTGATTTAGTTTTCCTTGTAAATTATAGTAAGTTTTTTTTTTTGCCCAATTAATCATTTTATGTGTTAGTCTTAATTAATTGCAAAAAAATGTTTCTTTTTGTACTTGAATTTGATATTTTGTTTAAAAGGGTTGATGCTATTGTTTAGATTATCTGATTTAGTTTCCTGTAAATTGTAGTAGTTTTTTTTGCCCTTTTGATCATTTTATGTTTTAGTCTATGATTAATTGCAAAATAAAAATAAATCAATCTTTTGTTTTTTGTACTTGAATTGATATATTTTCTAAAAGGGCTGCTGCTATTTTTTATATTATCTGATTTAGTTTCCTGTAAAAATGATAGTAGTTCTTTTTTTGCCTTTTTAATCACTGTATGTTTTAGTCTATAATTAATTGATAAAAAATCCAATCTTATTTTTGTACTTGAATTGATATTTGTGTAAAAGGGGTGTTGCCATTGTTTAGATTATCTGATTTAGTTTCCTGTAAATTAAAGTAGTTTTTTTCCCTTTTAATCATTTTATGTTTTAGTCTAGAATTAATTGCAAAAAGATTGATTCTTTTTATTTTTTTGTACTTGAATTGATTTTTGTGTAAAAGGGTTGCTGCCATTGTTTAGATTATTTGATTTAGTTTTCTGCAAAATATATAGTAGTTTTTGTTGTTGTTAATGTTGGGTATTAGTCTGCACAATTTCTTTATAACAAAAAATAAAAAAAAGTATATACAAACTATGTATACATATATTGTCTTCTGCTAAGATTGATTGATGATTATCAGATTTAGTTCCTGCAAATTATAAACTTTTTTTGCTTGTTTTTGTTCATGTTGGGTATTAGTCTATACAACTTATTTTAAAAAAAAGTATATACAACTATGCATACATATATTGTTTTCTGGTAAGACTGATTGATGATTATGTGATTTATTTTCCTGCAAATTATGATTTATCTGACAGTTTTTATTAATTTGGGGTACTTTTATAAAAAAGTATAAAAAACTATGCAATAATGATTATACAATAGTATAATGTTTTTGGTAAATACTGATTGATGAATTTTCTGTTTTTGTTTCTGGGATGATTTGTTTGTACTGTATTATTTTCACCCTTTTACTAAGGTTCTGGTTTAGTATCAAACTGCTTAAAATAGATCATGTCTTTTTTTGGTTTTTGCTAAATTGTTTTTTATTTTTTCAGTTGCTGCACATGTGTAACTGAATTAATTTCCTGCAATTTAATTTAATTTTTTTTTTCCTTTTTTTAGTTGATTACAAGTATTTGTGCACACATTACCGATACTACAAGGAAAGTGGATTATAATTCAGAAAATAATTAATCGTGGACTGAATCCGTAAGGTTTTATTAGGTTTTGGTCGAAACTATAATTACTATTTACTACGTTTTCTTTTTAATTTCAATTTAGGGGGATCATTATTGTACTTAATCTAATTTATTTTTCATGTTTTTGTTGTATTTGGTTTTGGTGTGGATCTCTTTCTTTTTATTATTCTCTCACCCTTCTGCGCATATTCTGTTTTAGTTCCTAACTAATTTTAAAAAAGAAACATTTTTTTTTTGTTTTGATTTATTTATTGTGTCTCAGAATTGCTGCTGCTGTATCTGACTTACTTTCCCGCAATTACATTGGTAGTTTATTTTTCTGTTTTTATTGATTATGTGTATTGTTTTGTACATATACGGATACATTTGTACCGTTCTCTGTTAGATTGTTGATCTTGCTTTTATAATAGACGCAGTATCTCAGTTTTTCTGTGGGTTTCTATTTGTCATATGTATGCTGTTTTTGAACTTGATGTATTCTGTTCCTGAATATGCATAACTAAACACAGTCATCTGTACAGGCGTGTATGTTAGTGAAGTGTCTATTATTTTACAAACAGGTAGACGGACAAGCGGGTTTGGTTGTTAACTTTCTATGCTTTCTTTAAAGTAATATCTTTGTGATAACTAGCATTTGCACATGAAATTTACCAAATGCGAACATGAACCTTTGTTGTGTATTGACGGTTTTGCAATCGTTTAGTAGTTTTTCTTAGATATATCATTGTTCTTTTCTGATAGATTTCTCTCACCTCTCGTTTTTTTTTTGTAGGTTTCATTATATAAGTTGTTTTTGTACTTGATTTAATAATTGAATGTTGTTCCCAAATATGCATTACTAAACCCAATGAATTGCTTACTGCTATATATATAAATCGGCAATGAAATTGAATTATGGGTTGATGATTTTCAATATTCTCATGGAAAGTAAATATTAGTATGTGGTATCCAGCCTTGTACATTTATATTTACCATGCCAATTTTTACTTTCTTTGGTGTGTTCATGGTCTCACAATCATTTACAAGTAATCTTACTCAACTTGACCACTTTCGTTCAGTATCCTCCCCGATCAAGATCTACAATTTAGGCTAAGACTTGTTCTATTTGCATTTTGTTGTTATTGCACTTTGCTATAACACTCTTATCACTTCGTGGACACTGATTCAATATAATTGTTGTTGAGTAGAGTTATGACTTGTGTTTATTATTAATATATGTTGATTTATTCCCAGGAATTCCGTAGTATCGGACATTGAAGCCATGAGATTCAAGAGAGGAAGTATCGTCGAGGTCTTGATGAAGGACGAGTCGCCATCTGGCTCATGGAGTTTAGCTGAAGTGGTTTCCAAAAAAGGTCACGACTACACCGTCCTATTCAAATTTAAGACGTGTCTATCGGACAAAGCAATGGTTGATATATTCTCTAAAAAGACCATCCGGCCTTCTCCTCCCGTGGTAGAGCTTCCAGGGAATTGGGTTAAAGGTGATGTATTAGAAGTTTTTCAGAACTTTTCATGGAAAATGGCAACTGTGTGTAAGGTTTTGGGTACAAATGATTTTTTGGTTCGTTTGGTTGGATTTTTGCATGAATTTAAAGTGTGCAGAAATGATCTTCGAGTGCGACAATCCTGGCAGGATGGAAAATGGTTCGTGATTGGAAAGGTATTTTTTCTTTTTTCCGTTGAATATTTCATTATTTTGTGATAACTGGTAATAGCAATGTCTGGTAATAACAATGTCTAGTATATGTATCATTGTTTTGCACTTGTTGTGTCAAATGTGTTGATCTTGATCTTATGCTATCTCCACCTCTTGAGAACAAAATAATTGTCAAGTTATTAGTTTGGTTGTCAGTACTTAAACTTAAACGCGTTGCACTTGATCGGAAAGGCAGTTTTCCTACTTCTCCGTTGAATCTTTTGCTATATGTGGTAATTATTCTTTATAGTTTTTGTGTCCTTGTTTTTGCACTGGTTATGTTAAATACTCTGATCATAGCTCTCTCTGCCTCGTGACACAAATAGTTGTCAATTTACATGTTTCATGATGGTGGTATAGGATGTGATAAAAAAAAAAGTAGTTTCTCTTGCCGTTGAATCTTTTGGGATATCTGTTTTCTTTTTGTAGTTTCTATGCCCTTGTTTCGCAGTGATTGTGTTAAATGTTACGATTTTATGCTCTCTCTGCCTCGTGAGACAATAAACTAGTTCGTTTGAAGGTAGTTGTATTAAAAGACATTGAAGTTGATTGGAAGGACCATGATAGGAAACATATTACTTCTTCTATTTTTCTGTTGAATTGCTCGAATCTTTAAGTACTGTATATATACTTCTTCTATTTTTCTGTTGAATGACTTCAATCTTTTTGCACTGATTGTGTTAAAAGGCCTCGGTCTTACACCTTTTCCACCTCCTGATCAAAAAAGAATTGTCAGTAACAATATACTTGTTTGGTTTTGAATATTTGGATTTGAGCCCTTATTACTTTAAAACAATTAGAGTTGGGTGATTGTACGCAAAAATAAGTGCAAATATGATAATCTTTTTCAGGCTCATGTAATGTCACTGATAATGTTATTCCACATCTTATTGATTTTGCTTTCCATTTTCCTGTTACCAGAATATTGGGAATATCGAAGAAAGAAAACGTAGCGGACGGTCTTTAAGGAATCAACATCGACAAATAAGTTCCCAAATTACGAGAGCTGAAAGAAAGATAAGTCCCTATAACAGTTTATGTGTTGATGAAAACCAATTGAAATTGCCTATTATTGCGCAAAATAATCGAAAAAGAGGAAATTCATATGCTTATTCTAAAGATGAAGTGCCTGCAGAACCAGCTCGCAAATTCAAATTAATCGAGAAACAAGGTAGTCGTTATCGTTTGCCTCAAAAGGTAGTTACACACCATCTTAATAACAGAAAAAATAAATTTACCAACTTGGTTATGGAAAGGGAGTATCTAGACGGAGCTGTTGGTCGTTCTTGGGAAATAAACCAAAATGATGAAGATATCACATGTTCTGTTGGTAGCTGTAGCATGACTAGCAATGATTTATTTAAATCACGTCCTTGTTATTACAAAGGTCCTATCAACGATGATTGTAGTGATGCCGAGTCTGTTTGTTATGGGAATTTTGACGAAGAACATATTAGATCAACTCAAAAACTGGAATTTGTCAACGAAATTCGTAGGCTAGAATTGAATGCCTATCGTTGTACTATGGAGGCATTACATGCTTGTGGGCCTTTAAGTTGGGAACAGGAAACAATGGTAACAAATCTTCGACTTAGTCTCAATATATCAAATGATGAACATTTAATGGAGTTAAGGAATTTAGCTTCGACTGCTACAAGCCTATCTTTTAGATGACATGGAAAGATAATTTTTCAGACTCATTTTCGCTGATTACAATTTATATAAGAAGTGCAATGACGATGTTACTTTTGTTTTATTTTGGTTACTGAACTATGTTGTTAGATGAAAGACATGTACCATCATTTTTCATTTATGTATCATTCACCTTTTTTTCTTCTTAATAGACTTCTGTTTGACATTTGTTAATAAATAAAAATATTATATTTTGCTTTAGTTCATCAGAAATTATGAAATGCTTTTTGCAGCGACAGTACTGTCGATGTTTGTTGTACACTTTACACATTATTTAGAACTGGTGAGTTTTTCACAATGTTGGAATTTAATCTTTTCCTGCATTTTCCCAGGGTGAAGTTGGAGGCTTAAACACCATGATTTCAAATCTGTTGACATGATGTTGGGCTTCCAAATTTCTCTTGGTACAGATAAGAGTTGGGTTTGATTATTTGATACATTGGTACGAATATTAGGAAAATTTTAATAAACCGTCTGGGTTGCTAAATGTGTAGATTCTTTGGTTTCAGGCAGCTTCTGAGCCTTGCATTTGCTATGAGCAAAGGGTTTCAATATGTGGCTGCCACCTTAACTCAATGGCACCGCTTTAAAGGTTCTGTTTTGACCCTTTTTACACTAGGTACATATTGCGTCTTACTTTTGGAGCAGTAATATTATCTGAAATAGTAGTTTATGTTTGTTTTGTGTCGGATGTTTCTAAAATTTGTTTGATCTTTCTGTTGTGAAGATGTGGATTAATTTAAATGATAAGCTTAGATGGAGATTTTAGATCGAACGAACTTCCTTATATGTATATGGCAGAATAAAACCATCAGATGCTTTTTACTTCTCAAAATTTGTCACAGTTCATATCACAGTGGTCATCCTAAGGAGGATACGGGAGATATAGTATATACTTGGATAAAATCTGGACATTATAACAGATTAGTTGACATTTATCATGTTACTGTGGCTCTACATAGAAATAGCTTGTCCGTTTGAAATTGGTTTAATTTTTGGTTTTTCACATCTCCTGAGAGTATGATTTTTTACTTTTTATAAGACACGGGTCTAATTTAGTTTAGAACTTTAGTAGGAAACTCCTTTTTCCTTATACAGGCCAACTTCCTTATGCTTACAAAAAATCAACTTAAAGTCTTAAACTGATGCTTACTTAAGAGCTGGAAGGGAATTTTTTTATAATGAATAAAATCTTGCTAAAGTAACATGACTGCAGAAGCCTTTATGAGCATGTATTTCTGTTTCTGGCCAAGCCTTATCGTCTGTGTTTGCTACTATAAGCGACAATGCAGTTCATGTTCTTTTTTTAAATCACTTAATTGGCTTTCCAATATAAATAGGCAATATCTTTCAGCTGTTTCTTTCTTTAGTTGGAAAAAGTTGGGCCACTTTCGTACATTAGTAATCCAAACTCTTTAACGGCTCTCCTGCGTAGAAGAAGGTATACCCTGTCGCCAGACCACTAAACCTCTTCGGATTAGGAAGGAATCAGTCTTTCTATCCTATTAGAAATGGAAACTTCCCTAGTAAGCCTATCGAACTGAGAAACTAGAAAATGAAGAAGAGAAAAGAAAGGACCCATATTGTCATACAGGACGACAGCTCTTTACTGCAAAGGAACATAAGCGAGTTCTCTACATCCTCTTTTACAGCAGATCAGATCTTTTCTGGTTCTTGAATACAGCAGGGCCCTTGGCTAGGAATTTCGACAGCACCGGTTATGCGGCCTCTTAGTCAATTTGTGATGAATTCTCTTCTTATTCGTTCGCACCTGAGAGAGAGTAGCATCCTTTCGAGCTGGGTAATCAAAAGGAGAAAGAAAAAAGTGTCATTTTTCCGATATGCCGGAAGGCCATCCTGTAATTCTGTTTACCTTTAGTTATGTGCCTGGATCTTAAAATCTCTATATTTGGAGAAAAATACGAGTGTAAAGATTAATGTTTTCAGTGTGTTGTGTCTGATACTACTTTACTGTATTGTTGTTCACAATGAGCACAAATCGTATGCCAAATTGGAGTGACATTGTAATGAGATGGTTATTTATCTATGCTCGTCATAGTTGGTGCAAAGTTTTTCTTTCTAAGCAGTATTACATGTTATTGTACCTGCAGCCATTTGTTTTTACATTTTTTCCTTTTATATATATTGTCCTTTCATTACCAAAGATTCCTTTGCATTTTTTTTTTACCGCATCGTTATATAAATGATGATTGTCGGTAAGTAGAAGTAATTGAGCATTTGAATAAAAATTGTTTATCATATACGTACAGTTCAGGAACTTTTGTTTCTGTCTAGCTATCAACAATTTAGAAGCTGAACTAATTTCCTTCTAAATTTTGATCTGGCTATCATTTTTTTATGTAATCACTATCATCCTTTATATATGACTCGATCCAATCCAGTTACTGAAGAAATTATCAGCTACTGTTTTTCGCTCATCTTAAGGAACTTTTTCCCAGAGTAGCGATTCGGCTTCTGGAAGTTTAATAGAACAGATACGGACTTAAAAACTGATTTTACATTCTTTACATGTCATCAGAGGCTATTTCGCTACTCCAACTTTGGATGTTCATGTTCTGGCCAATTTTGTAAAAGAAACCATCTTTTACCAATGTTACACATGCGTAATCTCGAAATACGACGGTGATTTAATTTTCTGGTCACCCTTTTCCGTACGACGGTTATTACTTTGCCATGCTTTTCCAACAAATTGAATCGATGGTCGGGAGAATATTCTGCTAACCCTCTTTACTCTATGATAAAACCATAAGGTACAATGTCGGTTGAAATCTTTGAATGTAAAAGAAAATATTGAAATCTTCCCATTAATACTGAAAAAGCTATTCTGATGGGTATTGATTCTGGTATTTTACCCAATGATAGAAAAAGTATTGATGCTATTGTACAATTGTTGGATGAAATTTTTGGTTTTTAGTGGGCCTCAACCTTGTTCGGCTATTTTTTGTAGCCAGGTAAATTTACCAGGTTTAAGATGAAATGAATCATTGTTCAAGTACATAAATCATAAATGTGATACCTTGTGCTGTTCCATTTGTCTGAAAAGGACAGGTAACATAATGAAATTTGTTTTTTTCTTGTACTTTTCACAATTTATGTTTTTTCGAACTTTAAGTTTGATTACAGCAATAATTTCCAAATTTGTAATTAACGGCAGGCAAGGAATTGTTTGCTTTTATCTTCATTCCAACACAAAGTTGTAATATACAGAAAATTAGCTGAGACAGTTATTTGGCTAAGAGTTCATTATTCATCAAGTGAAAAGACTAGTATCTTCATTTTAGAACATTTAGTTTTTTCAAGTTTTAGATACAAAGAAAAAGGCAATACAAACATGTAAGAAACTGATCAACTCTAAACAGGATATATAACTAAATCTAACAAAACATAAAAGCCAAAAAAAGGCACACAAAATAATGAACTTTAAAAGCTCAAACCAAACAAGCCATTCTTGTTCATTGGATGGATTTAGTTTGTAAGTTGAATTCATTGATATCAATTTTCATGTTTTTTTTAATAAATATTTTGTGAGGCCAACATGATGAAAATCATTACTTATATTATTATATGTGTAAGGAGGTAGAGTAATGACATGATTAATTAAGGTATAAGTGATTGGCTATAGTTATAAGTGGCCCTTTATCATCAAACAAACAATTTAAGAAATAATTGTATGTTAAGTACAAGTATGTGGTTCCAAATATGAAGTTAACAAATGAGTTGGACATATGTATGTGGTTCCCCCCAGGGTCCTATGCTGGCTATTATTGTCTCACTTGGCATAAAAATCTCTCATGCTCCCATGTGACATTGCCTAGGAAAAATAGTGATGTTTCAATTTAACTTTTTAGGCTTATTATATTTGTTTTTAAATTAGGTGTCTTGAATTTGTTTGGCCAGCTTATGAACAATTAATAGACTTGATCAAGGGAGGAACTAGGTACGTGTACGTACCGGGTAAAAGGGCTTAATCATCCACATATTAAGAAAATTACAAAATATTTTCATAGCTTAAAAGTTCACTATAAGATACTTTCAGCACCTCTTATAATTACGAAAAAAATATAAACATGCGATTCAGCCTAACCTACTTTCAAATCCTAGTTCCCCACTAGACTTAATGTACACAAAGCTTGTTTATCTCTTATAACAGACCAAAATGAACTAATCAATGTGTATATCCTATCTAAAAGTAGCTTCAAATTTGTTTTTTGTTGGTAATAATTACCCAATTACCTTCACATTGGAGGTAACAGAAATCGAACCTTAATCAGGAGCGGAATATGTAAAGTACTTAACTACTTGATAACATGTTCGCTCGAATGAGTAGATTTTGTGTATGAAATATAACTATATCCTTAAATAGAGTAGAGTAAAATTATTACATATGAGTATGAAATGTTTTATACTTTCATTTCTAGCTATACCTACCGGCTTTCAAGTTGCAAGCATGAAGTACCATTTTAAAAACGATATACATGGTGAAATCTCAACTGTAACAATTTCGATCACCAAACCCGCCGGCATAGGACACACCACTTGTAAATACTGCAATACATTCAATTCAGACTAGCTAAAACGTGAGTTTTTTGTTGTATAAAGTGTGTAAGTGTCTTTATATGGATTAGCAGTACACTGTCTATCTATGAAAGGTTAGGTCAAATAAATTCTATGAGACAAAATGACACAAATTGATCAATAATGACACCACATTGAGTGTGTTCAAGTATTTATGTGCATGGAATCCCTACAATGCTTAAAATGTGAATTTGTGTCACATGATTATAATGGCCACCTGCTTATTAAGTATTTAATCATAAGTGGGGTGAGTTGCTTTAAATTTGGCCGTTTGGATTTTCATCTAGTTGCCAAGTTGTAACTTTCAATGACTCGACAAGTATATATGTTATTCTGGTTAGTTTGGTTTGGTCATATATCTTGTTTCACGGTAACTGATTTAGATAGTTTGAGCAGATTTTTCTTCTCTTGATGAAACTAGTTGGGACATGATACATAGTAGGTCGTCTAACTACTTGATTATGGCGCAATTCTACTATGATTAGTGAGTTTGTTATATTAAATTTAGAGCTTATAGTATGAGATTAGTAGTTTGTTGGATATCTGACTAGTGCTACGACTTAGTTTAACGGATTTGACACCTTGTTTTGGATTGTTGTTCGAGCAGCTTGTTGCTTTAGATTGTTGTTTATGTGATTCATTGTATATCTGTGTTAGGTTTCAATTTTATATATAAAGCTAAGTGAAATATATATATATATATATATATATATATATATATATAAAATGTTATTCTTGTTAATTCGTAACCGTTTTAAAAACGAAATGGTTGTCATGGGGCTGGTCCATGAAAACTTATGTGTTTTTACTTTCAATAAAAATAAATAAATTATTCTTTGGCCTTTCTTTTCAGTTTCCTCATTCAAGAACGGAACGGGGGAATTTAAAAGACAAGGGACTAAAACGTTAATTTTTAAAGATTTTAATAAAATACATATAAGAAAAATTAATTCTTCATCAATTTGGGGAATCTCTCGGACCTCGACCGTGTCCTCCTAATTCTTTTCAAAAATATAAACGACATTAGGTGTTTCACAAAATCATCTTTAACATCAGTCTCAGTCCCCACTTAGAAATTAACTTACACTTTCAGCCAGTAATAATTTGCTTTTAAAAATAATTTATGATGGGAAAACCCATATTTTTATTATATTAATAAGTAAATAAAAATACGGAGAAAAACCTCACAAAAAAGTTTGGGTGCGTCAATCTGAAATAAGGCCTCAAATGTAAAATACAACGAAAATGATCTTTGCGCCAGTAATAATTTGCTTGATATCTAGAAACCAAAGGAATATGTGGTTCTTTATATTGGCACAGATTAACAAATTTCGTGCATAAATTTTGTAATTGTAGCATTTTGACCTCCAAAACGAACAAAATACGTACATTGTCTAAATTTGTATTACTGAATAAAAGAAATGTCAGAATGCTATTTTTCTCGTCAAGCTTCTAAGTCTTTTGCGCAATATTGCTTTCTTAGACTATTATTTTAAATGAAACTAAGATTTCTGTTATAGGAGTGTTTGTCACAAGTGAGAATTTAAAGCATCAATATTCATGTTCATAAATGTCACGATAGCAAGAGAGAGCTTATTGTTATTTTGTTAATTACTATAAGAAATGTTGTTAAGATTGACAACAGAATCCAATATAATTTTTGATAGCTTTAGGAACAAGACTTATACCAACACAATAACAAAAGTTACTCTGAAATTTTCTTATAGTGATTCATATAGAAATAAATTAAAGAAAGTATTGAATAAAAAAGAAAAATACACTCACAACACAAGCATGCATCATGTGGTTCACCGACTGTTAGTATCCGGTTGTTGTGACCAAAAGTATGTACGTTTTTATCATTTTCTATAGTATGTTCACGCAATCCACATTGCATACTTATGTTGAGCAACAATATCTTTTACATCGATAAAATCATGACTCCAAATTTGTACAACGTATGCAACGTGGTATATGGGTTTATAAGGACATATCATTACATAAACCCGTTGCTCAAGTTCAAATAAGTTGAAGAGTCACGCGTCTCGCGACATGTCATTCATAGTTACGTTTAATCAAGAACTAGGAGGCGGTTCACTTAACAATCAAGCCAAACAACAACAAGTATTCGTCATGTCCATGTCCCTGTTGGAATTATCCCACATCGTTTAGTCATTGATAAAACCAAGATTAATATATATGCTCTTCTCATTTCTTACTAATAGACATTTTAGTGGGGAATATACGAACTTCTATATGGTATCAGAGCCAAAGACTGGTCAGTTTGTATGATGAGCCACCTCCATCCGATTTATTGATTGCACTCGTTGGGCTTATCGAAAATTGACCAACCCACGAGTGAGTGGGAATGTTGAAATTGTCTCATATCGTTTAGGTATTGATAAAGCCACGATTAATATATGTCTCTCTCATTCCTTACTAATAGGCTTTTTGATGAAAAATGGACAGGGTTTTACTGTCTCCAACATGACATATTTTCTAACATCATTTTTAGGCTTTTCTTCTTTGAAATTTGGAAATCATTTTATTCTAGATTGCCTTGGTGAATTATTATTATCATTTCACATAAATTATCAACTACCAATCATAAGGAGGGTGTCTTGCCTAGTTGGTCTATAACAACAACCAATCAAATCTCACTAAATAAAAGAGCAGACATTAGCCACCTCCATTTGCAGAGGATGATTGCTAAAATTGGGGACATTTGGGACTAAATTAAGAAGCAAGAATTTATTAGTGGGGGTGATCATCTGTCACAACTCACATATTTTAACTAGTACTACTATAATTTACCTTGGGATTTGTATTTCTAGCACTGCTCATCTGAAGAAACCAATGAGCTGGCCATCATTAGATGTAAATTTTAGAAATCATATAAGAGTATATTATTATTTATTTGTATTTGATTTGTATATTTAGTGTCCTTGTCAGCTCTTACTTGGAAACTATTCTATCAAAATATTCAAGTTCCCAAATCATTAATTAAAAATAAGAACATTTAAGTTCGTGTATGGTACTTCAGATTTATTTTTCAATATATATATTGCATTCTCAAAAGTGTCTGGGTAAAACAATCACTGTTTTTAAAAAAACGAATTCTAAGCTAAAACGTTTTTTCTCAAGAGAATTACGCTAAAAGCGTAATAAGCGTAAGCTTTTAGCAGCCTAAAAAGCAGAAAAATCGAGTATTTTAAGTTTTTTTAAAGCATTGCATCGGACTTTTATATATCGAGATTTGAAGCGTGCTTTTTAAATTGAGAAAATAATCGGTGTGTAAGCCTGCCTACCTTAACGAGTCGATATTTCCTCTTATATAAGTAATTCTTTGGATCAACTCGTTACATGCCTAATGCATCAATGCAAACTCTTAATTTGATTTTTTTTTTTTTGAAAAATGTAGATTTATGCCACAAAAAGCAAAGATAGAAAAGAATGTTCTCAATCTTTGAAGAATTAACAAGAAATGAACTTGTACTTGGTTTCGGAGACACAAATTAAATTTCAATAGCATATATAATGGTGGAATAATCCTACGAGTAAAATAATGAATACTAAATTATGATACTGGTGAGTACTTATCTGGCCTATCCAAAATTTATTGGACATGATAAATTTACAAATAATCGTGCAGAATTGATGAGTGGATTAGAGTACAAATTTTATTTTTATTTTGCTAGCTAGATGCTGACAACTAACTGGATAATTAGCTTGCAAAGCATCTGTATCTTAATAATTAATTATCTTGTAATAAATTGAATAAAACTATAAGAGTCGTCTTATTAATGCCAACATAGGTCTAGAGTATAATATTAATTTTGCATGTGACATATATATTATTTTGGAGCTCAATTATCAATTAAGATCAGCGATATGATTAAGAAAAGTAGCCACGTTATTGTTTTAATTCTTAAGTAAAATCTTACTATTACCTAGAGGCAGCTACTTGGAAGAGTGAAAAAGAAGAAGAAAAAAAAAAAAAAAAGGAGAATCATATTGATTAGTATATAAAAACGTATTTAATTTTAAAAAAAACGGATTTTAAGGTATTATTTAAGATTTGATACAATGGTATAATATAATATCATCTAGTATTAAAGTTAAAAACAAAGACTAAAAAAAAGTAGCGTCATGTAGCACACTTTTTAAAAGTGTTTTACAGTGTGAGTTTTCTTTAATTAAGTATCAACATCACGTAACTTGTCATCATTTTCCCAAGTAAAAAAAAAAGACTGATCAAGCAATTGAAGTTTTGCACTTTAGTAAAATACCAGGATATAAAGACACACTTTGTTGCGATTGAGCATGTTCGAATGACTTTTTCGGCGGTTGTAAAAAGGCTAAATGTTATAAATTTGAAGGAGCAATTTGTAATAAACTGAAACTTCTGGAATTAACATAATAATATGAAAGGAAAAAGTTATACTGGAGAAATAAATCAAACAGAATCCCAAAAAGAAATTACAAAAAAGTAAGGTAGAGAAAAGAAATTATAGAAATTAAGGGGGTGCAAGCCATTATCATGACACACAGCTTCCAATCTTCGAGATCAAAAACCCGCAACCAAACCAAAGCCCGACCCGATGCACCTGGTTCCTTTCTCGCCACTTTTTGTGTTACATCAATTAAACTCTAAAGTGGCTTAATTCTCACAAATCTTTTCAACTTGAAAGTTTTCCTCCTCGGATTTACTCATTTTGAAGCTAATTTATATTTACAAAAATAATTGCCTTTGCGTATATAAATATACCGCCTTGAAGCTCGTCATGTGAACTTTCAGAAGAACACAAGCACGGACTCAAACTTTAAGTGCTCGTCACTTTAATATTAGCTCAAACTTGGTCACTTAACAAAGAAAACTTATGGTAATTCCAACAATAAACATTTCAAATGAAAAGTCTTTAAGTGATACAAATTTTATATTAAGATGCTATATAGTAGTTACGGATAATGAATTGAACGAATCAATGAAAGTTATTGTTCATGTTCGGTTCATTTGTCTTATAAGTTCTTTCGCGTACGACTTTTGCTTATCACGAGGTCTAAAACTCGTCTTACTTATCATTGGTAAGAGTTGAAAAAACGTTAGTATCCATGTTCGGTATGCTTGTGTACAATAACGAGCCAGGAACGAAACATAAAAATCGTTTGGCTTGTTATGCCCGTGTTTGTATGCTCGCGAAGATACAGTTTTAATTATTAAAAAAACATTACCTCAATTCATATATGATCAACAAATCTTATATCATGCATTCAATTTCACCATCATATATAATAGGATAATGCTTGGACTTTAATCCTGACTTCACATAATAATGAAGGATCGATATCTAGTGTTGTGGCCTCGTCATTTACATCCGTAGCAATATTATTCATATCATTTACATGCCAATAATCAGCCAAAATGAAGTGCATATAATTTAATTCCATTTAAATATTTAATTGATAATTAACATAAATGTCCCTTTGCAACTTCTATTTTTGTTGTATTTAGAACTGCAGAACGGCCTAGATTTCAAGAAAAGGAGAGAAAGATCACACGGGATGTTCAAGGACATGGTCGACCCGGGTATGATCACTATCCAACTTGCTTAGGCGCTAGTCGGTTAAATACACCGTTTTTTTTATACTTAAAATAAGAACATTACATATATGATATATGCAACTATTTGTTTACTCTAAATTAGTTTTGGTGCATATCATGCTGTTAATATAAGCCAATGCAAAAGAAATAAAATTATCAAATTTTGTCAATTTTTTCCAAAAATGTTTTTATTCTAATTTACTAATTACTCATTTATCATAATGCAATTCAAATACATAACTAACTAAATAAATATGATGCTTCACACGCATCAATTCATCTCACAAACTATACTTCTATAACAATAAAATATTATATCACTCCTTATATATGATTATTAATTTACTATATTCACTCAATTATTTTTTAAAAAAAAATTAAAATTATTTTTTTCTGATCATATTTATATACGTATCGCAAACGTAACGCGTGACATACGATTACTAGTATATATATATATATATATGTGTGTGTGTGTGTGTGTGTGTGTGTGTGTGTGTGTGTGTGTGTGTGTGCGCGCATAGTATGCGTGTGTAGAGTGGAATAACCTTCTCTCCCAATCAATAGGGTTTTAAGAGCATTCACATCAGACTCATTAAACTTATCTTCAAATAGAGAGTGAAAAATTAATTTTTTGGTATTTAAAAAGTAATGTACATTTTATAGTCTCTCTAAAACATGTTGTCTATCAATAATTAACTATTTTAACATTAAATTTTAATGTAAAATTTATATTTGAAAGAATAACATACACATGATTAAAGTGTGGTCCATTGATTTTTAGTCGATGACAAGTTCTATTTATTCTATATTTGTAAAGAGTTCACTAATTATGAGCTTAATGTAGTTGAATTTTGAAGTTAAAATACTCAATATTATAGAGAAAGTAAAATTTGGTTAGTGAGATGTAAATACTGTAATCTCGTCATCTGATTTGCTTCATTTTTTCCTCTTATTTTCCCTATTGAAGATATTATACAACAGGGGAGGACAACAAGGCTACATTACTACTATTGTTAATATTTGTACTTATTTATTAACAAACTAATATCTACTTTTTATTTCAGTTTCAGTTCTTAGAAGATGATGTTTTTTTGGTCGGCTTAAGTGCCCTATACTCAAGGTCAGCTGCCTGTTCAACGACATGAGCGATTAATGCTCTCATACCATGTCAAGATCACAAATGGTCCATGCTAAAAGAAGAAATCAAAAGTAAAACCACATCGTCTCAATAAATTACAAACTTAAACTGAATCATTAATGTATGTAGATGTATCACTGCAAGAAAAAATTCATTTATCAACAATTAATTTTTTAAAAACTGTTGTTAAATGAACTTTTTCTTGTAGCATATTAGTACTGGTATATATTTGTAACTAGCATCAACCTAACTTCGAATATTTAAGTAAGACCCACTCATTAATTTGTAATAACAACATACGTTATCGAAGATAAAAGTAAAAGTTTCATACATCCGGGTTCTTCAAACCCGCAAGTATGGAAAGTTCTACAAACTCATTAATAACTTATTAATCATCCGGGCTTTTCAAACCCAACTTCATATGTTATCAAACAAACAAGGGAAAGGTCATTTGAGGACATGAAACCTTATAGTAATAGCTAGAAAGACTTCTGTGTATAAAAAAAGTTAATTTCGAATGGTAACATAAATATTTTTTTCTTGCGAAAAGGTAACTATGAACGTAAGATTAATTTATGGCATGCTTTGATTCCTTTAACAAAGATAAAAGTGCCAAAATCAGAGAGATAACCATGCTTTTGGGGACCATTAGAGCCTAAATGGCAACACCCTAGCATGAGAAGATCCCAAAAAGTAAAACAAAGAGAATAGTTGGGTTTTCTAACTATTGTTTCAACTACATTACAAAATGCAAGCCCTAAACCCCATAAAGGCGAGTTCAGTAATTTATCAAAAAAAATATAATCCATGCATTAATTATAGACATAAAAAAAGTGCACATGCATGCTGTGTTACAGTTATAGCTTTGCTTTAAAAGAACATTTCTTGTACCTTGGGGACTGTAAATTTCTTACTTTAACGTGTAGGTACACATTCTTAAGAATCATCATATAAATAAACAATGAGTACAGATATTGAGTACCAGTTGACGCATCAAACCCTATAATCTGTATGTGCTATTTTAAAAATTTGGTGAACTATTCGAAATGCAAAAATTGTGACCCTTGTTTGGTTTTGGTAACAGGGTTGTGATCACATTACTCAGGGTTTATCGAATCGCAACTTCATTCATCCACTCGAAAAAATATTGTTGGTTCAGGACGAATGAACATGTTTATTTGATGTTCAAACAACATATTTTTTTTAATCTACAACCAAACGAACCCCGAACCATGTAGGATAAATTAATGACAAACTTCAACATAGCCAAACAATTACCCTCATATATAACTTATATCTCTATAACTACTATCTATGTTGCTCAACTCTAGCCTTAGAATATTACTCTGTGTCATGAAACAATGGTATTTTTTTATTGAATATATGTGAGATATATATATATAATAATGAAATTAGACAACGTTTGCGACAGTTGGAGTATGTTATACAAAATGAAATTGAATCATTGTGTGATTTTATAAAATTACCCTTGCCTAAATTTAACAGTATTGCGAGTCTTTTCGGTTACACCTCAATTAATTATAGCTCAAAGTTGTAACTCAACTAGTTTATAGAATAACTAGTAATCTAGTATAATAGTAAAGATAGTTGAAGAAGAAATGTTTGACAACAGAGTTCGACCTAATCATAACGTTTAATCTCGGTAGCACTCAACTAGTTTTGTATTAATGTTATTCAAGTTTACAATGATAAAACTTGACACTCATAACACAGTAGCTCTCTCACGGTATTTGACTATCTCATGAGCACTGACGGAACCTGTGAAATGGAGGAGCTGGTTTCTATAAAAAATAATAATTATACCTTATATAAATGTATTTTACGGTTTGAGTGGGCTCACTGGGCTGAAACACTAAAATTTAAATGTTTTGATCGAAATACATATAAAAAATCTATTTTTTCATCATTTTTTTTTTAAATGGAGGGTGCAGACTCTGACTGTCTTTATCTAGTTTCTTTACTGCTGCTCATGAGTGCTCTCGACTAACAACTAACATCTCATCAGAATCGTTTTCACTTCTTTTCACTCGTGTATATACGTGTTCGTAATCACTCTTAAGTATATATGTCTCCTTAAGAAACAAACACTCGTATATATTCACGCGTTTTTGTAATTATTATAAAATCAAATCAATCAAACCTCCTTTTGTCTTCAAATATTTACTTATCTTGAAAGCTTTTCAATCTTTTATTTTGATTTGATTTGAATCCTTATTTTCATACGTATCAAATATTTTCTGATCACTTTATAATTATCTTCCTTAACTTTCTAAACCATCTTCTCGTGCATAATTCTTCAAGAATCTCCATAAATCTTGTAAACAGAATCTTTAGCCATGCTGTCCAGATCTCACTTATAAGTCGGTTATGACTGAAAATGTAACTTAATTAGTTGTAAATCTATCTATGGAACACCGAACATTTAACTGTTAAAAGCACATCGATATTAACATAATTATAAGTGTAAATATTAAGGATATGCCAATATGATAAAAAAATAAGGTTCTTAGGTCATGTATATATAGGACCTAACATGATCTTATACAATTCTTACATATATATGTGTGGAATTGGGAAAATATATATGTTTTTTTTCTTCTTATTAACATGGGATTCTTTGTTTACTCGGATGAAATGTTCGTGGAAATTACCATTTTATATTCATAGATTAACTCCATTCTTGGAAGTGTCTTTTTGTTTCTCTAGGAACTTGAGACTACGTGAGAAATAGAGGGTAATATCAAAACCTGGAAAAGCACATACCCAAAACCAAGCATTTGTCGACCTTCTTGAACTTAATTACCATATTAGGAAATTGGTTAGATAATTGTTCAAAATATAACATTGATTATATAAGACATACAATTAGCTACCACATAAAAGGAGAAAATACACATTCCTACCTCTAAGATGAGATCAAATGCTACTATTACATGGGGTTAGTATATGTAGCCAAAACTATCCTTTCTCCTAACATATATTTGTATGCAACAAAGGGTATGTGGTCACTCCAATGCAAAAACTATATGCAAATACTTATAGTTGGTCAATTAGGTTGGGGATTCTTCAAGTGTCGGAAGATGATTGGTGCCCCATGTTGCGGGTAAAGGAGCATGAGAACCGTTGGTGCGTGCTGGTAGTTTGGAGACAAGTTGAACATGAAACGTTGCAATATAAATGCTAGCGTTATCTTTGCTTGTAGGATAGCAAGGTTTTGTCCGATACAAGTGCGTACTCCGAGCCCAAACGGAATTAGAGCCATTGGATGCTTTGATGCACGGGATATTCCATTGGCGAATCGATTAGGATTAAATTCGTTTACATCATCACCCCATATTGCTTGGTCGTGATGAACGGCTATGATCGGTATTAAGAGCTCTGTCCCACTCGGAATATTGCATCCGCCTAGTTCCACGTCGACTTTTGCCCTTCGAATCGTCGCCACGATTGGTGGGTAGAGCCGTAGGGTCTCATTCAAAATCATGCTTAGCTGCAGATATAATTAAACTATATAAGTAAATTAATATTTGCATCATTTAACATTTAACTTTGTCTAAATTGATGTGGCTCCCTATAATACAATAAGGAAAATTCAAAACATAATAAAGATAGGGGAAGTTAGAGAAACTCATAATGAATTCCGCAGTATGTCATTTTCGTAAATAATATAACCACATAAAGAAAATGGAAAAATGATCATTTAGTATATATTTGAGATTTTATTATTGAAAACTCGTGGTTAAAATTTCTTCTAAACTTAGAAACAGATGTTCAATGAATCAATGACGTGACTTCTTTTTACTCTTTCTTTTTAACTTAGATACTCGTTAATACCGGGTTGATATGTACCAGATTTTAAAGAAAACCCAAAATTTGAGGTTTTTGATAGTTAAGTCTGAAAGTATGTATTGAACAATAACTTTCTCGAAAAGAATTAGTCTGTTAAGCTTTTGACGAGTAGATCTAATAAATTTTACTTAACTGAAGTTCTTCCTAAAGGTTACTTACAACAAGAAACCAACAAAGGAAAAATGTTTCAACTTGTCTTACTGGCACTTTTCAGCAGTTTATTATTTTTATAAAAAGAATAAGAATGTTGTACGAAACTACAAAACAACACTAACAAAAGGACATATAGCTCACTAACAAAATCTGCCAAAAAAATGTAAGCAATTTTACCGTTTTAAGTTTGGAAATGTCATCTATGGAGGGCACACCATTGGACCCACACACCTTAAGCACTTCATCACGTGCCAAATCTTGCCATTCTGTATGCATAGCTAGCAATACCGTCGTCCAGGTCAGCAGATTCGACGTGGTTTGCCCACCGGCGAAAAAGAAGCTCTTACACTCCTCAGCAATATCGAGGACCGTTATATTATTCTTCGACGATATTGGTTTGTTAGTGTTCAACTCTTTGATTGATGCTTGGATCATGAGTCCTAACAAGTCTTTTGGCTCAATGTCACGCTTTTGGTTATGATCAGGATTTGAATTTTGTTGCCTCCGATTGATAACATCTATTAACGATTTCTTGATTTCCTTGTCTAATTTCCATGATTTCATGTTCTTCTTGGTAGGTAGAAATCTATGACACAAAGTTTAGGTAAGCCTTTCTACTCATTTTGACATGTTTCTTTCATGAAATAGACGATGATTTCGACGAGTCGGAACCTAATTAATTGTTTAATTGTAAAAACATGTATTCCTAAGCTTAACGCTTAATTATGTGATTGTGAAATCCTATCTCCATTGCCTTAATAATACGTCAAGCTTAAAATTAACACATCAACTAGCCTTAAATGAAAAACCTTTAATTTAAAATACTTGACGTTGAGGCTACATAAAATGGTTGCATCAATCTCCATTGCCTTCTTTATCAATAATTCTATAAAAAGAACTTCAGATACCATGTGGTGTCGTTTTTAATAATATAGAAATTGGCAATGTGTTTGGTAAAATAATTTTAAAAATTATTTCCTGGCATGAACATCACCAGTAATATTGTAGACCAAAATAAACTTGAATGATTTAAAAGAATGTATTTTACCAAAAACAAAAGAGGGGAAAATAAAATTCTTAGAAAACTTTAGCAATTAATATATATACCTATAACCCGGGATGAAAACTTTTTGAAACGCCTCGGATGTAAGCGCCAATTGTTCTGCTTGTAGTCGGAAAATAGCCCTTCCTTCCTCATAGCTACTACCAAATGCTGCTCGGGTAATAATATCTTCGGTTAGTGATTGGTACCATTCAGTAACTTCGACCTCAAACTCTCCCGAATCCTCCTTTTTGGACCACTTTTCCAACATTTCAATTACACTATGAGCCGCCACCGGTATTAACAACTACAAAAATTATGCGAAAAATACAAAATTTAATAAAATTTCTATCTTTGAAAGGGAGATTAAAGGGCATATATTATTATTTAAGAAATTAAAATATTGTATTTACTTTGAGATTCTCCATGTGGAAAGTAGGGGAGATGATTTTCCTATGGTGAGCCCATTTTACTCCTTTGAGGCTGAGAAGGCCATCACCTTCAAGCTGTTTAATGAGTGGGTGAGCCTCATTTTTCTCGTAAAATTCGGATTTCGTAGAGAAAACCTCTCTGATCAGATTCGGATCGGATACAGTAAGACGGACCGTGGGCCCAAACCATATCAAAAAAGTTGCACCTGTAAATTAATTTAGCAAGAATGTAATGTTACAAGTTACAACCTAGTAAATGCAGGCTGAATTTAAATGTTATTGCATTTTTTTAGATGTACATATTAATTATAGTAGGAAATAGAGTTAATGCAACAAGTAAGAACACCATAATGCTTCAAGTAGTAAGTGTCATGTTGGATAAAAAAAGGCATGAGTAACAAATAAAGAGTATCACTGATTCAGAGAGGAAGCATTAATAGTACAGAGAAAGTAGACCCTACTATACAGAGAAAGTAGCTGGCTTCTCAGAAATATTGATTTAGATGAAGGTGATGATGATAGAGATACAGCCCATTGTACTTGAAATATTTTTAATCATTTTTTTTTTATTTTTTTATTTTATGATTAAATTTGTCAATTATAGTACTAGCACATTCCTATACAGATGAATAGTTTCATGTTATCCTACTGGATGTACCCACAACTAGCATCAGCATGACTAATACAAAATCTCACAGTTAAAATAATTTTTATGTAACATATCTGAAATTAAACAGCTAATATATCAATCTTTAAGGTGAATCATGGTAGATGCAGATTATTTGAGAAACTAGAAAAAGAATTGAATATTTGTAACTTGGTAGTTTATAAATACTCTTTACACATAGTGATGAGATTGTGTACACATGGTACTTTTGCACTAAAAATGAAAGATATATGACACAAAAGAGTGAAGAGAAAATGAAAATGAAAATGCTAAAAGTAAATATATCATCAACATCAAGAATCTAAACTCAAATACTTTGAAAGATCTTAATAGGGATCAAAAGCTGTAAGTTATACTGTGAATTGTACTTTCCTCCGTTTATTCAGTACAAGTTATTGTTTTCAGCTAATAATCCAAAACACCTAGTACTTTAAATTTTTTACCTTTGAAAGAATAAAGATTTTGAAATTTTAACTAATATAATGTAAAGGAAAACTTAAGAAAGTTTGAAATTTTCTTATTTCTGTAACTACTAAAATAACTAAAATAAAATGCTCTCATAGTCTGTTTTACAAATTTAAAAAGACAAAAACATAAAAAAAATTCAATTTATAAGCTGAAAGCTATAAGAAAGATTATGTTACCATATTCTTATTTCTTTAACTACTAAAAGAATCAAAATAAAATGCTCTCTCATAGTATGTTTTCAAAATTTAAAAAGACAAAAACATACAAGATTTCAATTTATGAGAAAGCTATAGAGAGATTATGTTACCATAGATTAAACTTGCTTATTTCTTTAACTACTAAAAGAACCAAAATAAAAATGCTCTCATAGTATGTTTTTAAAAATTTAAAAAGACAAAAACATACAAAATTTCAATTTGTGAGAAAGCTATAGAGAGATCATGTTACCATAGATTTTCTTCCAATGATGGTAGAAAGAGAAAACTCTTGGGAGAATATTATGTGAAAAACTAGGCATGGGTTGAGAAGAAGCTTTCAACATGAGGCTCAAAAGCTCCTTAGCATTGCCAATGAACAAACAATAAGGAGGGCCTCTAATGCCTTGTTTGGCAAAGTGTTTTTCAATCTTCTTTGGCCTCCACCAAAACAAAATCACCACCTTTATAAAACAAACCAAGATTACCAAACAAATCATCATTGGCTTGAGCAAGTGTAGCAAAATAGTTTTCATGGTTTGTGAACAAACTTTTGCTTATGAACAAAAGTTGCTTTCTTTATGAGCTTGTTTGTGTCTCTTTGTTTTTTTATATAGTAAAACACATTTAGAGAGAGGGGGTATTTGGCAAGAGCAACGGCATAGGGGCCGCCACTGGAATTATAATAAGGGTCAACGACTCATTTTTTTTAATTTTATTTTCTTAATTTGGTTTTTATTCTAGACAATGTTACTCTTGTCTTTTCTTACTAGTCTTGGTTGTATAACACCCATGAATTTATATAAAAGGTTTTTGTCTCTTTAAAACAAATAATAGAAGTACATTAACAACCCTATAGTTTCAAGACACTTCTATATAGTATATATTTATCACTATACTTCCAATTGCAATATAGTATCTAAATGACTAAATGATTGTATCAACTGACTATTCTTTGGGTTTTTCCGAATTGAAAGTTATTATTCAATACATACTGACTTAATTATCAACCCGAATATGTTGTCACGTTTAAGATTCGGTACATCTCAGCACAACATTAGTGAGCATCAAAGTTAAAAACTCTTGTCTATGTCTGATGCCAGTCCGTCATTCCATTTCACGTGTCAAACACTTCAATTTCTTTGTCATTAACTTATTTACCGGCCATATGATGTGCACACTTCTACGGGCACGGCGTATACACTTTTCGAACCGTCATAGACACTTTAAATACACAATTACCCAAATTGTATCACAAAAAATTCCTTAAATATTTAAAATTTATAATTTAGGTAAAAAAAGTAACAAAAAATCACATAAAAAAATGTAATTATTACTAAAATTTGTTAGTTGCAATTAATATACTTATAATTTTTCGTGTTTTGCTAAACTAAATTAAAAAAAACCTATATAAACAATAAATTTATAATTTACTAATTGACATGTCCTAACTCTGTTGCGTCCGAAATTTAAAAATTTATTGTTCGCTATGCTTGTATCATGTCATGTCGAACATACGTATCTTTTGTCCGTGCTACTTAGTATCTAGCTAACATTATTTGACAAAAGTGTACAGACTAATTTGAACGATGTGGCACTATGTTTATAGTTACTAAGAATCCTCAAAATACAACTTGGGTCAAATATAAATTAGTCCTAAATATATTTCAACATCCCATTTCTTTTGTAGTTAGGAAATGAGTGAGTCTTCTTTATATGAATATTCAACACGCTGGAATAATTGTGCCAATTATTTGAAGAATTAGTCTTAACAGTTTATGAAGAAATTAATGATCTTAGTAAATTCAAGGAGTTATAACTTTAAGGGGTTTTATAGGTTTATTACATTAAACTATCTGCTTTTAACGATTTGGGTACCCATTTTTAAAATTTTTCAATTTAGATACCACATTATAATAATTTTCCAATGTAGGTACCAC
Organism: Primula veris; assembly: GCA_963682055.1. Classification (NCBI taxonomy): domain Eukaryota; kingdom Viridiplantae; phylum Streptophyta; class Magnoliopsida; order Ericales; family Primulaceae; genus Primula; species Primula veris. The sequence continues at coordinate 30,629,159 of OY821750.1, read as the reverse complement.
CGTCTAAATAAATCACGGAATCATGTCATGTGACATTTGACAAACATTAATTTAAGAGCCTAATTTGATAATTTTTCATAAAAATATGTCATCCTATAAAAATATTTTCCCCAATTTCACACATAACAAAAATTTGGATTATATGCTAAAAAAATTTTATGTGTGAAATTGAGGAAAAAGTTTTTCTAGGATGATATAATTTTGTGCAAAATTGTCAAATTAGTCTCTCAAATTAATTTTTGTCAAATGTCACGTGACATGATTTCGTGATTTATTAAGACGGTGGCACCTAAATTAGATATTTATTATAGTGTGGTATTTAAATTAAAAAATTTGAAAGGTGGGTATCCAAATCGTTATTCGTATTACAATTGATTTTATGAGCTATACCGTATACCATATATATATATATATATATATATGATGTATCTGTCATTTAAAATATATTATGACGTGACAAATATATGACTTTTTTTTTATATAAATATACACTCATGACTCAACAGTATTGCTTGTTATATTTATTTCAAGGATCGTGACGTGGAACAACAGTACAAGCCAACAAGGGCATATCAGTCTTTTTATGTTTTAGCGTGGCATAATTGTAACACATGTACATTAAATGGGTTATTATTTTTATTGTTCAAAGAAATTTAATAAATAGATAATTGGATAACGAGTTAACAATGGAAAAATAACGGAATTATGAAAAAGTCAATGGTAAAAGTAAGTAAGTTGTTAACCAAACCCTATTTATAAAATAAATTTGTCCATTTTTTTTATTGTAATCTGATGTAGAAGGAGACGACTATTTTCTATCAACTTCGACCATAACTTTTTTATATTTAAGAGTTCAAGTGTGAATTACAGGTTTATAAATCAAGAAATGATCAAATTTATAAAGCATGCATGCCTTAAGACTACTTTTTTTGACTAAAAAATGTATGTCAATTCAATGAAGCTTTGTAACTTTTTCCCATGAATCTTTTCTATGCAATATATAAATACTAAAATGGTTCGAATCTGGGGGATATAGGATTTTTATTTTGTGGGGCATGGTTTTTATTTTAAAAAAAAATAAGAAAGCGAAAATGTAAAATGGTTGTGTGAAAACATGAGTGTTTTTCCGGTAATAACTTAATAAAGAATACATATAATCTCAACATAGTTAAATGAAAATGTTACAATCAATTCTAATTATATACAAACAATATCAATCAAGTATTATAACAATTTTAAATTCATCGTTTTATTTTGTTTACTAAGAAATTTCAGTACAACTCAGTCAAATATATATCTCAAGTATTATAACAATTAGTATAAACTTACATAGATTATTTTTATTTTCAAATAAAATGTGTATTAATAAAACATAAATAATTAACACATCATTTATTCCCATCAAAATAAGTTTGAGAAGAAAAAATTAACGACACAATTCTAGTATCGTGATACACAAAATTGAAATAGAAGCTAAGTGACAATGGTTGCCAATATCACATTGGGTCTCTGGATGTATGTTAATAAGACAAAAACATTTAACTAATGAATTAGAAAAAAAAAAGAATAAATTGACTATGCCACTATATGGCATTATTGTATGTTCTTAAACTTATAGAGGTAAAATTGTAATTTCATATGCCAGAAATTTGGAAGGCACGTGACCCCCCATGTCCCCCTCTGCATCCGCCACTGGTTCGAATTACATTTATAATCAGATATTGCAAAATCATTTTAAAATTTTTAAAATATGTTAAATAGAAATACTAACTAAATTATATCTTCAAACTGTACTTCTCATATCAGGATATGCCTTGCTCGGTCACCTCACGTTTATGATATTTACATTTAAAACTTAACAATTTTGTTCTTTTAAAACTTAACAATTTTGTTCTTCTATATTAATTATGTGTGTTGGTATATTAGGCTTCTTATAATGTAATTGTATGTACTGGCGTGGTATTGAATGACCTCTAGAGACCTATATTTGGATTGAAAGAGTGAATGATCTTCATAGGTTTTAATGTCTTCCAAAATTCGATTCGTGGAAATTCTTTTCTAAATTGTAGCTGCGTAACCGCTTACATTTTTCAAGTGGAAAATCCGTAACCGTTGTGGTCATTCGAATTGTGCATCCGTAAAAAATTCACAACTTATATTCTGCATGCGTTTATATAGGCCTTATTCAAAAATCCTATAACTTAATATGATACGGATTACATATTTTGTCATCCCAATCAGCTTACACAGATCCTAAGTGATCCGGATTAGCTTTGCTAAGTTCAAAGGTACCTAGAAAGTCTATTTCCCTTTTCTAGAAAACGGCATATTTCCTGTTTCCACTTCTCGTTTCCCATTTCCCATTTCCCGCTTTCAATATAATATATGAGCAAATAACTTACCTTTTTCTCTCAAGTAATTATTTCTCACATTGCTTTCCGTCATCATTTTCCCGCATCTAATATTGCCAACAGATGACCTTTATAAACATGGCCTAATAAACGGTCTAACTAAATAAGCCTATTCCAACAATTCGGTTAATTATGTAAATGACCAAACAAATGATTTGGTTATGTTAATTCATTATACATATAACTTATTTCATTTTCTTTTTCTAATACCCTGGTAATCATTTAACAGTTTCAAGGAAACAGATTCCAACGACTAAAACGGGTACTGTAAATAAAAAAATGATCATATATCCATTACGAGTGCGCATTAAGTTCCACCAAGTCATCATGCTTCTATATATTGACAACTTTTAGTAGTAGTTTTTAACTTTTATGTCACTTTTATCGTTAGTACTATCACATGATGATATGACAGGGAGAAAAAATAAATGAAATAATGAGTGCTACACAATCTTTTAAACTGCGCAAGGCCCATTTCAGACGAAATTGATCGGCTAGTACCTAATTACCGCCTAATTTGCGTCGAATTCGTTTAATCCGTCTAATCTCTTAGGTTTGTAGGCTCCGTCGTGTTTTAGAAGAGGGTGCTACAATATTACTGTTGTAGTTGACATCTGCTATTGTTAGGGAAAAGATCGTTAATTTTGTTTTTGAAAGGAAATAGAGACACAAAGTTGGGGTAGTTGTTTTGGAATGTTGCTATTAAATTTGGTCACATGGGAACAATGCTGTCTATTTAACTGATACTTTCACTCTGTGCTTTTGGTAGGGAAAATATGCTTTGGGTGTTGAAACAGTGAGTGCCCCACTAAGAGGTGAATACCCTCCTAATTTTGTCATAATACTCCCAAGACATGTCTCGACATTGTACCCTTTCAAAGGTCCTACTCATTTTTTCGATATAGATTTGTTACAATGGTATAGTTAATTAGTAATTGCTCGAACGTAACAACTGTAAAGTCTTTTAAACTTGGAGATAATCGTTTAAATTATATGTACGTAACAACTTGTGTGTACGTAACAACTTCTTTTCTCGCTCCCCTATCCATTTTCATACGCGTAGATGAAAAAAGTAGAGAGCATGAGATTTTTTTCGAGTAGCTAGAACCAAGCTCAGATAAAAGAGTTATAAACCACTAGATTAATAGATTTTGTAGTATTTTTTTAGTAGACTAAGTGCACAAATGAGAAATATCGTGGGTTAACGTCATTGGGATATAGCTGATGCTACATCGATAATTATATGTATATATATTATATGATAGTTAACGTTAAGGGCTAGCGGCACAAGTTATTGCTTGCTTGCCTTCCGTCTAATCATTTCATTGATTAAATGAGTTGACAATGAAATTGTTGCGAAGAGATTGTCAAGTATATATGTTGTCCAAGTAAGGGTGAAATATCTAATTTTAAAGTGCAATGTATACATAATTGGGAGAAACTATTATCGGGATAGACACTAGGTTATTGAGAGGAAAATTCGAGATGATTTTGATAATGTATACGGATAACGAAATGGAGATGGATTCATCCTTAACATTGTAGTTTTCTTTTTTTTAAAAGTAAAATCTCATTATTATTGCAAATAACGTGTCAGAATACAGAGTTTAGTTGCCTCTGAAACAGATTCAAATGAGATAAGTAAACAAAAAATAAATAATATAAAACCATTCAGAGTGCTATGAAGTCTGCTACTCATGTACTACTGTCCAAATCCATCATGGGTAAAACAAAATACGCCAAACGGGAGATACATACAGACTAGAATCATCTCAACTATCAAACTAAAAAAATTCGTCAAGTGCACCTGTCGAAGCAGGGTATGATCAAATAAACTAAGCATAGCGTGCAGAACATAATTGGTGTAGCACGGTCAACCAGAAGCCAAACCAATACTCAAAAGTCTCAAATATCCACTCATGCTTAAAACGAGTTTGTTAATTAATAGAGATATATTGCCTATAGCTATACGAAAGTTGAGGATACACTTGTTCAAAATACTTTGCTAAGAATAGGTAAATAATTTACGAATTCAATAAGAGAACACGTTAAATCATAATAAGATTCAAGAGAAGGAAAAAAAATAGTATTTTCGGAATTGTTTCCTTTCCATCTCTTCTAGCTACAGAATTTTGTTTTATGCACTCATTTTAGTTCCAAAATAGCCTGTTTTGTATTTTCTTTGTACTTAGTCATGTATTCGCTTGTTACACGGGCATCTGATCCCTGTATTCGCTTGTTGTTATTATTAATAATAAGCACGACTTATCAAAAAAAATAAGGAGGATAAAATAAATGGTAAAAATAGTGGTAACTAGCAATAATACAAATTCTTAACGAATAGCGTTTGGTTAAAGACAGGGTGATCTACTGTTTAATGTTTATGCTAGATTTGAGCGCATGTAGCTACTTTATCCCTTTGCTTCAAATTTACATACCCCATAAAAAAAAAACACTTGAATGGTACCAAAATATTGAGGTTGTATGTCAAATATCTCGTATTTAAATTGTCAAAATGTAAATTTTTAAAATTTGTTCATATAGTTTAACATTCAAACTATGTGATTAATTTTAAAAAAATTCTATTTCATCAACTTAGATATGAGTTATTTATTGATCAAAATTGCACCTATATTTTGGGTGAATGAGGAAGTATAAAGTTAAATAAATCATTAAAATGTGATATAGTGTTTTTTTTTTTTTTTTTTAAATGAACAAAATACCAAAGCAAAAAGGCTGTCATTGATGGAGCACCTATATTTTGCAAAATTTGTCCAATATTTGTAGTTTCCTTTTCGCATTTTTGTCCTCTTTATTATGTCAGCTAATAACAGAAAAAGCTGCTGACCAGTTGCAGTACTGGTGGGAAATAAGAAAGAGCTTATTCATAAAGTTTGTCAATATATGATCAAAGGTGGTGGGCTAACAAAAAACACTGATCGATATAAGTTCGTTGCTTACGGGTAATATATTACTGTAGTACTACATGCAATTATAGTTTCATTATATAATTTTCAATTTGGCTGTTGAAATGTCATACTAAAAGCAAACAAAATGCATGCATACAATATTAACCAAATAAATAAGAAAAAAATGTAACCACACTAATTCATCTTTTAATCAAGGGACGTCAAAGAAATGTTAAAATGAGCAAACTAATGTGACTATATTATAATTTACAATCGACAAAGTACTTTTTTTTCATCAAGACTGCGACCGCGATGTAATACACTCTTAATTACTTACAAGATTTCACAATCGGCAATTGAATAATTACTTAAGATTGATAGGAGAGGCTTGTAATTATTTAAACTTGAATAGTATAGTCCGTTTGATTTGGCTTTATAACCATTAGATGATGTCTCTTTTTATCCACTAAATAAAAGGTAATTACTCAATGATTTTTTTTTGTGTGTGGAGAAAATCAATGATCCTGACCTGATCACAAGCCTAAAAAGCTAAAAGAGCAAAATTGAGTCTATGCAATATTGAACAAAAAGAAGAAAGTACTCCAAATCTGTAGCTAATAATTGGTTTATAAAAGTGAAACTATTCCAATAATGTGATAGCTTTGCTGGATCAAAAAATCAATGATAAAGTTGGACCCATATATTGCGTGAAGCAATCAATAATTATTCCAATTAAATGATATGCGTATATATAACTAACTTGAAATATTTGAAGGCTAAAGAAACTTAAATAAGGTGTAGAAAGATTTTGCTAGTAAAGACAAGCAACAAGAGCAAACCAAGGGATATGTTGCACCTAATTAAAAACTGTTAATTAACAAATTCCAAAATTTCAATATCATATCTTCAATTACTACTAATTTCATCTCCTTAATTTCATCCATCAAACATGGATTTGATGATCCCACATTCTTTTAAGCCATTATAGGATATTTGTCCTCATAGTTTCAATTGAAACATTGAAAGTCCCCTTTTTTTAGAAAACTGAAGGATAAGCCTCCGAATTTTTTAACGAAAGTAACAAGTTGTTATCTTTCTTAATAAAGTCAAAATCATAAATCAGCATAAAAGACTATAAACAAAATACCAGCATAAAAACTAAAATAATTTTCTTTTAGAAATTAAGAGACCAATTTAACAATTAACTGCGGAATTTTCGAAGAAAACATTTATATTGTATGTTTGATAGAATATAACTGATATCCGGCTCTTATGGGCATCTCGTCTAGTGCTAGAGGAGATTTATAATCGTATGTTGAGTATTGTGGTGATCCCCGCGTAACTTAATGAGAATAACTATCACTTTTATATTGAACAATTCATGTGCATTACTCTTAGCAGTGTGATTAGTGATTACTTGTTTTAATCGTTTCATAATTACCAAACAGATTTCTTCAAATTTGTCAAAGCCATTCTTCCAAATATCATCATTAGAATGATTATCTTGATTAGTGTAATAGTCAAAAGAAAACTATGATGAGGGTATTTGGTGCTATGGTGATGGTGGTGATGGTGAAATAATCAATTTCACATTTCACATCCTTGGTCATGAAAAGTAAGTCCGATATTTTTTTCATATGAAAATCTACAGCTAGCAAGGACATAAATTATTTGGCTATATTTGTCACGCAAATTAAGTTATAAAAAAACATTTTAGGTTCATACATATGTAGACAGGGAACTAGCTACATGCTAAAATGAGCTACCGCACCCATCATATTGAGAAAACCCCGAAATTTTTCATGTATTTGTTGAAAATTTGATGATTATATCATTTATCACCCCCATAAATAAAGAAATATATAAACATGTAATTCAGTCCCACAAATTTTGAAATCCTAATTCCGTCAATGCATAGGGACGGGCATACCCTATGTGTTTTTATAGTGGCGTGAGCTAGAAAGTAGAACTTGCATGATCCTTATATTTTTCTTAATTATCATTAATGTGTCCCTCCGCTGTTGCGTTAATTAACGATTCAAATTTAATTCGTACCCAAGCGTTATTTAATTAAATCCTACTAAAATGATCTAAAACTATTTAGCACAAACTAAATACTCTTATCATATTTCAAAACGTTTGTCTTGTTAGAAGTACCAAGGGAGACTAACCCGTCAGAGCTATACGGAATAAGCGGGTAATGAAATACATACATCTTTTACACTCATCTATATAGATACAACTTTTGAGAGAAGTGAGCACGACAACGCTACTCAACAAAACTGATTGTTTTTTTCCTCATTACCCAGAATAAGCCTTATTAATATTCTCAATTCAACCTGTTGAAACAACTCATGTGTATATCAAGAGAGTAATGTATATACTCTATTTATTTATTTATTTTTAAAAGAGATTTATTTATTTATTTCGTTCATCTCTATATTAGAACGCACCAAAAGGTTGTTTGAACATGCAACTTTTTCGAACTTGCATCTTTATCAATTTCCCAAATCTTACACGGGCATAAAATTTCGTATTTACCAAGCTCAAACATTAATTTAGTATTTTTTTTTTTTTTTAACTTGCACTACAAAATAATGTTTGATTTAATGAGAGTCAAAAGCTGTCACAAGACTGTCACTAATTTAAAAAAGCTGTCACAAATCTGTCGCAAATTGACTAAACTGTCACAAAACCGTCGCTAATAAGCTCGTAACAAAAAATACCGTCACTAATCCCGTCGCTATTTGAGTATTTTTTTTGTAGTGTTGAAACCTGAAGCCGTACTTCTTTATATAATCGAGATGAACATAATTAAACGAATGGCATGGCAGGTGAATATTTATTATTGTGAAAAATTATAATATATCTCGTATGATTTTCTGTAAACGACCCAAAATTATTGAAATAAAACCCTAGTTCAATGACAAAATATTGAGATAACCCTTACAAGAAATTGAAGATAATGTGGATAAAATTGTTTGTAGCTTGATTAATTTATTGTATGTAGCTTTCGTCCACGCAATCAACGGAGTAGTGATGGGTCTTTCTTTGCAAAGTGTTTTTGTCATGACATTTAAAAGATTCCCATAAAGTCATGTCAAATCATAGATCGCCAAGTACCATCTTCTTTACATCAAATGACCTCTTATCTCTCACTATTTGTCACGAGATTCATTTAAATTAAATTAAGTTTTTAAATAAGTTACTCCACTTTTGATTTATGCACATGCATTTTAATTAATACAGACGGTAATAATACAAATCATATCACGTAGTAAAAACTCAATCTACTAAAAATCCAAATAAATATATTGAAATGTTAGTTTGAGTCTATCCTAAATTTAATTAATATTAATTAAATTGTTATTATTTTTTTATTTTTAGTAGATTGAGTTTTTATTACGTGGCGTAACTTATATCCAATCCCAATAATACAGCCTCTGTGTGCATCAATCAGACATCGTCTGTATTTAGCAGATGGCCTCTGTTGCATAACAAAGTCCGGAATTTAAAAAAAATATATACTAAATAAAATCAGTGATTGTACTTGTACAGAATTTAGCAGTTTTTTCTCATGCATATAATTTTGTTGGATAATTACGATATACTACCTCCGTCAATAAACAAATGTTTATTACGAAAATACGTGAAACTTTGATCGATAATTTTTTTATATTTAAATTGCCGAAAAAAATTATTTCAAAAGTTAATCACGTAGTTCATGTGGTTATAACTATATGATGGAATTTACAATTTTTTCATTTCGGCAATTTTGATATGAAAAATTTGATGCTCAAATTTACACGTATTTTCGTAAGCGACATTTATTTAGAAACGGATGAAGTATGACTTAACATTTAAATAATATAAATAAATAAATAAATATCAACTAATTTTGAAGTTTTTGGGCCTCTTCACCTGGAAGAGATAAAGGGGGAGAGAGACGCGTGTCACATTTTTTATTTTAAAAATCTATGTATTTTTAAGTTATTTCTTTTACACCCTTTAAATTTTGTATTTGCTGCTTTGAATTTTTTTTCCAAATTGGTGTACTTTTGGCCCAATCTTTTTTGTTGGGGTTTTTTCCCTTCATTTAATAAAATAAAAAATGGGTTTTTTCCTTTATTAAATTTTTTAAAAAAATCAACTAATTTTGAAGATATGGGGAAATTATAAGTAATTTGATGTTTGTAAATGGAAAAATTGAAATGCAAAACTCAGCAAATGATAGTTTTCTCGTGAATATGAGTTATTCGAGCAACCGCACCAGCAACACTACCCATTTTCTCAAACGTAACAATTTTTACAGATTTTAAGAAACCGTTTACATTTACACAAATTTTCAGATTTATTATCAATTTTTTTATCATAACCCTAGGTCATTTATTTTTTATTTATTTATTATCATTTATTATTTATAACACTTTCTCAACCACAAAATTATGAAACTCAATGATAGTTTCATATTATTATATTTAGTAAGACATTACATGCCTTCCTTATAAATGGTTTAGCCTTATGATTTAACCTGAACGAGTTAAACTATTTCAACGAGCTAATTAAATATGATATTGTTTATAATTACCTTGTTAATAAAGGCCGGTCTAGATTATAGTAGACTTAATAATGTGTTGGCAATGGGCATAATTGAATCATTAGTTATTTAAAACGTTATCTTTATTTTCAGAGAACCTCTAGTGTAGCCGACCACACCCCGACGCTATAATAAAAAGTTCATTTAGCATCGTAAAAAAAAATTGTGGCTAAATTTTAACAACAGTTTAGCAACAAATTATGTTACTAAAATTTAGCCACAACCAATTTGACATAAATTAAAAAGTGTTATGATGTTAAATCATTTTTTTTTATGTAATGCGAAAACACATTTTTTCCGACGTAACATGGTACGTAATAGTATGACTTCATCACTACAACAATTTTTTGATGCAAATGAAATTTGCTCAACGTACAACCCTATTCATCTTCAAAACTTTTATTGAATATTGATAATCATTTTAAAAAATTAGTTTATAATTTCTACATTTATTATAAAAGGGGTTAAATTATAAACTTTTAATATGTAAATTAAAACTTTCTTTAGATTTCTTATTGAAGTAAAGTCAATTTAATGGAATAATTATTACTATTATTTAAAAATATTGGAAAGTTATTTGATATTAATAAATTTGAAAAGGAAAATTCTAATAAAATGTAAATGTATTGAGTGAACCATGCATATTTATTTCCTCAGAAATAATACACTTAACCAATGCAAATCATAGGGGTGTCTAATTATCATTTTTTTAACTAATTATTGAAGTTATGGGAGTTGGATTTGACCAGTGGACTGTGTTCACTAATTGTCACGTTTCGGCTAAGATTAATTACAATAATATAAGAAGAAGAACAACAGTTAGATCAACCGTATCAGTTACCGTATATCATCAATTTATCTTAAATATAAAAAAATTGTTTAAAAATTATACACTTATGAGTTTACTTATCCATTAACTTAAATATATATGAACTCAAATATCACTCAGATATAAGAGATCAACATGTTCACTTATAATTAAAATAATAATTTACTTCTCTTATTTTTCTTTTATTCTCTCTTCTTTATTTGTATTTTTCACATATAAATTAATAAAATAACAAAAAGATGAGTTGTATAGTTGTGATAGGAAAATTGATAAAAAAAACTGATAATTTGTATAAAACAAAACGTTTCTTTATAAGTTGTAAAAATATATTTTTTACTTTAAATATGAGGAAACGTCTAAATAATTTAACGTGGTTGCTCTAGTATATTAATTTGGGTTGAAAAAAATTGATAGAAGTATATTAAAATATAGTAATATTTAGTTATTATAAGAAATTTGATAGAAAAACTTAAAAAATTATAAAGTTAAACTGTTAAACTAAAAATATAAAAATGATACTAATTAATTTAAATATGAGAAAAAATATAAAAAAACTGCTCTTACAAAGCTGGTTGAGTTGATTTCCCCTTTTTTTTTTTTTTTTTTTTTTTTTTTTTTACTGTACCATGCAATTATATTCAAATCTGAGAAAAGAAATTCAGTTGCCAAGATAGTTACAAGTTGCAAGATTCTAAAAAGTGTCATAAAAGTGCAAAGCCGTTAACTAGTTTTTAATTCCATCTTTAATTAGGTGCAACAAACATATATAACAACTTTGGCAGTAACAAATAATTTACAAAATGGCCAATAAAAAGTCCCCCCCCTCGTGATTTAAGGGGTAGTGTTTTCACTTTTTTCAACAGTTTTAACATTTGGAATTGCGTTTCACTGTCACGTATCATGCACTTTTAATATTTATAATTATATCATTCCCACAAATTCTGCAGAAGAATTTAAATGTTTGTTCTGATTAAATGAAGGTCATTTATCAGAGCTTATAGAAAGGAAAATACGACTATATTCTTAGTGAACCGATAAGATTCAACAAGTATTAAAAGTTAAACTAAACAAATGTTGATTACATCGTTTTCGATGGTGAGACTAGATGTCCAATCTTCAGTCTCACCATCGGTCTCGTTGGATTTTGATAGTAATTGAAAAACTATAATTCTAGACAAGAAAATATCAGCTTACTATCAGAACACGTCTGTTGCTAAACTGTTGGTAAAATGAGTGTCGCTAAATTTAGCAACAGTTTTTGTTGCTAAATTTTAGCTACGCTCACTTTACCAACAATTTTCAAAAAATAAACTGTTGGTATTTTAATTTTTTCTTTTAGAATTCATATTAAAACAATTATTTTAATCACTCTCATTATTAGTTTTTCATCTCTTTCGTGTGAAACCTAACCTAAATTAAAAATAAATATTTAACTAAAACACTATTAGCCAAAACCAATATTAAATCTAAGTAAAATATTGAGAACCCCTTATGAAGCGTGCCCTAAATTAATAATAAATATTTAACAAAAATACTATTGGCCGTAACCACTATAAAAACTAATTTTACAACACAATAAAAAGTAAAAACCCAAAATTAAAATATACATTAACCATAGTTGAATTTACACTAAATTCAAATATTAATTAAAATAATAATAAAAATGATAGATTTTTATATATTTTAAGTTGATTGAAATTTGTGCAGTTCAACCACGTGACCGGACAAAACAAAAAATGTTGTGAAAAAATTGAAGTATACATTAATTTTTTGAGATTTGGTGCTTTGTTATATATTATGTTTTAGTATAGGTTTATGAAATTTGTATTAATGTTTAATCATTTCAGAATAAATGTTTCATGTTGGCATATAGACTTATCTAAAATAATATTATTATAATAGAAAAGTAGAGTAATTTTAAATTTTCACTCAAATTACCTGGTGTGAATTTAGGTGGTATCTATCGTGGTACAACTATACTTATTACGTTTTGGAAATGTTTGTAGTTTGAGAAGGTTTTCTTGTGGTGCATCTTAAAGATAAAGACCATGTACCACAATATAGTGCATATATACCATATCATAGTTGTCGGGATGGAAAATGGGAGAAGTAAACGAAACGGCAAACAGAACATGAAACGTTAAAAAAGTTTAACCTAAAACTAAAATTTACATGAAATAATAAGAAACGGAAAATGAGAAGTTGGATTTTTTAAAGGAGAACATTGCCTGTAAAATTGCTCGTAGTCTTTGCTTCATCATAGTTTTTTTGGGGGTAAGTTGTTTCTTCTTCGAGTTGGTTGTAAGTGAATTTATTAAATCCAGTGTTCTCAATTGTAACGTTTTCATGTTTTAATATGTATGACATTAGGTACTCAATAATCCAAATTAATGTTGTCGATTTCAAATTTTTGGAGGAAGCTAACCTGAGTTCACTAGTTATGTGTTTGCTTCAACAAGCACTCTTAAAATAAATTGGCTTGATTTAAAAACAAAAGAAATTGTGTTTTATTTAACTTCTGGTTAATTCAATCGATGTCCATAGTCCCACATTCCATTCTAAAAGTGCAAACTACATATGTCACGAGTTGTTTTATACATTTAGTACACCAAACCAAACTATTCATTCCGTTTTCATTTAATTGTTAACTACGAAACAACGTGCAGTTTTTACCGCCTTATAACTTGTATCAAAATTGATGAAATGAATTTTTGTAAAATCTAATCATAAAACTTAACATTTGAACTATATGATCAACTTTTAAAAATTTTCATTCTGACAATCTTGATACAAGTTCTTAACCGGTCAAAATTACACGTAGTTTCATAATGAACAATTAAATAGGAACATGAGAGTATGTGATTTTAACGATTTTGGTACTCATTTTTCAATTTTTCTAATTTATCTACCACGTTATAAGAAACTTTCCAATTTAGGTATCACACTATAAGAAACTTTTCAATTTGATTACTAATTAATTACGGAATCATGTCACGTGACAGCACGTGCTTGACAAACATTAACGTGAGAGAGTAATTTTATCATTCTGCACCAAAATATTTCATCATAGAAAAACGTTTCCATCCAATTTCACACATAACAAAAATCAGCACATAGTACAAATTTGGGGGAAAATGTTGTTATATGATGATAGATTTTGGTGCAGAATGACAAAATTAACCTTTCACGTTCATGTTTATCAAGCACGTATTGTTATTTAACATGATTCCGTAATTAATTTAGACAGTAGTAACTAAATTGAACAGTTTCTTATAGTGTGCTATACAAATTGTAAAAGTTAAAAGATAAATATATAAACCGTTAACAGTAGTATAGTTTGGTGTAGTAATTGTATTTTTTCGGGGAGAGTTGTACATTTCCATTGATAGATCAATAAAATGTGTGAAAGCACCTTTCCTCTTGAATGAAATAAACACATGTATGATATTCTTTTGAGAATAGGTAAACAAAAAAAAGGCAGTATAACAAAAATTGTGGAGATCAAAAAGTGTAAGAGAGCAACTGAATAAGCAATATTACAGGTTTGCCTAAGGATGATATAAGGATAGGCCTACGAAAATGACATTATTAGGACCCAAAGCATTTAAGTTTAATTCACATGCTACCATTTAAGAACATGTCTTGCTACCTAGCTTCCTTACATCAAAACTCAAACCAATCTTCCCTCTCATCATGAATCTCACCCTACCTTAGCTGATATGTCCTTCTCACCCTTCGTCCTATACCTTATCTACATTGTTTCATCTCCGTCACGCGGTTGGAAATGTGTATTAACAGAAGCCTACGAGACTATATGTTGATTAGACATCGGGCCTAGTCTAGGGCGGAGCCCGTTTGATGCAAAGGGGTGCAACCCCATAGTTTACAAAAATGTTATTTTTTCCATGAGGAAAATTTGTTAATTTTCGCCGTATCGAAAAATCATTTATAATTACTTGAGAACAGTGCTAATTAACATTTACACCCACTCATCGTTTATGCCAAGTGCATGTATATACCGTTTCGAAACTCGTCGCACAAGCTACTCAAATTAATTGAGAACCGTACCAAATAAAAGTGCTAGGCAATTACAATTTGGGCTCAAAGTCGGTCCATGACCACTTTGGAAACACCCATGTAAACACGTTTTCCAACAAATTTCAGAAGATATAAAACACAGTCTATAAAAAAAACTGATATGTTGCAACCCCATAAAATAACATTTTATACTTATCAAGCTCGTAATAGTAATTATGGCTGCGACTCTGGCCTAGTCATCTGAAGTCTGGTAGAGCATATCTCAGTTAGCACAGATTTTTCATGTCACGATTCTTAATATTGCAATAGATTATTCTGGAATTTCACTACTTATTTAGCAAAAAAATATTCATGTTTCTCTTTTTTGAATAACTGATTCAATATTATTAATTGATTTATTGTCAAATTCATCATATGTAGTGTCAAACTCTAGGTACAACATATAAACTGTCAAATTCGGTGATATACAACTGATTTTGAACTTAAACAAGCATATACAATTGTCCCAAATAATCACCTGATTATGCCTATTTTTATTAAAATTGGAACATATACTAGCTTATTGATTATAACTACTTAAAGAGCTGAAAAAGGAAGCTCATTGATAGAATGCAATCTTGTCGAGTTTGGAGCACCAAATATCTGACCGGAGCATGTAGATCTTAATGGTAAGCAAATAAAACGCCAACGTAACAACAACACCGCGGAAGCTTGTTGTGGTACCTAGTGCATGGCCGGTGGACATATTATAATACAGTTTCCACTTATGATCTTATTATGATTTAAGCCATGGTTTTGACCTTTTTCTTCTTTATAAATAATAGATTTAACAAATTATACAAACGCTGATCAGAAAATTATATCAAACTAATTAATGTAAATGTAAACCAAACATATTATATCTTACATTGTACAACAAAGTTAACAAAGTTGGTGTTTATGTAAAGGCATAAATTGAACAAATAAAGTATTTTTGAAACCGGCTTTAGGTGGAATTTCACATAACTCCATATCTATAATTCTGATGCTTATCTAAGTTTTGACTTCGTTTCTTTAAGCTTTGATTCCATAGTTTTCTTGTTAAGAAAAAGTTGTAAAAAAATATTATGGCAAAAGCTCAAGTGTTCAATTACAATAAAAAAAGCATAAGTAAACAAAAACAATGGTCTACTTAGATGGCCCTACTCCTCAAATGTATGAGGCCATTTGTTAGCTGGGGTCGTAACATGTAAATATATAACGTCCTTATATGATCCACCCCACATGTTACAGGCAAAGATTTTTAACGAATTAAGTCATTTTGTCACTTCTCGTATTCGACAAGTTTCACAACAAATTTAATTAAATCCGACAAAAAACATATAGCTGAAAAGAAAACAAGAGCAATTGGCGTGACAACAACATCAGAATTAAACAGTATACGAAAATGTCAGGATACAAACATATAACATGTTGGTTGCTAAACGGAGTATCGCTAAATTAGCGACACACGCATTACCAATATTATAGCTACCAAGTGTCTATTTGCTACCCTTGTAGTTTTCTTATAGTTAAATTTTATATGAAAAATGCTGTGCATAATGATTGTGAAACAAAGAAATCATACGAACGCAAGCAAACTAATTAATAACACTGCATTTTGCTTATGGAATAACAAAAATGTTTACAACTGTGTGGCCATATATACCTATTAACTATTGTATTATCCCTGTTGTCATTTTATTTGAAAATCTTTACATTTTGTTGGCTTGCATACATTTCCCCAAATGTTGAAAAAACTTAAAATATCCAATATGTATCAAGAGTTCTTGTTAGGTCATAAGAACCAACATAAAAACA
This sequence comes from Primula veris, assembly GCA_963682055.1. NCBI lineage: Eukaryota > Viridiplantae > Streptophyta > Magnoliopsida > Ericales > Primulaceae > Primula > Primula veris. The sequence goes on along the minus strand of OY821750.1, from coordinate 30,612,536 downwards.
TTTATATATATGGTCCTTATAATCCGTCCCATCTTGTGGAGACATGTTAAAGCAAAAGCCTTAATAGTGTCCTTGTGTTAAGGAGAAGCTTAAGCTTGTGGAGACAACATTTAAATTAAACTGCATAAAAAAAAATATTTTGAATGTACTTATAATGTTAAGGAAAACAGGAAAAGCTTTACCAATTGCAGGCAACATCCTTGGTAAATATTACAAGAATTCCATTAGAATTGTTCTGAATAATCGTAAAAAAAACGAACAAACTGATGCGATAGCACCGTAGTTTCACATGCAATCGTAAGAAGTCCACAACTCTCACATGCAATCGTAAGAAGTCCACAACTCTCTGGCTATATATTATACAGTGCTATTGTAGTTTGCCTTGTCATTTTGTTTGATAAATGTTACATATTTCGTTTGCTTGCATACCGCATACATTTATCCAAATGCTGTAATTAATTTAAACTAGTCCTACTACTTTAGGTCATGAGAGCCTAACATGTAAACATATATGATCCTTCTATAACCCCCACCTTGTACAGACATGTTTAAGGCAAACCCAAAAGCTTTCAATAGTGTCCTTTAGAGAGACCAGCTTGGTCATTGTCATTTAACATATGTCATATGCTAATACAAACTTGGACCCCTTTTCTTGACATTTGATGCCCATTGTAGGTAAGATTTGAGGAATTTAATTATTGAAAGTGCTAATGTAACGTTTGCCCTGGTATCCAAGGTTAACCTTTTCTATAAGACATTGATAATCAGGTTAAACTATCACAACCATATCATGGAAACTATCATTTTGATTCGTCATAAACCGAAAGATGTTTCTCCCATACCAACTAACAAAACTGCGCGTTTGGCCTTTGACCTGATTATGGAGAAGTCTTTCAAGACAGATTTTATTTTCACCTTACCCGGACTGACTCTGAAAAGTGAAATTACATACGTAACGGCACACGACAGCTATATTTGATGGCCAATGTCGATACAACTGTTTTAAGCTTTTTGTTATCATACAAATACGCAATCAATGGTAGAATTGTTATATATTGTTGCTATTATTACGGAACAAATGTTGAACTGTTTTAAGCTTTTTGTTAAACAATGATTCCGTATTCAAAAGCAACACATAATTGAGAACAATTCAAAGATTTGTTCCATATTAATAGCAACAATAGATAACAATTTTACCATTAATCCCATATTTCCTCAATTGCTGAAAAGCTCTAGAGACATGGGAAGATGGTCCTTATTCCAGAGCAACTTCATGATTAGAGCACATCTAAAAGGGAAAATGTACGACGATTGAAAACCGTTTTTTTACTTCCCACCCATTCTGTAATTTTTACTGCCCACCCATTCCGTAAATACAACCAATTGGCCGAGTACAGTAATACTATCAAACAAGAGAAACATGATAAAAATAGAGAGGGGGAAGAAGGGGCTGAGCTTGGACAAGCACTCATCAGCTTGACATACAAACTTTGATACAGAAGCATCTGAGGTAAAGAAACTGAAAGCTGCCAAGCTGGAAATTTATAAACGTCAACCAAAACATTTCCGACATCTCAATTAAATGATTAAAAGTGTAGCACAAACACAACCAGAGAAATAAAACCAATGGTTGGAGAAAAACAACATTTTGTAAGGTCGCCGTTGATGATAATACAAAAGCCTTTCAACACTCAACTAAATAACAAGATCAAACAAAGAACTCGGTCTCTGCATTTTTTAGCATTCTAGTCGAAAGCATCGTCATCGTCATCGGGCAGGGGCTGATTAGCCGCTTGAATAAGCTCAGCTTCATGCCTATATAAAGATACAGCGAAGATGTAAGAGAAACGTAACAAATTTCAAAGAACTACTGTAAATCCCATGACATATGGCTGACTTGAAACCAATTCATAATAAAATATGAGCATAAAATGGCTGTAAAATCCGCCAACTAATTCACAAGACATGGCTGGTTGACCTGAACTACTGTAAATCACAAGACATGGAAGACACATAAAATGCTAAATTTTATAGAGTAAATAAAAAAACTATGAGCATAAAAAAATAAGTCTCCTTAAATGACAACGTCTCTCCAAAAACATGATATTTTTAGAATTCATTATGTCCTCTTCCTTGGATGCAGCTTTTCTGCTTTCTTGCTAAAAAGCCGGGAAGAATTTAAATGAATCAGAGTAAAACTCGACATTTTTCTTTATTAGCCCGAAAAACCTAGAAGCTTTATACTGGATGAACCCAGTTTTTTTCTAGAACTATAAAATGCAGCCTATTTGCTATAAAGCTGCAATTAAACAAGACCCCTGTGGGTTCTAGCAAAGTAAGATAGAAGTAGGACCGTTAGAATATCAACATAACTAATAACTAACTTTCCTTTTAATAGCCAAGCAGTAATTACCTCAAGTCATGAATTTCTATTTCTGCAGGTTTGTAATACCATTTTTCTCAAATACTATCAGTTTCACATAATCTATTGTATAAACCTTTGGTCACTATAGATTTCTTTGGTATCTAAAGTAAACAAAGTACTCAATATGAATTAAATCAAAAAAGTATACTAGCGAAGAAGACTTACACTTGTTGAGCAGCCAAGTCAATTGTCACTTCTGGGGGAGCGAGAGCAGGAGACTCCACAAAATGAAGGTTAGCGTCTCTGAAATTAAATTTTCAAGAATCAGAATTCTCCCCAACTTACATTTTAAACAATTTATTACGAAACAGAATTCATCAATACCCTGCAAGCTTCCTGGCGAGATACAAGAATGGTTTCTCAAAGTTGTAATTACTCTTGGCAGAGATTTCATAATACTGCAAATTCTTCTTCCTATGGAATGTAACCTGCTTTGCCTTGACCTGCCTGTTCTTCACATCAACCTTGTTTCCACAAAGAACAATGGGGATGTTCTCACACACCCTAAAAGACAATGGATTATTAGATACAAAAGCGTCATTCATTTGAATCTCTTAAAGAGAATGGATAAAATATACAGAAGTTGTCAGGTACCTGCACAAATCACGATGCCACGTCGGGACATTCTTATAGGTCAAACGAGCAGTAACATCAAACATGATGATCGCGCATTGACCATGAATGCTGCAAATTGATAAAGAATGGTATCAGTATAAGATACCAAAAAGAACTGGACAAGTAGTTAATTCATCATCAGTATGTTTCCACTATATCGAGATAATTTTTTCCAAATATGAGAGAAGGTGCTCAGTTTGTTAAGAATGGATAGTTAAATTTGTCCTCATGGATCATCAGATTAACGAGATATTTACAACATTCATCATTGCAACCTTCCTTTCATACCCAAAAGATTTAATATAACAGCTAATAAATTAAAATAAACTTCACGTATTTGGAAGATCGGAAGCTTTGTTGATTCTACACTGATTCAAAAAGCAATTAAAACAAAATAGTAGTACCAATAAAAAGATTCTACAGATATGTCCAGGAGATATTGCTTTATAAGAAGAAAAAAACACTTACTAATAACCATCTCTGAGACCCCCAAATTTTTCTTGTCCGGCGGTGTCCCAGCAGTAAAATCTGAGTTTACCACAGTTTGTGAAGAAATCCAAAGGGTGAACCTCAACACCAATTGTTGCTGCAAGAGAATATTTTTACTTGAAACCAATCATGAATAAATTCAAAACAAAACTTAGAATGGAAAATCCAATTGCTTAGAAGCTGAATGATGAGTCCAATAAGGATCAAAATTTCTAGAAACTTACGCTCATATTTCTTCTCAAATTCACCAGTGAGATGCCTCTTCACGAAAGTTGTTTTCCCTAGCACAGACAAGGAAAAACTATTAGGGAAACAAGTAACACAAATGCGTCAAATAATATAATTATTACGACATTTTGATGCTTTTTAAGATGTACAACTGTACAAGAGTGTTTTTAAAAGGGTAACCATAATATACGATTTTGAGCCTATTGGTTCATGTTCCCCAATAACCAAAACTAAAGCTCCTGCTATCAATTTTGTGCTCAATTCCGATTTCCCTTCCAACTTAAACTATTTGTAACTAGTATATTCATACAGCATTTCACACTAATATGAGATCCTTTTTCAATTTCAAGTAGTGCTAATAATGATTACTACTTAATTTCATACAATGTTATAAGTAAAAAACTGCATTCAGGAGAACCTTTCAATTGGAAAACCTTGTTCATTTGCAACTAAATAATTTTTTAATGATACATTTGGGGTATGGACTAAAAGGAATAGAAAGAAGGATAACTATGTACTTAGTCTATATCTTCTCAATAAAAGCGTTTCTATTTGTTTTATATGCTGTGAAAACAGAAGCGGATATAAAAAGGAGTATATTAAGTAGTAAACTCTTGCTCCTTTGCTTCAAAATTACACTTGAAAAACCCCAGCACCCAACACTGAATGTAATGAAAATTACGCAAAACACATAAATGGGCTGATAAGGGCACACAGATAGTTTGCTCCTTCTAATACTTAACTTTTAAGAATCAGCAAAATATACCATTGAAAGGCTTATTTACCAATGACAAGAGCATGAGCTTCCTACCACTTTACTCATGTAAATTTATTTACCATGATACAATTTCAAAGTAAACTACACAAGGGAGCAAGGAGGAGAGTTCCACCCCGATTATGCAATATACATGACTAAATATAAACAAAGATTAGCCTCTTGAAATTTGCTAAACACGCACTTAACCTTATGGATATAAGTATGTTGACTAATAATTTCAACAAAAGAACACATTTTCAACTAATACACTCTAAAATCAGATAAAAAAATCCCACCTTTAGAAATAAAAATACACTCTTTCTGATTTCAAACATGCAAATTTAACAATTTCCCTGAACTACAGAAAAAAACATGCAAATACACTCTTTTTGATAAAATTGATGAAAGAGTAGAATTTTCCTATGTATTTTCATTAAAATCTTAAAAAATTAGCGGTTCAGACCCTTATTTACAAAAGTTAGCATTTCAACCCCTCGCCTTTTGAAATAAAAATACACTCTTTCCAATTAAAAAAACGCAGCTATAACAATTTCCCCAAACTACAAACTAAAATACATCCCAGTGACAAACGTACAACCAAATGGCTAACGAATGATATACATACACACATGTATGCATAAACATATCTATATTATTACAATAAGCAAGAGTTTAAGGCCGCCTAATTTTGGCCCATTTCTTCCACAAATACCCCATTTTTTTCTAAAATTCCCAAAATACTCTTTTAATTTAAAAAAAAAAAAACCCCCAAGAAACTATCTCATTTTCTTTCAAAACACCCCCAAAAAATACCTAACCTACACACACACACACATATACATACACACATTCATATATATATACCTCATTTTTTTCCAACATTCCCAAAATACTCTTTTATTTTAAAAGGAAAATGCCCCAAAAAACTACCCCATTTACTTTCAAAAACCCAAAAAAAAATACTTATCTTCGTAGTAAAAGAACTCGATTCAAAGCTTAAAAAAAGATAAAAAAGCTCTCTTTTCCGCTTTTCGCGTAGCTCTTGCAAAAACACTTTATCTAAGAGTTCATCTTTTAAAACACTGCTACAAACAAACAAACACACACACACACACACATATATATATATATATAAATATATCAATATATATTAAAAAAAATAAAAAAAATACCAGTTCCACCATCACCAACAATGACAAGTTTGAAACTTGGGTAATCCACAGTTTGTTGGTTCGGTAAAGCCTGCCAACAAAAAAAAAACCCATATCAAATATTTACATAATATCATTACACTAAGCCACTAACACATGAAATAATAATTAAAATTCATTCAAAAACAACAAGATCTTAGTATACTAAATAATTGGTACTAAAAAAACTTTACCATTTTGTTGAAAATAACAGAGGCGGCAAGGTTAGAGAGAAGATTAGTAGGGTTTTGGTTTTTATTATATTTATATATATATATATATATTAAGAGAAACAAAAAAGGGTTTTTCTAGGTCTATTTGGTCCATAAGGTTTCATATCAGGTCTGTTTGGTCTCTAAGTTTTCTTTTCAGTTCTGTTTGGTCCCTGGTTTCAACTCAAACAATACTCGTTTGGTCGCATTTTAAAAATATATTTATATATATTGTGAGAGACAAAAAGGGTTTTTCTAGATGAAATGATGAAGGTCTATTTGGTCCATACGATTTCATATCAGGTTTGTTTGCTCCATAAAGTTTCTTTTCAGTTCTGTTTGGTCCCTGGTTTCAACTCAAACAATACTCGTTTGGTCGCATTTTAAAAATATATTTATATATATTGTGAGAGACAAAAAGGGTTTTTCTAGATGAAATGTTGAAGGTCTATTTGGTCCATACGATTTCATATCAGGTTTGTTTGCTCCATAAAGTTACTTTTCAGTTCTGTTTGGTCCCTGGTTTCAACTCAAACAATACTCGTTTGGTCGCATTTTAAAAATATATTTATATATATTGTGAGAGACAAAAAGGGTTTTTCTAGATGAAATGTTGAAGGTCTATTTGGTCCATACGATTTCATATCAGGTTTGTTTGCTCCATAAAGTTTCTTTTCAGTTCTGTTTGGTCCCTGGTTTCAACTCAAACAATACTCGTTTGGTCGCATTTTAAAAATATATTTATATATATTGTGAGAGACAAAAAGGGTTTTTCTAGATGAAATGTTGAAGGTCTATTTGGTCCATACGATTTCATATCAGGTTTGTTTGCTCCATAAAGTTACTTTTCAGTTCTGTTTGGTCCCTGGTTTCAACTCAAACAATACTCGTTTGGTCGCATTTTAAAAATATATTTATATATATTGTGAGAGACAAAAAGGGTTTTTCTAGATGAAATGTTGAAGGTCTATTTGGTCCATACGATTTCATATCAGGTTTGTTTGCTCCATAAAATTTCTTTTCAGTTCTGTTTGGTCCCTGGTTTCAACTCAAACAATACTCGTTTGGTCGCATTTTAAAAATATATTTATATATATTGTGAGAGACAAAAAGGGTTTTTCTATAAAACATATTGAAGGTCTATTTGGTCCCTAAGCTTTTATATCAGGTTTGTTTGGTCCCTGGTTTGAGGTTTAAAGTCAAACAATGCTCGTTTGGTCGCATATTAAAAGTATATAAGTGTAAAGAAAAATTCAAAGAAACGTGTGTTTTGTGGAAAGGGATTTTCTTTTGCATCAGGAGGTGTAAAAAGCGGACGAAAATAGTGTAGTTCTAGAAAAAAAATATACTTATAGCAAATAAGTATTAAATTTTATACTTATCATAACTATATTTTTATAGACAAAAGAATAAACTTAAATATTTGTAACCAAACAAAGTACTTTGATTTCTTACTTTGTAAAAAAAAAGTTAAAGTATGGGTAAACCAAACAAGGCCTAAAGGCCATTGTTATATGTTATAAGACGGGCTCATAATGAGGCGCAATGAGACATGGAAATGGTTATGTTCATTTTCATTTCATTTACCTTTTCGTCTTTTTCGTTTTCATGATGATAAAGAAATTATGTTTGTTTTTTCGTCTCATGAAAAAATAAAATAAGATCATCTCGTGCTTGTTTCGCCTCGCAAAGCAAAAAAATGATGTTCATTTCGGATCGTTTTCGTATCGTTTTGGATCGTTTGCAATCAAGTAAATCACAAATAATAGAAATTAATTACTTTTTTGAGTAATATAGTTAGACTATTACGAAGCCATACATATTTGTATTAATGAGTTTTATTGGAAAAAAGTAATTATGGATGATTGGTTGTTAGAAATATCAAATACTTAGTACACTACTTATAATTTCTTTAATAAAACAAGGCAAATTAATTCACTCCAAAAATGCGCCAAAAGCATTTTACTCCGTGAAGGAAAACGTATAGCATTTTCGGGGTTTCTTTGTTCGGAGGTAAAACACGGAAAAACAAATATTTATGGGTAAAATGTTTGTTCACAATTGGTTGGTAGTAAACTCTATTTTTAGGAAATTTTTTCCGAAGGGAGCAAAAATGTCGCAAACGATTTCTTTGGAAAAAACACATGAAACGTTTTCCCAGTGATCCAACTATATATTGTCTCAATATAAACGTATATATCTAATAAATTTTATGATACTAACAATATTTGCTACCACTTTGCTAACTGATTTTTTCGTCAAAAATCAGATTTTAAAAATCTGTTTTAATAATGAACTGAAAATATATATTTTAAAAATCTGATTTTTTTTAGCTTTTTCAGCTAAAAAATCTGATTTTCAGAAGATAAATAATCTGATTTGTCAAACACTCACAGATTTTTAAAATCTAAAATCTAAAATCCAAAATTCGACTAAAAAAATTTGTTTCAAACGGATATGGGCCTTCATCTTACATTTAGTTCATAACTGTATAAATTTTATTGTTATAATGAATCGTTTAATTTTTATTTTTTTTATGATATGTCGGATTTAGGCTAAAACTTCTATCCTTTTTTTTATTATTATAGAAAACATAGTTTTTTTTTTTTTCAATTCACTAAGATTATTGAAATTTTTTATATCTATTGAAAAAGAAACAATGATTGACCCCGTTAAGGATTACCTATCATCTTTATGACGTTATTATTATTCTTTAATTTTGAATGTCTATTTTTTTTATCTTTAAATTATCGGTCATTAACTTACTCATTTTTAAGGATTAGAATTTGTTTTAAAATATAATCGTGATTTTTAATCACCAATGTTTTAAAATTTTCACAAATTTATAATTTTGTGACTTTGATATTTTTTGATGTTTTTCATCTAAAAATATGTTGTTTAAGCTATGAATCATATCTGTTGAACTTAGAGTTCAATAATGGATTTTGATTATAACTTTGATTATGTTTTTAATGATTTTACGATTTCGATGATATAACGCTTGTCTTGTCCAAAAGTAGTAAATGAAAATTTCAGAATGCCAGAAAGATATAGCACAGAAAAACGAAGCCACAGGTTCAAGCGAAACCAGAATCGGAGCTATAACGAAGAAGTTACGGGCTTTCGAAATTTAACGAGAAAATCGGGAATACTGAAAAAACGACCGATCGTCTGTACAAAAACGACCGATCGTTTTTGGTCCAAATTCTTCCAGTGAGGACGTCGAAAAAACGACCGATCGTTTCTCAGAAAACGACCGATCGTTTTCTGAAAACGACCGATCGACTGTAGAAAACGACCGATCGTTTTCTGCAGATTTCGAAAACAGCTTTTCAGCTTATTCTGGAAAGTTGCTTAAAACCTTTGGATAAAAGTCTCAACCACTTCCAACGGTCATATACAGAAAAACAGACTTTGGTGATTATATAAACCACCCCAATTCACTTTCCAAAGTCACTAATGACATCCATTCTCAACCTATCATCATCCTTCAACCTCTATCTATACAAAACCCAAAAATCACCATTTTGGTGAATATACTCGAAAAAAGAGGGAAATTAAGGAGAAAACGATTCAAAATCGAACAACATCGAAGACTCACCAATTAGCTTATTTAGAAGCAAATAAAATTGTGAGTGTAGTTACATTGTTGTAACAAATTTTGTAAAGAGTGAAATTATAAACTCATTTGTGAGCGAGTGATCGGGTAGAGGCTTTGTAAGCAAGTGAAGCTTAAAAGCTCTAGGTCTTTTCATTCGGGACACTCATAGAGTGAGGGGGAGCTTAATCGGTTGATTAGCTCGATAGGATTGTAATATCCGAAAGATTATTTGTAGTGAAATACTCGGTAGTACTGAGGAGAGCACGTAGGCCGTTTTGCCGAACCTCTATAAATCACGGTGTGATTTTCTTCCTTAACTTTTACTTTCCGCAACTTATATTTTGTTTATTTTATTGCTTGCGTTTGATTGTTTAACGTTATTAACGCTTAAGCTTAGAATTGTGAAAGTTGGGTTGTTAGTTGCACTTAGATTTTTAATTAGGCAAAAAACGCCAAAACCTTATTCACCCCCCTCTAAGGTTTAGTCACACGGGCCAACAATATCTTTTTGTCTATGTATCGATTTTGTCTAAGTTTGAATAACTAACAAAAATTGGAATTTTAATAAGTAGAATTTTTCGTGAAAGACCTTTGATGCACCAAACACCCGTAAACGAAATACAAACAAAAGTTTTCACTCTAAAACTTTCTCACGAAAATATTTCCTATCGAAAACATTTTACTCTGAAACAAACGAAGTAATAGGTGATAAGAAAATGCAAACGGACGGTAAACTATATATATATGGCATGTTGCACTATTCATCCATTTTTTTTTCTCTTCTTGAATATATATCTACTCAAATGTGTACATTCATCCTCTTTAATCAAAGCTTAGGTGATTAAAAAGAACTCAGGATTATGTACCAAAAAATAAAATAAAACAGGATTACACCACTACAAAATAATGTTTGATTTACTAAGAGTCAAAAGTTGTCGCAAGTCTGTCATAAATTGACTAAACTGTCACAAAGCCGTCATAAATTGACTAAACCGTCACAAAACCGTCACAAAAACCGTCGCTAATAAGTTCGTAATAAAAAATAGTGTCACTAATTCCGTCGCTATTTGAATATTTTTTTTTGTAATGCACTAAGGTTTGAAAGTGGCACCTCATGTATTTAATTATTCTTAAATGGAAATAGTATGTCTTTTTTAGACTTTTTACTTCTTGTGTTTTGAATAGGTTTAACAATTCATATATATATATATATATATATAATAATACCATATTCACATAAAAAATATAAAAATTAATAAGTAATAACATTATTTATCTCTCTTTAAAAACCAAACATTGTTTTAAATCTTATCATATTATACTAATTTTTTTTTTGTATTATCCACGTATTTGTAACATAATTATACTTATTTTCTATATTTTGATTGTAATGCGCATCACGCACGTAATGTGTTGGTCACGATTACTGCACTTATTTACAAGTTGAGTAAAAGTTAACCAAATCAGTCATTTTTTATCCGTATATAAGTTTGGTGGATAGGGGATGGCTCTCATGCGTTACATATTACTATTAAAAGTTCTTATTTCAGCGATTAGTTAAACTCGATTATTTATAGGGTCAATTTATGACAAATACATTGCTTGTAATGACACTTTTAAGGAAGTAATAAATAAATTCAAATATCAATTATGGACGAGATTTATTTCCAAATGATAGACATACAATATCTTATCCTAAATCCAATTATTAAGGAATGCAATAAAATGAATTTTGTTATTTAAGTCAATCACATACCAAAATATATATAATTAAGGAGAAAATTGCCAAAAACGTTTGACAATCAAAATATAGATTTTCACTATGTTGGTTTGAGATTCTATATTCGGGGACAAATATGTTTCTATATTTTCCCTAAATGTGTTACTATATAGACAAATTTTAAATTGCTCTAGATAATTGGAATAAACCCAATTGTAGTGATAAATATATACACACACACATGAAAAGTTTGTTAATTTATTAGTAAAAAGAATATGGTTTATTAAAATAATTTTCTATGCATAAATTGAGAAAAATATACACGTGTACAATCGACAATAAAGATTCTTAAAAGCTAAGTTTTGTAGGACCAGTCGGGCCAATTAAGACAAAGAGAAAATATTAAATCCACACCACATAGTTTCAATTTAAAACAGATTTAACTCCAAAGTCCAAAGAATGTTGTAATGGCACCATTTGAATATTTCCTTGAAAATTAGCATAATTCACAATATCTTTCATTAATAAAGAGTATCTTCTCTACTTTTATCAATAGTAAATTTAGAACTATTCTACATGATTGTCATGCGTTTAATACATCAAATTATCTGTTTTTAACGATTTGGGTACCCACATTTTAAATTTTTCAATTTAGGTACCACACTATAATAACTTTCCAATTTAGATACCACCGTCTAAATAAATTACGGAATCATGTCACATGACAATTGACAAACATTAATTTGAGAGGCTAATTTGATAATTTTGCACAAAAATATGTCATTCTATAAAAAACGTTTTTCCCAATTTCACGCATAACAAAAATTTGGATTATATGCTAATTTTTTTTATGTGTGAAATTGGGGGGAATTTTTTTCTAATATGACATATTTTTGTGCAAAATTGTCAAATTAGCCTCTTAAATTAATGTTTGTCAAATGTTATGTGACATGATTCCGTGATTTATTTAGACGGTGGTATCTAAATTGAAAAGTTATTATAGTGTGATATCTAAATTAAAAAATTTGAAAGGTGGATAATCAAATCGTTAACAACACTATAATTTGGTGTAGTAAATGTATTTAGTAAATGTATTTTTTTAATGATTGTCATCCTTCATTTTTAACCAAACTTTTAAACACTAACTTGTATTGACATTTTTTTAGGTATCTAAACACAATATCGAGTAAAACTAACGTCTTGTAAGATACTTAGTTATTGCTGTGGTTTTATGTATCGAACAAAGAATAGGTCCTCAATTTATACAACTTTAAGATTTTAATAATTATTGATTAAATATGGACATACCCGATATTTAAATTGCTCTAGACAAAGTTAACATAGAACTTAGAATTTTAAGAGTTGATTTTTCAAGGTTTTTTTGGTTTTGATAAAAATGCTCATTATTTAGAGAATTACAGACGCAAGTAGAGTGCACTGAAATGTGTTTTAAGAACCGATCAAATTAATTAAAACAATACAAAACCACAAAACGTCCACAAGTCCACGAGCTCAAGAAGACTCACACGACTCATCCTAACTAGTCACACGATATATCTGAACCAAAAAGATATAAATATAAACATAAAAAAAAACAAAAATATCACAAGTACATAGAATTGAAATTGTCAGGCTTACAAAATGGAGTAAGTATAGTAAATAAAAGATCACGATTGGAAGACATCGCACTACAACTGCCATATGATTTTATATTTATAATCTATTAAAAATTATAATAAAACACAAAAGTAATCGACAAACTATGTAGTACTTTTTTAAAATGTCTTATAACGTCATTTAAGTCATACCCTTAATATTTTTAATTGTTAATACAATGCGCGTCTCGAAAATAATTGGTATGGATTACTTAATAAAACATCATATCATAGGACCAAATAACTTCTCTAAACTAATCATATAAAGTTGCTATGAGAAGGGGGTTAATGTGTTACACAATAAATTATCTAGGGTTTTCATAGTAATATCAATAACCAGCTTTGACTTTTCCCAAAATATTTCCATTCTCTCATTACTTTTATTTTTATTTTGACACATTCTATATCTATAAATATTTCGAAAGCAAGACAAGGAAAAGATATGACAGAATCAAAACCGAAACTAGCTACTAACATAAATTAGAGCTAAATATTGCATACTCTCTTTCTTACATTCTGTGTTTAGATAAAAAGAAGACAAACAAATATTGATAAATTTTAAAGATGAAGAGATCATTATGTGGAATAACAGAGCAAGAGATTGAGCAAATATCAAGAGAAGGAAGTAATTATTCTCTAACTACAGGGATTTTACCATCTTTAGGAGCAAAAAGTAATCGAAGTGTTAAGCTTAAAAGCTTCATAATCTCTCCTTTTGATCGTCGTTACAGGTTTTTTTTCTTGTACATTTTTTTTTTTCTTGTATTATACTATGAGTTTACTCTTATGCATGCATGCATGCATATGTATCTGTATATCAGTATATGTGTGTTTTGTTGCACCATAGAGTCAGTTTTAGATTTTAAGGGTTCTCTGAATTTGATTGAGAAGAAAATAATATCGAGAGCGGAACCAGGAATCAGATGCCGATATTCATTTTTTTTATACCCTATGGCCTTGTTTGGTTGTTTGGTTGCTGGATTCATAGTCACGGTCACAGGACTATGAATCCAAGGTTCATTTATAATATCACCATCCTCATAATATTACAAATGACCTTATTTAGAATCATTTGATATACCTTTGGACTTGTAAACTCACTCCTATTTGATCACCCAAACAAAACATTTATGGGTCCCGCAGTATTTGTAATCCAATCCCATTATCCAAAGAGCCAAACAAACAAGGCCTATGAGTTTTTGTTTTTGTTTTTTTGTTGTTGTAATATGGTAGTGGATTGAACGTTAATTTTTGAAAATTTTGATCAAAATATGAATTTTTTCATCAACCAAAATAGGGGGAGACCGTCTCCATCCAGTTCATTCGTATTATATTTTGCAAATGTTAGATAAATATTTGGATATAAATTCATATTAGTGATTAGATAAAGTGATATATATTTTGATACTACATCTGTTTTTAGATTTTTAATATGTGATTAACAAAATATGGTTTTTGTTTTCTTATTTGGATATATATATTTTGGACTTTTGTCTTTTGTCAGATTTTGGGAAAAGAAACATATTGAATCTTCAAGTATATAAAAGTATGATTAATAGTTGATCCTGTCTTTATCCATCCTCTTTTTTACACTTAAATGTTTGGAATTAACCTTTTCATATATTTTCAGTTACCATTGTTCCTGAATCTTTTATACTAGGAATAAAATAGGAATATACTGTACTGTAGTATTCAAGATGTTGTCTTTTTAAACATGCACCTAAAAGTCATTTCAAAAAACAAAAAAAAAATGCACCTAAAAGTGATTACTTTTTTTCTTTAGTTGAGTACCATAAAGGTCTATTATTGACTTCAAATTAAATATTTTCTCCCTTTTACTGCAAATGTCAAATTTGGTTAAAGCACGTGTGTTTTTGGTTTTTACATAAGTATGATATAGTCCAAACAGGACACTACAAATTCCTCATTATTTATCTGAAAAGGGTTTATGAAGTATTTAAACAATTATTTATAAAAAAACATTGACACAGTTTGAAAAATTACATATTAGGGAAAGAGAAGAAATAAAAGAAACTGCCTATAAAAAAATTTAACTGCCTCAAAAAACTGTGCACGAATACTAATCCTATATTCTAAAAAAACTGTAAAAATAGAGAAAAATTGAAATTGATAAAAGAGAAGAGAGAGGGTTGGGAAAAACGACACTGACTACAACCACGTCATAACACCACATTTAGCTTGGTAATTTTTTCTTTCATAAACTTTTTGCTGTATTTTGTGCCATTTCATAATAGATTCAATTATAAAAATTGTTTTTATCACGTAACTCGGTTACACGTTACACAACGTATCACGTGGGGCATGTACGCTAGTGTTAAATATGTGGACTTTGTTTGGACTTTTGGAAAGCGCTTTTGAGGTATATGCATATGACTTGTTCCCATTGAACAGTTTGGTTAGAATGAAAAACAATGAGTATGGGGAATATTCTAAATAGTACAATAAAAGTAGTAGTATACTAGTATGTGTGATACTATTACTCATGTAAAAACAGCATGTTAGAACAATAATACAGTAGTTCTGAAATAGGAAGCTTAGTTAACAGTTTCGACATCAAATTATAATGAGTATCTGAATCTCTTGTGAAATTGCTACACTTTAGAATCATTATCCATAGTTATTTATTGAGCTTGTGCTTTAATACTTAGGCAAGCATTTCTAGCTGCTTAAGAGCCAGATGACGGTTTTGAAAATTTGAAAAATGGCAGTTTTATCATCTCTCGGTACAAAGTTTAAATTTTTTCTTGATAAAAACTAAATTGTACAGGGCATGGGAGACGTTTCTCGTCATTTTAGTCATTTACACTGCTTGGGTGTCACCGTTTGAATTTGGGTTCCTTAAAAAACCAGAGGGGCCGCTAGCCATAGCCGACAATGTTGTCAATGGGTTTTTTGCCATTGACATCATATTAACATTTTTTGTAGCTTACCTTGACAAATCCACCTATTTACTCATCGATAATAGGAAGAGAATAGGTTGGAGATACACTAGATCTTGGTTGGCTCTTGATGTTATATCTACTATCCCATCTGAGCTCGCAAGAAAAATAACCCCGTCATCTTTTCGATCATATGGCTTGTTCAATATGCTTCGTCTTTGGCGTTTGCGCAGAGTTAGTGACCTATTTGAAAGGTAAAAATGCATTGTTTAATGTAATAGTCGGGTTAATTGCAGTTTTGCACGCTAATGAACTGTCACGTGATTTCGTTTTTTATACCAATCTACAATCATTCCCAACCTAACATTTTTATTACTCTTATCGGAAACTATATTAAGAAAATCCTTTGGTTTGGTACTTATACAGCTACAAAGGTGTTGGACTAGTGTACTTAATTAATTAGAAAAAAACGACAGAACAGAAGAGTTTATGAAGCATCTATACTGTAACCGAATCTATGTTAACTTTTTTCTATTTGTGCACGAGGTGTACCAAATCAACGAGAAACGTATTATAAGTTACAAATTGCTACTTTTGTAGATTGGTCTACAAAAATTAAATCTCATGATACATTATTGTACAAATTGTAACTAACCTGTAAGTTTGTTTATCCTTTGTAAATCATGTTGGTGATGATAATGCTAGCTACTAATTCTTTAAATTTCTCTTCCTTTTCTTTATTGTTCATCATCACAGATTGGAGAAGGATAGGAACTTCAACTATTTTTGGGTTCGATGTGCAAAGCTTATATGTGTAAGTATTTAAATCAATGAAATCTATCCAAGTTTCACAAGGCCTAAAAATAGTGAGAAATGGTGTGCGGAACTTCGTTACACTAGTACTGAAATCCTAATATATAGTCTTTAGCGAATGAAAAGTTTATAAGAACTTCATTGTGGATTGAAAATAAGCAAGAATGGGTAAAGCATATCAACGTATAGTCTTAAAACAATGAGTAGTGTTACGAGAATTCAATCTTTTCCTAAGAATTGACAAGAATGGTATATGGAAAAAATTGTCACACTAGTAATCATAATCTAGTCTCCATAACAAAGAATACTGTTGCAAAATCCAAATTTGGAGTAAATACAGTGATCAAAATGTTGATTAATTTTTATAATGAAAATTTTCTTTTTTCCACTTTAGGTCACTTTATTCGCAGTTCATTGTGCCGGTTGCTTCTATTATCTTCTCGCAGCACGTTACCGGGACCCGAAAAAGACATGGATTGGAGCCTCTATGGATGATTTTCTTCATCAAAGCTTAAGGATTAGATACGTAACGTCGATATATTGGTCGATCACTACGCTATCTACCGTTGGATACGGTGATTTACATGCCCAAAATACAAGGGAAATGATTTTTGATATATTCTACATGCTATTCAACCTCGGATTGACTGCGTATCTCATTGGAAATATGACCAACTTGGTTGTTCATGGCACCGGTAAAACTAGAGAATTTGTAAGTCATAATTAATAGACGGTTAAATTCAGCCAGATTTTCTAAAAACACAGTTATTATAGTAAATGCATACTTGTTTGGTTGAAGTTTTAAAGCAAATATGCTGGACGTTTTAGAGGTGTACAAAGGAGATGGCTTCATTCAGCTCAAGACTTCTTTTCAAGCTAAAAACTCAGAAAAGCCAACTTTTAAAATTAGTCAACAAAAAGCAGTCCAGCTTTTGAGAAAAAACTCAGTGCGAAAACTGAGCTTATAAACGGCAACTAAAGAAGGCCTAGACCTATATTCCAACACTCCCTCAAAAGTCACATGCTACATCTTAAGTATAAGCGATAATACTTCAAGCAGCATGAAATCTTCGGATAAAGGAACATTTTGTCATTTTTACAAAAAACTCAAGTTATTAGTTGACACAATTCAATCATATTAATACAGTAACACTCAAATACGTGCAATAATGAAAAAAATCATACTTTTTGTTTGTTTATTTAATTGGTGATAGATTTTTTTTTATATTGCATAAATAGAGAGATGCGATTCAAGCAGCATCAAATTTTGCACGAAGGAATCGCTTGCCACTTCGACTACAAGATCAAATGCTATCACATTTGTCATTGAAATTTAGAACCGACTCTGAGGGGCTACAACAGAAGGAGACTCTAGATTCTCTTCCAAAAGCTATCCGGTCGAGCATATCACATTTTCTATTTTATTCTCTATTGGATAAAGTGTACTTGTTTCGCGGAGTGTCTAACGATTTGCTATTTCAATTGGTAACTACCTATGAACTTGCGCTGTAATTTGTTACCTTTAGTTACTCTTTAACATGGTTCTTCTTATTCTTGGGCATTTATTTTTAAGGTCTCGGAGATGAAAGCTGAGTATTTTCCTCCTAAAGAAGATGTGATATTGCAAAACGAAGCTCCAACTGATTTTTACATCCTAGTTACTGGAGCTGTGGTAATATTTGAATTTCCTCTTTTGATAGTGGTTATTCAAATTTTCAGCTATTAAAACTCTTTTGGGGTAATCTAGGAGTTATTTGCTTGCATATTTTAAGATCACTTTATTTGTTTATAAGTTGCAGCATATTTGGTCGACCAGTTTCAAAACTGAGCATTTTGCTTTAATTTTCACCTGGAAAGTTAGAAGTTTTAGACCAGGAGAACCTCTTTTATTCTCAAATCGCAAATAACTGGATTTTTTTACTTCAAAGTTAGAGCCAAACAGTCCCCTCTATGTGCTAAAAATGGATTCTAATCGTGAATTATATTGCAGGATCTCGTGGTACGAAAAAATGGAGCTGAGCAGGCAAGTCATTTATATAAACTTAACAGAGTTACGGAAATATTTTCCTTCAAGAAAGGAAAAATTGTTGCCTAATATTAAAGCTGGAAAAAAATTCCAAATAGTGATAGAAGTTGTGTCTTATGTGACAGATTGTCGGAGAGGCTAAGAATGGTGATTTGTTTGGTGAGATTGGTGTACTTTGTTATCGGCCACAGCTATTTACTATTAGAACCAAGCGATTAAGTCAATTGCTACGTATGAATCGTACAACTTTCTTGAATATCATTCAAGCCAATGTTGGAGATGGGACTATAATCATGAACAATCTCCTTCAGGTCAGTACCTATAATAAATTTGACAGCTATGTAGTTCTAGATGTTTATTCTTTCTAATAAATGAATTGCATTTGCGGTGGCAGCATTTAAAAGAAATGGGGGATCCAATGATGGAAGGTGTTTTGATCGAGACCGAGAAAATGCTTGCTCGTGGTAGAATGGATTTACCTCTTAGTCTTTGCTTTGCTACTCTAAGAGGCGACGATTTGCTGCTAAATAAGTTGTTAACTCAGGGTTTGGACCCTAACGAATCAGACAATAACGGGAGGACTGCATTGGTCAGTATATTACATTTTTGTTTTTTGTTTTCGGTTTTAAAAATTTCTGAATTAAAAATTTAGCTGTTCTCACTGTGCGTTTTTTGTGTGTAAAATCAGCACATAGCAGCATCTAAAGGGAGTGAGAATTCTGTGCTTCTCCTGCTAGATTATGGAGCAAACCCTAATAGTAGAGGTATACTTAAACATGTTCTTGACCTAATTATACATGCATGATACATTTTCTAATCTTAGTTTCTTAATTGTTAACTTGTTGAAATTTATATTTAAATAACAGTTTTTCTCATAAAGTATGACGGATTCTTTCGTTTCTTAGCTAATTTATGGCTTTTATAGTGTCCTTTCTAAATGTTTAACTGTGTAACATAAATACAGATTCTGAGGGCATTGTACCCTTATGGGAGGCTATTGCAAATGGTCATGAACAAATTGCAAAACTACTACAAGATAATGGTGCCACCATATCTTCAGGTGACGTGGCACAATTCGCTTGTTTTGCCGCAGAACAAAACAACCTTGATTTGCTTAAAACCATTCTTCGATACGGAGGAGATATTACTCTCGCAAGGAACAATGGATCAACAGCCCTACACTTAGCGGTTTGCGAAAATAACATAGAAATAGTTAAATTCTTGTTACAGAATGGGGCTGATATAGATACAGTCGATGGTCTTGGTTGGACACCAAAGAATTTGGCCGAACAACAGGGACACGAGGACATTATGGTAATTTTTCAGTCCATGGTAGAGGGGAAGGATGAAACAGTAATTTCCATAGCAGAGAATCGGAAAGAAACTAGATTTCTAGGAAGATTTAAGAGCGAACCTGCGATTTGTCCGGTTAACATCAACGGGTCATTTTCTCGGAAGTCGCGAAGAAAAGCAAGTAGTTTTCATAATTCGCTGTTTGGGGTTATGTCAGCGGTTAATAGTGGGAATAAAAATGACTTTGTTTTGTCGAATGATCCGAGTATAGAAAATACGGAGGTGAGGAATGAGTATAATTTCAGGGTTATTGTTAGTTACCCTGGAAAAAGTAACATGAAGCTTATTTCGCTACCGAAAAGCTTTAAAGAGTTACACGAGATTTGTGCTAAAAAGTATGGGTTTTTGCCAACTAAAGTAGTAACGAAAGACGGGGCCGAAATCGACGAAATAGGCCTTGTAAGAGATGGTGACCATCTTATTTTTGTTAAAGATGATTACTTGAATAGTTTCAAGTCCTTGTAACAAGCTTTGTTGTTTGTTTATCTTTGTTTGAGGGAAGTTTTGCCTTTGGTTTTGACCGTCCTAGTGAAAGTGATGCGTTAACCACTATCAATAATTTTTTTGATACATTGATATTTTTAAAATGATTTTTCATATGTTGAGGAAGTGAAGAAATGAAATTAGAGGAAGATAAGAAGATACTTATGCCTTTTTTCAACTTCGGATGTAACTTTTTTTTCATCATATAACAAGACATTTCGAGTTCTAGCCAATTTGTTTTTATATATGATTATGCTTTGAGCTTTTCTAGTAATCAAACCATTCTATTATACTATCCAGGGCTCTAAATGAGATGAGCGTTCATGAAATTGTTCGTGTTCGGCTCGGCTAAATTTCGGTTCATGTTCGTTCATTTATAAACGAACATGATAATGAACAAGAATATAGCGTTCGTCTGTTAATTGAACTGAATATGAACATGACTATGTTCATTTCGTCTAAACTCGTGTTCGTGTAACCATATATAAAGTTTGATAATTAAAAAACTAAATTTATTAACCATGTAACAAAAACTAGCTAGTATCACTACAAATTAATAAACTTATTTATACTATGATAATATTAATGATATGTTTGAATTATTTCAAACTTATTAAAATAATTTATATCATCATACTATAAATACAGTTACCGATTTTATTGTTAACTGCTCGACTCGTTAAAGTAATTAATTATACGGATGTAAAAAAGAATTTATACATTAATAGAATGTATAAACTTAAAACTAAGAAAATATTATGTTGTAATGTCAAATAAATTAATTAACTAAGTTTTATTTATTTATAGACAACTTTATCATAGTAAACAATATAATAATAAATGATAAATTTATAATATATTATAAAAATAAAGAAAAAAACTATTTTTTTTAATTATTAAATGTTTTAAATTAATAAAAAGAGATGTTCACGAACAACTCGTATTCGGATCATCAAACCTTCGGTTCATATTCGTCAAATGTTCATTTGTATTTAAATGAACATGAACAAGTGTTTCATTTCATGAACATGAACAGAGCCATGATCGGCTTGTTTCGTTTCGCTTTATTTACAACTTTAATAGTATCATGCCATTTCATGAAAGTACATGAAAAAGTGCTTTTTTTATTTGAGACGCTTGTAAACCGCCTTCGGACCTTTTGCAATACCCACATAGAGAACACTTTTATTACCACTGAAACAAGCGTCTCAAAAGGCTTTCAAGGCGGGTTTTGAATCTTCAAAAACCGATTTGTTCCCATGAAAAAAATTAGACCCTTCAGAACATCTGCAAAACATTTGCTCTATTAAGTTTCCAACTCTTTCTTTGTTATGCATTTATTCTAGTTACACATGCTGATGAATAATGAGCAAATTTATTTGTATGCAGTAACTAATAAGTAATTTTGCCTTGGTGAACTCTCATGAAAATACTTTATATATTATTCAATTTAGATTATAAAACATCTGAAAGGCGAATGTGCCTAATCATTCTTGTCATGTAAACATAGATTTAACAGAATGCTATAAATATAGGGATCTGTCCATCAGTACATCAAGAAGTTCCGGTGAAGATAAATTATGTCTGCTTTCAAGTTTGATACAACAGCATGTAAATGCATCACTTCCGTTCGATAATTACAGAGGGAAATAAGTATTTGCCTTCACCCTTATAAGTAAACGGGATTTACTCTAACAAGTTATAGATACAAAGACAAGTACATGCCTTCTTAACCTTTTATAAGTCAAAGCAGTTATCCAAACAATCATTGGAAGTACTTCATGTCGTTGTTTATTACAAAAGTTTAAGCATTTTAAGACGGCCCTCATGCTCCGGATTCAGTTTTGGTGGGGCATACGTGCCATGGAGATCCTCTACTACATATTCCTACAAAAATTATAAAAAAGAATTAAGGGAGAAAATGGAAGATGATAGCGAAGAAGACACATATCATACCAATAGCAGAACAAAAACCTGCTAAATTGACAAGGAAATCAAAGGAGCCAATATAAACAAGTGCTTTACCGGAAAACCAGCACTTCACTTTTTATTTTATTCCAATATGAAAAATTCTTTTTGACATTATTTTGCTTACATTTCTATTTAGAAATACATGATACCTATATGTCATCCCCTTTCACGTTTTACGTGTTTAAATCTTGACATGGGAGTCTCAGTGAAGAAGTTTCCAGATCAAATACCCAAATTCCAGTTTACAATAAAAATTTCAGTCTCACTGAAGTCTGAACAATGAATAATTACTGTCTAATTATTTCCTGATACACTCCACTCTGGTCGTACAATTACTCTGAAAAAAGCTTTTTTTAAAAACTGCTTTTGCTTATAAGGATGAATCAAGCAAGGGGTATCCAAAAAGAAAAAAACACGATCCCATCAGACATTTGAACTAAGTTATACCTTTGTAAGTTCGCGCTTGGTGAGGATATGGTAGTGTCTCTGCCATATCCTCTGAATAGCCATGGGGGTAGCTAGGAAACCATAAGCAATGCCGAGTATAGCAAAAATTACGACAAACACGAGAAACAACGCAAAAAATGCTTCCATTGATGCGGGAAAACAGTCTCGAAAATTTTGACCGCCAGCTACACGCGGGTCACTGCTATTTAGAGAGGAGCAGTGTATTGTGAGACCGATAAATCCAAGTAGCACAAAAAAGGCCACAACACCTGTAGAGTAGCAATGACAAGGTCAGATTTTAATTGATTTAGGAGATCTTGGTATCAGAAAAGCAATCAGAAGATGATTTAAGGCAAAATTATACTCATACTACCAAATCGCTACAACTGCCACTATATTGTGAGACAGGGTCATATCGGTCTTTACTAATTTTTCTGTCATTCACCCGCTCACATGTAGTGGGGTTTATATTTAGCGTTAGAATGAGACACCACTACAATGTGCTCGAGTGCTGGTAAATTAAGGAAATCATTGTGACAGGTAACTCAGCTTATAATCAACTAACAGTGAAGTGAAGATTTTCATAGAATCCGAGTAATGACAAGATTGGCTTTCTCCGCTATCCTCTATGTTTCTCTTTATTCCATCTCCTGCCTAAGGTGTTTGTAGACGACCAGATAGATCAGCTTTCTAAATTTACACTTTTTACCTTACCTCTCTAAGCCCAGTGAATATGAATTTAAAATTAGGCCATACACACTACTATAAATATGTATTGAAATAGACAGATACTACGAATTCTACAGTAAAACACCTCAGCTAGCAGTGAACATTTTTGAAGTCACAGTAAATAGTTTAGGGTGACAAAAAACTAAAATTGTCTGCTTAGGACAGATAATAAGTGGTTAGTGTCCCAACTCCCGAGCAACGCCAAAATGAATTTGAGGGATTTATCCTCTAGTTTTCTAACGGTCCTGAATAAGGGTTAAAATAAGAAAGATGTAGAGAGAAATAAAGTCTCCAACTGATACTTGAAGAAATTCAGGCAAACTTTGCAAATTCGAGGCCATGTAGCAATTACACTGATCATAAATTAGCAGTACATAAAAAAGGAGGAAAGAACTGCGGGGGATGAAAATGATACTATTTCCCTAAATACTATAGTGCTTTGGCTTTTGCATCTATCCACTGATTCTATCTTATCCTAGGTGTTTGAGAGTTTGTAGACAACTATTTAATAAGCATTTTATTTTTTACCAGACGTTGTCACTTAAGCCCAGAAAATATGATTTTATCTACTAAAAAAATAGGCTATATCCAAGACAAAAGATATGCAATGGAAAAGGGTCACGGAATCTACAGTTAAGCACCTCAAACCAGCAATCAACACTTCTGTAGTCTCCTAAGTACTTTACAATGACGACGCACTTCGGTTGTCTCCTCGGACATAAAATATGTGGATACTGTCCAGGCAATTGCCGATTGTCAGAGAATAATGCCGCTTTACCTCATTCTTCACAATATAAAAAATTACTCTTTTTGCCGGTAAGTATAATTTTTTATTTTTTTTACCTATACAGTAGTAGAAAGGTATAGGATGCTTTGATAGTATTCGATCCCAACTATCATTGAATGAGTTCCGGAAGCTCCCATCTTTGTCCATAACATAAGCAAAGCCACCCATTGCAGCAATTAACTGAAACACGGAAAAAAATGAAACATGAGAATGTCAATTGGCAAGAGACACTGCTGATCACTTATCTGTAAGGACCATATTGGGACAAACGAAGGGAAAAAATACGGATGTGAAGTTTATGAAAATAAAATGAAAAAGTCTGGGTCAATTTATGATCTCAGGGGTCCAGTGGCTAAATTGTAAGCAATCCAAACTCTTGAGGAATTTAGATTGTAAAAACTCAAAGGTCCATGTTAAACTTTGAGATGAACTATTCCTAAAGGCAGTGGTATAAGAGTTGATAAGAAACGATTAGGGCATGGAGAGAGAAAAGGTCGTCTTGTAGCATCTTAATACTTCCAGTATATTAAAATAATTGCTTATTTCCTATTTATTTGCATTTCAGTGTATTCCTTCTATTTGAATATTTAACCACTAAATTACCTTAAAATAGTAACTGCTACATTGCAAAACCAGGTTAACTTTTCAATTACAAACATTTTCCATTCGACATAATCTGAGCTTAACTGCTGAAAGGCTTGACTCTAGTTTTTAGCACACTGTCTATTTTTTGAGCAAAACTGTATTTGACGAGCATATCATGTGACGGAAGTCACAGAACACATGCAAAGTACATGTAAATTTTCAGTTTAAAAGTTCAGCACATCATAAGATTTATCAAGGAAACAAGGTGTACGTAAAGTAACAAAGGGTAACATGTAAAGTTTCAGTTTAAAAGTTCAGCACATCATAAGATTTATCGAGGAAACAAGGTGTACGTAAAGTAACAAAGGGTAACTCACTGTTTGTACGGCCAAAAAGACGAGGACGACATCTCTTGCCACAAAAAGTCTGAACTTTATTTTTCGCCAGGTATTGTCTTCAAAGTCAAGAACTCGAAGATGAAACTGAGCTTTGCAAGTTGTGCAATGAGAAAAAGCAAATCCTTCCTATTATTGGCAAATAAAACCAAAGGACAATTAACCACAAATATAACGTGAAAATTGAAATTCAGCTTTCGCAAAGGAAAATAGTGCTACATATAATAATAAAAACTCTAATACTTGCCTTTACTGACCGCCAATGATCAAGGCATGCACGATGAACAAACTGTTGAGTGCCTTTGCACATGCACGGAGATATCAATTCATCATCTAACATCATTTGACAATGGAATAGCAATCAGCAACCAGTAACATGAGTACAACATATTGTAACGACAATCATCAAACCGATCAAGCTCTTGAAAAAATTAGAGACAAGTTATGATTATAATTTTGTCCCTTTCAGTTAGAATACTTTAAAGTTAACTACACAATTTAGTTTTACTTTACATTGATTTATGTAAAATTGAGTGTACAAAATTCAAGGTTATGTCTTTCGTATTCATATTTTTATCAGTTCAATACAGTAGACATAAGGTCTTTTCACAATATTCTTTATCTTATATCGTACTAAAATATAACTTCAGAAACATTGATCTATTTTTAAATTTCAAGATTTTCAGGGTATTAAGAGCAATTTACCTTCACAGTTTCTCAAATATAATGGACCCAAAAGGAAGTACAATAAGTGACTTATTTTGCAACAACTATGTTCAGCTTAGGTATTTCAAATCATACTTTAACTCATTTGATAAATACATTGCTGGAAATGATGCGTAGGCAAACTTGGATTTCGAACTAAAAGAAACAAAATTTTCAGATCGTTCAAGTTGCTCGATCTCTTTAGCAAATGAGAGAAAACACGTCCGAGAAAAAGGGAAGGAAGCAATTTCCAAAACATAAGATTGTTAGCTCAAAAACATGATTTGCCGTTTCCATTCATAAGAAAGTAGAAAACATTGAACCTTTTGTATTTACTTCTCGCTTATTAACATATTCTCCGGACCTATTATTGCTTAATTTCACAACATTAGGCTGTAGCATCTACAAAATATAACTCGCGGGTTGTCATACTCACTACCTAAATTTCTGAATATAAAGGAAGTACTTGCTATTCACCACGTATCACAATCACCATACTCATAGATGCTCTATTCCAGATTTTCATAAGTCAGAAGTTTGTTGGTCATTACTTAGCTTCCAATGCCCGTTTCTTAATTTCGTAAGGAGGGTATAGTACAATATGTATATCTCAAATTCTCCTTAGAAAACCTTTGGATCCTGAAGTTAAACTTCCCACAGTAGGCAAAAAATATCTAGAAAGAACTAGACTTGGATTGTCACTCTAACCACCAAAACCATATAAGTCCATCTCTACATATCTATCAATCACATTGTCGCCTATAATAAGACTTAATGGAATACTCAGCTTCCCCATTCCAAAGTTCCAAACTTGGACTAAACGACTCCACAAAACAACCGAATCTTTTTAAAGAATCAAAGCCCACCCATAAAATTAAATGTTGTAGTCCAAGCCATGCATAGTTAGTTACGGAAAATTACTCTAGTTGGCCGACACTTGATACTCAATAGGGTTTTAAGCGCAAATATCTCACTGTCATCATAATATGCAGTGCAGTTCTTGTGAAGTAGTATAAACTTTAACTATAAGCTATTTTCAGGCAACGAGTTAAAAATGTAACATACACGATCAAAGATAATTAAACAAGTACTACTCAACTATTAGAACCATGAAAATTCCAATCTTAAGACCTAAATATTCCAAAAACAGCTGAATCTTTTTAGAGCCCACCGCATAATTCAGTGGAAAAATAATCTCGTTGACCAACCCTCAACACTCATTTATGGCTTTAAGCTTAACTAACTTGCTTTCATCATAATTTGCAGCTTCCTCTGGATTTTTCAGACCGAAAAACCTAAAGAGACGAAAGTAATCAACATAGGAAAACGAGCCAACAAAACCTAAATTACAAAACCTAAAGAGACAAAATAATCAACAAATTTTCTAAGGAACGACTCAACGAAACTTAAAATAAAAAATCCAATGACAACCCAATATAATAGAACCTAAAGGGACAAGTGATCAACAAAATTCCAATTTTTCAAATACTAACTAATGAAACGTGACAGTACAAAACTCAGTGGCGAAATTAGATCAGTTTTTTCAAGATACATAGTAAAGATCGGTTTTTTCTCATTATGCGGTGCTAAAGTCCCATTTAGCCTACTACTGGTAGTTCCTAATCACGAAACCAAAAAACAACTCAACATCACAAAACAAGCAATAATAATAATAAATAAATAAAACAATAGCTCAAAGCTTCAAACCTTCCTCTCCGTCGCATTCGAGGCAAATCCGGCAACAAGCAACTGACCCCGCCTCCTCATCTCCTCTCTCCTCCCTTATCTCGTCTGAAGGCGAAGGCTCCTCCACGTGGCAGTCCCCTAGAAGAGGGTCCAAATTACTTGTGGGGTTTTCTTCTATTTGATACTCAAGCTTCAACTCACCCTTCATCATCTTTTTCTTTTCTTTTTTTAATATTTTCCAAGAAAACCCCTGTTTAAAAAATGGAAAATTAAAGAGAATTAAAAGATTGAAGTGGGTTTTTCTCCTATTTGATTCTCAAGCTCCAACTCACCTATCAACATTTTTTTTTTAATTTTCCCAAAAAAAAAAAAAACTGATTTTTTTCCCAATAAAAAAACTGTCTTAAAAAAATGGAAAATTAAAGAGGATTAAAAGATTGAAGTGGGTTTTTCTCCAATTTGATAATCAAGCTCCAACTCACCCTTGATCATATTTTTTTTTCCCTAAAAACCCCTGTTATAAAAAATGGGAAATTAAAAGATTGAAGTGGGTATTTGATTAAATTGAATAAAATTGAAGTCGTCCTAGAGAAAGTGATGCGTCAACCACTATCAATGAAATTTTGGATACATTTGATATTTTTAAAATAATTTTCCATATGTTGAAAAAGTGAAGAAATGAAATTAGAGGAAGATAAGAAGATAATTATGCCATTTTTCAACTTCAGATGTAACTTTTTTTTCATCATATAACAATACATCTCGAGTTCTACCCAATTCGTTTTTTATATATGATTATGCTTTGAGCTTTTCTAAGTAATCAAACCATTCTATTATATTTATCCAGAGCATGAATCTTCCATGGAATAGTTCGTTTTCGTTTCGGTTAAGTTTTGCTTCATGTTTATAAACGAACATGTTAATTAACAAGAATAAAACGTTGTTAATTGAACCGAACATGAATTAACATGGACATGACTCTGTTCATTTCGTCTAAACTCGTGTTCGTGTAACTATATATAAAGTTTGATAATTAAAAAACTAAATTTATTAACGATGTAACAAAAACTAGCTAGTATCACTACAAATTAATAAACTTATTTATACTAGGATAATATTAATGATATGTTTGAATTATTTCAAACTTATTAAAATAATTTATATCATCATAATATAAATACAGTTACCGATTTTATTGTTAAGTGTTTGACTCGTTAAAGTAATTAATTATACGGATATAAAATAGAATTTATACATTAATAGAATGTATAAACTTAAAACTAAGAAAATATTATGTTGTAATGTCAAATAAATTAATTAACCAAGTTTTATTTATTTATAGACAACTTTATCATAGTAAACAATATAATAATAAAGGGACAATTAATAAAAACATACTATATCCCTATTATATTAAAAAAACATACCCTAATAATTTAAATTATCAAAAACATACCTATATATACTTATTATTTATCTAATTCTAATCCCACTATAATCTAACTTATCTGTCTAATCTAACACCTCTCTCTCTAACCGTAACTCTCTCTCTCATCGCACCCCTTTCTCTCTAACACACGATAATCGCATATATTTCTAACACGTGCTAATCACCCATCTCGCTCTCTAAAAATGACTAAAAACTCACAAAATATTCATATGCTAATTATAAAACATCATACTCTAATTTTAAAATTTCATTCCCTAAATGTTCTGCATCACAATCAAATATGTAAAAAAGAATTCATACCCTAATTTCAAAACTTTATACCCTAATTTCAAAACTTTATATCCTAATTTCAAAATTTCATACCATAATTTTAAAACTAATTTTAAAACTTCATATCATAATTTCAAAATTTTATACCCTAATTTCAAAAGTTCATATCTCTCAATAGTGTACATATGGATTCTCCTTTTTCAACTTGAAACCCACAAGGTTTACAATAATCTCAAAACTCAATAAATAGAAAACAATCTCACCAATTCCACATATTTTTCATATATTACGGGGTATTAACCAGTATAATATTCGTGTATTACGTATAATGATGTTCGGTAGTCAGTGATGGGTTTTCGTAGTGGAGGAGGAGAGAGATAAAATGAGATATGAAAGAAAGATACAGAGAAAATGAGAAAATGCAGGAGGAAGAGAGTAAGATCGGATAGAGATACTGAGTATAATTGGTGAAAGAGAGAAGAATGGAGGAGAAAAATAAATTATGTCTGCTTTCAAGTTTGATACAACAGCATGTAAATGCATCACTTCCGTTCGATAATTACAGAGGGAAATAAGTATTTGCCTTCACCCTTATAAGTAAACGGGATTTACTCTAACAAGCTATAGATACAAAGACAAGTACATGCCTTCTTAACCTTTTATAAGTCAAAGCAGTTATCCAAACAATCATTGGAAGTACTTCATGTCGTTGCTTATTACAAGAGTTTAAGCATTTTAAGACGGCCCTCATGCTCCGGATTCAGTTTTGGTGGGACATACGCGCCATGGAGATCCTCTACTACATATTCCTACAAAAATTATAAAAAAGAATTAAGGGAGAAAATGGAAGATGATGGCGAAGAAGACACATATCATACCAATAGCAGAACAAAAACCTGCTAAATTGACAAGGAAATCAAAGGAGCCAATATAAACAAGTGCTTTACCGGAAAACCAGCACTTCACCTTTTATTTTATTCCAATATGAAAAATTCTTTTTGACATTATTTTGCTTACATTTCTATTTAGAAATGCATGATACCTATATTTCATCCCTTTCACGTTTGACGTGTTTAAATCTTGACATGGGAGTCTCAGTGAAGAAGTTTCCAGATCAAAAAAGTCAGAACAAATACCCAAATTCCAGTTTACAATAAAAATTTCAGTCTCACTGAAGTCTGAACAATGAATAATTACTGCCTAATTATTTCCGGATACACTCCACTCTGGTCGTACAATTACTCCGAAAAAAACTTTTTTAAAAAACTGCTTTTGCTTATAAGGATGAATCAAGCAAGGGGTATCCAAAAACAAAAAACACGATCCCATCAGACATTTGAACTAATTTATACCTTTGTAAGTTCGCGTTTGGTGAGGATGTGGTAGTGTCTCTGCCATATCCTCTGAATAGCCATGGTGGTAGCTAGGAAACCATAAGCAATGCCGAGTATAGCAAAAATTACGACAAACACGAGAAACAACGCAAAACATGCTTCCATTGATGCGGGAAAACAGTCTAGAATACCCCAACCATAACAGCAATTTTGACAGCCAGCTACACGCGGGTCACTGCTATTTAGAGAGGAGCAGTGTATTGTGAGACCGATAAATCCAAGTAGCACAAAAAAGGCCACAACACCTGTAGAGTAGCAATGACAAGGTCAAATTTTAATTGATTTAGGATATCTTGGTATCAGAAAAGCAATCAGAAGATGATTTAAGGCAAAATTATACTCATACTACCAAATCGCTACAACTGCCACTATATTGTGAGACAGGGTTATATCGGTCTTTACTAATTTTTCTGTCATTCACCCGTTCACATGTAGTGGGGTTTATATTTAGCGTTAGAATGAGACACCACTACAATGTGCTCGAGTGCTGGTAAATTAAGGAAATCAGTGTGACAGGTAACTCAGCTTATAATAAACTAACAGTGAAGTGATGATTTTCATAGAATCCGAGTAATGACAAGATTGGCTTTCTCCGCTATCCTCTATGTTTCTCTTTATTCCATCTCCTGCCTAAGGTGTTTGTAGACGACCAGATAGATCAGCTTTCTAAATTTACACTTTTTACCTTACCTCTCTAAGCCCAGTGAATATGAATTTAAAATTAGGCCATACACACTACTATAAATATGTATTGAAATAGACAGATCCTACGAATTCTACAGTAAAACACCTCAGCTAGCGGTGAACATTTTTGAAGTCTCAGTAAATAGTTTAGGGTGACAAAAAACTAAAATTGTCTGCTTAGGACAGATAATAAGTGGTTAGTGTCCAGATATATTCGTTTCATCTGAGACTGGTAGCTTAACCATTTTACAATTTTTTTTTATGATATAAAAGAGTTACCAATACAGTAGTAAACCATGGTGTTAAGTGTTAACGTACATAACAGCAGAAGACACAGACAGGACCAAAAAGCGTTACCTATACAAGGATGACATTTCTAGCGAAGTTTCTAAGGAAAAACAGAAGTTGACACAAGCATAATGCATTGGTAATTTAAGGAGCTCAATATTAAAAGAAATATGTTTCAGATAACTAAATGTTTTCATAGTGTCCCAACTCCCGAGCAACGCCAAAATGAATTTGAGGTATTTATCCTCTAGTTTTCTAACGGTCCTGAATAAGGGTCAAAATAAGAAAGATGTAGAGAGAAATAAAGTCTCCAACTAATACTTGAAGAAATTCAGGCAAACTTTGCAAATTCGAGGCCATGTAGCAATTACACTGATCATAAATTAGCAGTACATAAAAAAGGCGGAAAGAACTGCGGGGGATGAAAATGATACTATTTCCCTAAATACTATAGTGCTTTGGCTTTTGCATCTATCCACTGATTCTATCTTATCCTAGGTGTTTGAGAGTTTGTAGACAACCATTTAATAAGCATTTTATTTTTTACCAGACGTTGTCACTTAAGCCCAGAAAATATGATTTTATCTACTAAAAAAATAGGTCATATCCAAGACAAAAGATATGCAATGGAAAAGGGTCACGGAATCTACAGTTAAGCACCTCAAACCAGCAATCAACACTTCTGTAGTTTCCTAAGTACTTTACAATGACGACGCACTTCAGTTGTCTCCTCGGACATAAAATATGTGGATACTGTCCAGGCAATTGTCGATTGTCAAAGACTAATGCCGCTTTACCTCATTCTTCATAATATAAAAAACTACTCTTTTTGCCGGTAAGTATAAAAAAAAAAAAAAAAAAAATACCTATACAGTAGTAGAAAGGTATAGGATGCTTTGATAGTATTCGATCCCAACTATCATTGAATGAGTTCCGGAAGCTCCCATCTTTGTCCATAACATAAGCAAAGCCACCCATTGCAGCAATTAACTGAAACACGGAAAAAAATGAAACATGAGAATGTCAATTGGCAAGAGACACTGCTGATCACTTATCTGTAAGGACCATATTGGGACAAAAGAAGGAAAAAAAATACGGATGTGAAGTTTATGAAAATAAAATGAAAAAGTCTGGGTCAATTTATGATCTCAGGGGTCCAGTGGCTAAATTGTAAGCAATCCAAACTCTTGAGGAATTTAGATTGTAAAATCTCAAAGGTCCATGTTAAACTTTGAGATGAACTATTCCTAAAGGCAGTGGTATAAGAGTTGATAAGAAACGATTAGGGCATGGAGAGAAAGAAAAGGTCGTCTTGTAGCATCTTAATACTTCCAGTATATTAAAATAATTGCTTATTTCCTATTTATTTGCATTTCAGTGTATTCCTTCTATTTGAATATTTAACCACTAAATTACCTTAAAATAGTAACTGCTACATTGCAAAACCAGGTTAACTTTTCAATTACAAACATTTTCCATTCGACATAATCTGAGCTTAACTGCTGAAAGGCTTGACTCTAGTTTTTAGCACACTGTCTATTTTTTGAGCAAAACTGTATTTGACGAGCATATCATGTGATGGAAGTCACAGAACACATATGCAAAGTACATGTAAATTTTCAGTTTAAAAGTTCAGCACATCATAAGATTTATCAAGGAAACAAGGTGTACGTAAAGTAACAAAGGGTAACATGTAAATTTTCAGTTTAAAAGTTCAGCACATCATAAGATTTATCGAGGAAACAAGGTGTACGTAAAGTAACAAAGGGTAACTCACTGTTTGTACGGCCAAAAAGACGAGGACGACATCTCTTGCCACAAAAAGTCTGAACTTTATTTTTCGCCAGGTGTTGTCTTCAAAGTCAAGAACTCGAAGATGAAACTGAGCTTTGCAAGTTGTGCAATGAGAAAAAGCAAATCCTTCCTATAATTGGAAAATAAAACCAAAGGACAATTAACCACAAATATAATGTGAAAATTGAAATTCAGCTTTCGCAAAGGAAAATAGTGCTACATATAATATAAAAACTGTAATACTTGCCTTAACTGACCGCCAATGATCAAGGCATGCACGATGAACAAACTGTTGAGTGCCTTTGCACATGCACGGAGATATCAATTCATCATCTAACATCATTTGACAATGGAATAGCAATCAGCAACCAGTAACATGAGTACAACACATTGTAACGACAATCATCAAACCGATCAAGCTCTTGAAAAAATTAGAAACAAGTTATGATTATAATTTTGTCCCTTTCAGTTAGAATACTTTAAAGTTTACTACACAATTTAGTTTTACTTTACATTGATTTATGTAAAATTGAGTGTATAAATTCAAAGTTATGTCTTTCGTATTCATATTTTTATCAGTTCAATACAGTAGACATAAGGTCTTTTCACAATATTTTTTATCTTATATCGTACTAAAATATAACTTCAGAAACATTGATCTATTTTTAAATTTCAAGATTTTCAGGGTATGAGCAATTTACCTTCACAGTTTCTTAAATATAATGGACCCAAAAGGAAGTTAAAATAAAAAATCCAATGACAACCCAATATAATAGAACCTAAAGGGACAAGTGATCAACAAAATTCCAATTTTTCAAATACTAACTAATGAAACGTGACAGTACAAAACTCAGTGGCGAAATTAGATCAGTTTTTTCTTTTCTTCTTTGTCATTGTGGGGGAGCTGAAAGGCTAAATTCAATCAGTTTTTTCAAGATACATAGTAAAGATCGGTTTTTTCTCATTATGCGGTGCTAAAGTCCCATTTAGCCTACTACTGGTAGTTCCTAATCACGAAACCAAAAAACAACTCAACATCACAAAACAAGCAATAATAATAATAATAATAAATAAAACAATAGCTCAAAGCTTCAAACCTTCCTCTCCGTCGCATTCGAGGCAAATCCGGCAACAAGCAACTGACCCCGCCTCCTCATCTCCTTCTCTCTCCTCCCTTATCTCGTCTGAAGGCGAAGGCTCCTCCACGTGGCAGTCCCCTAGAAGAGGGTCCAAATTACTTGTGGGGTTTTCTTCTATTTGATACTCAAGCTTCAACTCAACCTTCATCATCTTTTTCTTTTCTTTTTTTAATATTTTCCAAGAAAACCCCTGTTTAAAAAATGGAAAATTAAAGAGAATTAAAAGATTGAAGTGGGTTTTTCTCCTATTTGATTCTCAAGCTCCAACTCACCTATCAACATTTTTTTTTAATTTTCCCAAAAAAAAAAAAAACTGATTTTTTTCCCAATAAAAAAACTGTCTTAAAAAAATGGAAAATTAAAGAGGATTAAAAGATTGAAGTGGGTTTTTCTCCAATTTGATAATCAAGCTCCAACTCACCCTTGATCATATTTTTTTTCCCTAAAAACCCCTGTTATAAAAAATGGGAAATTAAAAGATTGAAGTGGGTATTTGATTAAATTGAATAAAATTGAAGTCGTCCTAGAGAAAGTGATGCGTCAACCACTATCAATGAAATTTTGGATACATTTGATATTTTTAAAATAATTTTCCATATGTTGAAAAAGTGAAGAAATGAAATTAGAGGAAGATAAGAAGATAATTATGCCATTTTTCAACTTCGGATGTAACTTTTTTTTCATCATATAACAATACATCTCGAGTTCTACCCAATTCGTTTTTTATATATGATTATGCTTTGAGCTTTTCTAAGTAATCAAACCATTCTATTATATTTATCCAGAGCATGAATCTTCCATGGAATAGTTCCTTTTCGTTTCGGTTAAGTTTTGCTTGTTGTTTATAAACGAACAGGTTAATTAACAAGAATAAAACGTTGTTAATTGAACCCAACATGAATTAACATGAACATGACTCTGTTCATTTCGTCTAAACCCGTGTTCGTGTAACTATATATAAAGTTTGATAATTAAAAAACTAAATTTATTAACGATGTAACAAAAACTAGCTAGTATCACTACAAATTAATAAACTTATTTATACTAGGATAATATTAATGATATGTTTGAATTATTTCAAACTTATTAAAATAATTTATATCATCATACTATAAATACAGTCACCGATTTTATTGTTAAATGTTTGACTCGTTAAAGTAATTAATTATACGGATATAAAAAAGAATTTATACATTAATAGAATGTATAAACTTAAAACTAAGAAAATATTATGTTGTAATGTCAAATAAATTAATTAACCAAGTTTTATTTATTTATAGACAACTTTATCATAGTAAACAATATAATAATAAAGGGACAATTAATAAAAACATACTATATCCCTATTATATTAAAAAAACATACCCTAATAATTTAAATTATCAAAAACATACCTATATATACTTATTATTTATCTAATTCTAATCCCACTATAATCTAACTTATCTCTCTAATCTAACATCTCTCTCTCTAACCGTAACTCTCTCTCTCTCATCGCACCCCTTTCTCTCTAACACACGATAATCGCATATATTTCTAACACGTGCTAATCACCCATCTCGCTCTCTAAAAATGACTAAAAACTCACAAAATATTCATATGCTAATTATAAAACATTATACTCTAATTTTAAAATTTGATACCCTAAATGTTCTGCATCACAATCAAATATGTAAAAAAGAATTCATACCCTAATTTCAAAACTTTATACCCTAATTTCAAAACTTTATATCCTAATTTCAAAATTTCATAACATAATTTTAAAACTAATTTTAAAACTTCATATCATAATTTCAAAATTTCATACCCTAATTTCAAAAGTTCATATCTCTCAATAGTGTACATATGGATTCTCCTTTTTCAACTTGAAACCCACAAGATTTACAATAATCTCAAAACTCAATAAATAGAAAACAATCTCACCAATTCCACATATTTTTCATATATTACGGGGTATTAACCAGTGTAATATTCGTGTATTACGTATAATGATGTTCGGTAGTCAGTGATGGGTTTTCGTAGTGGAGGAGGAGAGAGATAGAATGAGATATGAAAGAAAGATACAGAGAAAATGAGAAAATGCAGGAGGAAGAGAGTAAGATCGGATAGAGATACTGAGTATAATTGGTGAAAGAGAGAAGAATGGAGGAGAAAAATAAATTATGTCTGCTTTCAAGCTTGATACAACAGCATGTAAATGCATCACTTCCGTTCGATAATTACAGAGGGAAATAAGTATTTGCCTTCACCCTTATAAGTAAACGGGATTTACTCTAACAAGCTATAGATACAAAGACAAGTACATGCCTTCTTAACCTTTTATAAGTCAAAGCAGTTATCCAAACAATCATTGGAAGTACTTCATGTCGTTGCTTATTACAAGAGTTTAAGCATTTTAAGACGGCCCTCATGCTCCGGATTCAGTTTTGGTGGGACATACGCGCCATGGAGATCCTCTACTACATATTCCTACAAAAATTATAAAAAAGAATTAAGGGAGAAAATGGAAGATGATGGCGAAGAAGACACATATCATACCAATAGCAGAACAAAAACCTGCTAAATTGACAAGGAAATCAAAGGAGCCAATATAAACAAGTGCTTTACCGGAAAACCAGCACTTCACCTTTTATTTTATTCCAATATGAAAAATTCTTTTTGACATTATTTTGCTTACATTTCTATTTAGAAATGCATGATACCTATATTTCATCCCTTTCACGTTTGACGTGTTTAAATCTTGACATGGGAGTCTCAGTGAAGAAGTTTCCAGATCAAAAAAGTCGGAACAAATACCCAAATTCCAGTTTACAATAAAAATTTCAGTCTCACTGAAGTCTGAACAATGAATAATTACTGCCTAATTATTTCCGGATACACTCCACTCTGGTCGTACAATTACTCCGAAAAAAACTTTTTTAAAAAACTGCTTTTGCTTATAAGGATGAATCAAGCAAGGGGTATCCAAAAACAAAAAACACGATCCCATCAGACATTTGAACTAATTTATACCTTTGTAAGTTCGCGTTTGGTGAGGATGTGGTAGTGTCTCTGCCATATCCTCTGAATAGCCATGGTGGTAGCTAGGAAACCATAAGCAATGCCGAGTATAGCAAAAATTACGACAAACACGAGAAACAACGCAAAACATGCTTCCATTGATGCGGGAAAACAGTCTAGAATACCCCAACCATAACAGCAATTTTGACAGCCAGCTACACGCGGGTCACTGCTATTTAGAGAGGAGCAGTGTATTGTGAGACCGATAAATCCAAGTAGCACAAAAAAGGCCACAACACCTGTAGAGTAGCAATGACAAGGTCAAATTTTAATTGATTTAGGATATCTTGGTATCAGAAAAGCAATCAGAAGATGATTTAAGGCAAAATTATACTCATACTACCAAATCGCTACAACTGCCACTATATTGTGAGACAGGGTTATATCGGTCTTTACTAATTTTTCTGTCATTCACCCGCTCACATGTAGTGGGGTTTATATTTAGCGTTAGAATGAGACACCACTACAATGTGCTCGAGTGCTGGTAAATTAAGGAAATCAGTGTGACAGGTAACTCAGCTTATAATAAACTAACAGTGAAGTGAAGATTTTCATAGAATCCGAGTAATGACAAGATTGGCTTTCTCCGCTATCCTCTATGTTTCTCTTTATTCCATCTCCTGCCTAAGGTGTTTGTAGACGACCAGATAGATCAGCTTTCTAAATTTACACTTTTTACCTTACCTCTCTAAGCCCAGTGAATATGAATTTAAAATTAGGCCATACACACTACTATAAATATGTATTGAAATAGACAGATCCTACGAATTCTACAGTAAAACACCTCAGCTAGCGGTGAACATTTTTGAAGTCTCAGTAAATAGTTTAGGGTGACAAAAAACTAAAATTGTCTGCTTAGGACAGATAATAAGTGGTTAGTGTCCAGATATATTCGTTTCATCTGAGACTGGTAGCTTAACCATTTTACAATTTTTTTTTATGATATAAAAGAGTTACCAATACAGTAGTAAACCATGGTGTTAAGTGTTAACGTACATAACAGCAGAAGACACAGACAGGACCAAAAAGCGTTACCTATACAAGGATGACATTTCTAGCGAAGTTTCTAAGGAAAAACAGAAGTTGACACAAGCATAATGCATTGGTAATTTAAGGAGCTCAATATTAAAAGAAATATGTTTCAGATAACTAAATGTTTTCATAGTGTCCCAACTCCCGAGCAACGCCAAAATGAATTTGAGGTATTTATCCTCTAGTTTTCTAACGGTCCTGAATAAGGGTCAAAATAAGAAAGATGTAGAGAGAAATAAAGTCTCCAACTGATACTTGAAGAAATTCAGGCAAACTTTGCAAATTCGAGGCCATGTAGCAATTACACTGATCATAAATTAGCAGTACATAAAAAAGGAGGAAAGAACTGCGGGGGATGAAAATGATACTATTTCCCTAAATACTATAGTGCTTTGGCTTTTGCATCTATCCACTGATTCTATCTTATCCTAGGTGTTTGAGAGTTTGTAGACAACCATTTAATAAGCATTTTATTTTTTACCAGACGTTGTCACTTAAGCCCAGAAAATATGATTTTATCTACTAAAAAAATAGGTCATATCCAAGACAAAAGATATGCAATGGAAAAGGGTCACGGAATCTACAGTTAAGCACCTCAAACCAGCAATCAACACTTCTGTAGTCTCCTAAGTACTTTACAATGACGACGCACTTCAGTTGTCTCCTCGGACATAAAATATGTGGATACTGTCCAGGCAATTGTCGATTGTCAAAGACTAATGCCGCTTTACCTCATTCTTCATAATATAAAAAACTACTCTTTTTGCCGGTAAGTATAAAAAAAAAAAAAAAAAAAAATACCTATACAGTAGTAGAAAGGTATAGGATGCTTTGATAGTATTCGATCCCAACTATCATTGAATGAGTTCCGGAAGCTCCCATCTTTGTCCATAACATAAGCAAAGCCACCCATTGCAGCAATTAACTGAAACACGGAAAAAAATGAAACATGAGAATGTCAATTGGCAAGAGACACTGCTGATCACTTATCTGTAAGGACCATATTGGGACAAAAGAAGGAAAAAAAATACGGATGTGAAGTTTATGAAAATAAAATGAAAAAGTCTGGGTCAATTTATGATCTCAGGGGTCCAGTGGCTAAATTGTAAGCAATCCAAACTCTTGAGGAATTTAGATTGTAAAAACTCAAAGGTCCATGTTAAACTTTGAGATGAACTATTCCTAAAGGCAGTGGTATAAGAGTTGATAAGAAACGATTAGGGCATGGAGAGAAAGAAAAGGTCGTCTTGTAGCATCTTAATACTTCCAGTATATTAAAATAATTGCTTATTTCCTATTTATTTGCATTTCAGTGTATTCCTTCTATTTGAATATTTAACCACTAAATTACCTTAAAATAGTAACTGCTACATTGCAAAACCAGGTTAACTTTTCAATTACAAACATTTTCCATTCGACATAATCTGAGCTTAACTGCTGAAAGGCTTGACTCTAGTTTTTAGCACACTGTCTATTTTTTGAGCAAAACTGTATTTGACGAGCATATCATGTGACGGAAGTCACAGAACACATATGCAAAGTACATGTAAATTTTCAGTTTAAAAGTTCAGCACATCATAAGATTTATCAAGGAAACAAGGTGTACGTAAAGTAACAAAGGGTAACATGTAAATTTTCAGTTTAAAAGTTCAGCACATCATAAGATTTATCGAGGAAACAAGGTGTACGTAAAGTAACAAAGGGTAACTCACTGTTTGTACGGCCAAAAAGACGAGGACGACATCTCTTGCCACAAAAAGTCTGAACTTTATTTTTCGCCAGGTGTTGTCTTCAAAGTCAAGAACTCGAAGATGAAACTGAGCTTTGCAAGTTGTGCAATGAGAAAAAGCAAATCCTTCCTATAATTGGAAAATAAAACCAAAGGACAATTAACCACAAATATAATGTGAAAATTGAAATTCAGCTTTCGCAAAGGAAAATAGTGTTACATATAATATAAAAACTGTAATACTTGCCTTAACTGACCGCCAATGATCAAGGCATGCACGATGAACAAACTGTTGAGTGCCTTTGCACATGCACGGAGATATCAATTCATCATCTAACATCATTTGACAATGGAATAGCAATCAGCAACCAGTAACATGAGTACAACACATTGTAACGACAATCATCAAACCGATCAAGCTCTTGAAAAAATTAGAGACAAGTTATGATTATAATTTTGTCCCTTTCAGTTAGAATACTTTAAAGTTTACTACACAATTTAGTTTTACTTTACATTGATTTATGTAAAATTGAGTGTATAAATTCAAAGTTATGTCTTTCGTATTCATATTTTTATCAGTTCAATACAGTAGACATAAGGTCTTTTCACAATATTCTTTATCTTATATCGTACTAAAATATAACTTCAGAAACATTGATCTATTTTTAAATTTCAAGATTTTCAGGGTATGAGCAATTTACCTTCACAGTTTCTTAAATATAATGGACCCAAAAGGAAGTTAAAATAAAAAATCCAATGACAACCCAATATAATAGAACCTAAAGGGACAAGTGATCAACAAAATTCCAATTTTTCAAATACTAACTAATGAAACGTGACAGTACAAAACTCAGTGGCGAAATTAGATCAGCTTTTTCTTTTCTTCTTTGTCATTGTGGGGGAGCTGAAAGGCTAAATTCAATCAGTTTTTTCAAGATACATAGTAAAGATCGGTTTTTTCTCATTATGCGGTGCTAAAGTCCCATTTAGCCTACTACTGGTAGTTCCTAATCACGAAACCAAAAAACAACTCAACATCACAAAACAAGCAATAATAATAATAATAATAAATAAAACAATAGCTCAAAGCTTCAAACCTTCCTCTCCGTCGCATTCGAGGCAAATCCGGCAACAAGCAACCGACCCCGCCTCCTCATCTCCTTCTCTCTCCTCCCTTATCTCATCCGAAGGCGAAGGCTCCTCCACGTGGCAGTCCCCTAGAAGAGGGTCCAAATCACTTGTGGGGTTTTCTTTTATTTGATGCTCAAGCTCCAACTCACCCTTCATCTTTTTCTTTTCTTTTTTTAATATTTTCCAAGAAAACCCCTGTTTAAAAAATGGAAAATTAAAGAGGATTAAAAGATTGAAGTGGGTTTTTTCTCCAATTTGATTCTCAAGCTCCAACTCACCTATCAACAAATTTTTTTTCCAAAAAAAAAAAAAAAAACTGTCTTAAAAAATGCAAAATTAAAGAGAATTAAAAGATTGAAGTGGGTTTTTATCCTATTTGATTCTCAAGCTCCAACTCACCTATCAACATTTTTTTTTAATTTTCCCAAAAAAAAAAACTGGTTTTTTTCCCAAAAAAAAACTGTCTTAAAAAATGGAAAATTAAAGAGGATTAAAAGATTGAAGTGGGTTTTTCTCCAATTTGATAATCAAGCTCCAACTCACCCTTGATCATATTTTTTTTTCCCTAAAAACCCCTGTTATAAAAAATGGGAAATTAAAAGATTGAAGTAGGTATTTGATTAAATTGAATAAAAATGTATGTATATATATATATAAGATATATGTATAGATACTTACCTGAGAGAGAGAGAAAGGGATTGGGAAAGGTTCACTTTTCTTTTTTCCTTTTTTTTTTTTTTAAGGAAGATGGAAAACAGAGCTTTTTATGTTTACTTTTCTAGTTCCCAACTATTTGTAATAGTATTTGTTTAATTTTGCGGAAAATATGTATTTTAGTTAAAAATGATTTACAATGTAATTAGGGAAGATATCGGTTTGGTATCGAAATTTTTGACTATATACGGATACCATATCAAACTAGTTTGGTTTCATAATTTTTATGTCATTAGCGAACCAAAAAAATCAGTATATTGAACTTTCGGTATACCAAACTATTCGGTTGGTTCGGTTCGGTTTGGTTTTGGTTTTTATACCAAACTTTAGAATTTACAAGTGATGATATAAAAATGGTGTGTATCGAAAAAAAAACATAGATAAAGTTTTAAAAGTATTAGATTAAAAATGTATATTGTATTTATTTATATCATAGTTACATTTATTATTTCTTTGTATAAAATAGTAAACACTATTAGACCTTTCTAGTAAAAATTATAAATAAAATAAAATGTTATAAGTATTCACTAGAAAAATTAAATATAACTATGTTAATAAGTGTATATAACGGGAATTACTAGGGAACAGTCAGACTATATGACTGATTCACAACCCGTTAGCATAAAAATATGTCAAATGCATAAAAAAAAAATTAATTTTTGATTAATATTTAAATTTATGGTAGTCCTCCCTAGGGTTCTATATTTTTATTTGAGTTTTTAGTGCGTTATAAAATTTATTTTTAATTTATCAAATTCTAATTTATTGAAAAAATAGAAAAAATAAATTAGTTATTGAAAAACATTATCTAACCATCCATTTTTTAATATAACGGTGGTTAAGATGACCGTTCCATAAATAGTCAAATAAGGTGACTGTTCCAAAGAGGCACCCGCATATAAGTCTTCTATTTTATTTGTCTATATATTATATTTTAATATTTCGATTTGGATCGGTACCGTACCAAACTCACCAAATGAATACTGAAACCAAACCGACCTTCAAAGATCGGTTCGGTTGTACCGTACCGTAATATCGGTATACCAAACTTTTGGTACCGACTTGATTGGTTCGGCTCAAAAATCGGTCCGTTGGTACAAGTCGATAAAAAAGTCCACTCCTAAATGTAATATCAATTTTAACAATTAATGTATTAATTTATGAAATTTCGTTTAATTAAAGCACTAACAATAGAAATCTACGAAATTATGGTTGATATATATCATATATTTGGTGATTTTATTTTGATGTATGTTGACAGAATTGCATTCAACATGTGATTAGCAAGAGAATATGAGTGTAATTTTATTATTTTGTTTAACGTTAAGTCATCAATTGTGTTAAATTTCATATATTAGTACATCAATAGTTAAAATTGGTATTACACTGCACTCAAATAGATGGTTGATTATTTTACACTAGTACATCAATAGTACATCATATCATTTGCATCCATTTAAGTTTGCATAATTAGAAGTTGAAGCCGCTTAATTTTATTAATTGACACCTTGTTCCTTAATCTACGAGAGCGGTTTGGATAACGAGTGTCTCCGAGACAACGGTTAAGCCAATTAGAACGTTGTTGGCGATTCAAGTTGTATCTATTGCACATACAAGTTTCATTTACGAATATTAAAATCGTTGTTGTTTGGTCTTTTTGAAAATATACTAACGTGATTTATCAGAACATACATTAAAGAATTCATTTTATAGTTATGCTAGAATATTGTGAACT
The DNA here is from genome assembly GCA_963682055.1 of Primula veris. Lineage (NCBI taxonomy): Eukaryota > Viridiplantae > Streptophyta > Magnoliopsida > Ericales > Primulaceae > Primula > Primula veris. Next base: position 30,568,344 of record OY821750.1, on the reverse strand, counting down.
TTTACCCTAATTTAATATTGACAGACATCATCTACCTTGAAATGAAAGAAGTGATCATCTTTTTTATAAATATCAATCAGAACACAAAGTAAAAAGAAAAATATGGAATCTCGCAATTCTATAAATAACCTTCTCATAATGCCCAAACAATCTAATTACACTTTGAAACGAAAGAAGTGATAATTTTTTAACCGGATTGTAGAAATACATTGTGCGATTATGAAGCGGACACATGAGGTCTTGAACATTGCTACAAACCACTCTGCTCGATTACCACATTACAACTAGAAAATACAAAATTAAGCATGGTTCAAACTATCTAGCCAGACTAGCCTGTCAAATGGTCAACTATCAGCGGAAGAAAATTCTATTTACGACATCAATGGGCAAAGCATAAGCTGGGTCTATGGTTTTCACTCCTGGATATTCAAGAAGCGATAGACCTGCAAATAATCCAGAGAGGACAGTAAGTTAATTGGAAATGAAAAGTGTGACAACTTGAGTTGATGAAATGAAGAAAAAGAAAGCGAGATACTACGAAGAATGTCCAAATAATAATAGGCTAACTGTGGATTGTAAGAGATTTTCTTAACAAAACTATTAAACAGAATATTTGCATGAAAGTGTTCAGACGCAATCCCTGTAACGGATAAGTATTTCCTGATTATATTCAAGAGGAAAAACAGATTTCCCTTTCTTTTCCAGCTCTGTTTTTACATTCATTTTTCCTTCGTTCTTTTCATTTTACCTCGATCAATTAAATAAACAATGTATGCTTCAATATTTTCAAGTTTACCGGGCTCAAGCCTGTTAATTATCCTTGTACGGTGATAATATTAATATGCATGATGATAAAGCAGCTCAACATTGGATGCCAAGTAATATGGAGCCTTGGATCGTGGATTAAATATTGGTTCAAATTTTCCAAAGATTCTATTTCTCAAAACTTTTTCGTAATGCACAGCAATACTATTAATCAAGAACAACATATCTGCCTTTAAAAACAGAAAGCTGAACATATTACCGCAACTAAGAAAACCGCCATAAGGTAGAATGTCAATTGTTCATATGAATGTTCCAACCCAAAGTAAAAGCAAGTATTACGCTCACAATGAGGGCATTCTCATTCACATCTATTTGCAAATAAAATCAAAGTGCGGATATTCCCTTTAGAAATTTACCAAATTCGAAACCCCATATACCAGCCCTATTAAAATGCAGCAACGGAAATCCATATATTGCTAGTTTTGCTATAGCTACCAAATGTAGCAGACTTCTATACTTTTAGGAGTTAGTGGTTGCACATTTGCACTTAAAAGCAACTTCTCATGCATTTCTACATTTGGTTTTAGAAGGCCTTTTCACAAATTTAGAAGTCACCTAATTCTAAACATAATTACTTGTCATATAGAAATAAGTTTCAAAAGTTGAGAAGTAAGACCAATTGAAAACCTGACCTAGTTCACTGAAGACTATATAAAAAACAAACATGTATACGAGAAAATAAGAAAATTAATGCGTAACTACATGCAATTAGAAGGGACAACAAACTGATTCAAATAATACAAAAAGATAAGGCAACTGTCACATACCAGCTACTCCAAAATATGTATGAAATACATCGACTGCATCATCGGGCCTATCTGATATGCCGCCCTTCTCCCTATCCTGCATTTTAAAAACATAAGTACATTGGTATCGGTTGAACAAGAACAAATAATGATCAGAGTAGAGGAACCAATTTACTGATATTTGGACTCAAAAGTGGAAAAGCCTAAGTTTCAAACCTAACCTGACAGTCCAATATAAACTTAACCAGTTTTGCCCTGTCGATCCAATGAACTCTGTCGATTATAATCAAGCTTGAAAGAACCCACCACGAATAGCAGACCTACAAAAAATGGAGCTTTAGTAACAAACTTGCATAAACATGTTAAGAAACAAATGTTAAAAGGGGAAAATGTATATACATCTGGTAGTTTCTCAGGACGGCCATTTAAACCACCTGATTTAACCTGTCTCTCACATAGCCACCACCCAAGAAGGTCCTTATCGATATGATGTAGAGAACCAGTTATTGCAAGAGCTCCCACGCAACAGAAAACTGCAATTACAGTGCTGTGATCAAGTGGTTTCTAGTATACTAGCAGAATTTTATACATGCAGACCAAGTCAGAAACCGAAAAGGAAAAGTTTAATTGCAATTACAATAAGTAAATTTCTTCTCTTTTTAGGTTTCTCCCTGTTCAATAAAACTTTTTTTGGCTTAAGATCAACACACCTGAGCAATGGATCCAAATTGGTTACTTAAATAAATAAAAGTGGAATCCATTACGAAGTTAATTATAAGGTAAGCTCAAGACTTATAACTTAAAATTATAAGGAGAAGAAGAAGAAGAAGGAACCACAACTGTCCTGCACGTAAAGTTCAAATGGAAGGGTATAGTCCAGAAATAAAACTATTATGTTACAGTCCCATTAGTTTACTAGAGTCCTCACATCTGCGAAAGTACAATCTTACACCCTAAACTAACATGCCTAAATAGTTAATCGAAGTCTAATGCCAAGCGTAATTGTTACGTCCAAGAGTGACTTAGACCCCCTCGATATGGCATCAAACAGCATATCTACTCAACCCTTTTCCTCCTTCGAAGTAATATATTTTGTATCTTTTCCTCAGAATAGATCATCCAAAAACCAATCGATAAAGCAAAGAAATGTAAGTAGATAAACTCCATGAAGTGCTTTAGAAATGCAGTGTGTACAGATGTACATATGCTAACATTGTGCTAAATAAATGATATATGGATGGCGGGTTGAAGGGTTGAAGGGTTGTGATAAAAAGGAAATAAATATATTTAGATAAATTACATACTTTGCCCTGAATGAGATTCTGCACCAGGTGTGCATCCAAATCCTCCATCCAAATTCTTGCAGCTGACTATATATTCTACTGCTTTCTCCACATTTATTTTATCCAAACGACGTAACAATGCGAGAGAACATATGGCTACATAGGAGAACCTATGGACCAGAACAGAATTACTCAGGAATTTAGTGAAATTATAAAGAATACTAACAATGAACAAATGTAGATCAAGGCAAGAGAATAATCTAACTATCTAAAGAAAGCAAATACCTTGTATCGATTTCACCCCATATATCACCTGAAAAAGATCCATCTTCCTTCTGCAGGCCAATTATGTCTGATGTACAGATGAAGGATAACAAGAAACTCATAGAAATGGCACACTCATAAAATCAGTGTCAGTATAAATAATCTATCAAGTGATTTCGAATCTATTAATCTGTGAGACCAAGAATAAACTCAAAAGGATAGCAATAGTCTGTCTTCTGTGGAAACGGAGAAGATGATACAGGTAAAAATACTAAGGACGATCCGTCAGCCACAGAGAAAGAACGAACAAGAATATGTAAGTTAAAAAATAATGATTTTCTTCATCCTCAACTTTCTGTGCTCCAGATGCAACACAAAAGGAGACGATATCCATTTTTTTTTTATAAACTTCTTACTTAAGCTCTCAAGTGGCCACAAACTATGCAGATCAAAACCAGAAACCTACTGATGTCAATTAACCTTGTAAATTGTTCCAACCACAGTCACCAAATCTTCTCTCGAAAAAGAACACCAAACTATTACAGATGTGAAAAATCAAACAATTTGACAAATTTGAGTGACTTGGTGAAAAGAACATTAAGAATTCAATCAACAAGTTCAGAAGAGCATAATATACCTTCAGAGAAAAAAGGCATAACAGCTTAGTGAAGGATACAGTTTGAGACTTTATCTATATCGAGTACATTAATCTTGTCGAAAAGTGCCAATATCTGAATGGCGCTAAGAGTGTATAGTAAATGTGGATCATGTCCAATATTGCCACCAAATCCACCTACATAGACAAGTTACCAATCAGATTTACGAAAAGATTAGTTTATTTTAGAAGAATTAGTCTAAACATGGTAAATAATTTAGAAACGACCCTATTTTGCATTTCTTTTAGCAAATCCACTTACATAGACAAAGTGACAAACTATCACATTAGATTTCCGAAAAGTCAAGCACGTACGAGATTTAGTCCAGGAATGGAAAAATTATTATGTAAGCAATATTGAATTCAGCTTTTCTTTTTAGCAAGTACCAGTTTCGTGCTGGCACTTCATAACCCACGGCACGACATCCTCGGAATTAACAGAACCGATCTTTCCCAAAAGATCGAGAGTTGTCAGCCCCCAATAAGCTCCATTAATGCGGAGATGTTCTGTTACAACTGATTCAAAATCATCCTTTCTCTGCAAATAATAGTAACCCAAACGTCATGGACATGTACAAAAAAAGCTTTAATTATTTACCTCTTCTTGGATAAATTAGGGTTTTAAATAAAAAAACTGAAGCATTACGCACCTTTTCCACAGCTAAAATGTAGCTAGCATGCTTTTCAACTTCTAGGTCCCCCATTCTGAAATTGTTAGGGCACATAAATTAGTATCTACGAATTATATAATTTACCAAATTATCCATAAATCCACGTAACCATACAAACTCACTGCATTAAAAAGAGTAGAGGGTCAAGTTGGGATCCTCATTCGTCCTTAAAAAGAAACAGTATTTCCTTCCCTTTAATTTCTAAGATTTGATCGTCTATAGTGAATTGTAACTATTCTATTAGGTGACCTGGTTCGATTTGCATAAATCAATTGGAAGGAAGATAAACCATTTATGCAAGAAGATTTTGTGCGACGATTAAGACGACCCCCACTATTTACATGAGTTCTGAGTAAATTCCTTCTTATATTTCGAGGACTGATTCTACTAAATTGAGTCGGGTGAATCTGTAAGGTTATTTACACCAGAGCTTTCTTTTTAAAATTTACAAAATATATCTCAATAACAGCTAGTTGTTATCAATCTGGGAGTCAGGAGCCTCGTTATTTTTTATGGTTTCCAACCAGAATGTTTGTTGCATAAACTGAAACCTTGTTCGTCTGTAACATATGGCCAACTTGATGTTTTCCTTTTATCTTTGATACAGAGCTATCGACCAAACATTAACTTTTTGTAAAGGTAAGAAAAGTCTCTATTGTACACAGGGACAACCTAAAGGGAGGTCAAGTAAGCCCAGAAATAACACGGATCGCTGCTAAAATGACAATGTCCACTTGGGAATTCAGCTACTAGCTTTTTGCATGTCAAGTTTGGACGTAGTTTCCGAGTGGACAAGTAATATGGAGTAGATGGAATATCAGATTAAATGAGTACGAACCATTCATGGAACCACTAGATCAGAGCTTGTTTGGTTATTACTTTTAAGCTAACAGCTATAAGTTCTATAATTTAATTGAATCGGAAAAAAAAAAGTTCTACAACTGTATTAGTAAATAGTCTGACCCATTAACAGAACCACCATCCACCAGCTCAGGGTTAATTTGGTTGTTACTTCATTTTAAGCTAAAAGCTAGAAGTTTTACAATATGATGGACAAGCTAGCTATTTGAAGAGAGGGGGGGGGGGGGGGGGGGGGGGGGGGGGGGGGGGGGGGGTGGACTATTTTTACAACTATATTAGTAAATGAGTCCGACCCATTAACAGAACCAAACCACCACTGGCTCAGAGTTCGTTTGGCTGTAACTTTGAAGCTACAAAAGCTAGAATTATACAAACTAGATCAGGATTTGTCTGGCTGTAACTTATAACTAGAAAAGCTAAAGCTTTATGTAATATGATAGAAAAGAAGCTACCTGTTTCACTCAAATAAATTGAAACCCAAAAGTTATTTTCCACTCAAAGTCTGCGAATGTTACTGCTATCAAAAGAAAGCTATATACACTCACCTTATTTGATCGATTGCTAGAGGGAAACAGAGAGAGAGAGAGATGAAATAAGAAAGGGTAACAAGCACAGTGTTTGGCGAAGCAAGAAAAAGAGACAATTACAATCATAAAGCTTGCGGTGACCAGAGCCTAAAAAAGTAAGAACCAGTATTTCCTTTTTTCCACTGATACAAACAATTACAAAATGAAGAAGACATAAAAATTAAATCTTGTAATCATTCTGGGGCAATTAGCTGCCTTTATTACACAAAACAGTGCCTAAAAGCTCAATCTGGCATTTTCTATACCCACTGGATTAATAATAGATATAATAACAATCAAACTAATACAGAGATGAATTGATTAGTTGTAAACTTTGGCTAATACACAACCTCATATCACACAAATTAGTTGCCAAAACAACATCCCTTTTTCACAAATAACCAAATTGAATAAAAATGAAAAATGAAACTAATTTCAAAGTAAGAAATAGAAAACTAGCTTCCTGTAAGTGTTGAAAAACACACAAACCAATTTCCATTATGACATAACAAACTAGTACCTAACTTGTACTATAATTATAAGAAATACACAATTATAACACAATTACAAAACTAAAAAATATTTTCATTTTGTTTCCACAGATATCCAGTTGAGATACACAACTGTAACGAGATCAATTACGAAACTTTAAAAACTTGTATAAATTCACAGATACCCCCAACTGAAATATGATAAAAATAAAAGCTAATTTTCAAATTTCACAGATACCCAACTGAAATATGATAAAATAAAAGCTATTATTCAAATTTCACAGATACCCAACTGAAATATGGTAAAAAAAAAAGCTATAATTCAAATTTCACAGATACCCAACTGAAATATGATGAAATAAAAGCTATTATTCAAATTTCACAGATACCCAACTGAAATATGATGAAATAAAAGCTATTATTCAAATTTCACTGATACCCAACTGAAATATGATGAAATAAAAGCTATTATTCAAATTTTACAGATACCCAACTGAAATATGATGAAATAAAAGCTATTATTCAAATTTCACAGATACCCAACTGAGATATGATGAAATAAAAGCTATTTTTCAAATTTCACAGATACCCAACTGAAATATGGTAAAATAAAAGCTATTATTCAAATTTCACAGATACCCAACTGAAATATGGTAAAATAAAAGCTATTATTCAAATTTCACAGATGCCCAACTGAAATATGATGAAATAAAAGCTATTTTTCAAATTTTACAGATACCCAACTGAAATATGGTAAAATAAAAGCTATTATTCAAATTTCACAGATACCCAACTGAAATATGATGAAAAAAAGCTATTTTTCAAATTTTACAGATACCCAACTGAAATATGGTAAAATAAAAGCTATTATTCAAATTTCACAGATACCCAACTGAAATATGATGAAAAAAAAAGATATTATTCAAATTTTACAGATACCCAACTGAGATATGAAATAAAACAGTTGATAAAAACCCATCCTTTAATATGAATTAATCTATACAATCAGATTATATGTTTAAACAAATATCTAACTAAGCAAGAACTTAAAAAAGAAACAATTGAGATATGAATATAAATATAAATATTATAGATAAATGGGTAATTAATTAAGGTCGAGTAATACCTTAATCACAATCGAGAAAGTGACAAATTTCGATTGGAATAAGAGAGAAAGAGAGAGAAACGCTATAACATTTTTTATTTTTACCGTGTAATTACTTCATAAAAAAACTTGTGGGTATTTTCGTTTTTTTTTTTACTTTTAATATCTTTCTTAATTTTTATTGTTCGTATATTTGTTTCTTCATTTTTTTTTTTTACCTTGCTTTCTTCATTTTTTTTTTCTAACTTGATTTTTACTTTTTTTTTTAGTCAAAAGTCAAAGCCTGAAACTTGAAAACATGAATTTATTGGTGCTCTTTTTTTTGTGATTTTGAAAAAAAGGTTAAAATTGTTTAAAAAATAATATTTTTTTTAGAAACTATGGTAAAAAAAGAATATTAAGAAATCAATGTAAAAAACCCGAAAAAGTGAAGAAAAAATGTACGAAAAGGTTTAAAAACCCCGATAAATGTTACGTCACTCGATAGATAACAAATTTAAATAACAAACAAATTTTACTTCCAATTGTTTATGTTATTGGGGTAATTATCCATTAACTTTTTTTTATATAACTGGTGGAAAAATCACATATTTTTTATTAATGACGATAAAAAATGCGAGGGAAAACCCCCCACAAAAATAAGAAAATGTATCAATACAGAATTCACCTCAAACATGAGGACCAAAAGATAAATAAACTGAAAATAAAATTTACAACTTGAAAAACATCTACTTAATTGAACTTGAAAAAAAACTCATGCAATAATGTCACGTCATCGGGTGTTGTCTCTTCATTTTCAATTTGGACAAGATAGAGGAGAGAGAACATCGGCGACCTCCTTCCAATTATAACCCTAATTTATTTCAAATCTAAAATTTGGTAACCCCGCTTTTGTACCAATAATTAGATAAAGAATTACTAGAAAATCTGATAAGTTTTCTTAAATTTAATAAGTTTTTAGTGTGTGATGTGGGAAGAACAATTAATCCACTACCATAATTAAACACTAATTCGGTTATTCCAAAAAAAAAAACATAGATAAATTTGTTAAATTAATAAAGAGTGTGAGTATTAAATGTTTATTTTGTATATTCGGTACACTAAGTTAATTGTATTTTGAAACCTTCATTACACTAATTTAGATTTGTTGAACTTAGAGTTCAATAATTGATTTTGATTATAACTTTGATTATGTTTTTAATGATTTTACGATTTCTCTATTTCGATGATATAATGCTTGTTTTTTCCAAAAAGAGAATTTGTAAATTTCAGAACGCCAGAAAGATAGAGCACAGAAAAACGAAGCCACAGGTTCAAGCGGAACCAGAATCGGAGCTAAAACGAAGGAGTTATGAGCATTCCAAGAAAAGCGAGAAAACAGAGAACGACCGATCGTCTGTACAAAAACGACCGATCGTTTTTGTACCAAATTCTTCCAGTGAGGACGTCGAAAAAACGACCGATCGTTTCTCAGAAAACGACCGATCGTTTTCTGAAAACGACCGATCGACTGTAGAAAACGACCGATCGTTTTCTGCAGATTTCGAAAACAGCTTTTCAGCTTATTATGGAAAGTTGCTTAAAACCTGTGGATAAAAAGTATCAACCACTGCCAACGGTCATAAACAGAAAAACAGACTTTGGTGATTATATAAACCAATCCAATTCACTTTCCAAAGTCACCAATCAACATCCATTCATATCCATAATCAATCCTTCAACCTCTCTCATATACAAAAACCCAAAATCACCATTTTGGTGAAATACTTCGAAAATAGAGAAATTGAAGATAAATCGATACAAGCTCCAACAAAGATCAAACAACATCAAAATCACAAATTAGCTTATTTTATAAGCAATCAAATTGTGAGAGTGTTGTAATTTCAACAATTTTGTAAAGAGCGTTTTATAAGCTCATTTGTGAGTGAGTGTTTGGGTAGAAACTTTTAAGCCAAAGTGTTGGTTAAAAGTTCTAGGTTAAACACTTGGTTACTCATATATTGAGGGGGAGTCGTTGACTCATTAGACGTGTACGCTTGCACTTGTATCAAGAGTAGGAATCTCGAGTAGAAGGTGAGCCAATCGGTCGATTGAGCTTGATAGGATTTGTAAAATCGGGAAAATTATTTTTAGTGAAATACTCGGTAGTACCGAGGAGAGGACGTAGGCTGTTTGCCGAACCTCTATAAATCACGGTGTCATTTTCTTTCCCTTAACTTTTACTTTCCGCAACTTATACTTTGTTTATTATCTTGCTTGCGTTTGAATTTTCAATGTTTATTAACGCTTAAGTTTAGAATAGAAAAAAGTTGGGTTGCTAGTTGCACTTAGTTTTTAATCAGGTGAAAAACGCCTAAACCTTATTCACCTCCCTCTAAGGTTTAGCCGCACGGGCCAACAAGATTTTTATGTAAACCTATGCCACTTAAAGTGTACTTTTCCTCTCCCAGTGCTAGAGCCTGCAGTGTTACAATTTGTACCTTAAAAATACTAAACATGATATTCTACTTTTCTATCTAACTTTAACAATGGTTGGACATAATATATTATATATCTGTGGCCAATTTGGTAATGATAATTATAAACTTGATTGGTTTCAATGCATTTTTTAATTGTTGGATTTAAATAAAAAAAATTAGATGTAACCGAGGTGTTTTGGTTAAGTTTGATTCGAGTCTTTAAATTTTGATTAAAGGGTCGAGAACAATACTTTGGCTGTTGAAGTATAATAGTTTAATTGAGTAACCCGTTCTCCTATAAATATGTTCACATTTGCTGGACTTTAAAATATTGTCTTTTTAACAAGATGTATCGAGTGGAGTTGTAATCGCTAACATCACATAAAAAAGTACATATGATTCTTTTCTTATCGGAGGGCATTTCATATGAGTGCACTCCACTGTAGTCGGTGTTTCAGTAAACACTTACGGAGCTAAGCTGAGCGGTGAAAAGTTATGATAGACAACCTTTTGTAGAGTTCGGATAGCGTCAACCCGTATACAATGAGCCTTCGACAAACCTTCATATACTGGATCTGACAGCTATGCAGTTCCTTCATGTTTCTTTCCATGAACAGTTGTTTCTTTCTTTGATGTTCGTTGTGTGGATTTGCTTTCGCTTTTAGTGATATATGTTTGTGTTTGTTGTGAAAAAATGGGTTCTTATGTGGTACATCTGTGATATTATACTGTTTTGGGTCGTCTTACGATGGCTTGTTGTAATTATTTTAGTTATTAACGTGAGATTACCGAGGCTTGCAATTAGATTGTATGGAGAATTTTTCTCTACCGTCATTTGAAAGATGGTATATAGTGTAAATTTGAGATGAGATGGAAAACTTCGACACAACCATTAAACACTTAATGATTTGATTATGAATCATTCAATAATTGATTCAATAACTGCTAGAGTAATTATCCCAAATCGTCTATATAATAATCGAGTATGTGATTTATAAAAAGATACCCATCATTACCATTATGAGACATTTTAATGGTACGCTATATGGATTCTAATATGGTATCAGAGCGGGCATAACGATGTTGGGTCCACATCCATCCATTTAATATGTCCGCTCATAGAACCCTTAAAATGTCGGGCCACGAGCGAGTGGGAGTGTTAAAGTAATTATCCCACATCGTCTATATAATAATCGAGCCTGTGATTTATAAAGAGATATACATCTTTACCATTACGAGACCTTTTAATTGCACGTTATATGGATTCTAATAGCAACTAACCAGTACAAAGTTATGTCTGTCAATAATTTCTGACCAAGCTAGAAAAAACCATTTTATGATTTAGATGGCAGCATAACTTATGACTACAAAATTTGACAAATTAAAAAGATGTACCAAGTAAGCCTTGTCTAGTTGCAGCTTTTAGTTGAGTATTATGTTAAATTATAAGTTTATAATTTAATACGATTTGCCTACACTTCAAAATATTAATGTATAATTATCAGAAATTAAACATATCGGTTTGAGCTTTAACCCAATGCACCAGAAACTGTATATGGAGGATAAAGAAAAGCCGCTTTAATAGTCTAACCTAGACTCTGATTATTAGCAAACACTATAAGAAAAAATTTAAGAGAGTAATAGTTCATTTTTTGAAAAATGTTGCTAAAGTGAGTGTCGCTAAATTTTAGCAACAAAAATTATTGCGAAACTGTTGCTAAATTTAGCGACACTTACTTTACCATCAGTTTAGCAACATATGATCTGATGGTAAGCTGAGATTTTTTTTATAGTGAAATAACCAATGATATATTTGGTGAGGGCAGTATTTTTTTTTTTATATAATTGGTGGGTAAAACCCACATTTTATTAATTAAAAACGATGATGAAAAACCCCACAGAAATAAAAATGAGTATTAGTACAGATAAAGTCTCAAACAATGAAACCCAAAAGAAATAATAGGAAACTTCAAAAGTCAATTGAAAAATAAAATTCATGAAGCTGCTAAGCAGGTTCTAATAGACTGGCGAGCGAAACTTAAAAGACTGCAACTGTAATATTGATTTAATAAGTCTTCTGTCCACTTGGACCGCTTAATTTTCTCCTGAAAAAATACGTAGAGAGAAAAGTCTGTCTCTCCCCATTATTGCTGCCATCGAAACCTTAGGTTAGAGATACCTTTCGCTTAGTGCTAATAATATCTTTCAATACATGAGGGAATTCATCAATACAAGAAGAAACGATGTTACCCACCCAATTTGCAAGAAGATCAGCAGTTTTGTTATCCTTTCGAGCCACATGCTTGAACACGTACTCACCTTCCTTTAATAGATTTTTAATTTGACTAAATAGATCTATAATTTTTCAATAGCATTTTTGTTTACCTTCTACAATATTTATTAATTGTATTAAGTCACTCTCAATAATTAGATTTTGTTTAGGGGAGATTTGTAGACCACAATAAAGAACTTTGAACTCTGAATAGAGAGTTGAATCACTGGTAACAGATCTAGAAAATCCTGTGATAAAAGTGCCAAATTCATCTCTAATTAAACCACTAATACCATTAGTTACCTCTGCTTATTTGTAACAAACATTGATATTAAGTTTCATATACCCAGATGGAGGTGAGGCCACTTAATAATGGTAGCTTTATAAATTTTCTTCTTACAACTGTTGTTAGAATAAGAGAAATTTTTCTCCCTATAACCAGACTGAATAATCAACTCTTCAGACTTTTGAATAATATTGCAGGACCTCATTTTGATTCTCTCAAACTTACATGAACATCTGGATTTCCAAATAAGCCAAATAATGATAGAAGGTAGAACTTGACATATTTTTCTTTCTGAGAAATACTTTTTCTTAGTAATATAAGGCCACCATCTGTTGATTCTTCCATATAAAGAATTATTATACCCCATTTTCTTTCAAATAAGTTCCAAACCTCATTAGCAACAATACCACTACCAAAAAGATGGTCAAATGTCTTTTATGAAATTTTGCAACAAACACACATAGAATCCATGCTAATACCAAATTTATACATGTTGCAATGCAATGATACAACTTTTGTAAAGATATTTCACATGAAGCAAGAGACTTCTAAAGGTACCATTTTGTTCCATATAAATTTACTTTTTCAATTTTCAGTACCTGCTTCTCCAGAAATTTCTCAAGTTGAATTTAGAGTAAAATTCCCTAGATTAATAGGTTAAAATTTTGCTTTAGTTTGTGTTATGGTTAAATTTTTTACGGTTTTTTGAATTCGTCATTTCGGGTTTAATTTGGAAAAGTCTTGACCACAAGTTTTATGATCTTAAGCCTCTTTCGGAATTTTGATGTATGTTTCTTTGAAATTTGTCTTTTTTACAATAAATTTTTGTTTATACGAGCAATTATAAAGAAACAAATGTATAATGTATTTATGAACAAAACATCTCAATATTTCGTTTTATGTTTACATTCTATGTCATATATCTTTTGTTTTCTTATATGCGTTATGTGACTGTGCCAGTCACTTTTTTTTTTAAAGGATGCAACCATTTTGATATGTTTGACCTTATAATAATTAATTCAATTGTTTTGTTTACGAGTTACAAGTGCTATACTAGTAGAAAAATACAATCGTAGAGAAAGGTGCAACTTTAAAGAACCATTTTTTATTTTAATTTAAAAACACTCATTATTATTGGATACTCAAAATGTATAACTAAAAGAAATTATACAAAACCAGAAAGGCGTGCAGAAGCCTAATTAACGACGACTCGAGAAAAAATGAAAAACCCACACTACCCATCCTACCCTAAAACGATATTTCTGAAACATATGGTGGTTTTTGTGCGTGTGTGTGGGTGAGACAAGTTTTTTGAAATTACTAAGTAGATTGGCGTGCATTTTTCTGACTTAACCTAGAATGGCACGATGACATTATTGTAGAAAATAATATACGTGGTACTGAATGATCAAAAGATATATATATCAAAACACTTTAAAAATTAATACATATACGTACATAAAAACCTATTTAATTTTTGAAAATTAAATAGGTTTTTATGTACTAATCAATAATTCTCCCAATATACTTCTTGCTCAAATCTATAATTTATCTCGCCACCCGAAAAAAACTATGGAAAGTTCCATTATATTGCTACTCCAAATTGGTTGGTGGTTGTATGCATGGCTATAAATTATAGTGCAATAATTAATGAGAAATGATACCTCCACACAATTAGCACATTCTTAATGAAAAAACAGAAGAAACATTACAACTTGGTGAACATAAACTTACGACAACATTTAGTCCACTAAACATGGGTTTTAACATTTTCTGATCCCTAAACATTACAACTAGATTAACTAAATGAACAAAGTAACCCCTAAGGATAACAGTTAACCATTACTTAATTGGGATACCCTTTAACAACACTAATATCACATTTTCTTACTTTTCACTGTCAACAAACCAAAACTAAAACACAGTTTTTTTTCTTTTCTTGTCATGAGCATCTTCTTAGTACGTAGGATATTATCATAAAAATAAAGTTATAAATATTAATGACATGGCATTGCATTTCCTACATGGCACGCCACGTGGCACTTGTACCTGGTTTACCACATCTCTGGATCATCACCCCACACACTTAACCCATGGAAAACTTGTGCCAAATAATAAGACTACCACCTTCTTTTGTATCTTTATATTCCATATTTTCATGTATATAAGCAGTGGCTACTCACTTCCTAGACTATAACTCAAAGCAAAATCACAAATATTTATTTCCTTAAGATTACCAGTTAAATTTTCCTCCCTTTTTCGATCTCAATTTTGGAAGAAAAAATGTCACTAATTTCCCTCAAAAACTCGTGCAAAAAATATGAATATCACAAGGATGATGATAAATGTGAGTATTATGTAATGATAGTAGGCGCAGAAGGTGATGACGATGATGACGATGATGATGGTGATTACGACTATGCTCCAGCTGCTTGACTGCTAGATACATAGTAATACTTAAATATATATGTTTATTTTGCTATGGAACTTCGAGTTTTGTATGGCTATTTTGTGCCTAGAGGTTAGCTATATACGTACTTATTTGTAGTACTAAATCTAAGACCAGAGAATAAAGTCTGCATGTATATATGCATGAATAAGGATGTTGTCATCATTATGCAGGTCGATCTTTAAATGTATTGTTTGATGCTATGACAAAGTGATAATTATAATTTATGATATAATAAAATCTTCAAGGATATATTATATAAACTCAGTTCCCTAAGATTTTTTTGTAAAAAAGTGGTCAGTGTTTCTGCTTATATATATGCTTAATGATGAAAACTATAGTCATGACTGATGAGTTAATCTCCAATTAAGTGCTCAATAAGGACATAGTTCTGAGAGTACAAATTCAAACTATTATCATAAACTATATAGAAGTTGGAACTGAAATTTAAATCCTTGTGGAACAGTTAATTAATTAAGTGGACTTCTGCACACCAACTTCTCTATGAAAAATGATATAATTCCCGAACTAATTATGTCATTCGCTTCGGATTAATGAGACCATTAAAAAAAACTCGGATTTGAGTTTTTTGCATATGCAATATTTCCGGATACAAGAGTACCCACAAGTTCTTCTAAAACTTAACCATATGAACTACATGTATTCCCATATCAGGAATCAAAACAAAGTACACAAACAAAAACTGTTTAATTACTCCCTAGTTTTGCAATGCACTAGTAACAAACTTCCCGAGATGTACATGAAGAAATGGTACTTAAATTTGTCCTTTTGTAGCACAGTTTTGTTCTCTCTTTTTTTCTGAAACAAAATTCCGATTTCTAGCCAAAACTAACTACAGAATGGAACAAAAAGATGTTATACCAGATTAAAACTTAAGCTATGTCATGAACAAAATAAATGAGTACACAAATGACATTTTTTCTCCAAACACCCCTTATCTTTATGTCTCTCATTGATGGCAAGATATATCATTGTGATCAAAATTGTGATTTTGTGACGAGCATAATTTTGTTCTAAATTACACTACAAGAAAATTGACAGTTGGCAACAGAATATTCTGTTTGTATTTGAGCAATTCTGTTGCTGATCGGTGATCGGCAACAGATTAGCAACATAAACTACTATGATACTGTTTGGCTTGTGGCTGATTTTTAGTAACATTTATGTTGTTACTAATTCCAGTCACTAACATAATTGTAACAACTTTATTCTGTTGCCACTTGTATGTATAGTGCAACACATTTTGCAACACATCTGTAACACATACATATTGTTGCAAATCAGTTACAATTTTGAGCTAGATTATTTTATTATATAACTACTTGTAGCTACACATGTCGGTATTGTGTTGCTATTTCTTTATTTTATTTTTTAAAAAGTTTATAATGTGATGCTTATCTGTTACTAATATGTTGCTACATTCTTTTGGTGTAAGAAAAATATGTTGCTAATTGTTAGAAATCTAATACACTCATTTAAATATAATAGTATAATATATATATATATATATAATTAAATATTACATTTATATATCTAATAGTCAAACAAAAACCAATCAGTACAGAACATCATTTTCATTACACATGATGCAAAATATTACAAATCAAATTACATTGTAGCATAATCTCCGCCATCCCAAAACCAAAAGTCAGTGTTCTAATACGCCTATCCAACATCTGCATACATGTAACTTTGTCATAACCTAATATCGGTACGAGGAGCATCTAAAGTAGATCATCAGTAAGTTATTGATCAGAGACTAATCTAGGACTTTTTTTGAAGTAGTTGTACAAGGTAAGAAACTTAGAGTAGGGATAAACTTGTAAAATAAACAAACTGAAATTCCACCTCAGATTGGAGATAAACAAAGCCATCTATTATCTCCACGCTCTTTTTCGTCACTCGGTATTTCGAGTTTTCTCTTTTCTCAATTCCGCGTCTTTGCCCAAATCAAACAGTGACAGCAGTCTGCCACATTGACAAAAATTAATTACGTGTCCATGTGATGCCCCACAAATCTGGCTAAGATATGAGTAAATTATAGAAACTACATTCAACCTATAATGATGAAGCATATATATACATCACGTGGTCAAGAGGTTTCATATCCGCAAATGTGTAGCCGGGTTGCCACACCGTCGAATCTTGGTCTTAAAAGTTAACAGACAATACTAATAAAATGAATACAGAGAGAAGAAACAAGAGAACTTAAAATCATAAGTATGTGTAGACCAACTGTTCTCTTTTGAACTTCTTTTAAGTATTCAATGGGTTTCTGTTGTGGTGTTATATCCCGAAATTCTTTTAAAAGTAGGTTCAAGCATACCCTATTCGGTTCTATTCAATTTTATGAACGTCCTCGCACAACAACAGAACATGAATAATTATAAACAACCACATATACAATTAAGTACTTTCTTTTCATTAACTAAGTACTAACTAGTGAAGAGTGGGAAGTTAACGGTGCAACAACGTATTCTAAATAGATGTTGTCACTTTCATATAAGTATGTTCAATTCTAGTTATTTTGGTATGTGTTTACATGGGAAAAAAATGATAACCGGGAGAAATTATTTATAAACTCTTAACCTTTATTTTAATCTACTAACATGTCAGAATTTAAGCTGTTCCAAAACATGAAAAAACATGTAATTCAGCAACTATATAATATATAAGTATAGCTTATGTGTACCGAAGAAAAGGATAATAATAGGTTCATGAAAATTGACCATGGAAAAGAATGGGTGGAGCCGAGCAACCCGGGCCAATCGTGGAACTGGGTAGTGGGAAGATCTTTAAAGTTACTAACCTTCCATAATGCAAAACTGTGAAAAGAAGAAGAAGAAGAAGAAGAATAAGAAGAAAAGCAGTAAGAAGAGTGTATATGAGTAATTTTTTATTTGATTAATTTAATCGAACACCTTCAAAGCACAGAGTGGAAGTCCAGAACATAAATTGAACCTGTAAATTGTAAGCCTAAACAAATTTCATCGCACATCTGTTTGGACCCAAGCCATGTTTTAATTGGTGTTGGAGATTGCGCACGTTTAATAGAAACAAGAAGAAGATTTCTCACATAACAAGAACCATGACTATTGGATCACCGGACGACTCATCTATGACCATCAAATCTGGGGGTGATTAATCTACTAAGATCCATTGCACCACGAAAATGTATGACGCCCATCTGCATATAAATAACCGCTCGTGAGCACAACCAATGTAATTTTCAAACATAAGTTTTTTTTAATGAAAATTCAATAATTACAAAATTTGAACTAAATTTAGGATAATAATTAGCCATAAGTTTGATAGATTTACTCCAAAGTATATCCCAAGATGGGTTTACAGTGTAAAGTTTGATAGATTTACTCCAAAGTATATCCCAAGCTGCTGGCTACCTGAAATATGAGAAGATATATAATGTTGGTATATGCCAAACAATGTTAAAACAAAAAACAGGAATAAATTAGCACATAAATAAGAAATTAGCTAAAAAAAACCAAAAAATAAGTATGACCTCATCTGCAAGAGCAAGAAGTTCGATTGAAACATCATTTCAATCCTGTCTAGCAAGCACTCTGTAAAAAAACTACCAAATAAAGATATCGATGTGAGAATATAAAGTATTATTTGTAGCAATAAACACGTATTAAATGGAACGGGATATCAGCAAATCTTTTATATCAGCAAATCTTTTAACACATTCAGATTCTGAATAATTAATAGCTTCTACATTCCACATCTATAAAATCATCTATAAGAAAAGAAACTTAACCCCTTACCATTATACCAGCTTGTAGCAACTTAATTTTGCATTGGCATACCTACAGAAAAAGTTTTGTAAATAAAATAACTTAAGCAGGAAAGGTTGGCTGTGAAAAATGTATGGAAAACTCAAATCGAAAAATTCAGATTTGATGTATGATCAATAGAAAACACTATTTGAAAAGTCTCAATACAAATTTAAAAAGTATATAATGTTAGGAGTATGCAATGTATTACAAACTAAATGATCTTATAGAGTTAAAAATAAAATGAACATAGATCAAATGAGTTCCTAGTGTAGCGGAGTTTATTTTCTTATATGCAAATGAGTGTCGCTTAAACCTACAGCCATCAAAGAATCCAAAAAAATCCAAACAAATTCAATATTTTTCCAGAGGTATACAAAAAGCATTTCCAGTAACTTACCTCAACACTCTTTAACTTTTGATGAAATACACCTGAAATTGAAGTATCAAATTTATGTATATATACATATATAAAAGTAAAGTATTATTTCACCCTTTGAACACTTTTATTTCTCCCTGTCACACAGCAAAGCCTTATACATAAGTGTATAAGGACCAATATGAATGCCCTCTTTCGAAACACATGTTCATAGTTAAATTACATGAGTTTAAACTGGATTTTTTTGCCTTAACTTTCTTTCTGAAAACTTGTGCCTAACCAGCTTATATTTTTACTTAAGGCCATAAAAAGTTAGAACTTTAAAATCATAATTTCACAAACTAAAAAAAAAAATCCAACTTATTTGTTCAAAAATTTGCAAAAAAGGTTAACAAGACTTGATACAAAATAATAAATGTCCATTAATACAAACTCGAACTTTTAGCACAAATAGCAACTCAATAATTCTCATCGACAAATCATTAAACAACTTATATGCAATAAATGAACAATTTTCAAGAGTCAATGATCTCAGTCCAAACACACGCTCATTTAAAAGTTCCAAACCCTAATTTCGAAATTATTTTATACCAAAACCTCAATTATCAGATGTAACGAAGAGATTCCGAGTTATTTATACGAAAAAGTAAAGCAAAAAACTTCAAACAAATAAATCCAGAGAGAGAGAAACCATGGGGAAGAGAGAGAAATGATGATATACCTTGAGTCGGCGGTGAAGGAGATTGTGAAAGGAGGGTGGCGGCGGCTTGTTCTCTTTCTCTCTCTCCCTGCTCTCTAAATATGAGATTGTTTTAAACTTCTAACCCTATCAGTTTGCTGACCTATGTAGTTTTAGATGTTTCTAATAAATCCAATTCCTTTATTATGTTTCATTTTAGTACACTTTATTTTGCTTTCAAACTTTTAATTGCTTATTCATTGGTCCTTGTTAATGAAATATTGACTGATTTAAACCATTAGAGAACACAAATATGACCCTTTTACCCTCATTTCCAAATATAATTTTATTTTAAAATTGGCTTTCATTTGATATAATTTGGGGAAGGAAAACGACACCACGACATATAGATTTTCAACTTAAAGTCTAGTCCTATCCTAGGAATTATTTAACCGAATATTATCATTATAATATGTAATTCAAGATTACAACTCTTCCAAACCGAGTTCATCTAAACGATTTGTTCCCCCTCAATCCGAGATTTCTCGTCTCGATACAAGTGCATGTATACATGTCTAAGAGCCAATTAACGAAATTGACTTCCCCTCAAGTCGAAGAAACAAATGAGCTTATAGATTTCTTTTTATAACAAAATATGAAATAAAATTACTCACTACAACTTCTTCTAACTTGAATTATATGAATACAATTAGTAGAATCAGTTAAGTATAAGCTAATATGAATTAATGTATGTGTAGTATAATAATGTTTGGATTTAACTTAAACTATTATCTTGTTAATTTACCATGTGTTTGAATATCAGTATTCAAATGAGTTTTAAGAGTTGTGAATTTGAAATAGATTGAGAGGGAAGGTAAGTGATCTATAGAAAAGATAATAAGATGTCTATATAGTCGAAAAGTCTTTTGATTGGTTTAATTTTTCAAATTGAAATAAATTGAGAGCGATGGGAAATGATACACGTATATGAAAGATAATAAGATTCTTATCTAGTCTGAGAAAAGTCTTTTTACCATTTAAATTGGTTTAACCTTTTGCTAGAAAAATTTCACCGATCTCTCGGTATTGTATTTTTTCGATTTTTTTGAAATAATCAGAAATTGGTATTTACTAACTACCAAATAAGTTAGAGTTTTTAGTTGGTATATGGTCATTTTCTTGTAGTGCTATGTTCCTAGAATTTCAAATTCACTCATAGTAACAAAAATGTATGTTGCAAAAAATTTCGGCCTTTGTGTGTTACAATTTATTGGTATTTTTGTTGCTAACTTAACATGAAAAAATCAGCAACTATTTTAGTAACATTTTTTGTTGTTGCTAACTATTCTTTCATTTTTTGTAGGCAATTATGTTGCTAAATGTTTATGAACTTTTATATTGCTATTTTGTTGGTGTTTCGTTGCTATATAGCAACAGAAATTAATTACTTAAAAAAATTTGTTGCTAACTGGCTTTTTTCTTGTAGTGTTATCCCCTTAATATATCACATCTTTCTTTACCTTTTTGAACATACATACAGGGACTATGTACTAAAAGTGAAGCCTGCTATCTCTCCCAAGTTTTTACGCCTTGCTGTTCGTGGAGATGAAGAATCTGACTAATGAGCACGTTGTATTTGAGACTACTCGACTCTATGAGTTATTCGTAACTTTAAATTTTTAGTGGCTTGTTTGTCACTTTATTATTGTTTGAGGACCAAGTTATTATTTTTGTTTTGTTGGGTATTATTAATAAACACAACTATTTTCCTGAGAAGTAGGTTTTAAATTTTGAGTATTGAATAGTAGTAGTATAAGGGCATAGTCCTAGTTTTGATTTCTTCTTCAAGTAGGTTATGATTTATCTGTGTTTTTTCCCCTAGTTCTACAGAAACCTCTTGGTTTCATCACTAACACCTGCATCAAAGGAACTATTGTTGGTGCTAGTTTTCGAGAATAAAAGTGATACTTTCATTAAATTAAGTCATTACACAATACGGACCAAAAATGGCCAGGTACATCAAAATAACATGAATTATCAGAAGCTATTCTAGCATGATTCGCTAAACAATTTGTCGGGATATTTGTCGATCTCGGGCTCCAGTAAAAACTCAAATTATTACGGCAAGCAATTTTCATTAAAAGTGCTAGTTTAATCTCTCATATTCACAAGTTATTTATCAACAAGACCAAGGAGTAGGTTTAAATGGGCCTAATGAACAGCAGACATAGATAACTTTTGGTGCTTATCTTTGTTTCTACAGAGTACTAGATTTCTTTCTCCGAGTTTTTTTTATTTGATCCGCTTTGTTTTGTGATAGCATCATAGCATGCAGTTGTTTGTATATACATTGCATCGTGGGTTATCGTTCTAGTAAGCATGAGATAATGTATGTAGTGAGTTATATTGCTGTAGTGACCTTGAATTGTAGGTTGTGATGTTTTATTGCGTGATTTTAACAACCAAACGCTATATTCAGTTGGTATGTAGTTTATGGATTAGCCAACTTTCTGAGTACTATTTGTTTCGGCAAACATGCTTATTGTGGAGTTGCTTTCACTTAAAATTACATGTGTTCGTGTGTAAAGCTTTGTCACTTCGGTATGCTTGAGGAAGATTGCGGAAATGGAATGGAAATGGAATTTTTCTTGATCTAAATTAACCAATTAGCTTAGTTGATGATACAGTTTTTAAGCTTTTCTTTGATTTAATTCTCACATGTAATACTTATATTACTTGCCAACTTGGTGATCTTAGAAAATGCAGGTGATAAAAGCTGAAGTTGGACTTGAATTTGAAGCTTGATGTGTTGCTGCTGTTATGTCGGATCTACTAAATTTCTAATGTTAACCATGGATTTACTAATTTTCATAAAAATAGGTTGTAGTAACTAAGAGTAATACTAATAGCCGCTAATGTCCTCTTGGTCGTAGTAATTAATTTTGGTAATATTAAACTACACAAAAATGAACGTTCGCGTGTAAACCCGATTTCCTTGGGTTCGGTATTTCGGGTATCTTATTCATCATTTACTGCAACTGATCTCATGCCCCTACGAGACTTCCGTACGTGGAAAAAATACATTCGGATGGCAGCCAACAGACACCAGTCCTAGCACGATCCCAAAAATAGTCCAACAAGAAATTTACTCCTACACTTGCAGGTTTTTAATATGATTTGTTTTAAAAAATTGAATTCACACCTCCCTCAAAATATTTTACTTAGATTTATTTGTTCTATTTTGCATTGTCATTTGCTATTTCTGGTTTAGCACTGTATCCGCTAGGATAACAAGCGGAAACAACCATAAAAACAAATCAACAACATACAGTCGGACTAATTACCCATACTGTGGAAAGGAAATTAAGCCACAATCAACCTTATTATCATGAAGCTACATGTTATGTCTGGGTCGTTATAGTGAGCAAGCAAACATGTGTTTGGCCTGAGCCCATCTTTAACAAGATAAAACTGAGCTCTTTCTCTATCAAGATAACACAATCAGTCAGCTTTCAACAGAACTAAACTACTGCAGTTATTCCCCCTTCATTTCTTCTCACTTTAATCTGACTTTTCGTTGGAATCTGGTTACTAATTGATCCATATACATATAAAAGTTGTTCTTTTGGTCGGAGAACTATTTTATTCTTAGATCATGGCTATGGTGTACGGTACGTAATTTTAACTTGAGATTCGGACCTCACATGTTTCTGTTCACTTTGTAACAACTTTTGGTACTTTGCGACTACAAATCGATTGAGTGTAGTATGACTATGATGCAACGCGGGAACACTACAAGCTAGCTGAACATAAATTTAGGGCAACATTTTGTTCCCCAAATATTTCGTTAATTGACCCCATGTTACCTTTCACTATATAAAAAAATCAGTTACCATCCGTTTGATTTTTGAAAACTGTTGGTAAATATGAGTTTTTTTTTCTCTTGCAGTGTATTCTTCCCTTTATATAATTCAGGAAACATGACTAAATGAAATGTCTGTATTTTATACACATAGATATACATTATGCAAATCAGAAGTGAGAATTACCATGCATATTGACTACTACCAAACCTACCAACTTCACTTGTGATGACTAATAACCTTTCTAAAACAACATCATCACCTTTTCTTACTTTTCATTATCAAATATAAATGTACAAAGTAAGAGCATTCCCTTATATGTGTACATGGGTACGTATAATTATATCATAAATATAAAGTTGCATATATGTGCTTACATGGCAATTGCATTAATTCTTATATGGCACCTGTACCTGGTCTACTGCATCACTGAATCATCACCCCACACTTAACCCATGAAAAACTTGTGCCATATAATAAGTCTGCCACCTCTCTTGTACCTATTTCATATTTCCATGTATATACAAGCAGTGGTTACTCACTTGTTATTACAAGAATCAAGATAATTAAAATAAATTAAAAATCCAGGCTTCATCTACTCCTATGATTATCTGATTATTTCTTATAACTACGGAATCAAATACTATAGACCATGTGGAGAACTTTATTTTGAAAAATGATTCACTCCGATTAGTTAACATTATTATAAAAAATATAGCGGCTACAGCCTACTTGGCAAATTAGATCTATTACGGACGAAATCAAGAACAAATTAGAGGGCAAAAATTACCTGATGAATCACGTAGTACGAGAAGCCAATAGCACAGCAGATATTTTAGCTAATCTAGGCTGCGAAGAAGGATTTAAAGAATTTTATAAAAAAGAAGATTTAACTCAGAAATTGAAGAACATCATAGATCTGGAAGTCAATGGGCTTCCAAACTTACGTTTTTTATGTTAGAAGATGGTGAAGAAAGAGGGTACTTTCGTCATCAGATAGGAGATTTTCTACTTCTCTCTCTTCACATCGACGTTTGCTATTCTCAGACAATGAATTGAAAGTTTTGCTACACGTGTATTATCTGGTCTGTTGGCTTTATTTACACAGGCTTCCTCAAAATTTTAGACTTATTTCATACAATTCATTCCAGTTGTAAAGCTTTGCTTATTACTTCTTTATTTCTTATTTTTTGTTCTTTTAGTGTCACTAATGGTTATGCTATTTTTTGTGGGGTTTTGTCCCTGTATTTTTATTTTCATTATCATCAATAAATAAAAATGTGGGTTTTTCCCACTATTTATATAAAAAAAATAAAAAAATACTAGAGACAATGTCACCCCTTGCACAGGAAATAGACCATCCTGCCAAAAATACGAGCATTGCAATGTTGATGATTTTTTTTTATTTATATAAGTTGTGGGTAGAAGCCCACATTTTATTGATTATTGATAAAATAACAAAGCGCACCACAAATATGTCACTAAAATACAAATAATAAAACTTAACTCTAAAAACAGAGAACTTTTACAAATAAATGGACTGAATCGACAATAAAGGAAAACTTTGGACCAAAAAGTAACCGGACTATGTAATAACACTATCCACAGCAACACGTGTTGAAGGATCCCCAAAAACCCTTCCATTCTCGCCACTTTAGAGAGAGGTGCTCTCATGCTTACCTTCCAACAGAGAGAAAAATTTTCATCTTCCTCAAGCTTTATATTACCATTTTCGCCCATTAAAACCTCAAATTTGGAAGGCCTTTGATTTCCCACTCGATTATGTTCCTCAGCTGTTTAGGCAAATCTTCTTTCTTAAAAAATTCCTTGAAGCCTTCATAACTGCCACAATTAGCTAGATGATCTGCTGCGCTATTTGTCTCCCTCACAACATGCCTTATCTGGTAATCTTTGAACTTTAATTTGTCTTGAATCTCATCTATTATAGATCGTATTTGCCATGGAGAAGCTGTCTTTAAATTGATTATATTAACCAGTTGAGACGAATCAGTTTCCAAAATGAAAGAACTTATATTTGATAATTGTAGGAAAAATAGAATAGCTTGTGCTTCTGATTCAATAGCTGATTTGCTTGTTACCTTAACTTGAAAACCATATATAAATTTACCTGTATAGTCTCTTACTAAACCACCCACTCCACTAGAATTTGATGCAGATTTATAACACCCATCAGTGTTTATTTTCATATACCCAGATGGAGGATTTAACCATTTCACAATAGAGACCTTCTTGTAACCAGCCTTATCTTTAATACCAGGATCATTCAATTTCCACTTTTTAGGAAATTTTTTTATTATTAGTGGAAACTAAATACAGAAAATTGGTCACCTGGGAGCAAATATCAGAAATCTTCATCTCCCTGTTGTTGTACTTGTAATTACACCTAGCTTTCCAAATCTCCCAAACAATAGTAGAAGGTAAGACCTTTAGCAAAAAAGAATTAATTTCATTTTTTTCTCTTTTACTTATTATGATACAATATTAAGCGGAAAGAAGGTGGTAAATATTAGGAAGATAGTGATTAAGACTATATATATATATATGCTCGGACGATTATAAGAAAAAAATTTATTTAGCATAATAAAATTTTTTGAGTTATGTTGGTAAATTAGTTATGGCTAAATTTTAGTAACAGTTTAGCAACAAATAACAGTATAATTGTTGGAAAAAGTTGGAAAATATGTAGTTTAAACATATTTGTTCCAAGTGGTCAGGGACCACCTTTGAGTCAATTTTTAATGCGACTCCTCAGTTTTTCTGAGGCCATACTCTATGCGTTTGAGTAGCTCGTGCGACGAGTTTCGCAACGGTATATCGCATGACCAATTCGGAGGAATGGTGTGAATGATAATTGGACTCGAATGTTGGTACTCGAAAGAGGGAAAAACCAAAATCTGGAAAATGGAGTAGAGAGTGGGAATAAACTATGAGGGTTATCCCATATTGGAAAATCAAGGTTGATTTTCACTCTATATATACAAACCCATCCCATGTAGTTGGTAAACTAATTAAGTCCACATACCCATGAGTGGGTTAGTGTGTACCACACACGCGTGCGCTCGCTCGGGTCTCGGGACTCGGGACTCGGGCCTCGGGATGCGGGATGCGGGATTTGGGATTTGGGATTTGGGATTTGGGGAATGTCTTGGGTCTTGGGTGTACTAAATCTGAAAAGGGCTAGAGTTCCAGAAAGGTTGAAACTCCAGCCATCCCTTCATATTCAAAATCAGTATCTCCTTCTCTCTAAAAGCTGCATATAATATTTATTCATAGCATATTAGACCAGAGAGAACCACCCACTAAAAGCTCGACTTAAACTCGTCGCCAGTTTTTGGCGAGTCTTCCGAGAGACGTTGTACCTTGGGATCGAAGCGCCAACGCAACCAGAAACCTTAAGGTGGTTGGGCGAATATCGGTTAAGGGCATACTGTTAACAGTAGCCTCGTCCGTTTATTTTTACATTCTGTCCGTTTATTTTTCGCACTTAAATTCAGTCTTTTACATTCTCGTTTTTCAATTCAGTATTTAAATTTTAGTTTTTTAATATTCTGTCCTTAACAGTAGCTTTTTTATTCTGTTTGTACTATTCTGTAATTATTTTAAAGTTCTGTCTCTGTTCTGTAATTTCAATTCTGTAATTTAATTCTGTAATTAGATTAGTTTCAATTCAGTCCTGTATTTGAAATTCATAACAGAACAGTCCGGCTGTTAAGTTTTTACTTTCCAGTCCGGCAGTTTCTTTTAATTACAAAACAGTACATCAGATTATTAATTGATAATAATCTGATAACGTTTGTTTTATTTACATTTCAGTACCTACATGTTGTAATCATTTTATTGTATTTCATTTGGAAATTAATAAAGATTACACTGGTTTTATTTAATTACTGTTTAGTCCTTTATTTATTATTAATTGTTATTTCGTACACGGAAACCAACAATCTTAACCGATATTCTGTTGTTTCTTTCGTGTATTGATTAATACAATTATTTATTTTTCATAAGGAATAATGCTTTCTTGTTTTCAATTCTAAATTATATTAAAAATTGAATTACAAAGAATAAATTCCAAACAGTTTTAATTTTTATTTTATTTTCTTGTTGATACCAACCGTTTTGGTATTCAATAAGAATCGTTTCAATCCTTTTAATATCAACCGTATTGATATTTAAAGGGATAAGAGTTTATTTTAATTTTGTTTGGTAATTCTTTTACAAACCCAAATTTCAGTTTTGGTGTTTGTTTATAGAATTGTTTGTACACGTATCTCATACGTTTTGTGTTGTCGTTTCAGATGACAAACACGTCGCCTATTCAGTTGCCTATCGGAAGTGAGCATGACCCAGTGGTTGGTGGAGATGTCCATAACACTGGGGGCGATGCGATTGTGGGGGCTACCGCCGATGACGTAGCTGCAGCGGCTGAGGCCGCCGCAGCTGCGGCCATGGCGGATGCTACGGCCAAAGCTGAGGCTGCGGCCGAAGCAGCAGCCACGGCCAAGGCTGCAGCTAAGGCTGCGGCCAAGGGCAAGGCACCGATGTATTCGGCTGTGCCTACTTTGCCGACTTCTCATCTGGAGAAACCGGAAAAATTCAGGGGAGACAACTTTAAACGTTGGCAGCAAAAGATGCTGTTTTATCTCACGACCCTGAATCTGACCAGGTTTCTCAAGGAGACTGCTCCCGTCCTAAGCGAGGACGATCTGGACGAGCAGTCGTTCTCTGCGGTTGAGGCATGGAGACATGCCGACTACCTATGCAAGAACTATATCCTATGTGCTCTAGATGACACGCTGTTCAGTGTTTTCGAGCCCAAAGCTACTGCAAAGGAGCTGTGGGAGACTCTCGAAAATAAGTACAAAGTGAATAACGCTGGCACAAAGAGATTTGTTGTCACGGACTTTCACGAGTACCGTATGACTGACAGCAGGGGTGTCATGGAGCAAGTTGAGGAGCTCCAACTGATTTATCACCGCCTTGAGGCTGAGGGGCTAGTTATTAATGAGCCTTTCCAGGTGGCACTCATGATTGAGAAATTGCCGCCGTCATGGAAAGACTTTCAAAACTACCTGAAGCACAAGCGGAAGGAAATGAGGTTGGAGGGGCTCATTGAGAAGCTCAACATCGAGGTGAGCAACCATCGCTCCGTGAGGAGAGTCGGTGGTGCTGTCATCCCGATGGCAAAGGCCATGTGGTCGAAAGCTCCAACGTC
This sequence comes from Primula veris, assembly GCA_963682055.1. NCBI lineage: Eukaryota > Viridiplantae > Streptophyta > Magnoliopsida > Ericales > Primulaceae > Primula > Primula veris. The sequence continues at coordinate 30,539,442 of OY821750.1, read as the reverse complement.
AAACGGAAACGTTTTGACACCGGAGGCAGTGCTGTTGTCGCAAAGAAATTTGCGGGAACCTGCTTTGTGTGTAACAGGACCGGCCATCGAGCGACGGACTGTTATGACAATAAAGGCACTGCTAAGCCTAACCCCCCCCCCCCCCCCCCCCCCCCCCCCCCCGAGAAACTTCAAGGGCAAAGGGAAGAGGAAAGCTCCAGCTCAGGCACATCTGGCCGAGGGAGGACGAGATGACGACCACTTTACTGCTGTGGTCTCTGATGTCAATCTCGTGGGGAGCAACCCCAAAGAGTGGTGGCTGGATACTGGCGCCACAAGCCACATCTGCTCAACTAGGTGGATGTTTAAGACCTACGAAGCGGTAGAGGGAGAAAGCTGCTTCTTGGGAAATTCTGCTACTTTCAAGGTGGAAGGAAATGGAATGGTCGTGATGAAGATGACCTCGGGAAAAGAGCTGAGGTTGACAAATGTGCTTCATGTTCCAGATATCCGCAAGAATCTGGTATCAGGATCGGTGATGGTGAAGAACGGGTTTAAACTAGTTTTAGAATCCGATAAAATTGTAATCACCAAAAATGGTGTCTATGTAGGCCGTGGCTATATGACCAACGACATGTTTAAGTTAAACGTAGGGACACCTGCTCCCAATAAAGGTGCTAAAGCTGAGGCTAGCACAAGTACTGTAATGACTGTTGCCCAAGAGGCCAATAAAAATTCCGAGTTTAATTATTTATTTGAGTCATTTCATTTGTGGCATGGTAGATTAGGTCACGTGAATTATAATTCTTTAAAGAAATTAATTTCACTAAAACTAATACCAAATTTCGTTTTTGATAAGCAACACAAATGTGAGATTTGTGTAGAAGCAAAATTAACGAAATCATCGTTTCAACATGTTGAACGAGAAAGTGAACCTCTCGGTCTAATACACACGGATGTATGCGACTTAAAGTTTATACAAACGCGAGGAGGGAAAAAGTACTTTATCACCTTTATAGATGATTGTACTAGATACTGTTACGTTTACTTAATGAGAAGTAAAGACGAAGCAGTAGATAAATTCGCTCTTTATAAAACCGAAGTTGAAAATCAACTCAATAAGAAAATTAAAACATTGAGAAGTGATAGAGGCGGTGAATATGAATCACCGTTTGAACAGATATGCGCTGAAAGCGGCATTATACATCAAACCACAGCCCCATACACTCCCAAGCAAAATGGGGTTGCTGAGCGTAAAAATAGAACGCTAAAGGAAATGATGAATGCTATGCTAATCAGTTCTGGGTTACCCCAGAACATGTGGGGGGAAGCTGTACTTTCCGCTAACTATGTTTTAAACAAGTTACCACATAAGAAGCGAGAAAAGACTCCATATGAATTATGGAAAGGTCATCAACCCAGTTATAAGAACCTGCGGGTTTGGGGTTGTCTCGCAAAGGTCCTAGTTCCCACTCCTAAGAGGATGAGAATTGGTCCTAAGACGGTGGACTGTGTGTTCATCGGATATGCACATAATAGTAGTGCATATCGGTTTCTCGTGCACAAGTCGGACAATCCCGATGTGCATGTAGATACGTATATGGAAAGCCGAGAGGCTTTTTTCTTTGAAGATATCTTTCCCCGAAAATTACCTACATCTGTACCAACTGAAGAGTTGAATAGTGAAGGAAATATGGGGGCAAGTGAACCGACAGAGGAAGAGGAAGAGCCTCGGCGCAGCAAAAGGGCAAGGAAGGAAACTTCCTTTGGACCTGATTTCCTAACCTTCATGGTTGAAGGCGAACCGGCGACATATAAACAAGCTATGTCAACACCGGATTCCCAATATTGGGAAGAAGCTATTCAAAATGAAATTGAATCAATCATGCAAAACCACACTTGGGAACTAGTGGATCTTCCGAAAGGATGCAAGCCCCTAGGTCACAAGTGGATCTTCAAGAGGAAGTTAAAGGTTGACGGCACGATTGAGAAATACAAGGCGAGACTTGTAGTAAAAGGATTCAGGCAAACGGAAGGTGTCGATTATTTTGACACGTATGCCCCGGTCTCCAGGAAAACGTCTATCCGAATCGTCATTGCTCTCGCAGCTTTGTTTGATATGGAAATACATCAAATGGATGTAAAGACGGCATTTCTGAATGGAGAACTGGAAGAAGAGATTTACATGGAACAACCGGAAGGGTTTGTAGTTCCTGGTAAAGAGCACCAAGTGTGCAAACTTGTAAAGTCTCTATATGGACTCAAACAAGCTCCAAAGCAATGGCACGAGAAGTTTGATAGAATTATGCTATCAAACGGTTTTCACATTAATGAGTGTGATAAATGTGTCTACTCTAAAGGAAGTGGAAGAGACTGTGTTGTAGTCTGTCTCTATGTGGATGACATGATCATAATTGGGAGTAATGATAGAATCAGCTCCACAAATAAAATGTTATCACAACACTTCGATATGAAGGACCTAGGTATAGCTGATGTAATACTTGGTATGAAGATTACCAAAACATCAGAAGGGTATGCCTTGTCCCAAGGTCACTATGTTAAACAAGTTTTAGACAAGTTTGACAAGGACAGTAAAGCTATGTCAAGAACCCCAATTGAGTTCAACTGTAACCTAAAAAAAAAATTCGGTAAAAGTGTGAATCAATTGGAGTTCTCTCGAGTCATAGGCAGTCTCATGTATATAATGAATTGCACTAGACCAGACATAGCAAACTCAGTGAGTAGACTGAGCAGGTACACCAGTAATCCAAATGAGGAACACTGGAATGCCATAATGAAACTTCTCAGGTATATGAGGTTTTCAGCCGATTACGGGCTGCACTATACCAGATATCCAGCGGTACTGGAAGGGTATTCAGATGCCAACTGGATATCAGACTCCAATAGCACAAGATCCACGAGTGGATATGTGTTTATAATGTGAGGAGCTGCTGTGTCTTGGAGATCCTTCAAACAGACATGTATTGCAAGGTCAACTATGGAATCAGAATTCATAGCGTTAGACTTAGCAACCGAAGAGGCAGACTGGCTGAGAAGTCTATTGGAAGGAATTCCAATGTGGCCGAAACCTGTTCCCGCAATAAGCGTGCATTGTGATAGTCAATCAGCTATTGCGCGGGCTCAGGATCATATGTATAATGGAAAGTCTCGACATATACGTCGGAGACATAAATCCGTAAGGGAATTGTTATCCAATGGTGTGGTATCCTTAGATTTTGTAAGATCAAAGAAAAACATAGCGGATCTATTAACTAAAGGCTTGACTCAAGTGGGAGTCGAGACGTCATCGAACGGAATGGGATTAAAGCCCATTAAATTGGTGGCCCCCCCATAGGCAACCCAACCTAAACGGAATCTTTCCTGATAGGTTCAAAGGGAAACTGAACTGTGGGGGCAACCGAACAAAGCACTCGGGAACCTGGAGTTCCCAGCCCATCTCCGCGATGACAGAGTGATAGACCTGTACCATTGTAAGGGTGAGCTTGAGGCTCTTAATGATCCAAGTAACTCGACGGTCGAGTAAAGTGAGTCAGGACACTTTCGACTTGGAACACCTATAACTAGTGTGTAAGGCCGGTACCATGTGATGAGCTTGGGCGAATTCACTAGAGCACTGAGTTGAAGTTGCCAAGGCAGTCCAGGCCAAATATGGACAACAACTAAAGGGCCTAGTACGTGGGTAGAGAGGGCACTGTGCGGGTACCATTCTGGGATACACAAAGCTTGATGGTTCAAAGCTTTACAGCTACCTAATAGCAGTATTCTGGGTGGTACTCCGCTACGGCAGGTTCAAGGCGCGCGCTACCTGACCTTAGGCAGTGAACTTTTGCGGTTCTCTTAATTTTCATTTAGGACATGGGCTTTCGAGCCAATTGCATTCATGTGGGGGATTGTTGGAAAAAGTTGGAAAATATGTAGTTTAAACATATTTGTTCCAAGTGGTCAGGGACCACCTTTGAGTCAATTTTTAATGCGACTCCTCAGTTTTTCTGAGGCCATACTCTATGCGTTTGAGTAGCTCGTGCGACGAGCTTCGCAACGGTATATCGCATGACCAATTCGGAGGAATGGTGTGAATGATAATTGGACTCGAATGTTGGTACTCGAAAGAGGAAAAAACCGAAATCTGGAAAATGGAGTAGAGAGGGAATAAACCATGAGGGTTATCCCACATTGGAAAATTAAGGTTGATTTTCACTCTATATATACAAACCCATCCCATGTAGTTGGTAAACTAATTAAGTCCACATACCCATGAGTGGGTTAGTGTGTACCACACACGCGCGCGCTCGCTCGGGTCTCGGGACTCGGGCCTCGGGACTCGGGCCTCGGGTCACGGGACGCGGGCCGCGGGATGCGGGATGCGGGATTTGGGATTTGGGATTTGGGATTTGGGATTTGGGGAATGTCTCGGGTCTCGGGTCTTGGGTCTTGGGTCTTGGGTCTTGTACTAAATCTGAAAAGGGACTTTTGCATATTTGCAAGAGCAGTCCCTAGAGTTCCAGAAAGGTTGAAACTCCAGCAGTAATGGAGGCGGATTCTGGGGATGTAACTCCCAGAATTAAATGACCACATTCAATTCTGCGGTTTCAGAATCCTCTATAAAGAGGCAGCCATCCCTTCACATTTCACATATTCAAAATCAGTATCTCCTTCTCTCTAAAAGCTGCATATAATATTTATTCATAGCATATTAGACCAGAGAGAACCACCCACTAAAAGCTCGACTTAGACTCGTCGCCAGTTTCCGGCGAGTCTTCCGAGAGACGTTGTACCTTGGGATCGAAGCGCCAACGCAACCAGAAACCTTAAGGTGGTTGGACGAATATCGGTTAAGGGCATACTGTTAACAGTAGCCTCGTCCGTTTATTTTTACATTCTGTCCGTTTATTTTTCGCACTTAAATTCAGTCTTTTACATTCTCGTTTTTCAATTCAGTATTCAAATTTCAGTTTTTTAATATTCTGTCCTTAGCAGTAGCTTTTTTATTCTGTTTGTACTATTCTGTAATTATTTTAAAGTTCTGTCTCTGTTCTGTAATTTCAATTCTGTAATTTAATTCTGTAATTAGATTAGTTTCAATTCAGTCCTGTATTTTAAATTCATAACAGAACAGTTCGGCTGTTAAGTTTTTACTTTCCAGTCCGGCAGTTTCTTTTAATTACAAAACAGTACATCAGATTATTAATTGATAATAATCTGATAACGTTTGTTTTATTTACATTTCAGTACCAACATGTTGTAATCATTTTATTGTATTTCATTTGAAAATTAATAAAGATTACACTGGTTTTATTTAATTACTGTTTAGTCCTTTATTTATTATTAATTGTTATTTAGTACACGGAAATAGAGGTGGGCACGGGGGGGATTGGGGCGGATTGGTCTCAATCCTAACCCGCCCCGTAAAATAAATGGCGGGACGGATTGGGGCGGATTAGTGAAATTCAAATCTCAACTCAACCCAACCCAACCCATTATAATTAAAACCTCAACCCAACCCAACCCAACCCATTATCAAGCGGGGCGGATTGGGTGCGGGTTGTTGCTTGAATTTTCATTTTAGTCATTAATTTTTCATTATTTCGCATAATTTACCTAAATATTTTTTTTAAAAAAATCTTTCAAATAGAAATATAAACTAAAAGTCAACCAAAATACGTTTAGAATGTTCGGAACAAGTAACAAAGCTAAAACAAAACAAAACAAAACAAATTGTTTTTCATCAACATAATCAAAATAAAGTTCAATAGCTAATTGAATCCACAACTTCAGTAGCTACAGATTTCGTAATAAATTTATATAACTTCATATTTGGCAATACTTCAATTACAAATAAAGTTTTTAAAAATAAATTAACCACCCGTACTACCTAGACTCAGATTAAAAATTCCTTCTTTTTGTAAGTACGAGATAATATATTGAATTTATAAGACAATATATCAATCGAATCATTAAGCTTAAGTTTGAACAATCCAAATATTTTTTGTCTATATATATAATTTTTCTTAAATCAATACTATTATAATATAGAAACTCTTATTAAAAAAGATCTTGAGAAAATTTATATATATATATATATATATATATATATATATATATATATATATGTGCGGATTGAAACGGGTTGGGGTGTATTAACCCGCGGTTTGAAAACCTCAACCCTAACCCAACCCACGAATTTTTTTACGGATTGGGGCGGGGCGGATTTAACTTTTTTTGACACCCAACCCGCCCCAATTCGCCCCAATCCGCACGGATTGGGTTACGGGGCGGGTTTGCGGATTTTTTGCCCACCCCTACACGGAAACCAACAATAATTTGTTGTTAAACTGTTGTTAAAATTTAGATACATCGATTTTAGCAACATAACGGAAAAAAAATTATGATACTAAATGAACTTTTTATTCTAGTGGGCTGCTTGACTGCTAGATTTTTAGTAAACATAAATAGTATGTGATTTTACTATATATCTTCTGTTTTAGTAAATCTGTTTTGTGACTTGGTCATGTCTATGAATCATCTGAATTCCTAAAACTCATGGCAGAATAAATACATGACTTTAGATATACCATGTATAATAATAATAAAAAAAAACTACAATAATAAAATGAATATTATAAGATGATTCTCTAATAATCTCGAAGGACATGGTGTATATTTTGAGTGTATTATATTGGGGAAATGAATGGTTTGTGCTAGTATGAGTAGACACCGGATGGGTTGTGGAGGGTTGACGATAATCCTGACTTGAAAAATACGGTCTGGACAAAATCATAATATAACCTAATTAAACCCAACCCGAATAAAACGGATTGGGTTCAACTTGACTCAAACTATTTGCGTTTGAGTCTCTTATTTTGTATTTCAGTCTCAATGAAGATAAAGAAAAATAAAACCACGTGGGTAGGATTAGAAATGCTGAAGTTAGTTTAAGCCAAACTTCAGTGCTTGCGGCTTGCTCAATGACCATAAATAAAATTCAAACCATGTAGGCATTACAAGTGCTCGGCTTAATCCCACCAGTTAGACCTAAAGGCAGTCTAACAAACATCAATTTATTTTGTATTTCATCAACTTGCACAGGGGCGGCGCTCTATGGTGACAACCGACAAGAGGGTGACACCGCAACCCCACAATATGTAAAAATGTCAATTCTTTTCCAAGGAATTTTTAAAATGTTTCCAAAAAAAATTATGTTTTGCATCCCCATAAAATAACACTTCATATCTAGCAACGTCGTTACGTTCACGTTACATGCCTCACGTATTTGCACCCATTCTGCTTGGTATATATACATAATGAAGACTGGTACCATCGAGTGAACCTCAGGTTAAGTGCCCTGTTAGGAAATCAGTCGAGCACAAAGAAAGACAGAAATACAAAAACCGAGTACACACAATTTGATAACGGAGTTCACCCGATTTGGCTACGTCTCCGGGCCGCTACACGTGACACTTAATATTATTATAATGAGGATTACAATCGTAATCTAGCTTGATCACAAACTATGGTCTCTCGCAAATAGAACTCTCTCACTTATAATATGTAAAAGGTACAATACAAAATATTTGGGCATATAAATAGAACCCTTAGTGGGTCATATTACAATTCTAAGTGATGTGGGATAAATAGAAAACATGCCCAAAACTCATTTGGCTCCACAACTCAACAATCTCCCACTTGGAGTCTGTTGGTCCGTAGGAGTCTAAACCTTAGAGGGGGAGTGAATAAGGTTTTGTACGTTTTTCGCGGAATAAAATCTATGTGTTATTATCTAAGCAAATTAGTGGTTTCTCTAACTTAAACAATTACGTTAACAACCAATTGCTAATATAATCTATGCAAGCAATGAATATAAGCAATTAATAATTTGCGAAAAGTAAAAGTTGAGGGAAAAGAAATAACGCAAGATTTATAGAGGTTCGGCAAAACGCGCCTACGTCCTCTCCTCGGTATTTTCACTACCGAGTGTTTCACTAAAAAATCTTCGTTCCAAGGTTACACCTTAACGAGCTTAATCAACCGATTTCGCTCCCCCTCACTTTATGAGTATCCCGAATAAATGACCTAGAACTTTTAAGCTACACTTGCTTAAAAGCCTCTACCCAATCACTCGCTCACAAATGAGTTTATAAAATTACTCTTTTACAAATTGGATTTTAATAGATCACTCACTAACAAATGATATCTCGAAGTTTATAGAATTACAAGAATAATACTCTCGAGAAAAATTATGAATACAAGTGAGATTTTGGAAGTATAAGCTTGAAGAATTTCTTAGTAGGATTTGCTTAAATGTTGTGTATACTTGGATTATCTCTTCCAAAAGGATTTGGGGCCTTTTGTAGGGTGAAAAGGTTCAGCATTTAATTTCAGACCGTTGCTGGTTGTTGAGTTCATTCAATGCTGTTTTTGCAGCAGTTCGCCCAATTTTCAGGAAGAGCTTAAAAGCTGGAATTTGAAATTCTACAGAAACGATCGGTCGTTTCTGTAAAACGATCGGTCGTTTTTCATCTTGGCTCATTGGAAGAATTCAGCACTGAAACGATCGGTCGTTGATTCTGGCGATCGGTCGTTTTTGTTCTTTGCTCACTGGAAGAAATCACACTTAAAACGATCGGTCGTTTTAAGCCTGCGATCGGTCGTTTTTGTGTTGAGGTCACTGGAAGAAAATTTCACTGAAATGATCGATCGTTTAAGCTTATGAATCAGTCGTTTTTGTTCTGGGCTTGTTTTCGGTTTTCTCGACAAACCTCGAAACCCCATAACTAATTCGTTTCTAATCCGATTTTAGTTCCGCTTGAACCATTGGCTTCGTAATTTCGCAATCTATCATTTTGAACCTTTAATACACTCGATAAATGATTAGTACGCAAAACGAGCTTTTAACATGTTTTACAAATATTGTTATCATCAAAATAATTGATTTGAAGAATCAACGTTCAACAGAGTCAAATGTCGAGTGCTTCAAAAGAACTCCAATTATCCCCGACCACCGAACTCACTGTGCTCCACCGAGCAGAATGGTCCCATCGGTATCCTTGTATAATAATTTCAGAGTTGCTCATTCTTCATGTAGCGGCGACCCTGAGCCTCAAGTTCGGAGTCCTACTGAGGTTGCACACAGCCTCAGTTTGTCGATTGTAACAGTCTTCGTTAGCATATCGGTGGGGTTATTAGCGCCCTCAATCTTTTCTAGCGCGAAGATTCCATCTTCTAGAACGTCCCGGATAAAATAGTAACGAATCTGTATGTGATTGGTGCGTGAATGGAATACAGGATTCTTAGCTAGCTGAACTGTACTTTGACTATCACAGTGCAGAACTCCCTTGTCGGTTTTCTGACCGAGCTCCTTTAAGAAACCTTATAACCAAATCATCTCTTTGCTTGCTTCCGTCACTGCGATGTACTCAGCCTCTGTGGTCGACAATGCAACAATCTTTTGTAACTTAGATGTCCAACTCACAGCAGTACCACCGTAGGTACAAACAAATCCCGTTGTGCTTTTTCGGCTGTACAGATCACCGGCCATGTCAGCATCCACATAGCCATGCAGGCCTTCCGAGGTCTTTCGGAAACATAATGTCGAACTCACTGTACGCGAGAGATATCTCAATATCCACTTCACGGCTTCCCAATGGTGCTTTCCTGGGTTACTCATGTAACGACTGACAACTCCCACTGCATGGGCAATGGCCGGTCTTGTACACACCATAACATACATCAAGCTACCAATTATTGAAGCGTAGGGTATGTTCGACATACGATCCTTTCCTTCCTCATTTGAGGGTGATTATTTCTTTGACAAGCTAAAGTGTGCGGCTAGCGGTGAGCCTACAGCTTTGGCATCACTCATGCTAAACCGTGCCAACACTTTCTTCACATATTCGGCTTGTGACAGAAACAAAGGCCCATCCCTTCCTCGGGAAATCCTCATACCGAGGATCTGATTTGCGGCTCCCAAATCTTTCATCTCAAACTGTTTCGCCAAATGTTGCTTCACCTTGTTAATCTCCACAATGCTCGACCCGGCAAGCAACATGTCATCTACGTACAACAGTAGTATGACGTACGAAGAGTTCTCGAATCTCTTCACGAAACAGCAGTGATCACTATCACTTCTTTCGAACCCGGTATCCACCATGAAACTGTCAAACTTCTTATACCACTGTCGTGGTGCTTGTTTTAGCCCGTACAAGCTCTTCCTCAGTTTGCAGACCAGTTTCTCTTTTCCCTTTTCGCACAACTCTTCAGGTTGGACCATGTAAATTTCTTCTTCAAGATCTCCATGGAGAAAGGCAGTTTTCACATCTAACTGCTCAAGATGAAGATTCGCATTTACAACGATGCCCAATAATAGCCGAATAGTCATCAACTTTACGACTGATGAAAAGATCTCGGTGTAGTCAATTCCTGCCTTTTGCTGGAATCCTTTGACTACTAATCGTGCCTTATACCGTTTCGAGTCGTCTTGTTCCTCCTTTAGTCGGAACACCCATTTGTTGCTCAGTGCCCTTTTCCCCTTGGGCAGTTCGGCTAACTGCCAAGTCACATTCTTCTCAAGTGACTTCATCTCATCCTTCATCGTGAGCTCCCACTTGCTCGAGTTTTTCAGCTCCAGAGCTTCCTCTCTACTTTCGGGCTCACTTGCATCATTGAGTAATATGTAATGCAGGGAAGGAGAGTATCGGGCAGGAGGTCTCCTCTCGCGATGACCTCGGCCCAATTCAGGTCGAGGAGTTTGGGGCAGCTCCTCGTCCTCTTCAGCATGTGCTGGTGGGTTGTCGAGCACCACTGGCTCATCTTCAGTGTCATTTTCCAACTCCATTATTGGAAACGCATTCATGTCGACCATACCACTTTTCTCAGACGGGAGCGCATCTTCTTCCACCACCGCATTTTGTATCTTTATACAAAATGCTTTCGTTGAAGATGACATCCTTGATGCGAATGATCCTCTTTGTTTGACCATCCCAGAAGCGATATCCGAACTCAGCTCCACCGTACCCCACAAAGTAACACACTTTGGATTTCGAGTCAAGCTTGGTACGATCATTTATATCGACATGGATATATGACAGACAACCAAACACTCGCAAGTGTTCATAAGAGATAGGCTTTCCTATCCACTCTTCTTCGGGAATTCTTCTTTCTAATGGCACTGAGAGTCCGCGGTTAATGAGGTAAACCTCCGTGCTTACTGCATGTGCCCACAAGGCTTTGGGCAACCCACTTTGCAGTCTCATACTCCTAGCACGCTCATTGATTGTTCGGTTCATTCGCTCGGCCACGCCATTCTGCTATGGCGTTCTTCGGATGGTCTTCTCTATTCGAATGCCTCTCTGAGCATAGAATCCTACGAACTTCGCATCAATGTACTCTCCGCCGTTATCGGACCTCAAACATTTGAGTTTATTCCCGGTCTCTAGTTCGACCATGGCCTTCCATTCTTGGAATTTCTTAAACACCTCAGACTTGTGTTTCAAGAAATAGACCCATGTTTTCCTCATCGAATCATCGATGAAGGTCACATAGTACTGAGATCCTCCCAGTGAGGTTACTGGAGATGGTTCCCATACGTCTGAGTGGACCAGTGCTAGCTTCTCCTCCTTGGGAGCTTTTCCACCTTTCGAAAGCTCACTTTCTTCTGCTTCCCGAAGATGCAACCTTCGCACATGTCGAGGTTGACAGACTTCAAGCCTGGAAGTTTGCTGTCTTTCGCTAACACCTTCATCCCCTTCTCACTCATGTGACACAACCGTCGATGCCACAGTTCCGAGCAGTTTTGCGACACAGCTGTCGCAATTGTACGCTCCTCATCGGTCATGTACAGTGTACCGACCTTACTTCCTCGGGTTATCACCATAGCTCCGCGTGAAACTTTCCAAGCTCCACAGCTGAACGAAATGGAGTGTCTTTCGGCATCGAGTTGACCTACTGAGATCAGATTCTTGGTCAACCTCGGAACATGCCTCACTTTTGTTAGCTTCCATACCGACCCGTTTGGAATGCGAATCTTCACATCGCCCATTCCAACAACATCCAACGCTTCTCCGTCGGCTAAATACACTTTACCGAAATTACCCGCAGTGTAATTTTCGAATAAATTCTTCTGAGGGGTTGTGTGAAATGATGCCCCAGAGTCTAGAATCCACGATTCTATATTTCTCTGCTAGGCAAGCAATAAACAGTCATCCGAATCCTCGTCGCTCGTAATATTAACCACATGATCACGGCCAGTATTATTCTTCGGCTGCTTGCACTCATGACTGAAGTGCCCCATACCCTGGCAGTTATAGCATCGAAGATTCTTCTTACTTCGATCGCTATTTTTGCCGCCTCAAATTTGCCCTCTTCTACCTTGGGATTGCGAACGTCCTCTAACATCCCATACCCTGGCCTTACCCCGGTCTCTTCAACCCACGTTCAAGGCTGCTCCACTTGAGCATTCACCCATGTCTAATCTCCTGAGTTTCTCAACGAGTATTTGATCTCGGATGCCGTTGTAAGTCAGTTTCTCCTTTCCAATTGAGTTGCTAACAGCAGCTCGCATGAATTCCCAGCTGTTCGATAAACATGCTAGTAGTATAAGGGCTTTCACTTCGTCTTCAAAAGTTATCTCCACCACATCCAACTGATTTACGGTGTCGATGAACTTGTTCACGTGAATTGCAACAGGTGTATCCTCAGCCATGTGTAGGTTGAAAAACTTACGCATGAGATGTACCTTGTTGTTCGCGGATGGTTTCTCATACATGTCGGTGAGGATCTTCCTCATCCTCATCGTCGTCGTCTCTCTTGTGACGTTGTGTGCTACACTCCTAGATAGTGTTAGGCGGATCACTCCCAACACTTGTCGGTCTAAGAGTTTCCACGCCTCCTCGGTGGTCGTGGTCGGCCTTTCCTCAAGGAGAAGTGGCTGATGCATCTTCCTCCCATAAAGGTAGTCCTCTATTTGTATTCTCCAGAATGTGAAGTCCTTCCCGTCGAACTTCTCGATCCCGTATGCGATTCTGTCTTCTTTCGCCATTGATCTTCCTCCCGATCTTCGACCTTAGTTCTGCAAAACTCGGGCTCTGATACCACTTGTTAGAAAATCAGTCGAGCACAAAGAAAGACAGAAATACTAAAACCGAGCACACACAATTTGATAACGGAGTTCACCCGAATTGGCTACGTCTCCAGACCGCTACACGTGGCACTTAATATTATTATAATGAGGATTACAATCGTAATCTAGCTTGATCACAAACTATGGTTCTCTCGCAAATAGAACTCTCTCACTTATAATATGTAAAAGGTGTTTGTGTAGCTGTAATTACAATACAAGATATTGGCGCATATAAATAGAACCCTTAGTGGTTCACATTACAATTTCAAATGATGTGGGATAAATAGAAAATATGCTCAAAACTCATTTGGCTGCACAACTCAACATGCCCAATATGGATAAATTCATTTCGTACGGAATCCATTATCATAAGCGACTACGGTTTTGAACTTCGAATCTTGGTCGTCATGTGGACCAGTAATGTGGATTTTTTTCACATCTCACATCTCTTTGGGAAATGATATGAAGACCGAAAATCTGTAGAAAAAATTCTCAAAGAGATATCTCTATTCCTTCTGATTAATAAAGTGATCATATACAAGATGAAGATTTGAGTGTTTGTATAGCCTTTTTCACATTATATCTTAATCTTCACAAGGAATCAGAGCAGAGTTAAAAACACAAGGAAACTATAACTATTGTTCCTAGTTTTTCAATAGACTGTTACAAACTAATCCAAATTAACTTAAAAACAAGGAAACTATAACTATTCTCTACTTTATGTTTCCAATGGCGCCTTAAATATGAAATATGGTTTTTTCGAATTTGTAAGGATCACAGAACATTTGTATCGGTTTTGAATTTTAACAACATGGAAGTTATCGTCGGCTTGAACATTACTCCCTCCGTTCCCAAATTATTGTCCTGCTTTGAAAATCATCCATATTAAGGGAACAAAATAATGACGCAACTTTTTGATGTTTCTTCCAATGTTTACCCTTATAAAACAAACATTTAATTATACGATATGTTTGTATCATGGGTATATGTGTAATTGCAAAAGATTAGAGTTACTAATTATAGAAAGTGGACAATAATTTGGGAACTTCCTAAAAAAGAATAATTGACCATTAAAAAGGAACAGAGTGGGTATTATTTAAGTTAACTAAAATATTATTATTTAAGTTAACTAAAATACTAATTACTTTTAGTATTAATGGAAATTAAAAGTTGTTTATTGGTCTACGTGACAAATGACAATACACATAGTGGAAAATAAAAGATCTAAGGCATGCATGCGCTCTTGGGATATTCATATCAGCCTCAGGTGAATGAAAATTTAATTTTTTTTGGTATTTATAGAGTATGTACGTCTTATCAAAACATTCTCTCTATTAATAATTAACTATTTTAACATTATATTTTAATATAAAATTCATAATTTGAGAAATAACATACATATGGTTAAAGTGTGATCTATTAATTTTTAATTGATGAGGAAAAATATTTACTCTTTCTTTATAAAGAGTCATTGTGGTATTTTTTTTAAAATAGAGAGTTGGTTGTGAGTTTGATTTAGGGGATTTTTTTGAGATAAAACTCATCAATTATACAGAAAATAGAATTTGATGAGTGAGATGTGAATACTCTAAATAATGGGCTCAAGTATGATCACCTCATAATTATGAGAATTAGGTCAACTGATTAAAAGAAAAAACGAGAATTAGGTCAACGGAGCAAGGTGGGCTACGTAAGGTCCCAATAATAAAGGAGAAAATGATTAAAAGATACATATAAGTGGTACTTAATTATCAAAAGGTATATATGTCGAAACACTTTTAAAGATTAGTACAGATGCTACGTGATGCTACGCATTTATAATATTTGTCTTCAACTTTGATTTTGCATGATAATACATTATATGTACAAATCATAATTAAGATTTGAAAATTCGAGTTTTAGAAATTAAGTACGTTTTTATGTAATAATCAATGAATCTCCCATAATAAAGTATAATGGGAAAATATGAACCGGTAAAAACGGTCATTTTTCAAAAAAGGATTGTGAAATTAAATGTAAGTAGTTTGTTTCAAATTGAAAAAGTCATCACTGGACCAATGTCCGACCTCGAAGGGAAGGCCGACACTCGTAGTTGCTTTGACGAGGCAAAATGATTTTTTGTAGCATCAGAAGAACATCGAGAGCATCCGACTATGGATTCAGAAAAAGATTATTCTAGTTGGAGATTTTGACTGGGGATATAATGTGTTGAATGTTTAGGGGATGAGCAGTATATAGTTTCGTTTTTAAGAACATAAACTATAACTTGCCTGGCTAGTCTTATTGATTATACGAATGCAATCTTTACATTTAGAAAAATAGAACAAAAGAATGTCGATTTCTTTGGACAATGAATCCGAAAATTGTCCATCAAGTTTAATTAAGTGGTCCGCAGATCAAAAAAAAATGTTGGATTTTTCCTTGAAGAAAAACGGTAGTTTCATTAGACTTACAATTTGATCATCAACCAACAATCTACATAGCATTCTTTTTTTATTTTTAGGTACTTTAGGTTTAGAAACTGAGTTGACATATGAGTGGATATCTATATCAAATCTTTCAATATCATTGGAACTTGTAATGATTCTAAGGGCAGTACTGTAGTACTGTGAACTACATTATCTCACATCGGTAGTATAAGCTACATTTGTGTTGTATATAACTTTATATGCATCCCCACTTAATTAACCGGTTTTGTATGACGAGTTTTACATATACGCTTGTTACGGAACTTTGCGATTTTTCAAATAAAAATGATCACCTAAACACTGTATACTATTGCTTGTAAAGAATCATTAGCTAGATACTTGGTGAAAAATGTAAAGATGAAAGAGCTCAAGGACATGTTGAAGAGCCAATTTTTATTTCTATCATAATTATTCAATATTGACCTTAGGCTTCTCGTCCCTTCATGTTTCTTACTACTACTCATGATGAAAAGCCAAATTCCAAACAACTTTTTCTTCTTATTTTCCTAATGTAGAAATTAATATCATCAGAAATGCTACTTTGTATCTCAAATTGCTAAGCTAATTTCATGGACCTTTTGCTTTCAATAAAACTTGAGCAGGCGTTAAACGAACCATGATTATCGGGTCGTCGACGTTTCCTCAGAATCTCATATCATACGAATTAAAATAAATAAGATGTGGGTAAAGTTTATTTCTGTAGGATTCATGACTCATGAAGTACAATAATTTTTACGCCATCTTCTAACTATGATAACGCAAGTTTATAAATAAGCCTTAATAATTGCATAGTTGTATGATTATTGTCATATAATCATGCATTGTCGACTATCACTGTCGAGGGAAGTTTATATTTTAGTTGGTACGTAACTAAATACCGAGAGGTCAGTTGTGAAATGCATCATTTTTTTTCCTGAACAATCTGCGAGAACATTGCTTGAAACTTTAAAGCTTATATATACTGTACTTACTTAAATAAACACATAAAATGCTAAAAAAGTAGAACTCCATTATGACGTACTACACCTTGCTTTTGTTTTTTAGGCCATTCCTAAAGCGATAAAGGATGAGGCTTTTCTTAATGCAATAATGAAGGTAGCTGCATTTTTTTTTTTTTTTGTGTAATCCAAAACACATACAAAAAAAATCCCTTCTAATTACACAGACATGAAACTCAGAAATTCCGTTTTCTAATTCTTACATTAACTTATTAAAACAAGGGACAATGATTATATATATATATCAGATTAATTTTCCATTCTCGAACCTCATTGTTTTAGTTTTTGGCTTGATAGGGGAAAAAAAGTCGTTATATTATATGTTTGATTGTTCTTTATATATCTTTAAAGTGTTGTCGTTATACAACCTTCTTATCCTCAGTGCGTTAGGTCATGAGGTCAATAATAATATGAACTTTGGTATAGTGTTTATTATTTTAATTTTTACGTTTGGTCAGCTTCAATTATTCTGCATAATAAATTGACAATGGAATCATCTAATTAATTCATGTGTAGGAACATCAATTAGAATATATAATTACGGAGATTTTATAATTAAGTAGATACATGTATGTGATTAATTAAACTCTCGTCTCGTTCATGGCATTGAATATGCAAAGTTGTAATTAACCTTAGAAACTTTACAGCTTCATGTATCTAACAATTTTAATTGGAATTTGGGTGGAATAATTATTAACAATTTGTTCATTAAGCTTAATGGCCTACCACATCAAGATCCACAAAGTTGATTCGTTTAATTAATTAGTTGTATGATGAATTTTATGGGGAGATAATTAAAAAGAAAATTCGTAAAAAAAAAAAAAACCTATATAAGTTAATTACCCTATTATAAGTACAAAAGATTTATGTACCATTTTGGACTAACATGCCGTACTTATAATTCGTATTCCTGTTTATATTAGTGTGTACTAGATAGAGATCACTTGTCTTAACTAGTATTATTTGACTGTTTTTAAACCCAATTATTGACACATTAAAATGTGCTTAATTTTTTGTCCAATGAACTAGTATATGTCACTTTCATTTGACGAAAAATCCCACGCGTAAAATCTCGACCATCCATTAATTTATCGGAATGTCAAACAAGGGATATAAATCTTGTAATTGATGTCTACTCAAATTTTGTTTTACATAGCTTACATCACCAGAATATTTATACTGTTATACAATATGATTATTTATGTTACTTATAGCTTATTCCCCAAGAAAATAATATTGTTTAACGTAAAGCCGTCCATTATATAATGCCATTGCCACAATTTGTCATAATAACTTCCGAAAACTGCAACATTAGCTTTTTTCTTCGATGGAAAGCCACCGAAATTCGACTACGGGGGTCGGTTTCTCTCTTCTCCCCTCCGAACTCCTCGAATATATTATTTTAAAGCTAGCCTTACCTGATATTTTCCGGTTAAAATCAATAAACAAAGTTGTCGCTTCCACTATTTCCGATCGGAATTTTGTACGGGTTTATAATCATAAATCGAGTTCAAGCTCATGGTTTTTTATTTATAAAAAGAGGTGGCAAGGAAACTCAGTACTTTATGGCCTCAACGATCAATGCGATAGATGGTTTAAAATATCGATCATGGAGTTATTAAGGTTTGTTTTACCGCCCAAGGAAGATGTTTATTTTCTAACTGCTTCGGGTAATTATTTTCTCTTTGCTATAAACGCTACGCGAGAAGTTATTATCGTTAATCCTATGCGCAAGACGGTCAAGAAGATACCTCCAAGCCCATTAGGCCCTCGTGGCACGTCTATGTGGCGACGGTCCGGTATGAAATTACTATTGGGGCCTCCTAGGTCAGATCACTTCCATTTCTTATTTAGTGACTATTTTGAAAATCGTCCGGTTGTACTTGATTATAGCTCTGAAACTAACGCATGGCGTACCGTGGAAACAAGGGAACAAACTGAGAATTATCAAATTTTCGGTGAAAACTTGACTGACCATATCTTTCTTAGCCTTGCTAACGACAGAGCTGGAAGTGTACTTATTCTAGTTGGGCCACAACTTGATGATCCGATAATTGTACGGCCAAGATTGAACATGGCGAGGGATCAAGAGGAAACGTTTGTCGTTGGATTTAGCTCCAAGAGTGGACTTGATCGCTTACACGTGTACGGTGATGGTAACATGGTAGTAATCAGATCCGATAATTATAACATTATAAACCGAAGTGCAAAAATACTAAAAACGGTAGAGTTGTGGGGTGTGAGCCCGGATGGTAGGTCATGGGAGGTCATATCAAATGTTCCTGATACACTAATTGAAAAAATAAAAAATCCTTATGGGGTTATTATGGGGTGCTTAGAGCAAAGACAAGAGACTATTAGGCTTGTTTTAATGTCCAATTTTGAAGGCATATGGGACTTAATTTGGCTATGCTATGATACAAAGGAGAGAAAATGGAGATTGGTCACACTACCAGATTGTAAGATGAAGGATGTAAATATAGCTGGTATATCCTTTTCTTCTGGCCTTACATTGACTTGATTAAAATTCACTTCCAAGTTGGACTTTATTGTAAGCAGTGGATAATAAGAAATTACGGGCGATAGTTGACTTTATTGTTTTGTTATGCAATTACATTTACATATACTGCCCTTAATTATTATAAGAAAAATATACTGTTTTCGTAAGTTTCAAAGGGAAATAATACGGGGTAAGTTTTGAAACAAATTCTCTTATGATGCTAGCTAATTAAACCAGATAGTTCTAGAGTATAGAATCAAAGTAACAAAAAAGTATTGAACATTCATGTAGTTTATCAAACAAAGTGGATGAACTGTGCAGCAACTAAAAAGCAGGATCATAATGTAATGACCTTAGCAATATATTGAACCGTCATCGACAGGTTTTTAAATGTGAAAGTGCTTGTTACTTTATCATTTCTCATAAACTTGTGTAAAGTTTGTGGGCAACTTATTTTACCAATAAGGAAAATAGACAAACAATTCTGTTAATCTTTCAAGAGATCAACTGATCGATCAAGAATATGGAGGTACGAACCTGTAACAAGAGATCGTGTTCAAGTAAGGTCGTCAATAGAAAATTCCTTTGAACACAACAGTTTACAAAATTGAGCTTTTGGACCTAATCACCTAAAGAAAAGCCATCTTATAAATCTATTACTGAACAATTATGTAAGACCATATCATAATCAATTTCACAAGTTTGATAGAATTAAACAAAGAAATTAAAAGCTATTGTTATTAACGTGTTCGGAAAATATGTGGCTGACGAGGGAGATCACGAGTGAGGTCACTTTTCATTCGATTTCCCCCCAAGTAAACATTCACAAAGCAGATGATTTTTTTCTATAATCACTGATATGCCAAATCTGATACGACCCGCTATATATTATACTTTCATTTTGTAATTATATAACCATATATACTGTATGTATGTTATTAGTTTGCACCAAAAGATTTCGATAACTTAGCCCATGGCCATGGGTTACAATTAGTTATCCCCGGTCCAAATATCGGACTCATATCCTCGCATTTTGTAACAAATAATGTGGAAACAAAACAATGAATGTGGAGTGTTTGGCAGAACCCATCTATAATATATTTATTTTTATTATTTAGATATTTATTATTGATGTGTTATATAAATAATTATTATTTAAAAGAAATTGGGTTAACAAACGGTTACACATTGAAACAGTACTAATTAGGGCTGGGTGAAAAACCGGAAAAACTGAACCGAACTGATAACCGAACCGAAAAAACCGAAAAAGACCGAAACCGAAAAACCAAAAAAAATTCGGGTCGGTTTCGGTTTTCAGTAAAACCGAACCGCAAAAAGACCGAAACCGAAAAAACCAAAAACACCCGGAAAAGACAAAAAAAAAACCGAAAAAGACAAAAAAAAAAACCGAAACTGGATCGAAAAAACCAGTCCGGTTCGGTCCAAAAAATAAAAAAACCGAAACCGAAAAAAACCGAACCGAAAAATATGTTCGGTTTCGGTTTCGGTTTTGCCAAAAACCGAACCGGAGCCCTAGTACTAATAATGCAGTTGAATTCTAAATTCGTTCTTGCTGCGTAGTGAAGGGTTATATACCCATGCGTATATATGTACTAGGAAACACAGGCTGCCCAGTTATTGGGTGCTTTTTAAAATAATAAAAAAAAAGTTAGTTCTTGGCTTCTTTTTTTTTTTTTTTAAATTTAAAACTATTTTCGAAATTTCACATATGTGGGTAATTATTAAAAGTTTTTAGGTTTTTTTTTTCTAAAAAAGTGGAGCACTTTGGCAGACTCAAAAGTAACGGATTTTTTTGTGAGTTGACTTATTATAATAGAATAGATAGTCATATACCGTTAACATTAGTGAGTAATAAGAAAAATGGAGAAAATAAAAACGAGAGAAATTGATTAATGAAGAATAGAACTATTATGTTTAACATTTTTGTACAATTACATATATGTTTTCATATTGATTTTGGGTATTGGTTCTAGTTAAGAACATGATTACGTTAAGGGTATTTCTCGATCTAGGAGGCATTGTATCTAGCGGTTAATATTTTCATGTAACCATTCCGTAACGAAGTGGAAAAATTATTATCCTTAAAACAGTTTGTTAGAAACATCTTGCCTTCGTTTTTGTTGTTCACAATTTATTTCCATTTAAAACTTTCCGATTTTCAATATCCTACAATTTTCTACAACATTTACTCCGTTAACATTTCAACTGAAGAATACAATGGCTATCCGGGATGTTACATTTTAAGAAGAAAATGTTTAGTCATCTACAGTTAATCGAGGAAGATTCAAGAATAATAATTGTAAGAAATAAAAGAAAATTAAGAAGAAATTATGTAAACCAATGGCGATTATTACTATTTTTAATTACCATAAAAATGACAAAAGAGACGCTATAATCCCGGTAGGTATGCATGACGAAATAACCCACACTCATGTGACCGGAATTAGTGATGTTATAACGCCTCAAGCGCGAATGCTCCGGCACCATATTAGAAAGGAATAAGGATTATGATAACTTTATTTCTTCTTAGCTAGTCAAATAATTGCAGTCATTAAAAACACTTTTTTTAGTATATAATTAATAACTCTCACTTTCGAGTTAACCTGCTTCACATGCGCCATAGATTGGACACAAGTGATGAATGTGGTACAGGCTTTCAACCACTTGGATCAAATAGTTTGCTCCGTCAAAAACAATATATACAACATAACATAAAGGTGTGGATAATAAGGTAAGTATACTTTTCATCTAGGGCTTTACAAAAAGATGAAGTACTTTGCACTGGGTTCTTTATATTTTATCAAGTACGATAAGAATTTTTGTGTGTGCAATTTATTGGGGATATATCATGTTGATCCGTGCGGCTAAAACTTTAGAAGGGAATGAATAAGCTTTTAGACGTTTTTCGCGAAATTAAAATTTTAAGCGCAACTAACAACCCAACTAGCTCGATATCTATTTGCGAGAATAAATATGCGATGATAATCTATGAATAAATTGAAACATGCGCACAATCACAAATAATATAAGTTGCGGAAAGTAAATAGTAATGGAAGAGATTGACACCACGATATATAGAGATTCGGCAAACCCGCCTACGTTCTCTCCTCGGTATTCACGCTACCGAGTATTTCACTATAATATTCTTTCCAAGATTACAAATCCTACTGAGCTAATCGATTTGCTCACCCTCTATCCGAGATTTTTACTCTTGATACAAGTGCAAGCGAACACGTTTACGAGTCAACGACTCCCCCTAAATCTATGAGTACCCAAGTGTTTAACATAGAACTTTTAACCAACACTTTGGCTTAAAATCTTTTATCCAAACACTCACTCACAAATGAGCTTATAATTTACTCTTTACAAATTTATCGAAAATAAAACAAAACTCACAATTTGATTGCTTCTAAATAAGCTAATTTGTGAGATGTGATGATCTTTGATCTTGATTTGAGCTTGAATCGCTTTCTCTTCAATTCCCTTCTTTTCGAGCTTTTTCTCAACAATTGTGATTTTAAGTGTTTAAGATAGAGAGAGGTTGATGGATGGTAATTGGTATGTTTTGGAGAGGGATTGGGGTGTATTTGAAGAGACAAAATGACCATTGGTCCATAGATGACCGTTGAGAGTTGTTGTGGCTGTTATTCAATGGGTAAAAGTTTGTTTTCGAAAAAGCAAAAACTAACTTTTTTGAAACGGACTAAATCTCGATCGATCGGACTGAATCTCGATGGATCGAGATTTCTGAAAAACTTTGTACTTGCTATAATTTTGATCGATTAGACTGCATCTCGATTGATCGAGAATCACTGGAACTTTTTGGACCATTTCTGATCGATCGGACTTTATCTCGATCGATCGAGATTTCTGTACTGATTTTTTCTACTTTTTGAAACACTCGCAATTTACTCGTTCGGACTCCGAATCGACTTCCATTTGAACCGTTGGTTTCATTATTGAGTGCTCTATCATTTTAAGTCCTGAAATATACACTTTCTCGTTTTGGAAAAGATCAAATATTATATCATCGAATTGTAAAATTATTAAATAATAATCACACTTATAATCAAAATCAATTATTGAACTTATGGTTCAACATATCATTTATTTGAATCAATTTTAGCTTGATTATATGTAGCTTTAACACCACAATCTTCTTAGATTTTCTCCCGATTGAGTCGTCAATTTGTAACCCGTGACAATTTGGTTTTGATTTGCTCATATTACTGTGAAAAGGGAGGCTCAGACTCCCCATATAAGAAAAGTTCTCAAACTCCAAATTTTATGGGCCAAGATGGGTTTGTTGACAATCAAAGGGCTAAAACAGCAGATGTTTTAATTAAAGTAAAAAGGCACAAAAATAAAAAAAGGGGCATATATATATAGCATCTGTTACAATGTCATGTAAAATATATCAAAATTAATACAATATTATTATTTTAGTTAATATTTAAGTTTAGGATAGTCAAAACTATAGTTTTATATTTTTATTTTGGGTTTTAATTGTGTGCTAAGCTAGTTTTTAATTTAATAAATTTTAGTAATTTGTTATTTATTTAAAAAAATAGAAAAAAAGAATTAAGAAAATCATATGTAATTTAATAATGGATGGTGAAGGAAGTAGGCAATAGGGCATGATTATACATGGAATATGAATAGCCGAATAGGAGATGTATGCAGTCAAAATTGTCCATTGGATATGTTGTTACCGTTTATAGTGGTTGGATGTTTTATCCATTGGGTAAAAGATAAAGTGAAAGTGATTTTATTTTAAACGTCAAATTTCGACCTGTCGAACTCATTTTTCGACATGTCAAAAAATCTGGGGAGGTCACTGCCAAACTTTTGAATTTTCTGATATGTACTTCGACCTGTCGTATATTTTTCGACATGTCAGAAAATCTGCGGCGCTCACTGCCTAACTTTTGCATTTTTCGATATGTACTTCGACCTGTCGGATATTTTTCGACATGTTGAAAAATCTGGTAATTCACTTAACCGAAACTCTTATAACTTCTTCGTCCGGACTCCGAAATGAGTTCCGTTTGAGCCGTTAACTTCGTGATTGATTTTCTTAAAAACCTTAACACACTTGATAAAAGGATTAGTAATACAAAATGAGCTTTTGTTATGTTTTAATTCATTTTGTTATAATCAAAACAAGTGATTAGAAGAACACCGTTCAACAAAGCACTTTGGTCGGACTAGTCATCCGGACTAGAAATACTCTCACATTTGTAATCCACCCCTTATCCCATCAAAATGAGTCTGGCAACCAAACGAGCCCTAGGTGTCTGAGTACTCCCCATAGATGTAGGAGTCTTGTACGCCCATTCCGAGTACTGTGAGGTCCTTCAGATCTTTATATATTTCATATTTGTATACACCTATCTTCCGAAAATAAAACTACATTGACAATGATTATTGGGGTAATTCTCTATAAGTATCTCATACCAACTTATATTCCTCATAGATATCTTGATAAGTTCACATTTCTCATAGGTACCACTTTTTAATTATTTAGTTTATTTACTAAATTGTCATACAAACCAAAATATAATATACATATTTTATCTTTCTACAAACCCAAAAAAATAGTTTTAAATTACAAAAAAATAACAAAAAATTATTTAAAAAAATCAAAAAAATCATAAAAAATCATAAAAAATCATAAAAAATTATAAAAAATCACCAAAAATTATAAAAAATACCAAAAATCACAAAAAATTATTAAAAAAATATAAAATTATAAAAATTTAAAAATTTTAAAAAATTACAAAAAATCACAAAAAATGAAAAAAATCACAAACTTTTTAAAAAATTACAAAAAAAAATATTATTATTTTTTGTCAATATAACACTTTTTATACCGAAAAATCAAAAAAAATATATATAAAATGACAAAAACTTATAAAAAAATAACAAAAATCACAAAAAATTATAAAAAATGAAAAAAAATCACAAAAAAAATGAATTATAAAAAAATGAAAAAATCATAAAATTTTTAAAAAATTACAAAAAATATACAATTCAGTCGAAAGTAAATATAGTTCAATAAAAGTGAGTATGCATATAGTTCAGCTAAAAATGCATCTGGTTCAGCTGAAAGTACATCTGGTTCAGCTTAAAGTGCATCTAATTTAGTGAAAACTACATATAGTTAAGTCAAAAATGCATATAGTATAGTCGAAAATGAATATAGTACAGTCGAAAGTGTATATAGTTCTGTTAAAAATGCATCTGATTCAACTAAAAGTGCATCTGGTTCAACTGAAAGTGCATATGGTTCAGTTGAAAGTGCATATGGTTCAGCTAAAAGTGTATCTGGTTCAATAAAAGTGCATATCGTTATGTAAAACCTGCATCTGGTTCAACTAAAAGTGCATCTGGTTCAGCTGAAAGTGCATATAGTTCAGCTAAAAGTGCATCCGGTTCAGTCGAAAGTGCATCTAGTACAGTCGAAAGTGTATAAAGTTCAATAAAAGTGATTTTTTTTGTGATTTTTTTTCATTTTTTTTATTTTGTGATTTTTTTCATTTTTTTATAATTTTTTGTGATTTTTTTCATTTTTTTTTGTAATTTTTTAAAAATTTTGTGATTTTTTGTGATTTTTTGTGATTTTTTGTGATTTTTTCATTTTTTATAATTTTTTTATGATTTTTTTATTTTCTTTGTGATTTTTTTTTTTTTGATTTTTGTGATTTTATTTATAAAAATACATTTTTTTAATTTTTACAATTTTTTGTGATTTTTTTCATTTATTTTGAGATTTTTTGCATTTTATATAATTGTATGTGTTTTTTTCTATTTTTTATGAAATATGTGTATGGCGTTTTGGTAAATAAAGTAAATAATTAAAAAGTTACATCTATAGGGAATATGAACTTATGGAGGTAGGTAGGAGTAATATAAGTTCAAAAGTGGTACCTATTGGGCATTATTTGATGATTATTTAATTTTCAGGTAGAAGTTCTTACTAATATTTAATTAATGTCGACAGTTATTTGTTTATAGTTTTATGCATGCTTAGGAGTACTATATAGAATTGTTGAGCGGGAAAAAATAGATTTAGTGTATTGTACTACCTTTTTTTTAACGATTTAGGTATCATACTATCAAAATTAACAATTGACATACTGAACTATCATAATGTTCACAAATCAGGTACCACAGTTAAATTAGTTGGATGTAAGTTAGTTTTAATTTTCATTTTGGTCCTATTATTTGTAATTTGTATAAATCTAACCCTTAATTTTTTGAAATGTCTCATTTTAGTATAAATTCAAAAATATATAATTATATCTTATATATATGTATGTATATAATACACACACACACACACACACACACATATATATATATATATATATGTTATATTAATGTATGTATAAAAATATATACAATATAATGCATGTATACATATTATTGTAAATAATGTAAATTCTAGATGATGTTTGTGTATAAAAATAAATTATAAATACTTAACAAATATATTCTATTTACAAAAAATGAATATTTTTTAGAAAAAATAACAATTTTCTTACCGTTTTTTCATAAAAGAATTCAAATAATGATGTGGTCTCAAATAAGTAAAAAAAAAAAACTAATAGCATAAATAAAGACTTAGAGAGATAAAGAGAGAGACGACTAGGGTATATAACCCTAGCCGCCGTATGATTAACAAAGATGTCTCTCCGGAGAGGGGCAAAATTAACGCGATCAATAAAAATGCGCAGCTTATGTCACCGGATCCAACACCTACGAAATCTTTTGCATCCATAGTAAGTTCTCAACCTAAACATTCCAATTTAGCTTTAAAAGAGGTTAGTACTTATAAAGGGGAACCAATGATACACTTTTTGATGGAAGACATAAAAACTTTGTCAGAACCTTTCAAGTATACTTTAGTTGGGAAATTTAGTCATGGTAAGCCGAATATCGAAATGATTAGAAAAGTTTTCAGTAAATTGGATTTGCAGGCCAATTATAACATAGGAGTTGTGGATCACAAACATATTTTAATCCGATGTTTTCATGAGGAGGATTTTACAAGAATTTGGTTGAAGCAAATTTGGTATATAGAAAAGTGTCCTATGAGGGTTTTTAAATGGTCTTATGATTTTGATCCGGAGTATGAGACATCTATAACACCTTTTTGGATATCGCTACCAAAACTACCTATTCATTTATATAATATCTCAAGTATTTTTTCGATAGCTAATGCGTTTGGTAAGCCGTTAAGAGTAGACTAGCCTACTTCTAACCTAACTAGACCAGGTTTGGTCAGGATTTGTGTGGAGGTAGATCTAAATTCTGAGTTAATTGCACGAGTTCGTATTGGGTATGGGGAAAATGGAGGTTTCTGGCAGTATAGCACTTATGAGGATTTACCTGATTATTGCAGCTACTGTTATAGACAAGGTCACACAGAAAATTGCTGCAAGTTCAAAATGCAAGAAAAAATGAAAGAAGCTAAAACGAAAAAAGGGGAAGTCAATAAGAGAGTAGGGGGAAAAAAGAAAACATATTACAAAAACCAAATAATGGGAAAGACAAGGAAAATGCCAATATATACAAACCAAATGAAGGAACATAAAAAGTGGCTATACAACATAAGCCATATAATAGAAGAACTAACAGAAAAGAGAGCACCAAGGAGTGGGTTGCTAGGGTAAATTTTCACAAAAAAGAGGGAGAATCAAGTGTTGCCACTGGTATGGTTAAAAGCATGGAACCTGCAAAAGACAAAGAAGAATTAGTTATAATTGATGATGAAGATGACGAGGATATAGAAGAAGAAATTATATGTGACAAGGGAGAAATCACAAACAATGAAGAGGAAAAAGAAGAAATAAACAAGGTTAATTTGGGAAAATTTGAAGATAAAACAGAAGAGGTAAATGAAAATAATGAGCTAAAAATGGTGCAATATAAGGATAGGAATATTTCTAAAATTTCTAGGAGTCTCTACTGTTCTGAAATTACTAATATTGAAGAATTTAAAAGTGAGGATGAAGGAAATTGGGAAGAAAATTTATCTAAAAGTCAGAAAAAGAAAAAAAAAAGAAAAAGGAGCACGCTAAAGCTAAAGAACAAGAAAGAATCTCAATGAACTTGAGATCATACTCTAATGTGGGGGATAGAAAGAGCTATAATAAATGATTAAGGTCTTAGTTTGGAATGTGAGGGGTATTGGCAACAACCCTACTATAAGAAGAGCTAAAAATATTTGTACTACCAAAAAAATTGCATTGCTGGGTGTATAGAGCCTATGGTTAATGCAGATAAGTTAGAGAAAATCAAAAGGAAACTTGGTTTTGAAGAAGCTTTTGCTCATTCTGATAATAAAATATGGATTTTCCACACTCAAGATTTAATTATTAATAGGGGAACTCAAAATGGTCAATGTGTAAATTTTGAGGTAAAAATGAACACTTATGATATAAGTATTCTGGTGTCCATTGTTTATGCTAAAACTACTCAATACGACAGAAAAGAGCTTTGGGATTTTTTGCATAACTCAAATACTAATCTCCATTGGTTAGTTGCTGACGACTTTAATACAGTTTCTAAAATAGATGATAAAATAGGTGGACTCGACATTAACCTACATGCTGCAAACGACTATCTAGACTGTATGGATGCTACTGGTTTATTTGAGTTAAATTTTACTGGTTCAAGATTCACATGGTGGAATAAAAGAGAAGGGGATGGTACTATTATGGAAAGAATAGATAAGGTTTGCGTAAACCAAAACTGCCAAAGTTTGTTTCAAAATATCTCTTTAGAGCATCTTCCCAAAACAAATTCCGATCATAGTCCTTTATTGGTAACCTTTAATAATGAAGCTGGTAATAATATAAAGAGATTTATATTTCAAAAATTTTGGGTTACTCATAAGGATTATCAAAATTTGATCAAAACTCACTGGAAGGTTCATGTTCAAGGTAATGCTCTGTACTCCCTAGTTCAGAATCTAAAAACTCTAAGGAAAATTCTTTCTAAATGGAGCAAAGATACCTTTGGAAATATTTTTAATGTTGTTAAAGATGCTGAAGATCACGTGGTGAGAGCTGAAAAAGCTTTTGAGCTCAATAATTCCCCTGAAAATAGAACAGAGTTAAGTAAGTGTACTGCAAATTTAAATTATAGATTGAGGATAGAGGAAGAGTATTGGAAGCAAAAAGCAAATATTAAATGGGTTCAAGATGGAGATGCAAATACTAAATTTTTCCATGGAGTGGTTAAAAAGAGAAGAGGTAAATGCAGAATTAATATGATTAAAAATTCTTTAAATGAAGTAATAACTAATAAAAAAGATATACAAGATGAAGCTGTTACTTTCTTTAAAGACTTGTTGGCAGCTAATGGAGACCACAAATTTGATTATCCTAGTCTAAAAGTGGTCTCTAAATGTATAAGGATGAGGATAATGATTATTTGGTAAATGATATCAGTTTGAAAGAAGTTAAATTGGCAGTTTGGGATCTTAACAAGAGTAGTGCTCCTGGTATAGATGGGTATACTGGCCATTTTTTCACTTCTTGCTGGGACATAATCGGTGAAGATATTCTTTTGGCGGTTAAACAATTTTTTGCTGGCTCTGTTCTCCCCAAAGCAATGACCACTACACTCATTGCTCTTATTCCAAAGAAGACAAATCCAGATAAGTATTCTGATTTTAGACCTATCAGTTTATGCACTTTTTGCAATAAAGTGATTTCTAAAATTATGTCTACTAGATTATCTACCATCCTAAATGATATTATTTCAGATAATCAAAGTGGTTTTGTTAAGAATAGAGATATTGTTGATAATATTCTATTATCTCAAGAGTTTATCTCTACCTTGAATAATAAAAGCAGTGGCAAAAATGTAGCACTAAAGCTTGATATGAAAAAAGTATATGATAAGATATCATGGCACTTTCTTGTTTCCGTGTTGAGAAAATTGGGTTTTAGTGAAGTTTGGATTGATAGAGTGTGGAGATTAATTTCCGGTAATAATATTTCCATTTTGGTTAATGGTGCTTTATCAGGGTATTTCAATCCAACTAATGGTCTGAGGCAAGGTGATCCACTGTCTTCTAGCCTATTTATTCTATGCTCAGAGGTCTTATCACAAAATCTCAATTCTTTGGTGCAAAAGAAAAGTTGGAAACCTTTCAAGTCACCTATTGGTTCACCAGTTGTTACACATCTAGCTTTTGCAGATGATCTGATCATTTTTAGTGGTGCAGATAAGGGTTCTTTAAGACATATTAAAAAAGTTTTGGGGCAATATTGTAAAGACTCTGGTCAAGAAGTTAATCTTGAGAAAAGCTTCATGTATATCTCTAAAGGGGTGTCTGATGATAGAAAAGAAGCAGCAAATAAGATACTTAATATAGGCATTAAAAAGCCTCCTTTTACCTACTTAGGTTGCAAGTTGTACTCTGGACATAAAACGTGCATCCTATTTCATGAATTGATTCTAAAAGTAAGAAGTAAACTCTCTGGATGGAAGACTCAAAATCTTAATATGGGAGGTAAACTTGTTCTTATTAAATATGTGTTACAATCAATTCCCGTGTATACTTTGGCAGCTATGAACCCACCAAAACTGGTTATTAAAAAAATTGATAATATGTTAGCCAATTTTTTATGGGGTAATGTTGAAGGAAAAAACAAATATCATTGGCTAAATTGGAAAAATGTTTGTAGGCCTACTAATG
Source organism: Primula veris (assembly GCA_963682055.1). Lineage (NCBI taxonomy): Eukaryota > Viridiplantae > Streptophyta > Magnoliopsida > Ericales > Primulaceae > Primula > Primula veris. The sequence continues at coordinate 30,508,625 of OY821750.1, read as the reverse complement.
AAGGTGGTTTAGGATTAAGAAGTTTTAAAAGCATTACAGACACTTTTGCTTTAAAGCTCTGATGGAATTTTAGAACCAAAAATACCTTATGGACCCAATTTATGAAGATAAAGTATTGCAAGAAAAAACATCCAAATGATATCGAGGTTATTAAGGGAACCAATACCTGGGCTAGAATGCTTCAAGTTAGAGAAACTGCAGAAAAATCGCTGGTCTGGCTTGTCGGAGAAGCGAAGATTTCTGTAAATCTTGATAATTGGAATGAAGAAGGTCCTATAAAAGATCCCAATATTGATAATAAGTGTTTAATCTCTAATATTATTAATAATGGAGAGTGGAACATGAATGAGATTAAGAAAATCATCCCAAGCTATCGATTTTACCAGTTTGAAAAGAAGCTAAATTACTAAGGAGATAAAAAACATCATGCTATTTGGAAAAATACGGAAAGTGGAGATTTCTCGTTTAAGTCGGCATGGGAAATTATAAGGGAGAAATTCGCAGTCAATTGGATTTATGATATGATTTGGGACAAAATAATACCTTTGAAGGTATCTTGTTTCAATTGGAGAGCCATTCACAATGCAGTTCCTGTAGATAACGGTGTTAAGAAACTTGGAGTTCAATTGGCCTCAAGATGCGAATGCTGCAACAATCAGGAAGAAAATTTAGAGCATATCATAAGCTCTAGTGACATAGCAAATATCATTTGAAAATACTTTGGAGACAGTTTGGGCATTAGGTATAACAATCTTAGTACAAGGAGTAGATTTATTACTTGGTGCTCATTCAAAACTTCTTCTACTTTATGCCAAAAAGTCAGTAAAGTTATTCCAGCTTTTATTATGTGGAGTTTGTGGAAAGCCAGATGCGCAAGTAGGTATGATAATTTGATTATGGATCTTCAAAATATCATCAAAAATGTTATTGATCATATTCAAATTTATACTATGAAAGATAGAAGTTTTCCTGTCAATTGGAAATGGATTGAGCTTCATGTAATCAAACCTGTTACTAAGTTTAAAAAAACCATTATTGTGAAGTGGGAAAATCCTTCTAGTGGGAAAATGAAAATGAATACTGACGGGTGTTATAAGAGCAGTACAAGAAAAGGTGGAATTGGGGGTTTATTGAGAAATGATAAAGGTGATTTTGTTTTAGGGTTTTCAGCAATTAGTGACTATAATACGGGTGTGGAAGCTGAGGCTATAGCCATTTTAAGGGGTCTTCTATTGTGTGATTATAATGATCTAATTATAGAAAGCGATTCTCTTCAGTTGGTAAACATTATAAATAAGAAAACTAAGTGCCCTTGGAGAATAAGAGAAATTATACTTTCGATAGAAGAAATTTTGAGAAAAGGTTCTTATCTGGTTAAGTACGTCGAAAGAGAAACAAATAAAGGTGCAGATTTGTTGGCTAATCGTGGTTGAATGTCTGAAGAACTAATTTCATCGGATATAAATAAGTTTCCTAAGGAACTAAAGAGTATAATTAAGCTCGAGAAGAAGGGTATATCATACCTGAGAACGAGAAAAGAGACATGATAAATGGGTAGCGGAGCATCGTCGTCATTTCTCCTTGTCTCTCTATCTGCATCTATCTGTAATAGATGAAAATGGGAAAGTGAAGTGGTTGATGGCAAGGATCTAGGCAGATATTACATAAATGGTCCTCAGAGTTCTCTCTATTTGAAGATTATTTTGAAGATGTTGCTTTTGAGGATTGAAGTTTTATTTTATCTTTTAAAGCTCATTGTAAATAGTTTTGATTTGTTTTGTATCACCTGTTTTGACTTTGTGGGGTTTTCCCCCCGCTTATTTTTTCCATCATCATTAATAATAAAAAAGTGGGTTTTCCCCACCATTAATTTAAAAAAAATAAAAATTGTGGTCTCAAATAATTTTTGCTCGAATGTTATAAATATAAAACTTACTTTATTTTCGTTTAAGAGAAAGTGTAGAAAAAAAAATTATAAAAAAAAATCAAATAAAATCTAGTCAAATAATATGTTTTTTTAAACTGACATACTTATTATGTATGTATATGTATGTGTTTTAGTAGAAACATTGTAAATTGTAATGTTTCGAAAAAACATGATTAAATTTATACAAATTACAAATAATATGACCAAAATAAAAAGTGAAACTAAATTTTATCTAACTAAATTAACGTCAGTACCTGAATTGTGAATATTATGATAGTTCAGTATGTCAATTGTTAATTTTGGTAGTCTGATATGTAAATCGTTATAAAGCATATATTACAGTACAATAAATGTATTTTTTTCCATTGAGTTTTTGTGAGATAGTATTCCCCTCCATCCCTAAAATAGTAAAATGCAGTTCATGTAGTATGTTTAATCACAAGACTAAGTGTACTGAAATGTTAAGTACTAATTAAGTGTACTGAAATGATCATGTATAACTTTTCTAATTCTTTGCACTCTTGTACATTATCACGTGATTATAATTTACTCGAGATAATACTAATGAGCTAAAATAGTAACCTTACCGCATACCTATAATATATCATTTTCGATGAGAAGATGAAAAGAAGCCATAATCGAGATAAACTATATAGTATTAGTGGAGGTAATAGTTGGAATTCATATATATATATATATATATAACGCAACAGTATCATCTAAAATTTTACTATGCATTGTACTAAGAATCTACATCATAACTAAGAGTGCAAAAAAAGAGCTCATCAAAAGGAGGTTATCTAGGAAAAAAATACCATATTTGAGATTTCCAAAGCTCACAACTGGCACACACATTAATATTGGTATTTCGAATTCAAAATTTCAAAACTATACAGTCTTGCAATTTAAATTAACTCGATACATTAACATCACAGACAAGGTGCTGAGACCAATGGAATTTCTGCATGAAAAATAGTTGTATGAGTATAAAAGATGACTCTTAATAGTTAAAAACATTTTGAAATATTGTCTTTTAACCACTGTCCTCATACTAAATCAAGGCACTCATATATCCCTGCATGCATGTAGCTGGTATTGATACCATGATATTCACCAACAACTCTCTTGTAGCTACCCAATTTTGTAACAAGTGTTGTACTACTACTAGTACTCTAGCCTACTATAAAATTATTATAGGTTTAGTACTAGTGAATTAATAATATTTGGTCCACTCACATCATCTGCAACAACAGTGATATTAACCGGTTGTTAGATAAAATTGTTAACTAGTATACATGTTTTTATTTCATAATAGCGTTGTTAACTAACTCATTAAATTTAATATTATTAACATTGTTGTTATATTTAACAACAAAAGTTAACATAGTTAATTGATGACATGTCAATTTGGTTGACTAACTCCTATATTAAATCTTACAATAAAGCAAAAATAACACATTCTGGGTTTATTATTTGTTTACTATAATTTTTTTTTTATTCGAAATTAATTATTTATTATAAATTAATAAGTAATGCTGTTAAAAAAATGCATTAATATGACACTTATATGATTGTTAAGATTAACATATATATGTGACAGTTAACATACATATGTGTCACTATTTAACAATAAAAATTTAACATAACTAGTATAGATACTCTTATAAAGTTACAACAAGTCAAGTAAATAATTGGCATATATATGAGAAATTTTTGTTTACATCCTATAGTTATCAAACTCTAAAACTTTTCAAACCTGATTTCCAAAAAATCACACCTGAACATTTCTTACTACCTACAACTTAAATGTAATTAAAAAGATCCCACACTCATTATCTCTTTCTCATATCATGGGAAATCACATTCTTTTCAACTTTATCTCTATCTACATATATGCAATGGTGAAGTTCTATTTCTATATTCAGGCTTTCTAGGGTTTTTTTAGTTATGGGAATTTGAAGGGGAAAAAAGCACTAATTACTTATGTAAAAAAAAAAAAAACAATACAATACTCCAATAGTATTTGTGCCCTATACAATAACCACTATTTCCTCCTCAAGTATGTACGATATATATGAATTGAGAAAAACAGTATGTAGGTATTTATTTTGTCCATGATTAATATACTAATGCGACTTTCTAACTAGTAAAAAGGCATTAGTCGAGTTATAAGTAGAGGAGTTATAAGGTGAAAAGGTAGAACTTTTGTAAGGGTCCTATTTTTATCGGTCCTTGATCGGATTTGTAGTTGGAAGTTTGTCGCTAAGGGGGTATATCCTTAGAATGTACTTGCATGGTTGCTGTTTAATAAAATTTCAGTTTATGCTATAAAAAAAAAAAAAAGCATTACTCAGTTATCAACCACACCTTACATTTAAAAACGAAATTTCTTCTTTATGGTAAGGGATATATCCCCGCTATAGCTAGTAAACGAAACTTTTGAAGAAGTTTTCTGTTAATTAATTATACAAGATCTACAACTTCAGTAATAATTCTTCTTTTAAAATAATTATATGCATCACAAAATAGCTAAACAAGCTCTCTCTCACACTATATGATATGCATAGATGAATAAAAATTGAGACTCAATAACGTGAAGTGTCAGCAAAAAAAACGGAATAGATATATAATAAGATGGGGTATCTGATCCATACAAAACATGTTCACTTAGGGAATGCTGGTCCCAAACACCCTACAAATTAATTATTGCAAATAAAAAATTCATAAATGAAGTAAAAAGATGGTGAAATAGAATTTTTAATTCTGGCCACTTGTTTACATGTCTTAATCTCGTTAGTCCATGTTTCGGTTTTGGGTCCAATATTTTTATAAAACATAAGTCACAGTTCAATATTCCTGCCATGTTTGATCTGTAAGATAGCATGGTCCTCAATTTCTATAATTATTTAATATTTAGAGTATCTCATTTTATGATATAATGAACTCATGTACGTGTAATTTCTGATATTGGATTCTATTCAAGCTAGCATGTAGCTATGAGAAATAAATAACTGAAATTAAACTATTAGTGAATAAAAATTATTGGAAAAAAAAAACCGTGTTTTCATAATATTGATTATTCAATAGGTTTGATAGTGGATTCTATTCAAGCCAGACAGTAGCTATGAAAAATAAAGAACTGAAATTAAACTAGTAGTGAATAAAAATTATTGAAAAAAATTCAGAGTGTTTTCATAAATTTTGATTATTCAAAAAGTTTGTACGACGAACTTGAAGAAAAGCCGGGGAGAGAACAAGAGTTGTGCTATGAATTAATTTTGTTAAAAGAGTAAAAGTGATGATATAAATAGAGAATTTTTGACATAAACTCTCGTAGAGATTCAATATGTACTATCAGAACATGTATATAAGGGTAAATTAATGATTCATATTAATTATTTGCGAAAGTTTGTGTCTAAAAGTCTCATTATATGACCACTCACAGCCTAACTATTAAATTTTTGGCATAGATGGTCATGTTCTCTTACTATCCTGAATAGTCGTCACCAAATATATTATTTATTTTTGGTAACATTTTGAGCCGAATGATTAGCAACTCCGGAATATTTAAACAAGTATATATATTAGGACCGTTTCGAGTGTTACATCCGCGCATCTTATAACTCAAAACATATTTTTTCACTAAAATTTAATAATTATGGTATAAAAAGTAGCATGCATCAAAACCTCTATAAATTTTCTAAATTTCATAAAACACAAAATTCACTTTATAAGTAATATATATGATTCTCTTGGTGAATATAATAGTAATAAAATATCATGGGGTTCATATTTTTGTGGTTGAAAAATTGTTATGATTATTAATGATAATAAACAAATAAAAAAATAATATATAATTATTATAAGAAAATTAATAAGAAAGCTGGAATTTTGTGTAAATTTAAACGGTTGCTTAAAAGATATAAAATATGTTAGATTTAAAGAAATGGTTAAAGTTAATGATATCAATTCGCTAATAGTTTATTGAAGAATTAAGGAAGACCTTGTTATGAAATTAATTAAGGATTTTGTTATGCAATCATACTCCAAAGAGTCCCAACGTAACTACGTGAGTTTTACTCAGAAGTATACTGAATAATAGTTTAGAATTATCTGAGGTTCCAAAGTTGTATAAATTAATGACCAATTATAAATTCATTAAGTGTTTGGTAACACGTCTAAATCCTGTGATTTAATTAATGTGATTATCTCGTGGTTCAACTACATGTCTTCATCAAGCTATAGGGTTAAAGCAAGTTTATTGATATTGTTATATAAGAGGTGAGCCGGCTCTAATTATTATTTTAGAATCTTAGATTTTTAAAACAACAATAATTTAATGAATTATAATGATTTCATATATCAATCGACTTGAGGAAGACAGAATATGCAAATTACAAGGGAAATTCCCGGAAGATTTCAAAATTCTGATTCCAATATAGCCAAAGACGAAGTTTTCATTCGATTCGTCATACATACCCCCAACGACGTACTTAGCTAGTGCCCTAAAATATTCGCTATGGTTTAGGAAGTTCCTAAACCCCGAATAGAATTTCTTCCGGAAATATGGTACAGTATGAAAGAAAAAGGTACACTGGGAATTTTCTTTTCTTGTTCTCAATTGCTAAATTACTAACGGCTCGAAACCATCCGTCTACTGGTTGAATTTCGAAATACCGAGTATCATGGACTCATCTGGAAAATTTATAAAATTGATCTATTTACACGACATGCCCTAGTGGTGCTCAATTTTATATTGTGTAGAGACTAGTTTATAGTGTCAGTATGCAGGTGTGTATATATATACTACTATATGGAGTACCTAATTGTCACTACAAAAAAATACTCAAATAGCAACGGAATTAGTGACGGTATTTTTTTTACGAGCTTATTAGCGACGGTTTTGTGACAGTTTAGTCAATTTGCGATAGATTTGTGACAACTTTTTAAATTAGCGAAAGGTTTGTGACAACTTTTAACTCTCACTAAATCAAACTTTTTAACCATGGTTGTGATTTACTTCAAATCAATTAGGGAATCATATTAGTTTTCAGCACTAATGCTTAAATGTTAATTGATGGACAATATATTTTAAATTTTTTGGTATAATTTTCATGAGTAACTGAATTAGCCACTGCCCTTTTCTTATTATTACTCTTGTAATGGTGGAGTGGAATGGACTGTACTTGGTACTAATTTTGTGTCGTGGACACAAGTTAAGATACTTTATTCTTATTTTGTAAAAAGTTATAATTTGCCATGCACCTTTTTGTATTTACATATGAACATAAAGAATGTGTTTAAATCACGATAACTAGGATTTTATCTTGATTGAGAGCCTTGATAGCTTGGAAAGTTATTATCAAGACAACTAGATTGACTCCTAAAGTGTTAAAAATGGTTGTCTATTAACTTTAGAAACTTTCTACTCAAGTTGCCTATATAATAATATAACTCATACGTGTGTATGGATATATGCATTTGTAAGTTATCCGTGATTTTTCTATATATCTGTATCTTTCTTATCTAATAAAACTTTTTGTTTAATCAAAGTTAAAATTGACAAGTTTACCTTTATCCTCAATTAATTGCCTCAAGTTCGGGTGATTAAAGCACAATTAGTAAACAATATTATCCCACGTCTCAAAGATAATGCAACACATAAGAATTTTAATTTAATTGCTATTATTTGTCTGATGTTGATTGCAAAATATCTTACTTATTTAAGATAAGCGCTATTATTCTCTACTTTTAAGTTCTATACTTTTGTATGGATCAATCATGCGTGATATTATCTAAGTTCTACACGAAATAAAAGATAGAAGTACTTTGATGGATCGGATCATCCATATATATAACTATATAAGGCTTACTTATAAGATATATATAATCTCAAAACATTTATTTTATAATAATCTCAAAATCCGAAATATAAAACATAACAAGGTTAAAGAATAAATATTAATACTTCTTGTAATTTGAAGTTTTAATCTCTTGTTTTTGTTAATCAATATTTGATAGGCAGAGCGGAGAGCATAGATCAATGAAATTGTTATCGCCGTCAACCTGATCATGTTAATTTTGAGAAAACTTTCCGTACTTTGATCACTTATATAAGGGTTGATCAATTTTGATCAAGTAAACGAGAACACAATTTCAAATTCCCGTTTATATCGATATTATATTTGGTACATTTTTAGTATGTCCTATATAAAGAGACGGAACCAAAACACACTTTTTACCGTTTGTTTTTTTCAATTTTGGTGCAAGTGTTTTAACTCAGCCCAAAGCAAGTAATAAAAATCAAAAATTATGTGCCATAATTTTTGACCAATCCCTCATGGACTCATGCATGTTTGCATTTACCATAGGTAAACTGTTCAAGTCCCACCATACAAGAAATTGTTGAACTAGAAATGAGAAAACAGTAAGAATATCAAAGACTAGACAACCATTTAAGAGGGATTTCTTCAACTTTTTCTTAATTTTCTATGCTAGTTAAGCCTATGATCTGAATTAATATAACCTTTTCCTCAATTGCTGAGTTGTTGTTTTTTTTTTTTTGAAAAAATTGCTGAGTTACTTAACTGATAAAGACCTTGACTAAATAAAAGTGAGAAAAGAAAAGTTGTTACCTTTCAATTTCCATCAGTGTCAACATTTAGCAGACGGCATGCAAGGCCTCAATATAAAATCGAGTCAATATTAAAATGCGTGGTGGACCTGGTGGTATTGAATCATGTCATAGACTCGTAATTTTCACTAAGATTTGATACTATTATTAGTCATAACTCGCAAATCGCAATTGATTTGATATTTTTTTTGCGAGAGACTACTTTATTAGTATTTGTTATACCTGAAATCGAAATAAAGATAGCAGTTAAGTTATTACTATTGAGTTGCTGCACTTCCTAATGAATTGAAATGGATGAATTTTGATATTGGTCATCGGATCAAAAAGTAACGGCGAGGACAAATCGTCCTATGTTATAGTATGAGAAAATTATGTCGGTCAAGTAATTATATAGAACGAGTTTGATATTCGTTAGAACAAACTTGTTTTATGGTTGTTACCCTTTAAACGAACTTATTATGGCCATATTCAGAATGCTGAATGATCGACTACCAGACCGATTTATTATGGCCTTGATTAGCCGAGTAAATTTGCGAACTTCTAAACTATTTAATTGGTTTTTGAAAAACTCATATAACAAAAAAAATTCCGTTCAATTGTTTTACTGAAGTACGCGTTTAATTATAAATTGGCATTAATATTTACGTATTATGCATGCATCTTGTTAAAATTTTGTTTATGAGCAGAATTTAGCTAGCTTTGTTAAATGGTCATTTTCTGAGTAATATTGCAATTCTAGTTGTGGGAATACTTTATTTAAATGTCCATATCAGCTGGTGTCGTCACTTTTTCACCCTCCATACCCCTGTTTATATAGCCATACCACCCTGTCAGGAAAGTAACAGAAAAGAAAAAGAAAAAAAGGAATTTGTTTATATAGGAGCTTTATGAAATTATGAATCAATGAAAATTTTAAGTTGGCATGAATTTATATTAATGTCCTTGATTAGTCATTTTTCGGTTTAAATATTTTTTGTTGAATCCTGTTATTCATTATGCATTCGGATTTAAATATAATTGTTAAAGTTCTATATTTATATTTTTATTTATGTGCAAAGCAAGACACGTTTATTTATCAATTATAACAATTTAGCTCTCACTATATATATAGGTATCGCTACTTATTCAAATAGCTCAAGATCGAAAACTCTTGTGAATGAAGTGAACAAATAATGTGCTAACTACTTACCAATTATTGGTAATCCAATTTGCTCAATATCTTTGTAAGACATAATGCTATTAGAAATTTCGAATAGATATTTGATAAATGAAATACGTCCCAATATAAGTAGTAACATTAATTTATGCTGGCTATCAATAATTATTAATAAACTATTCTAGCTAGAGACCGGTAAACCTTGCCCGTCCTGTATTAAGTTGAAAACTATTTACAAGATTTGTGACGATTTCAGATCTTCTTGAACGTGTAATAATCAAATGATTCATTGCTCAAATTATGGGTATAAATTAGAGTGAGATAATTAAATTATGAACTTAAGTACACTAGGTCAACTTTGGGCAAAGAAAAACTTACTAGGTCAACTTATCTTCTGCGTTTGAGCAAATCAAGTAGGGACAGTTTTTTGAAATATTCAAGTCTGTTGCCTCTGCATTGTAATGGGATTTACAAGAAAATTTGTGCCTATAGTTTTTATATGTTTTTATATATTAAAGATACATGATAGAATATCAGCCGGAAAAATAAAATGTATATACTAGTTTTAACATATGCAAAAGAATTTTTTATATTTAGATCAGAATGAGTTCAAAGTAACGAGGGTGTATGATAAGCCAATTTCAACCAGTTTCAGGTGGTATAATGTTCTCGATGAGCCGTTACGTTACAAATCACAAATCGGGGGTTTAAGTGTTCAATTGTTGCTTTCCATCATTTGTTAGGAGACTCAAAAGTAACGAGATTCAATCATTCGATTTAATCCGATCATAATTTTCAAGATTACTGGAAAGATGATCGTAATTTGATCATAAATGATTAAAAAAAAACTGTTATTTTCATACTTACTAATCTATTACAGAATACAAGTTTTTATACTAATCGGATAGAAGTTTCAAACTTTAGACGGTTACTAGGCAGTTTATTAACTGCTCCATCACAACCATTGATCTGGGCCACATGTCACGATCCTAACAGATCCGTTAATTTAATCCTACGGCACACATACATTTAATCCTACCGTTCTAACACTAAAAAAAAATACCCAAATAGCGACGGGATTAGTGACTGTATTTTTTGTTACGAGCTTATTAGCTACGGTTTTGTGACAGTTTAGTCAATTTGTGACAGATTTGTGATAGTTTTTTAAATTAGTGACAATTTTATGACGGGTTTTGACTCTCACTATAATATAAGTTACATAACCACGCAATTAATATTTTTAATTGTCAATGTAATACGGTAATTGAAAACAACGGATAGTGTGGATGTCCTTATAATATATGAAGAACAAATAACTCCTCTTCATGTACGTAAATTTATGAAACCAGAATTAAAAAAAAAAAAATGAGACAATTCGGAATTAGTGACGGATTTTTTTTACAAAACTGTTGATCAAAATCAACGCGACTGATTTGAGCTTAATGCGGATTTTTGTTGGTTGGAGACCACTTTTGGACAAATTTAGTCAATACCTAATCCGAACTTTTCTTTGGTTTGCCTTGCGAAGTTATTAAAAAAGAGGCTTACAGTCATTTTACTAAACTAATCATTTCTAAGTAGGTAAAAATAGGGGGACTACAATTTATATCCCGTATAACTTGATACTAATAGTATCTAACTATCTATATCGCTGTAAAAAAAAAAAAAAACCAAATAACCATGAGAATTGTGACAGATCTTTTTGTTATGAACTTATTAGCTACGGTTTTTATGACAGATTTATAATAAAACAGTTAATTTGTAACAGTTTTACGACATGCTAGTGAATTTGTAACAGTTTAATAACAGATTTCGACTCTCATAGTATCGATATTAGTTAGTTTGTGGTGTATGTACGATATATATATATATATATATATATATGTACTATAAAGAGAGATACACAATCATAATTCTCACCTTCAAATCTCAATATCACTTCTCCCTCACTCACTACCTATATGATCATCCTTTTCACTTTATAATCCAACGGTTTAGAATAAGCCACATGGACTCCTCCTCCTCCTCCTCCTCCGCCGTCTCGTCGTCCTCCAAATCTTGCGACCCTTTCGATGGCCTGCTCGCCAGAGCAGGCTACAAAGTTCGGTCATCTGAACTTGACCAAGTTGCCAACCGCCTCGAACAACTAGAAAACATCATGACAAACGCGCCTAATTTCAACGACGACGTTGTCCATTATAACCCTTCCGACCTCGCCACTTGGGTAGACTCTCTTTTATCCGACAAATGGACGGAAAGCCCACAAGAAGTCGTGTATGCTAATGCTCCTCCCGTGGAGCATAGGGTGATTCCGTATCCGGTCCTTGAAGAGGACTCAGGAATCCGATTGGTGCACCTTTTGGTGACTTGTGCGGAATCCGTCCAACGAGGCGACTACTCGTTGGCGGGGTACTTAATCGACGAGATGCATGGGATGATGAAACTTGTCAACACGGTTAGCGGGATAGGGAAGGTCGCGGGGTACTTCATAGACGCATTGACACGTCGTTTGTTCATGGACCCTCAAGGTTCGATGGTCCATATCGAGAATGAGGTTTTGTACCATCACTTCTACGAGGCGGGCCCTTACTTGAAGTTCGCACACTTCATGGCAAACCAAGCGATCTTGGAGGCTTTCGAGGGGCACGATTGCGTTCACGTGGTCGACTTCAACCTTATGCATGGGTTGCAGTGGCCAGCCCTGATTCAGGCTTTGGCTCTGCGCCCGGGCGGGCCGCCCATGCTCAGACTGACGGGCGTCGGCCCGCCTTCCCCAGACGGACGCGACGCCCTGCGTGAGGTCGGCCTTCGCCTGGCTGAGCTGGCACGGGGGGTCAACGTCAGGTTTGCCTTCCGTGGTGTGGCGGCGTCCAGGCTAGACGACGTCAGGCCCTGGATGCTGCAAGTGAACGCGAACGAGGCCCTTGCGATGAACTCGATAAACCAGCTTCACAAGCTGCTCGGGTCGGGCCAGGATCTTGCCCCGACCCGGGTGGATAGTTTCCTAGCCTGGATACGAGGGCTTAATCCGAAGATCATGACGGTCGTCGAACAAGAGGCGAACCACAACCAACCCTTGTTTCTAGACCGGTTCACGGAGGCGTTATACTACTACTCTACCATGTTCGATTCGCTAGAGGCCTCTTCGGCCCTGCCCGAAAAGACCCTAGCCGAGATGTATATACAACAAGAGATACGTAATGTGGTGTGTTGCGAGGGTTCAGCTCGGGTAGAGAGGCATGAGCCGCTAGACAATTGGCGAGCACGCCTTGTTGGGGGCGGATTTAGGCCACTCCATTTAGGGTCTAACGCGTATAAACAAGCGAGTATGTTGCTAACGTTGTCTTCGGCCGAGGGGTACTGCGTCGAGGAGAGGGAAGGGTGTTTGACGCTCGGGTGGCATAATCGACCGCTCATTGCGGCTTCGGCTTGGCAGCCTGTTCCTGGCTCAAAACCTCAACTCTGAGTTTAGGGCAGAATAATGAGTTCTTTTTTTGTTGTAAAATTTTGTAATTGGGGTCCAATTTTGGACAATTTATTCTATTCACGTTACTCTTAGTAAAAAATTCCTCATCAACATTGTCAATATTTTGTTTGTGTGGGTTGTTAATTAAATTAGTCTGCTTCGTGTTTAAATAATTTAATTTACACAAATTACTAACTACAAATCATTGAAATAAAAATCAACTGAGCTTTAGATAAAATAATACGTAATTATATAGGTAACATATCAAATTTATACTATTTGTATTAGTAGCATAAATTAGACCATACTACTACGGACTACAAGATTGTGAGCAAATTAATTTAAAAAAAACGGGGTGTTGAAATGTGACGTCTCATCTTGTTCTAGTACTGTACTACTCTTTTAAGTTTTTAAGTAAAGAGATGGTAGAAAATTAGTAGTCCGTTTTTTATGTATTAAAAAATAGCGGTAACAAAAAAAAGGTTTTATAAACTCCGCATATTTGATCATTGAGAACATGAGTACAAAGTAAGGGAGCACGGAAGATATATAGAACAGTGGGTATAATATTTGGACTCCGAGAACATATTATATGGTTATTTTGATATTTTTTGAAACAAGGGACCTTATCAAAAATTATCAGCAAATGGGAATGAGTCCGAATTGCAATTTCTTATAAGTTGTAATTAAGTACCATTTCTTATAAGTTGTAATTAAGTACCATTTCATGATCCACAATAGAAACTACCTTAAAATGTTTTGTGATATTGTTTCTTTATGCTACAGATCTTATATAATATTCTTGTGACAAATTTGGACCACTTAAAATGAATGGGTTAGTCACTGTAGTTTTAGCAAATAAAATTGAGTAGTGTTGAACTTATAAGTTTAATCGAGACAGACCTTCAATAAATGTGCACATTCTGTAATTGGCTACTAAATGACATGGAGTTAATATCCTACTTACCTATTTCATTATTGATATAAACAATGTTAGATGACATGACTATTTAGGTTGGTGGATATATCTATTTGATGACCTAAAAAGGCTAATTTGTTAAATTTGTCTTAATCTAGTATTATCTAGAGATAAAGTTTTTTAATCAAACGAATATATGGACGATAGCTTCATTTAACCAAACATGAGTAAATTTCACAAACAATTTCAATGAAACAACTCATGCAAAAGTATATGTAACATTCATGTATTCATAATTTATTAGCATTATGTCCGAAACATATCATATCATTGATTCATTGTAGTGCACCAAATGATGCAGTTTCATAGCAACTTTAATCTGGGATGGGGATTGTTACCAATTTTGCTTATATTCACTTTTTGAAATGATTTGCTTTATGAAGCAAAATAACCCTACTTACCTATTGAAATTGATGAAGAGAGGTACCACTCACTTGTTTGTGGGTCACTTCACATTTAATCTCCATTTGTACACAGAATCTTTTTTCATATGGAATATAAGTAAAATATATAATTTTATTACTATGTCTAATTTTAATCGATTTATAAATTTTACATTTTAATTATATGATCAACTTTTAAAAAAATTTATTCCGACAATTTTGATACAAGTTGTTGGCCGTTTAAAATTGCACGTAATTTCGTAATATTAGACAATTAAATAGAAACGGATGGAGTAGTGTATATGTTGTTTTATTTTTTTAGTAAAATATTACTTCTGTTGTTACAGACATCGATATCGTCCAGGTCGCACTAAACTCAAGAGAAACATTTTATTTCAGTTTTGAATTTTCTCATTACTCAATAGTTACTGTGTTCGATAAAACAAGAAATGTAGGGTATATAACACGTGGTTTTGATTGGTATTAATTGCATAGTAAGAAATAATATGCCATACAAATGTGCCAATGTGGTTGCACGATTATGGCTGGCTAATTAAGCCTATTGGTAATCTTCTAATTTTACTGTAGCAATTATGACAAAAAGCTACACATTTTGCTTAATTAGTAGTGTACCTTACTTTATGATGGATACTTTATACAAGGCTCATACCAAGACTGGTAAATAATTGCTCATCATGATGTTATTTATTGTTGTGCATATGTTTGTGTAAATGTTACATTCAAAGCGGGCTTATATAATATCCATCAATATGCACACAATGTCGTATGTCTATTAAATGATAATGTTATAATGAACACAATGTCTAGAAAACAACAACACAAGGTCTAGAAAAGTCTTTTTATCGAGAAAAACATTATCAGAGCCAAACTAAACAAGCAACGTTATGAAAGTTATCTCAAAATTATTCGCTATTAATTTTAGAAATTGCAAATAAAACGATGACTAACCAAAAAAACGAACAAATGGAGTTCGTTAATGATAACCTCAACAATTTTAGTGCCATCTTTTGCAAAGTAGCTAAAAAAATTCAAGAATTTATGTTCTATATATGTATTGATATTTTTGATAAGATTCCAGAGAACATATCTCTACCGCCATAGATTATAATTCTGTGAATGGTAAGACACCAAATAACAGAAAAAGGTGCAGTTACAGAATCTAATTTATGGGCAATTTGTTGGTGATTGTGTATGCAGAAACTGATGGGGCATTGTAGAAAAAGGACCCCAGTGGCATCCAGTAAGGGGATATCACATCAATTTATCACATTATTGTTAAATAAATTGTTGTTTTGTCCTTCAACTTTCTTTCACAATTTTATAGTCCAAAGTTTCGAAAGCATGCCCTACTAGTCCATAATATTAGCGGACACTCGTCTAACATCGATTATTCATTTGTTATTTTTGTGTGAATTACACACATGCTTAAAATAGTTATTTGGTTTCCTCTCCTTAATCCATGTATGATCATGATTGGCGATGGGGAAAATACATACAAGAAACAAACAGAAAAATCATTTGATACTAGATCTCAGAACTAAAACTTGTCTCCTTTGATTCAAATTTTTGCAACTAGTAATGTTTCAATCTCAATTATGGGTTTGGTTGAAGCTACCGTTTTAAAAAGATAGCTTCTAAACTTTGTGAACGTCTTTTACGCTTTACTTTTCATGTTGTAAAGCAATATTAATCAAGAGAATGACAGAAGTAGAAGGAGCGTTATCACAAAATCTACAGTTACCCCCATATTATCAAAAACCTTACTAGTACTAGTAAGTGTATATTTAACATGTAAATTTATATGAACACGCTCTTTTTCGAATGGTGACTCCACCACCGATCGAAACTAAGGGGACCATATTTAGCTAGTTATCATGAACCAAAGGTGTCATATAAGAGGGGTTATGTCCCTCTCTCTCACTCTCCATATTTCTCCATCTAACTATTTGCTTTGCAAATGTGACTGTCTAATTACCTGTATACATCCCTTTCGTAGGCCTCACAACTCAAAACTCGTTATGCACTTGCATAAGCTTTTCTAAGGGCTAGCTACTACTAGTTCATGCCATGTGCATATATCAAATATAGGAAAAAGAAAAGAGGTAGCTAGTATCACTAGGGAATATAGTATTATTGAGCTACGTGGCTGACTATGAATATCCATTTACGTGACCTTGCATTTAAAATTCAAAAACTAGTACTTTAAAATTTCACATAATATCCACTGTATCATAAGTTCATAACATTATACTATATGAGTACTTTAAATTTCATGAGAGGTGTCAGAATTATTAGTAACAAAAACTTTAGTAAGTGAAGTATTTACTCCGTGAAAAATCGACTAATATTAAGAGATTAAGAATATTGGTGGAAATTAAAGTTAGTGTTCAGACAGACTTGTTTCTATAATGGGGTGATATTCAATCGTGGAAAATGTATCGCTAAATGAGAAGTAAAATTGATAGTTATTGTAAAACTGAAATACGTCGTCATACGTTCTAGAACTAAGGCGTTGAGAAGCCAAATTTTGTCACCGTTTTCGTATGCAATCTTACATTTCTTTAGTGTCAATTTAAAAGAACAATCAACCAAGGAATTGTCCAAACCAAACATGGTATGTTATGTAACGACCAGTTGACTAATACAATGGGTTACAAATTATAATAGAACACCTCTGAACGAAAAAGTTATTTTTTCTCCCATTTGAGTCATTGAGTCAATGCATGCTTAATAAGCAATATTGCTTGGCATGTTTGAAAGGCAAAAAATAGCCTCATTTTCGAAAATGTTAATTTAAATCCAAATCAGGTCATAGGCAAAACAATATCTCTTTATAATTATTTCTTGAGTACGACCTACTCGAAACAGGTGAAGTCAGACACTAATATACATGACAACTTAAAAGAATGAACTAAAATCTCCACATGATTTCATAAAAATCAATTCTGATGGTGCTATTAAACTTCCGAATCAGAGGACGGGGATTGGTATGTTAGCTCGTGACGCTGAGAGTCTTGACATGTGGAGTGGTAGTGTTTGGGCTGCTTCCCCTCTTATGGTCGAACTTATTGCTCTTCGGACGGCGTGTCAACGTGCAAACGAGAAAAACTGGCATGTCGTAATTTATCACGTCGATAGTCAAGAGCTGGTCAACCTATGCTCAAACAAGGAGATCCGTTAACCGTGGGAAGTTACAACTATTATTGATGACATTCGAGTCTGTCTGAAGAATAGAAATTGGACCGTCACGTGGGGTCCGAGATCGACCAATAACCCCGGTAATTGTTTGATAACTTTTTCTAGGGATAATGTAACGACACACTCAAATGTTTGACCAATTACTTATGTTCATGTATTTCATCTAATAAATATTAATGAAGATGTCATTATTTAAAAAACAAAACAAAAAAAACAATAGAATTTATTTATTGTGTCCCACATTCCCACTAGTCAAAACATTTATGCCTTTTTTTTTCATAACATGAGTACTAGTTTACTTAATATGACCACTACTTTTATTTTTCTTTTTCTTTTTCTTCCTCTTTTGAATGGTCGGTTTTCCTCTTTCGTCATTGCAAAATATGTCCACTCATTTATTTCTTACTCTTTTTTTATTTGCTATAAATCTCTTCACTCATATATAATAACCTTAAATCATATCCAACGGTTTGAGTTTCAACAAAATAAACCTACTTATATACACTTGTTCACTGTATATAATATATGTGATGGTAAAAATATGAGACAAGTGCCTTAAAGATTAAATTTATTTGTAAATTCAAGTTTTAGTTCACACCGAGGTTGTATTTATTTATACTCATTCCAAACGTTTTTAAAAATTGGTAAAAATGACATACACATATCCAACTTGTTGATTCTTTGAAAATGTTATTAGTGGTTTATTGTTTGTTTTAGTAACGTTTCAATATCTATAAGAAAATATCGGGAAAAAAACAGAAACATTTTTTAAATCTGTTGGTAAAATAAGTGTCGTTAATAGCAATCAATTATGTCGCTAAATAGTTGCTATAAATTTATCGGCACTCATTTTACCAAACAATTTTCAAAAAAATGTATGTCGGAGAGACTACATGGATCGTCGATATCTTAAACAATGCCATCTGAGGTAAAGTTTTAGCAAATCCCTACAAACACTATAAAAAAATATATATACAAATACCTACGAGAATTATGACGGTTTTTTTTGTGGCGAGTTTAATAGTTACGGAAATTGTGTCGGGTTTGTAACATGACCATCAATTTGTGACAGTTTTATGACAGTATAGTCAATTTGTGACAGTTTTATGAAATATTTTGACTCTCACAAAATCAATATTATTTTATAGTGAAATTAAGTTAAAATTTTAAGAAACTCAAATCAAACAAGCTACACAAAGTATTAAGAACATTCAAAGCAATATAAAATTTTGTAACCAAAATATGTAAAATTATAAAATATCATTACAGTAATTCAACTACTCCATCCGTTTCCATTTAATTGTCCATTACGAAACTAGGTGCAATTTTAACCGCTTTATAACTTGTATCAAAATTGTCGAAATAAATTTTTTTTAAATCTAATCATAAAATTTAACATTTGAACTATATGATCAACTTTTGAAAAAATTTCTTCCGACAATTTTGATATAAATTTTTGCACAGTCAAAATTACACGTAGTTTCGTAATGTACAATTAGATAGGAACGGAACGAGTTATTATTAACTGTAGAGAAGGGTCCACAGCTAGATGGGTGTTAGAACGGAATCACATGTAGAAGTTCCCGTAACATCTGACCAAATAATGGCCCACGTAACATGATTTTTTATTGGGTTTATAAAGGGACCACTTTTTTGGGCCTGGGCCCAATCCCAACTTGGTTACTCTTCACCTGTCTATTCTCTCTCACGTGTCGACAATGACTTTACCACCCAATTACTTTACTCATCAATATATTTTATATTACTAGTTACTACTATCTTTTTTAGTTGTAAATTTATCAAATTTTTAGGTTTTTATTGTTTAAACAGTTTTTTTAGCTTTTTGATTAAAAAAAATTCATGAGTGTTTGTTCTAAAAGGCACAGCTAAGTGCAAATTAAGCGACGCTTAAACGATAGACGGAACGTACAAAATTAAGAGATTATGCGGATTGGGCGTAAATTAGACGGTCCATAGACGGTGATTAGGGGTTAGGCGGCCAATTTCGTCTAAAGTCCGTCTTGCGCGTTTTAGAACATATGTCAGGTTTTTTAGCTTTAAAAAATGCTAGAAAAACTCTGAAGCATGTAAGGTAGTAAATTTGCGGGTTTTTTTTTTTATAGCTTTTTGACATTAGATTTTACAAAAATAAGAACTTTATAATAAAATGTGTTTGTATATCTAAAACTCACTTGTAAGTGAAAATAAGTGACACGGTGACTTATCAATAAAAACAAGGTTTAAGTCGTTTAGAAGTAAAAAAATTACAATTGTGCCAAACGTTACCATGTAGCTAGCTTTTTTAGCAACTTTTTTTTTCCACTACTAGTCAAAAATAGTTTTTTGACCAAAAAATTTGATGTCAAACGGGTCAAGAAGAGTTTTCCGTTTTTTATATAGAACAATATTGGATGGACACTAAAAAAATAATGGATAAAGTTTATCAAATACATACTCCGTCACCGATTTACTTAGCGATACTCTATCTTTCCTATAAAAGTTTCATGTTTTTTGGAAATATGAAGTAGTCTAGCAGAGATTGTGTACATTAAACTACCTCGAATAAATGGTCTAGTAATCCATAAATTTTAACAGAAATTTAGGGAGAAATAAATGCTTCATTTCGTGTATACCTTATGTACATAGTCTTTTCATACATTGATCATTTAGATGAATATTATGAATTGTAATATCTATCAACTGCAACGAAAAGACTATCGATAAACCGTAATTGTCTGATTGATCAGTATCTAGTGAGCTGACCTTGGTAGTCGAAATGTCATAGTTGAAAGCAAGAAAATAAGTGACTTTTCTCAAATTAACCACCTGATCGATGATTTAGTATTTATGATGTACTTAAGAAGTGACAGAGTCGGACCATATAATGGACTAGACGATTAAAATCAACGCAACTCCGACATTTTTTTTAAATGGAATTTTACTTGAAAGAATCAAGTGTTATTTTTTAAAGTTCAGTATGAAGATGTCACTGATATACTTTAAGGAAAGATACCCTAACTTTACCATATTTTTAAATACACCTATATTTAAGTAAGATCTTGTTTCCCTTAAAAAAAATTTTAAAATAATTGTTGTACTTTACCATCTTTTTATGGGAGAATGTGTAATAATATTAATTTAAATCTAGTAAAATGAATAGAAGACATAATAAAATATTGATATAAGGAGGAATTTAGAAAAGCTGATATTTTGTGTAAATATAGTTTGTAAAATTGTATTAATGATATTTTCAGTTTAAATTTGAGGTATGATATAAGTGCGGATGCTCTTAAGAAGGAAAAATCGTCTTTTCTTGGTGAAAATATGTACGAAACATTGAAATTTCCTTTCCCTATAAGATTCGAGAATGCAACAACAAGAATGAGGTTAAATATTTTTGAAAAATCCCATAAAAATGCTAAAAATGTTTTTTTACCTCGCGAAATCTTTGGCCCTTTTAGCTTCAGTCCTGTCGAGGCCCGGTTTAGATATAGTTTTTTTTTTTTAAATTGCCAAATCTGAGGTCAAAAGCGACCTCATCTGGTCAGGAAAATAAGAAAAGAAGGGAAAATGTGACATCGCTTCGAATTGAATTTGCAAGCCAGTTTGCGGGTTTCTTCGTGTTTAGGTTGTCCGTTTAAAAGTTTACATTTCTGTATAGTTACTGAAAGAAGTTTGCCATGTTGTTGCAGAACACTACAATACATAATACAAGCATGTCATTAGTACTTTATATTTGGGACGACAATTCCATTACAAAATATCAAAAATATAAAGAGAAAAGAGTCAATCGCACAACACAAGGCATTTGTTTTCAACCAAATATATATGGATATGTCTCCGGCTTTCTATCATAATCAAATCAACGAGTTTTCCCGTTCATGAAATCACGGTATTTTTTCTACAATTTGTGTTTCACTTTGCCATAATGTTTAGCGAGGCATGATGAGGTTTGTATAGTAACTCGTCTACACAAAACGAAACCCCTAATAACATGTTTTAGCTGAAAATTTTCAGAAATTGGTTTCTCTATCGGACAAACAGTCGATGGTGAGCCAATGACCATTTTCTCAACTATTTTCGTTTTGAGTTTTTTGTATAATTTACTTGTTTCCAAATTCTAATTTCTTTTGTAAAGCAACCACGCCAAGTATTTCAAAATTTTCTCCTCCGCTACAATGATCAAAACATTTCATAAACAGGAAAATTAGAACCACTTACGATTCTCTCTACAATATGAACACAACATTCATATACAAAAACAAAACACATGTTATCCCAACACTTACGAGATTGAATATTACTATGCTTCCTAGTAGTACTTGTAACAAGTTTTAACAATAAAACATAACACTCTTCACTTTCTCTTTCAATGGTGGTAGCGGCCTAACAAATTTGCTGTTTGTTGTCTGATTTGAACGCGTCGTAGCGTTATCATGGACATGAGGATCCAGATAGAATCTCGCCCTATAGGCTGCCAGGTGAGCGTAATATGCCGGTGGAACTGCAAATATATAATCAGAAAACAAAATTTAAAATGAAAAACAGTTTCAAAAAGTACAATCACATCTAGCTGTCTAGTTTCATGATTCATGAAACATGTTGGGGCGTGTTTGAATGCAGCTTTTGTGTTAATTATAAGCTAGCTAGAGATGGAAAAAAATAAAATTTACGTAACTTCAAACATCTACCTTTTTCATGTCAGATTACTAAAAAAAACTGATAGATTTTAAGCTAGCCAACCAAACGCATTACGATTTATAAGAAAAGAAGTAACGGATAACTTGAGATTAGAACTGTTTATGAGAGTACCTAGAGAAACAGACCGAGTGCATCTAGCATATCTGCAACAGAATCAGAATTTCACAATAAATAACTCTTATAAAGGAATTCATAGGAAAAAGCGGCGAAAAGAAAAATAAACAGCGACATCCTTACGTGTAACACAAATTGTTCGTCAAAGATTGTATCTCATCCGCTGAAAAGTTATTCTCATCCCATAGGACATGGTAATGTGCTGGTCTACTTGTCCCCTAAAAATATTAATTCCAAGATGAACGAATTATACCATACCAACATATTTGTTAATTTATTGTGTTACGAAAATAAATATTTATGGAAAATCGTACTTGGATGCCAGCATGGCTGCAAAGGTAAAAATCGAACTCAGTCGGATGACATATCTTGGTATCCACCACCGTACCTGTACTCGATAATGCATCCAATAAATTCATTAAATAATAAATGGTATTGATTTTAGCTTTTGTATGTGTATTGTGTAATGCGTATATAATATTCTTCATTTCTGGGTGAAAAATTAATAAATAAGTCCAGTATGAGAGATTGAACTTTGAACCTAACTTGTTTTATCATGAGTATCATACTGATTACCCTGAGTGAATTTTCAGATATTAATTTTGCTAATAACTCAGGAAATCCAAAGCTAAACTCAGTCTAGAAACTCAGCTTGGGAACTGATGGCGAAAAACCGTTTTCAAAATGTCAAAACTAAATCATGTTTCAAGACTTCAAGTTATGCCAACTTTTGGAAAAAAAAAAGTTCAACACTTATAAATCCCTATTTTACACCGGCACAAAGTCAACAGTATTATGGGAACAGAAAAAACATTGATGTGAAAAACATGAAGAGAAAACGAGTACTAATATAGTTACCAGGTAAGATATTTCCACTTTTATCAGTGCTACTTCTATCACTGTGATTGTTAGCAAAAAGTCGGGTGTGGTGGCGCTTTTGGACAACAATAAAGGTAACAGGTGGTTGATAGCTCGGTTCCAGAGACGCGCAAGCCTATATATAGTCACATCATGAAGCAGTAAAAATACGATCCAAGTACAACCATTTATATTTTTTCAGCTATATTTTAGGCTAGTTGCATATGAATTCTATTTGAAAGTAAGCAATTGAACGAGGGAGCTTGCTCATTAAGGAACTTACCTTACGTATCGCATCTAGTTCATATAACAAAACCTGATAAAACTGCCCATCACTCACGCCATCCCTGCAGAAGTAATTCATATAGAAAATGTAACTTTTTATGGAAAATATCTTTAAAACGACGTCCTTGTTTGGTTGCGGTTTTGAAGCGCGTTTGGTAGATGAGTATAGTTGAGCTAGTAAGTTGTTTGGGCTGAAAAAATTAAAAGCTTTAACCTAGAGTCAATTTGTTTTGTCAACTTAAGAAATCCAGCTCATTTGCTTAAATGATGCAACGAAATATATACTAGTTCATTGAATGCAATATGATCACTGAGGAAAAAATAATAATCACCTGTAAAATATTATTCTCATTGGTTTTTGCCCAGTTGCCCTTTGAAAGGATAGTAAAAGCTCTCTGTAGTAGGGAACCAATAGAACAATAAGCCCATAAGATATCGACTGTTAAGTAGTAAATTCTTTTTGGAAAATGATGCTTAGATTTTATTACTTGACAAAATTCATAGTGAAATAATTTTCTATAATTTACTTGATCATGCCACCAGTAACTGTCCCCTGTTGAGGATCCTGCCATGTTTTATACAAATCTTGAATAAGTTCTTGGCGATGAGGCTGAGCGCAAACTAAACCGGCATATTTTGTAACTTCGGGCCAGTCCTGCGAAGCTACAACCTAAAAAAAGAAGTTAAAATGAAAATATCACTATTCAGCATTTACTTGGTAATCAAAAGTTTTTGATAAGTTAGATTTATGCAATAGTCTTACAGCAGCTATTGATGGACTACAGTCCTCTCCAGACTCTGGATGAGTCACATCAGCACCAAATATTATCGTCGGTTTGTCACTTACTAGAGGAATTTTCCATTTTAAGGCGTCTAATAGCACCGTGTTTCGTCCTCCCATCTTTAAAAGGTTGATAATTGGTTAAAAATAAATCAATTGAAGTAATAACAAGGAGAGAAATTAAACGGAAAAGACCAAAAAGTTTTTGTAACAATACCTTGACATTAATCTTGAGTGACACGTTAGATAGGTACTGTTGGCTAATCTTCAAGACGTATTTGGAAAGGCAGCATTGAGAAATCAACCCGAGCTCCGTTTCACAAATTCGTTTCAAATCACCTATCAGACACATGCCGATATTACTCATTTGAGATGTAAACAGAACCACAAAATTATAAAAGAAATACTTTGTAAACTATCTTTCTGAATGTTTTATTCTCCCCTTTCCGGTAGTATTGGAAATTTGAATTCTTCAAGTATCAAGAATAGAAATATTATTTTCTGTTTACAGAAAAGAAACAAGAAAAAAATGTGAGAAGAGCTAAGATCATTGAGATTACGATAAATACAAAACTGTACCATACAAGCACCCATTATTATCGGGAAGAATGGCGATGACAAGCTCTAATTCTTTCCCGTTCAGTTTCTTAGCAGCTGTGCTACAAACATATTTCAAAGCTTTCTTAACCTGATCTGGCTTTGCTGAGTAGATAGGAATTACAGGCTCAGTGTTAAATTCCTACATTTAAAAGAAATGATCAAAAAATTATTGACAAAGTTGCGCATAATATTGACTTGAGAACTAGTTATATGAGACATATGTTAACTACCATTCCCGAGACTTGACACATTTGAATTAATTGTTGACAAAATCCACGAGCTATGTTCTCTTGTACATTTCGCGAGAAATTGATGCAAACCCAATAGCTAACTTTGCTTCCGTTCACCACTTTCTGCATTTTCGACACAAAAAAAACATTTCTTTTGATATAATTGAAGGAAAACTACAAAAAGGACCATAAGTCAATCTATTATACCAGAAAATCTTACCTTATTTTTCATGTTCCATTGACCAACTCTGGGTAAAACTTCTTTCTCTTTGGCATTGTCGCTATATTTCAGCTATTTGAGGGGGCAAAAGAGAGTTAGGAAAATAAATATTAAGTTCTTTATTATAATTTCATGCCAAATAGGAATAACTAACCCAAGGGGCAGGGAGAACCCTAGCCTCCACAGAAGCGAACTTATCGTCTATGCTTATCCCAAACTCCTTAGCATAAGAATCTTCTTTATACCCATTGTTATTAACTGCCTGTTGAAGAAAAAAAACGGACTTTTTAGCATAAGAATCTCCTTTATACCCATTGTTATTAATTGCCTACTGAGAATATTAAACTTTAAATGTTTGGCAACTATCTAAGAAATAAAGGCTAGAGAAGGCATCAAGATGGCGCATACATAAGATTCGTAACGTTGCTAGCGAATAAGCACTAACCTGCAAAATGTCCATTTCTTCCACTTGAGGTCTATGGCACGAAAACTTTAGCAACGCTGTAATTTGCTTATCGTTTAGCCTCTTTGTGTACCTCTGCCCTTCAACTATCTTGCAAGCCTGAAGTTATTGCAGTACATTTTGTTATGTTGGCAAAACTATGAACATTAATTCCTAGTTGTTTTGTAAATTTACTTAAGTGAGTACCTCCATCGGTAGAAAGTTTACTTTCCTAGGACTTCCAACTTGGAGACATGGTAAATGAGTATGTTGTATCGTAAATCCGTACACCTCTTGAAAGTACTCCACAACAGATTTCATATTCTTCTCTTCATCGACCGGAAAACTAAATGAAAAAATAACAATATATAAAAAATAATTTAAAAGAGGCATATATCAAGTATTTTAGATACGTACACCAGTTCCCGTGTTGGCTGAGATGTCAACCCAGTGATACGATATTTCCTTCTCATAGTTCCTCTATGTGTAACTTCAACTTTTATACCTCTAAGGGCTTTCTTCACCTGTTCAGCATTCACATTGCATAAAAACGGAAAAATACTAAAAATCAGAAATTTGAAATATTACTTAAAGATACTGATGTAATCTTTTAACAATTTCATCAATCCTAATCAAGGACCAAGCACATATTGGTCTAAAAAATACAAAAGTTCGGTAATTTGATTAAGGAACTGTTGAAACTTTATGTTGTATATGCCTAAAGAAATATTACCTTAACACGGTCGATGTCTGATAATGGCCTTGAACAAACATCCTTACCCAAAATTTGAGCTACGAACTCGACCACAGGGAGTGGTTCGATAAACGCCTTTGATGACATGTCTAAAAAAAGAAAATTTTATTAATCGATTATAAATTCATGATCTTAAAGCGAAAAAGCAAATTACAAAAATAAGTTCACCCGTACCAACGTTTAGAGACAATCCCATCTGGGTAGATTTGATACTTTGGTAAAATCCACGCCATGCTTGTAAGCCGTTACCAATAGGTTGCGGTCTCTTAATATCAGGAGAATAGAAAAATCTCCCAACCGAAACAAACCTAAATGTAAAATATAATAATGAAAATTCAGAAGAAAAAAAAACACCAAAGAAGAAAAATACAGATTAAAATTATTATAACGAAATGATTTTCTTCAGTACCTTTGTGCTGCAAGTTCCCTTAATACAATGTCGAAGACCTTAATAGCTTCGATAGGGGTATCAACTCGTTTCCCAGGTTGAAATTCGTGTATCTGATGCATACTAGCATTTGCTACAAATTTTATAGTCACTTTGAATTCCCGCTCCCTATCACATAACAAAAGTTAATTAAAATCACACAAAATTTAGAATCAACTCTTGAAATAATATTTAGTTCATTTACTTTGTAATGCTCATCCATTCATCTTCATCATCCAAAATAATCAGAAATTCCTTCGACATAAAAGGCAATAACCCTGCTGTGTATATCGAGCCTTTTCCATCATAAACCGGAAGTCTATTACCTAAATCACTTCCCTTATGATTTTTAACCATTTGCGCTAAAACAGCTTTGTTAAATTTAGATGAATGAACTTCTGGTTCTATCTTAACCTGCACGAGAGAAGAACACATAAATTCTCAAGTGCACCAAAAAGTTCCCCCTTACCAAAAAAGAATAAGAAATTAAATTGCAAAGAAGAACTTACGCTGTATTGATTCAAGTCCTTTTCTGAAATTTCGGCCAGAAAATGATTCGCTTTAACCATACATTTAGTACCCAATTGACCATATCCAGGCCTTTGATGCAGAACAAGGCTTTTGTTCGAAGAAGAAGAAGCAAAATTTGTTTCGAGATTATTAGTTTTCATTTTCTTCCCTTTCCTTGATTTTTTCCTTGACTTGATTTTTTTTACATTTTCACATAATTCAAGGGTCTGCTGGTTCACTAATGTGTCTTGTAGAGGCTTTCTTGAGATGAAATGGATTTTCTCAGGCTCTTTAGATTGGGAATGAGGCATTCTTTGCTAGTTTGGAAAAACAACCTTCAAAACTTTAAACTAGTGGTTAGAAAATATGAAATGCCAGAATGGAAATAAAATTAGAGACAAAATTACTGCCGTACTGGCATGGCATTTTTCTAGGTCTTGAAACTCATTTAAGATAGTAAAGGTAGAAGAAAAATTACTATGATAAAAACCAAAATCTCAATATTGAAGTTTGCTTATCTGCACTGCATTTCCTGTATAAAAGGTGATGAGTAAAAAGGTGAAAAAGGACAAGCAACATGCAAATTATACCAGCAGAGCAGAAACCATCAAGAAAACATAACAAAATCAATTAGCTAAATATATGATGTGCGCATATATGTAAAAATATGTACCTAGAAACAGTTCATAATCATACCTACACAATTTTTTTTGAACTTTGGTTCTAGGTTCAATACAAACATATAGTCATAACTCACAAGTACATACGTACTTATATAATGGACCACATACCATTAAGATCTCCTTATTTATTAACACCATCTCAGTATTTTATATTGAAAATGAAGAAAATAAAACCACTTATGATGAAATTGCTATAGATGCCAAAAGTTCATTACTATAGTACTATACATGTGACTAAGGTAAACATTTCATGTGTACAAACAGAAAACATGTGGATTTTGGGTTTGTCTTTAGTGAGCATAATGCTCTTTACTTTGTAACTTCTTTATTGGGATGTGCCAAAAAATTGGGCTTTGTATCATCTTTTTTAAGTTATGTCCTTTGGATTATTGATGGAACTTGCCAACATTTATACTAGTAGCATGTACTAGCACAGCTTTGTTAATAATAAGTAGAGCTAGAGAGAAGTATCTATTATTCCTATCAAAGGTTTTATAATTGTATTTGGCTATCTGCACCATATGTCTAAATGAATTAAATATCCCTGAAAAACTTTAATAAATGTCAATAAAGAAGTGCAAAAACACAACTGTGAGTGAACATTAGTTTGCTTGCTATTAATGCAAAGAAAAGAGACGCATTAATTTCAATACTGAAAACACACTCTATTTGGCAGAATAAATATCAGGAATCTAGATTAGTAGTACAAAATGTCACCAAAAATAGTGGATGTGTCAAATTCTCGATCTGTTATGAAATAAATAATGATTTGTCTAGTCTTTTCCAAAAATAGAAATACAAAGTATACAAATATTAACAAGCATTATCATAGGAAAATATAAGTCAAGGCATGTCTTTCTTTATCAAAACTTATAGAAAATTATGTAAGGAAGTTACGAACACGCTGTAATTACGCTAATATTGGAAAATAAAATATAGTCCCGTTAATTACAGTATGAATAACTAAGCCAATTTTTTTTTGTTGGACCACAAAATAATGAAACAGTTCTTGATAGAATAGAAGTTGAATTGAATTATTATCCAAATTGTCTATGTGACCACACTGACCAACTTTAAATTGTGTCTCATGGACAATGCAAGTTTTCAATTTAACCCTTCAACTATATAGTTCAAAATAATAGTAGTAGTATTATATGTATGCATATACTGAAAATGACGTGACACTGCAACGATTGCATATTCTACAGAACCCATCTTTAGTAGCTACAGTAAACTATATAAAAACAAAATACATGAGAGTATAAGGCTTAACAAACCTAGTAAATTCTTCCATAGATAAACACAACCTAAAACTAAATTTTTATTATTATTTCTAGATTTTAACAGAACATATAACATATTGTACAAAGACTCTAGTTTACTTTGGTTCAAAATGGTGTTGAAACAAATTTCCCTATCTCAGTTTCTTCAAAGCTATCAAGTTTTTTTGAAATCTAACTTATAAAATAGAACTGTATTTCACATAAAATTTAAACTTATTTGTATATTAATTATTTTGCATAAATGTAGACAAATTCAATTAAGACTACTCATTGAGTTTATATACATCATGTGCGGGAAGTGGGGGTTACGAATGCCAGATTTTACGATGTAAATTTGAAAAAAGGATGTGATACTAAAAAGTGTTAAAATTTTAGTACGATTAATATTTGTAGGTTAAGTTTGCGTAAAATTAATAACAATGCATTTCGATTTGCTCAGATACAGTGGCGGAGCCAGAGTCCTTCAAAATAAAATTTGGGGGTTGCTAAACCACAATTTTCGCAATTTATATGTAAATCAGAAGTCTAGGCTTTTTCATAATATGGGGGTTTTAGCCATGGGCGGAACTGCTATAGGTCTCGGGGGTCAGCTGACCCCCCTGACTTTCATATAAAATTTACCAAAAACGACGACTTTAACACTAACAAACGCCAAACTCAATCTCTTATACGATGACCAGTCATAACTGCTATTCCCAACACAAGTTAACTTGGAACCACAACTGTTTTTTCCTATTTTTTTAGTCTTTCTTTTTTATCCTAAATACTTAACTAGTTTGCAAAATTAATAATTTATTGTATTTTATTGATTATATCCCTGTTTGCATAACAATTGTTAATTACTTTAAAAAGCTAGGTACTGTATAATTTTGGAAAAATTTTAGTTAGTTCTTTATTAAGATAAATTATTAATGGAACATGTATAAATCAATTGTGACTTTTAAATTTGTTAGTTGTTTAGTAGGTTATTTACAGAATGTCTAGCTTGTTACTATTTACATGTATAAATTAAGTTGGATAAACTTACTGTTTGACTTATTTTAGTTTATTTCAAATAGAATTGTTTTTTCACTTTGTAACTTAACTAGTTAAATTCATTGATTTTTTTCTTGTTTATATGATTTAGTAGTTTATATTGAAAATAATATATTTGAAAGTTTGTCGAGCGATGTTATTATGCATCGCTTGGGTGACCGTATGAGTCGATTGTAAATTAAGTAATAATGTTTGACCTTTTGCAGTTTCGTTTTTCCTAATTTTAATTTATTTATTTTTTTGTCAATATTTTGACCCCCATGGCTTAAAGTTCTGACTCCGTCACTGGTTTTAGCCACTGCATCCCCCACTTACCACCAGTACCCCTACTCAGATGCCATCTACTAATGCCATGAGCTTTGGCTTATGCATCGAGATTGTTGGTTTGATTGTTATAACACATTCTTATAGTTATATCTCTTGATATGTTTTGATTTGATTCCTTTCGTTTTCACTTTTTGATTTGCGGGGTTTATTTATTTATTTTATTCTTGATCTATTTAAGGTTGAGTTCGAGTTGTAGCTTCGATGGATTTATCCTTCAATGTTAGCAATGGTGGGTTTGTTTGGTAGAATAGATTAATTGTAGATATTGAAGTTTATTATATATACTATGGTCTCACCATGATAGTCTCAAGTCTGAGTAAGATTTGTCTTTAATTGCGTCTTATATAATAGATGGTTGTGAGGTGCCATTCATACTCATGGATCGGTTTTAGGGTTATGAATCGAAACTTTTACTTAAAAACTGCTCAATGACAGCATCAATTCTAAATAAAATTATCTTTATTTCGTTTTGTGTAAATAGTTGCTTTCGATGTATTATTTATGGATTACATGGCAAGACCGTTGTTGTACTTACTTGCTATTATCGTTTCTCTTCGAGTTAGCCGAAGATAGCTTAAAAGACTAAGATGCGTTCTTTGCAAAAATTATACTTAAGTGATCACAAAAGAGAGCTTGCTAAAAGCATATGTTTATGACGAACGTTTAGAAGATTCGCTTGCCGGAAAGACCAGTACAGGTATAGGCTTTGTAGCTACTATCACCACTACGACCCTAGTTTTATTGAAGTTGTTAGTTCTCAACCATGGAAAAGTTTGTTTTGTATTGAAGCTGAATAAAAATGTGTTTTAGGTAGCAATTTGTGGTATCAAAGTCTCGTATTGAATTGATTAATTACCTTGAGGGCGTAATAGTTTAAAAAAAAATGAAACTCATTTTTTTAAACTATTACGCCCTTTTCGACTTTGCAAACAAGATGGCATTCATACTTGTTCTACTTTATAATTAGAATGCTACTTGCTATACTACTAAATGAGAACAAATAGGAAACTTCCAAATTTTAACTAATACCAAACCATTAGCACAATTAATTTTCACGATATAAAAATGAGTTGACAAGAGTAGCACACAATAGTCAATGAATGCTACGACCAGAAAAAAAGAGAAAAAGGAGAATAAACATTAAATTTTCTTCTGCAACCAAGATGGTATTTACTGCTCCATCCGCCCAAAAATATAGTTATATTTGAATTTTTATTAATATTAAAACAGCTTAGTTAGAATAATTAATATGGTTACAATTTTACTAATTTACCATTTGACTAATATTAATGCTTAATATTAGTTTTTATTAATGATCATTTAATATGGGCAAAATTGAAAATTTAACCATAAAAACCATATCGTAATTGAAAACGGAACCATAGTTTGGGATAAGAAAAAAAATAAAAGAGACAATTTTTTTGGAACGGAAGAAGTACTATTGAAATTACAATTAAAAGCCAGATAGAAAGGGTCCAACAACAACTTACTACATAACGCAATCAATCATGACTTATCCGTTTTAAATTTAAAGGAGAGAATTTTTAATTTTTTTAACAAATCAAGACATATATGGGAAGTAGCTCCATACCTAAACAGAACTTTATCACACCACCTCAAGTTTTTCCATATTAATATTAAATATCATCTTATTGTTTCATAAAATGCAGATTAATTTACAAACACAAGCTAATAATCAATAACAGATTTACCATTTTTGTAAATTGTGAAATTTTTATAGGTTTTTGTGGAGTGAAAGCTATAGATAATTTGTTGCATATATACCATTATTTTCAATATCAAAACTTCGTCATCAACCTAGTCACCATTAATTGCTTATAAGTGAATAATGTTTTACTAACTTTTACTTGAATGCACTTAAGGGGGGCTACATTGAAAATTGAAAGAGAATAAAATAAAGGATGAGTTTGATAATTCATTTCATTAATAGATGGCCTAGTTCACGCTGACTCTATGTTTATAGGTAAATTAGATTTAGTGAGAGAATAAACATATAACCTAATTTGATTTAGTGTAATGTCACTTATGCTAGTACTAGCTATTTGCTGTTAAATGTTTCACTTTAATTTACCGGCATGGTTTGTATATATTTGCTCTTACCTACCCTTCTAAAACGGATAGGATTTGCCTGGCATGAAACATTAAGGTAACCTGCATTGAATTTTCAAAACAGCAAAATACTATTCCAATTGGATCTATTTAGTATATTTTTTTGTTTATTAATAAGTGTTAGGTTTTTAGTATGTGACATAACCAAAATAATAGTGTACTGAATTCACGATAATGTTAATCGTTCGGTGTTCATTCTAAAACACACTATTATTTAGTGTGTGCCAACCAATAGTATTTTTTAGTTTTAATTTTAAATTAATTTTAGATTATATATTTTTGGGTTCATTAACATGTGTTAGGTTTTTAGTATTTTTTTGTTTTAATTTTGAATTAATTTTAGAATATATAATTTTGTATTCATTAATATGTGTTAGGTTTTTAGTATGTGACACACCCTAAATAATAATAAACTAGATTCACGGCAGTGCTAATCGTTCGATGTTAATTTCAAAACATTAAAACAAAAATATAACATACAAAATTACATTATTTAAAAAAAAAAAACATACCAAAATACACATTTTGCTGCCTGAAAAATTCAAGGAAGACTATCTTGAATTTTTCAGGACAGCAAAAATACATACTTCTAAATCTAGCTCTGTATTTGTTGTAAAAAAACATTTGCAATGTCTACGATCAAATATCGACGTAACATATGATATACTTGAGTTGTAGTAATAAACTATGTACTCTATTGTTTTATTTGTAGATGAGATTTTAGTCACAATACAATAAAAGTATCACTGCTCTTGGATTAATGTTAAATACACACAATATCACTGTTTTATTTAGATGCTACTCAATTTCTTCTAATCATCAAAATATAATTTATACTTGCACGCTTATGATGTATATCTGAAAATCTTTAAATGGATCAAAGACATATCTTCCTGTTAAGATGATAAAATATTAAATTAAGCTACAAAGTACTATTATTTAGATTATATTTGAGTACTTACTAAAGATATTATAATAACTTCATATTCATAAGCTGTCTAAATATACAGTAGTACTCGTTAAAAATATATAGTACTGATTATAAAAACGGGTACGTATAGATAATTTAATACGGAGAATACAATATTTGGTGAAGAAAGTGACAGGGTCAATAAATCAGAAAGAATATCAGAGGATGATGCAAGAGACATGAAAATCTAGTGAAATGAGGTGTGAACCTCTCAAGTGTGTTTTTTGACTTTTTTGAGACAAAAAAGAAAGAGCAGGTAAAAGCAATAAATACAATACGTAAGAGGAGTGTAAAATGTTACTGATGATGAAACCATAAATGTCAAGTTTCGATTATAATAATAAAAAAAAAACATGTAAAGAGTATTTTTAATTAAGAATAAATTTGTTACAAATTAAGTACTACTAATCAAAACAGTAAAAAATTAGTCGCTTACCTTATCTTTATGAGCAAAAGAATTAGAAGCTGAGGTGTTGATGGTGGTGATGAGCAAGAGCAAAGCAATAAGAGCAAATATTGTGGTCTGTAAAAAAAGTAGTAGATTTTAAGAAAATGGAAGGTTAGTGGAAGAATGATAGGAAGACCGGTATTTATGGTAGCAATAAAATTTTAAAATTTAAGTAACACATTTTGTACACTACAAGTGAAGTGTCAGATACGCATTATTAAATTTCAGAATATTAATCGATCATTATCAATTTGAAGAAGGAAAAAATAAAACTTATCTCTAAGAGTTAACAACTTTTTTGGCGCTCAAAATTATATGTTACTACACAATTTTGTATTCGAAGAACTTGCTATTTGTTTGTGAGTTGAGATTGAACAATATTTAGGTCACTCTCACAAAAAAATATGTGTAAAGTAGGCTACGTTTTTGTGTTGAAATTATATCTCCCATCCAAAAATGGTACTCGGAAGGGTAATTATGATTCCGACACAATCCCGTTTGCACATATAATGTCTAAACTATAATGCTAAATCTAATGTTTAATATTATCAATACAATAAAATTATGTCACTCCTATATATAAAGGAATATTATATAATTTAGATCAGTGTCCTGTACTTACCAAATGTTGCCCTAATTCTATTTTTTTTTTTTTGTTTTGACGTGTCTGTTCATGTCATGTTGGAAACCCGCACTCGTATATCATAATACATGTGATTATTTGTATTTTGCTGTTTTTGGTGGTCATTTTTTGAAATATATTTTATACATTTCAAAGTATAATTCTTAATGAAGTAATTTCTAGTCAGATGAATATTATTCAAATAAAAACAGAACTATGGATATCTTTTAATTCTACCAAAAGTACGTATTTACCATTATTAGTGTACTAGTATATATATTTTTAATTCCATAAGAAATATAGTAAATTTTATCCTTTAAAATACAGAAAAGCGAACCAAGTCAATAAAATACTCACCCATGATCATGTGTGGTAACACAAAAGTTATTTTGAACAAATGAAAATAATAGAAAATAGGAAAATAAAAAGTAAAAATAATAAAGCTGATGTTTGTGCGTTATGGGAAGAAGCATGTGCAGCTGTGATTAGATAAATCAATACTTACTTTTTTTTTTATCCCCAGAAGCTCTTCTCACAGCCTTTTTTACCAGAAAAAGTAAACTTTAAACACACAAAAGAAGTGCTTTGGTCACATTATAGCTTTATCACATTCTTAGTTACAAAGCGTGCATTTTTATAAAACGGTTCAAAAGCACAAGCTTAGAGTTTTCCCAAAAAGCTTCACATCAAATAATAAATTAAACAAACAAAAGAATGACTTTTTAGATTCCAAATATTATTCCATACCTTTATTATGAGTTTATATCTAAATCTTTGCAAAGCTTTCAGTGCGGTTTTTACAATATTGCCTTCAGAAACCAGACCTAACATGGATGCATTTTTTCTTCGTAAATGTATGTTACTAATTTTTAATTTTTTTTTTTGGATACTTGATAATGTTTTACAGTATTTTAGTAAGGGATTTTGACCAGGAACCTGTTTTCCTGTGTGAGAGATATATTTGTGAGAATTGAGTAAAGAAGGTGGGATTGAGTCAGCTTTAAATAAGAGGTGGGCGTGATAGTGTGCAGATCAAAATAATGTTTCATTTAGTGAGAATCAAAATCTGTCACGAGCACGTCACTAATTTAAAAAACTATCACAAATCTGTCGCAAATTGACTAAACTGTCACGAAGTCGTCACAAAAACTGTCGCTAATAAGCTCGTAACAAAAAATATCGTCACTAATCCCGTCGCTATTTTGGTATTTTTTTGTAGTGGATACTGACTCAACCATACTGATTATGATTATCATAAAATACTTTATGTAATTTTTAGAATTTTTTTATACCTAACCAAAACGAAAATAAAAACCAAAATATAATATTTATGTAACCCTAGTTGAGACTATACTAAATTTAAATATTAATTAAAAATATTTAAAATTTTAATAATTTTAATATATTTTATTTGACTATTCAATAAAATAAAACCTCAAATATAATATTTATGGAACCCTAGTTGATACTACCATAAACTTAAATATTAATTAAAAATATTTAAAATTTTAATAATTTTAATATATTTTATTTGACGATTCAACAAAATAAAAATTCAAATATAATATTATAGAACCCTATTTGATACTATCTAAACTTAAATATTAATTCAAAATATTAAATATACGGCCGAATAACATACTCTTAAATTTTGAGGTGAAAATGAAATTATAAATTTACATTAAGGACTGCTGTGTTTTGAGAGCCTGATTGAGTTTATCTGGATCATTAGCATTATTGTTTGGATAAATTAACAAAACATACTACTTTTGAAACTAAATTAACAAAAACATACCCAAAAGTTCATACCATAATTTGTATTTTTCATACCCTTGTTTCAAAAGTCTATATCTTTATTTCAAAAGTTCATACCCTAATTTGTATTTTTGATACCCTTATTCCAAAAGTTCATACCCTTATTTCAAAAGTTCATACCCTAATTTGTATTTTTCATACCTTTATTTTAAAAGTTCATACTCTTATTTCAAAAATTCATAGCCTAATTTGTATTTTTCATACCCTTATTCCAAAAGTTCATACATTTATTTCAAAAATTGATAACATAATTTGTATTTTTCATACCGTTATTTCAAAAGTTCATACCCTAATTTGTATTTTTCATACACTTATTCCAAAAGTTCATACCCTTATTTTAAAAGTTCATATCCTGATTCATAGAGTTCACCCTTATTTTCAAAATTCATACCCCAATTTACATCATTCATATAAATAATTTTCAACTACATACCATTAATTCACGTCATTCATACAATTATTTTTCAACATTATACACTAATTAACAAATCCAACTCTTACCCGTCATCCGATCTTGAACTATCACGTCGTCGTCGTGGGCCTCTCCTTCGACGACCGTATCTCCATCGACATCAATCTCGAGTTTTCGACCTCGCTGTACATACTCGTCGCTTATTCCGATAGATGTGTCCATCTCAATCTCCACGGAAGAGAGAGATCTGAGAGAAAGGAAGGAAAAGAAAAAGATAAAAAAATAGAGGAAGGATGATAAGAGATATCCGAAAGAGAGAGAAAATATGAGAGATCAGTGAAAGTGAGAAGAAGTAGGAGAGAGATCGAAGAGTGAGAGAATGAGGAGAGATAGATTGGAGAGAAGGTGAGAGGAGGAGAGAGAGGAAATAGATTGGAATGGATGAATCAGATTTTTTATTAATTATTAATTGAATGTATATTTTTGATAATTTAACTTTTGAATGTATGTTTTTATTAATATAATAGGTATAATGTATATTTATGTTAATTGCCCTTTATTGTTTATTTAATGCAGTGAGGTACTAAACGGGACGTTTGAATGTCATAATGGAATTGATATTTTTTTTCTCAAAATATAGAGCATTAGACCATTTGTATTTTGGAAAAATATGTTCAACCAAATTTGTCTTTTCATTCTCACTCTCCTTTACGTATATTTTATAATTCATTACATGTATAATAATATTTTTTTGTTAAAAAATAAATTTTTATCCTTTTAAATATACATGTATGGAGGGTGTGAGTTATATATATATATATTACTAATAATAGATTTAATATTTTTTCTTATTTTTAATTAATATTTAAAGTTATAGTAGACTCAACTAGGGTTCTACTATATTTTTATTTGAGTTTTTAGTTGGTTGAATTTTTATTATGTTGAATATTTATATTTTGATTTATCAAATTATATATTGTATTTTATATATATTTGGAGGGATAAATATGTCTTTCATTAACTAGAGAATGTGAAAGTTGTGTGCAAGTTGTGTGTCTAGCATCACACTTGTAATTTTTCTCTATATTTATTATAAAAAATACACTTTATTTAGATTATACCTTTCAAAAAAATTTATAATCTAAAAGCATAATTTAATATTTTATGATCTTAACAGGAAGATTTGTCTTTGATCCATTTAAAGATTTTCAGATATTCATTTCACAAACCCTAATTATGTCTAAATTATTTCTTCGTAAATTACTTTTACTGTGAATTTATTTACAAACAGGCATGCATCAGCTTCACTATGTAAATAGTAATAAATAAGAGTATTAAATGTGGAGGGACGGACAATATTTTGGTGGACGGACAATAATAAATAACAAATAATTTGTAACAGTGCATGTCTACTAAAATAATTTTTAATTTATTGAGAGTTAAAAGTTGTCACAAACATGTCATTAATTTAAAAATACGTTACAAATCTGTTACAAATTGACTAAACTGTCACAAAACCGTCGCTAATAAGCTCATAACAAAAAATACCGTCACTAATACGGTCGTGATTTGGGTATTTTTTTTTTTTTTTTTACAGTGATAATCAATTTTTATGTATTGTACTAAAATTTCTTGATGTATAACCACTACCAGTTTATATAATTCGAAGAGAAAAAATAACGCCTTCTCAAATCCACGTTCTTTTCAATATCATTCGAGTATATATATAACATATGTATCCACCTCAATTTATTAATTAGTACAACATTGCACAGAAAACATTGGTTATGGAAATGTTAAGATGATGAATTTCAAAAGTAAATTCACTTTATTGATGAAACCTTTTCAACATATACTGAAAAGGGCATAAACAATTGGGTTTTCAACTAATTTGAGGAATAAAAAACACAATGATGACTCGTTTTCTCTAGATAATGTCAATATGAATTATCATGAAAGCAAACTTATCAATGAGAACTTATAACTTGGTCTCAAAAGGAGACACATAATTGGATATTTGAGATTGATATTCCCATCGTTAAGAACATGTGCATCAGTTACCTTTTTTTTTTTTTTATATTTAACTTAATTAGTATCATTTTTATATTTTTAGTGTAACAGTTTAACTTATACATTTTTCAGATTTCCTATCAAATTTATTATCATAACTAAATATTACTATATTTTAACATACTTCTATCAATTTTTTTCAACCAAAATTAATTTTCTAGGACAGTCACATTAAATAGTTTATAAGTTTTCTCGTATTTAAAGTAAAAAGTACACTTTTACAACTTATAAGTAACGTTTTGGTTTATATAAATTATCAGCTTTTTTACCAATTTCTCTATCAAAATTATACAACTCATCTTTTTGTTATTTTATTAATTTATATGTGAAAAGTACAAATAAATGAGAGAGAATAAGAGAAAATTAAGAGAGAGAAATTATTATTTTAATTATAAGGGAGCATCTTGTATTTGAGGGATATTTGAGTTTATGTAAATTTAATATAATAGATAGAAAAACTGATGCGTGTATAATTTTACAACAATCTACTCATATTTAAGGTAAATGAGTTATATAAGATAACCGATGCACTTACTCTAAGGAAAACCAAGATTATACCTGTTCCCCTAATGGAAAGTGTATAAGTACAATAAAAAAAATTCATTTAGCATCATAATTTTTTTTTTGGTTATGTTGTTAAAGTGGTTGTGGCTAAATTTTAGCAACAGTTGAGTAACAAATTATGTTGGTATTTGTTGTTGAACTGTTGTTAAAATTTAGGCACTACCAATTTAGCAAAATAACCGAAAAAAAAATAATGATTTTAAACGAACTTTTTATTTTAGTTACAGGAGTACTACTATTTATTATGCATGGTGACTGGTGAGGTGAGCCCAAGATAACAACTTTGTGGTACAAGCACTAAATATTACTACTGCTTTTTAACTCAATTGGGTTGAAAGCAATTTTGTCTCTAATGAATATGAAAAGGACTAGTCTTTGGCTCAAAGCTGATAGAGCATGAACATTGAAGGAGTATTTTTTGTCCTTTCAAAAAAATATAAGAATTTTGACATTCTTTTTGCTCATATTTACCATTGAGATTGTACTATCACCTCTGCTCAGTTCATCATCATAAAAAAATAATTTGGGTCTCTTTGAATTGAGACTTTTTCTTGGATTTATGATTTTCAAAATAGTCTATGGTCGTTTAAAAACAATATATGATCAATAAAAAACAGTATGGGACTATTTAAATATAGTCCATATCCATATAAAAACAACCTATGGGAATCTGCAAACAGTCTATGGATCAATTTTGAATAGTTTTAGGTAATAGTTGTGCACTTTTCAAAACTAAGGGTCAATTTTGAAGAAAAAAAAAGGACTTAATACATGGTTCTTTTGAGTATATTTTTGGATGTCTTGTCAAATTATGACTCAGTTTCATAATATTTTATATATTGAAGGACAATATTACGATATAGGAGTATGTAATTTACCTAATTCAAATTTACTAGTCCCTAATATTTTGTTTCAAAAAAGAATTTTTTTTACTAGTCCCTAATTAAAAAATAACTAGCTTGGGTTGTACCGAGTCGCCTCTGCTATCGTTAGCCTCCGCCTATACCATAATCAGACGCCTTATCTGCCATCATCGCCTGCCGCCTCTGCTAGTCGTCCGCCTCCGTTGTCATTTACGTTTGAGAGTAGGATCCGTGACAAAGGGAAGAGAACGATAAAGTGGGAGGAAGGAAGAGAAACAAATGATGGAGTGAGAGCGTGACAGATGGAGAAAGAATTCCGACTAATATGACATCATCACCAGAGATTCAGTGAGTTGAATGTGATATCGTCGATGGCAGTTACGGTGAGAAAAAAGATAGAGAGGGGGCCTAGCAGTGAGAGAAATCCACGATGTGGCATTATAATCTCCGGCAATGGTGACGTCAGAGATTGTTGCTCAATCGACGACGGATGATAGACGGTGGCAAGCGGTGTGATTTGGGGTGCGGTTTTAGAGAGAGAAAACAATTGTTAAAAGTGAACCAAATTAGGTTTAAACCCCATTTTATATTTATCCTACGTTACCTAAAAACTAAATATGTTTACTTAAAATGTCATTTTCTTAAATATGTAGTAGAGTTAGTCTAAATCTTATATAATTTTTTTTTTTTAGAGTTTGAGATTTATTAATAACCACCGATTATCTCGGTGTTTTTATAATAATCATCATTACTTTGCAATTTAAATTTATGAAGTGTATCTCATGCTCAATTTCAAAATGACAAAACTCGTTACGGTTTTAAAGGATATATCAGAAAAAAGACGACATTGCATCATTCATAGATTAACAATTTTTGTAATGAATTTTGCTATCTTTTTATCCGGTCAATGTAAATCATAATATTTTTATTTGTTTTTGCCTTTTTATTTTGAGTTTTTTTAGTTGTGTAAGTGTAGAGTTAGAAATACATATGAAAAAACAGAACACTAAACAAAAAATACTACATAGTCATTTAAAAACAAAATTATACAACTTAGTCTCGTTGTAAAAAAAAAAAGACAAGATTCCAAACATACGAATAAATTTTTTATTTTTTTTATTAATTTGTATTAATCAGTAAAAACATCGAAATCTTCTGCCTGCATACGATCTCACATCTCCTGTATACTAGGGCATAGAAACTGTTACTGGAATCCGGTGCTGGTACAACGCTCAATATGACATTATACATCTCCTCCACAGTCATGACTAACTCCAATGCCATTATCGATACCGCCTCGACATCTTCCCTGTCACATTCCCTGCTCATCAGTCTATCGACGAGCACACATCCACGACTTATGTAAAACTTCACCGCCGGTGAAATGATCCGCACTTATTTAACACCTTGAACTAATTCTCGCATCATAAGCTGAAGAAGAATCACATCGATGTTAGGGTCGATCAGGCGAATCAATGAAAGACAGAAATACTAAAAAAACGAGCACACACACACTTTGATAACGGAGTTCACCCAAATTGGCTACGTCTCCAGGCCGCTACACGTGGCACTTAATATATATATTAAAAGAGGATTACAAACGTAATCTAGCTAAACACAAAGCTATGGTTCTCTCGCAACTAGAACTCTCTCTTTATAATATAGAGGTGTTTGTGTAGGTGTAATTAAAATACAAGATATTGGGGCATATAAATAGGACACTTAGTGGGTCATATTACAATTCCAAGTGATGTGGGATAATTAGAAAACATGGCCAAACCTCATCTGGCTCCACAACTCAACAATCTCCCACTTGGAGTCAAATGTCGAGTGCTTCAAAAGAAATCCACTTATCCCCGATCACCGAACTCACTGTGCTCCACCGAGCAGAATGCTCCCATC
This sequence comes from Primula veris, assembly GCA_963682055.1. Lineage (NCBI taxonomy): Eukaryota > Viridiplantae > Streptophyta > Magnoliopsida > Ericales > Primulaceae > Primula > Primula veris. The sequence continues at coordinate 30,465,815 of OY821750.1, read as the reverse complement.
GGTATTGTTGAACGTTGATTCTTCTAATCGATTATTTTGATGATAACAATATTTGTAAAACATGATAAAAGCTCGTTTTGCGTACTAATCATTTATCGAGTTTATTAAAGGTTCAAAATGATAGAATGCGAAATTACGAAGCCAATGGTTCAAGCGGAACCAATATCGGATTCGAAACGAATTAGTTACGGGGTTTCGAAGTTTGTCAAGAAAACCGAAAAACAAGCCCAGAACAAAAACGACTGATCCATAAGGAAACGATCGATCATTTTAAGTGAAATTTTCTTCCAGTGAGCACAACGTAAAAACGACCGATCGCCAAGAGGAAACGACCGATCGTTTTCAGTACATATTTGTCCAGTGAGCACTCAGCAAAAACGACCGATCATAAATCTGAAACGACCGATCGTTTCAGTGCGCATTTTGTCCAGTGAGTCCAATTGAAAAACGACCGATCGTTTTTCAGAAACGACCGATCGTTTCTGTAGAATTTCAAAATCCAGCTTTTAAGCTATTCCTGAAAATGGGGCGAACTACTGCAAAAACAGCATTGAATGAACTCACCAACCAGCAACGGTCTGAAATTTATTGCTGCACCTTTGTGACTCTACAAAAGCCCCAAAACACTTTGAAGAACATAATCCAAGCATTCACAACTTTTAAGCAATTCTTACAAGAAAATCCTTCAAGCTTATACTACTTATTTCTCACTTGTAATCAAAAATATTCTCGAGTATATTCTCATTGTAATCTTATAAACATCGAGATAATATTTGTTAGTGAGTGATTCGAAATCAAACTTGTAAAAGAGTATTTTATAAACTCATTAGTGAGCGAGTGAATTGGGTAGAGGCTTTTAAGCAAGTGTAGCTTAAAAGCTCTAGGTCATTTATTCGGGATACTCATATAGTGAGGGGGAGCGTAATCGGTTGATTAAGCTCGTTAAGGTGTAACCTTGAACCGAAGATTTTTAGTGAAACACTCGGTAGTGAAAATACCGAGGAGAGGACGTAGGCGCGGTTTGCCGAACCTCTATAAATCTTGCGTTATTTCTTTCCCTTAACTTTTACTTTTCGTATTTATTTATCGCTTATATTTATTGCTTGCTTAGATCAATTTAGCGTTAATTTGGTAACAAAAGAGTTTAGGTTATAAATACCACTAATTAACTTAGTTAAATACCCATAGATTTAATTCCGCGAAAAACGTACGAAAACCTTATTCACCCCCCCCCCCCCCCCCCCCCCCCCCTCTAAGGTTTAGACTCCTATGGACCAACAATTGGTATCAGAGCTTAGCTATTCTATTCATAAAAATCTAACGATTTTATAGTTTAAAGATCCACTATGTCTTCATACGCCGACTCAAAATCCATAACTAGGCCACCATTCTTTGACGGTACTAACTATCCCTATTGGAGAGACCTTATGAAAAATTTCCTTTGTGGTTTTGAAATAGACCAATGGATAAGTATTAGTAAAGGCTATAAAACGCCTAGGAGAAATGGCGAAGATAAACTTGTAGAGGAACTAGACACCGATGAACGCCTAGCATTTTCCCTAAATTGTAGGGCTATGACTTCTATCACTTGTGCGCTCTCGCCTAGTGAATATGATAAGATTTCCGGTTGTGACACCGCTAAGCAAATGTGGGATAAGCTAGCTATTATGCACGAAGGAACTAGTCAAGTTAAGGACTCTAAAATTAGCATGCTTATTCATGATTATGAATTATTTAAAGTCGATGATGACGAGTCTATTGCTTCTATGTACACTCGTTTTACTAAGATTACTAATGATCTTAAGAGACTTGAAAAGGTATACTCTAGCAAGGAGATGGTGACGAAGATCCTTCGAAGTCTTCCAAGGAAGTGGGAATCAAAAGTGACGGCCATACAAGAGGCCAAGGACATGAACACTCTCTCTCTCGACAACCTCATTGGATCCCTAAGCACTCATGAACTCGACATGACGACTCGAAAGCATGAGGATGACTCGAAAAAGAAGAAAGGCATTGCCTTCAAATGCACAACAAATGACGATAGCGAAAATGATTCATCTAGTGAGTATGATGAGATGACTCTCTTTGCCAAACGCTACAACAAATTCCTAAGTTGGAAAAAGAAGGGTGGACAACGATTTCGGAAAAAGGAATATAAGGAAGAGACTTCCGAAAAATCTAGCAAAAAGGACGAAATCATTTGCTACAAATGTCACAAACCCGGCCATATGCAAAACGAATGTCCCTTGAAGAAAAAGGACAAGTTCGTAAAGAAAAGGGAAAACAAGAAGGCATTCTTAGCCGCATGGGGGAGCGATGATGATAGCTCCGATAGCGACAATGAAGAAGTCGCAAATCTATGTCTCATGGCTAGAGACGATGATACCGAGGATGTAAGCTATCACTCCTCTAACTCCTCTATTTCTAGTGATGATTGTCTTGATATTAATGATGTGTTAGAATCTTTAGAAAAAGCTAGAGGTAAGAACAAATCTTTTAGAAAATTGCTAATTACTCTACAAGACGAACTTGAAAATTTAGCTATGAAAAATGACACACTCGCAACTAAAAATACCGAACTCACCCTAGAAAATGATAAGTTAGTTGATGACCTTAAGTCATGTAAACTTAAGGCGGATAGCGCCGAACTTACTCTCTCTAAGTTCACTAAAGGTAGTAAAATGCTAAGTACTATATTAGCTTCTCAACAAGGCGCGTATGATAAAACCGGTGTAGGTTACAACCCACTCTTAACGGCTAAGCATAAAAACCTATTCACCAAACAAACGGCTAAAAATGAAAGTAGACAACCAAATCACTCTCATAAAAACAACTCGTATAAAAAGAACTTAGTTTATAATCGTTTTGTTAAACCTATATCACATGTTAAATGTATTACTTGCAACCGTAGTGATCACTATGAAGATTACATATATTGCCCTAATAGGTATAAGGTTAATAGAAATGATTTGGTTTGGATTCCAAAGGGTCGAGACTCTAACCCTCAAGGACCCAAAAATGGATTAGGGTACCAATGATCGTTTTGTCTTGTAGGTATGCTTGAGGTCAAAAATCAACGAGGACAAGTGGTTCTTGGATAGTGGATGCTCAAGACATATGACGGGAGACAAAACAAAATTCACCACTCTTGCACCTAAAGACGGAGGCTTTGTGACATTCGGAGATAATAGCAAGGGCAAAATTATCGCTATTGGTAGTATCTCTAAACCATCTAATGTTGTTATCGATAATGTATTGCTTGTGGATGGTCTCAAACACAACTTGCTTAGTATAAGTCAATTTTGCGATTTGGGTCACAAAGTCATTTTTGAAAAATCTCATTGCATCATTCATTGTATTTCAAATAATAAAACTATTCTCATGGGTCAAAGACAAAATAATGTCTATATGATTGATTTGAATAGTTCGGTGGAAAATGAAGTTAAGAGTCTTGTTACTATCAACGACAATGGTTGGTTGTGGCATAGACGACTTGGTCATGCAAGTCTTGATTTACTTGCTAAACTTTCTAGTAAAGAATTGGTAATAGGTTTACCAAAAGCTCCTTATATAAAGGACAAACTTTGTCACGCTTGCCAATTAGGCAAACAAACAAAGATTTCTTTTAAGTCTAAAAATATTATTTCTACTACTCGTTGTTTGGAGCTCATTCATATGGACTTAGTTGGCCCCTCCCGGACACTTAGTCTTGGCGGGCGTGCATATGCCTTCGTCATGGTTGACGATTTTAGTCGCTTTACGTGGGTGTTGTTTTTAACTCATAAGCATGAAGCATTTAGAGAATTCTCTATTATTTGCAAAAAGCTCCAAACACGAAAGGGTTATATGATCAAAAGTATCCGAACCGACCATGGTAAGGAATTTGAGAATACTCCATTTCAAACTTATTGTGATGAAAATGGTATTGATCATAATTTTTCGGCTCCTCGTACGCCCCAACAAAATGGGGTAGTAGAGAGAAAGAATAGAACCCTAGAGGAAATGGCACGGACCATGCTTTGCGAAAATAATTTGCCAAAGTATTTTTGGGCCGAAGCCGTAAATTCCGCTTGTTATATTTTAAATAGAGCTTTAATTAGGCCCATATTAAAAAAGACACCTTACGAATTATGGAATGAGCGAAAGCCCAATATTTCTCATTTACGTGCATTTGGTTGTAAATGCTATGTTCATAATAATGGTAAGGATAATCTAGGAAAATTCGATGCTAAGTCCGACGAAGGAATTTTTGTTGGATATGCTATATCGAGTAAAGCTTATCGTATTTTTAATAAAAGAACTTTATTGGTGGAAGAGTCGGTACATGTCTCGTTTGATGAAAATTTGCCGACAATTGATAAGCCTTTAATTGTTCATAATATTAATGATGATATTTTTCATAAAGCATCTTCTTCAAATCATGTTACATCTAGCTTAGAGTCAACGCCTAGCATAGAGGTTGAACCCGTTAATGAAGAAGTCACTATAGAGAGACTTCAAAAGGACTTAGAAACTAGCGTACATATTCATGAGGATTTGCCTCAAGAATGGCGTTTTGCCAATCACCATCCGCAAGATTTAATTTTGGGTAACCCGGGAGAAAGAGTGCATACACGTTCATCATTAAGAAATATAGTTAATCATGTTGCATTCTTGTCTCAATTAGAGCCCAAGAACATTCATGAAGCGGAACTCGATGAGAGTTGGGTATTAGCTATGCATGACGAATTAAATCAATTCGAGCGTAGTAACGTATGGACCTTAGTACCTAGACCGCGTGAGAAAACCATTATAGGTACGAAATGGATATTTCGAAATAAGATGGATGAATCCGGGGTAGTTATTAGAAATAAGGCTAGACTAGTAGCTCAAGGGTATAATCAAGAAGAGGGCATCGATTTCGATGAAACTTACGCACCCGTAGCAAGACTAGAAGCCATTAGAATGTTGCTTGCTTATGCTTCTTTTAAACGTTTTAAATTATTTCAAATGGATGTTAAAAGTGCTTTTTTAAACGGCTTTATAAATGAGGAAGTTTATGTTAAACAACCACCCGGCTTTGAAAATCACGCATTTCCCGATCATGTTTACAAACTTCGTAAAACACTTTATGGTTTAAAACAAGCACCCCGGGCTTGGTATGAAAGACTAAGTAAATTTTTGATTGCAAAAGGTTTTTCTCGTGGTACTTTAGACACTACTCTTTTTATTAAAAAGGATGGAAAAGATATGCTTTTAATTCAAATATATGTTGATGATATTATTTTCGGTGCTACTAATGCTCGCATGTGCGAGGAGTTTTCTAAGTGTATGCAAGGTGAATTCGAGATGAGCATGATGGGTGAACTCACATACTTTCTTGGATTGCAAATCAAACAAACAAAGGACGGAATTTTCGTCAATCAAGCCAAATACACGAGGGACTTGCTCAAACGGTTCAACATGAGCGATGCAAAGCCGCTAGGAACTCCGATGAGTCCGGCAACGAAACTAGACAAGGATGAATCGGGTAAAAGCGTGGACCAAAAGCTCTATAGAGGTATGATTGGATCCCTCTTATATTTAACCGCAAGTAGACCCGATATCATGTTTAGTGTTTGCTTGTGTGCTAGGTATCAATCTTGCCCTAAAGAATCGCATGTTATAGCCATTAAGCGCATTTTTAGATATCTAGTAGGTACATGTAACTTAGGATTGTTTTATCCGCATGATACTTCTTTTGAATTGCTTGGCTATTCCGACGCCGACTTTGCCGGTTGTCGATTAGATAGAAAGAGTACTAGTGGCACTTGCCATTTCTTAGGAAACGCTTTAGTCTCTTGGCATAGCAAGAAACAAAACTCGGTTGCGCTTTCCACGGCGGAGGCGGAATATGTCGCCGCGGGTAGTTGTTGCGCACAAATCCTTTGGATGCGTCAACAACTCAACGACTTTGAATTATCATTTAATAGTGTACCTATATTGTGTGATAATACTAGTGCTATAAACCTTTCGAAAAATCCGATCCAACACTCTCGCACTAAACATATTAATTTACGTCATCACTTTTTACGGGATCATGTCCAAAAAGGGGATATTACACTTGAATATATAAGTACCGATAGGCAATTAGCCGATATTTTCACTAAACCCCTTAATGAGGAACAATTTTGTTTTATTCGACGAGAGTTAGGCATGTTTGTTGTGTGAAATATACATATATACATGTATTTGATTAATTTAATCTATTTTAGTATTTTTGCATATTTTTTTCTTGCCAAATCTGTGTCGAAATGTGCCAAAATTTCTGTTCTGTACCTCATTTACAGTCGATCGATCGTCATATAAAACGACCGATCGTTTTGCTACAGACGACCGATCGTTCCACAAAACGACCGATCGTTTTTTAGTCTTACTCACTGGAACTTTTTGTTCCAAATTCGACCGATCGACACACAAAACGACCGATCGTTTTTGTGTTTTTCAGCATAAATCCTTGAAACCCTAATAAAATTTTTCAAACTCATTCACTATTTCACAGCCAACTCTCTCTCTATATTCGTCCCCTCTCTTCAAAACGTGTCAAATATCCCACTTTACATCCGAAATCAATCCAATATGGTTCGCACTAAAAGAACTTCACTCGTGGATGAAGATGACGAAGCCTATGTGCCTCCGTCCCCTCGTCCTCGTATTCCTCGCGGTCGTTGAATCGCCTCCTCCACCGCTCCGCCATCGGGCCCCGGTGCCTCATCCGGCTCTCGTCCTCCTCTCTATCCACCCACGATGGATAAAAGAGGTATTTTGTCAAATTTCACTCTAGATATGTCTCTCTTCCGTGAACGATTTCCCGCTCTTATGCTCGATTTAAGTTTTCAAAAACTCGATACCATTCTCACTCTAAAAATGCCATTCTTCATTGAAAACGTATACGAATTTTATCACAACCTAGCTCTAGATAGGGATTCCGATGACGCACTTCGTTTGCGTTCATCATTTCACGGCCAACCATTCGTTTACGGTATAGACCGTTTACGACATTTATTACGCCTAGATAATGACGGTATCCATGAGTCGAGTGAGGAACTTTGTGAGACTCTTGAGATCGATAACTTCAACGATCTCAAATCCGAAATTTTTCATCCCGTCCATAACAATCAATCCAACAAAGCCCATGGCCTCTTATTCCGCAACAAATTAGCCTATCACATCCTATCGCATATCGTCCTACCCCATACTTCAAATTTTACGGATGTTACGAATGAATACATCTTTCTACTAGGATGCATCCATCGCAAAGTCAAACTTGACTTCGCGACTCTCATATTTTTTAAGATGGATTCTCTTAAACGAAATCCAAAAATGGGTTACCCTACGGTGCTCTAATTTCGGCCATCTTAAATGACCTCAATCTCGTTCCCTGTGGAACCTTATTCAAAAATAAGGACAAACATATTTGGGACACTTCATATCTTTCCCAAATGTCCATTAAATTCCACAATGCCGATAAAACCATTACATGGTCCGGTAAGCGGGTATCCGGCCCCAACTATGCTCCTCTTTCCCCCGAAGAGGAAGAGTATGTTGGCCCCAAGGCCACACCGCGTGCCACTCATGAGGACGTCGCTATCTCCTCTGATTCCATTCCCCCCGTCGATATCCCTACATCTTCTCGTCCCTCTCGACGACAAGGAAAAGCTCAGGCGGGATCTTCTTCTCGTATCCCGCGCTCCGACAAGTTCTATGACTCTCTCTACATCAACCAATACCACAATGCACAAATGACTCGTCGAATGTTTCGATTCATGAATCCGGGACAAGAAGAGCTAGACCGACTTGATCGTGAAAGCGCCGAGCAAAGGGCACAATTTCATGAATTCTTTCCAAACAACGATGACGACGAGGATGATGCGACCTCCCACCGTGACTAGGCGGATATGTTTTTTTTTGATGATGTCAAAGGGGGAGAAATACCTCTCTCTTTTGTTTTTAAGTTGTATTTCTTTTCCGCTCTACGAACTACGTTGGTTTGTTTTTTTTTTTTTGATGTAATAACTAGAAAAACGTTTTATTTTATGAATCGTTATTATGTTGCTTTTTATAAGTGCTTATGCATTGTGAGATTTGTGTATATGCGTGGTTATAATTGCTATTAAGATTTATGCTCATAATTGCTAGTTGAATGGGCTATTTGTATTTGCTTTTCATTTGTGGCGATTGACCATTATTAGGCAAAACTATGGCCAAATTTTTGCTTACATATAGTTCTTCGTAATCCCTATTCATTTAGCTTTGTTTTAGCGTATTATTAAAATCGAATGTTATGACATTTACTTGGTTCTTTTCAAAAAAAAACTTTTGTCCAAGTAAAGCGTTATCTACACATATCGGTTATTCTCTTTTAAGCAAAAAGAGCTTATAGTATGTTGAAGTCAATATTTTGTCATCATCAAAAAGGGAGAGATTGTTGAACGTTGATTCTTCTAATCGATTATTTTTGATGATAACAATATTTGTAAAACATGATAAAAGCTCGTTTTGCGTACTAATCATTTATCGAGTTTATTAAAGGTTCAAAATGATAGAATGCGAAATTACGAAGCCAATGGTTCAAGCGGAACCAATATCGGATTCGAAACGAATTAGTTACGGGGTTTCGAAGTTTGTCAAGAAAACCGAAAAACAAGCCCAGAACAAAAACGACTGATCCATAAGGAAACGATCGATCATTTTAAGTGAAATTTTCTTCCAGTGAGCACAACGTAAAAACGACCGATCGCCAAGAGGAAACGACCGATCGTTTTCAGTACATATTTGTCCAGTGAGCACTCAGCAAAAACGACCGATCATAAATCTGAAACGACCGATCGTTTCAATGCGCATTTTGTCCAGTGAGTCCAATTGAAAAACGACCGATCGTTTTTCAGAAACGACCGATCGTTTCTGTAGAATTTCAAAATCCAGCTTTTAAGCTATTCCTGAAAATGGGGCGAACTGCTGCAAAAACAGCATTGAATGAACTCACCAACCAGCAACGGTCTGAAATTTATTGCTGCACCTTTGTGACTCTACAAAAGCCCCAAAACACTTTGAAGAACATAATCCAAGCATTCACAACTTTTAAGCAATTCTTACAAGAAAATCCTTCAAGCTTATACTACTTATTTCTCACTTGTAATCAAAAATATTCTCGAGTATATTCTCATTGTAATCTTATAAACATCGAGATAATATTTGTTAGTGAGTGATTCGAAATCAAACTTGTAAAAGAGTATTTTATAAACTCATTAGTGAGCGAGTGAATTGGGTAGAGGCTTTTAAGCAAGTGTAGCTTAAAAGCTCTAGGTCATTTATTCGGGCTACTCATATAGTGAGGGGGAGCGTAATCGGTTGATTAAGCTCGTTAAGGTGTAACCTTGAACCGAAGATTTTTAGTGAAACACTCGGTAGTGAAAATACCGAGGAGAGGACGTAGGCGCGGTTTGCCGAACCTCTATAAATCTTGCGTTATTTCTTTCCCTTAACTTTTACTTTTTGTATTTATTTATCGCTTATATTTATTGCTTGCTTAGATCAATTTAGCGTTAATTTGGTAACAAAAGAGTTTAGGTTATAAATACCACTAATTAACTTAGTTAAATACCCATAGATTTAATTCCGCGAAAAACGTACGAAAACCTTATTCACCCCCCCCCCCCCCCCCCCCCCTCTAAGGTTTAGACTCCTACGGACCAACAGGTATCCTTGTATAGTAATTGATACTCTGCCGTCATCGGCGAGTTACTCATTCTTCCAGTGTAGCGGCGACCCTGAGCCTCAAGCTCAGAGCCCTACTGAGGTTGCACACAGCCTCAGTTTGTCGATTGTAACAGTCTTCGTTAGCATATCGGCGGGGTTCTTAGCGCCCTCAATCTTTTCTAGCGCGAAGATTCCATCTTCCAGAACATCCCGGATAAAATGGTAACGAATCTGTATGTGCTTTGTGCGTGAATGGAATACAGGATTCTTAGCTAGCTGAACTGCACTTTGACTATCACAGTGCAGAACTCCCTTGTCGGTTTTCTGACCGAGCTCTTTTAAGAAACCTTGCAACCAAATCATCTCTTTGCTTGCTTCCGTCACTGCGACGTACTCAGCCTCTATGGTCGACAATGCAACAATCTTTTGCAACTTAGATGTCCAACTCACAGCAGTACCACCGAAGGTACAAACACATCCCGTTGTGCTCTTTCGGCTGTCCAGATCACCGGCCATGTCAGCATCCACATAGCCGTGCAGGCCTTCCGAGGTCTTTCGGAAACATAATGCCAAATTCACGGTACCCGAGAGATATCTCAATATCCACTTCACAGCTTCCCAATGGTGCTTTCCTGGGTTACTCATGTAACGACTGACAACTCCCACTGCATGGGCAATGTCCGGTCTTGTACACACCATAGCGTACATCAAGCTACCAATTGCTGAAGCGTAGGGTATGTTCGACATACGATCCTTTCCTTCCTCGTCTGAGGGTGATTGTTTCTTCGACAAGCTAAAGTGTGCGGCTAGCGGTGAGCCTACAGCTTTGGCATCACTCATGCTGAACCGTGCCAACACTTTCTTCACATACTCGGCTTGCGACAGAAACAGGGACCCATCCCTTCCTCGGGAAATCCTCATATCGAGGATCTGATTTGCGGCACCCAAATCTTTCATCTCGAACTGTTTCGCCAACTGTTGCTTCACCTTGTTAATCTCAACAAGGCTCGACCCGGCGAGCAACATGTCATCTACGTACAATAGTAGTATGACGTACGAAGAGTTCGCAAATCTCTTCACGAAACAGCAGTGATCACTATCACTTCTTTCGAACCCGGTATCCGCCATGAAACTGTCAAACTTCTTATACCACTGCCGTGGTGCTTGTTTTAGCCCATGCAAGCTCTTCCTCAGTTTGCAGACCAGTTTCTCTTTTCCATTTTCGGCAAACCCTTCAGGTTGGAGCATGTAAATTTCTTCATCGAGATCCCCATGGAGAAAGGCAGTTTTCACATCTAACTGCTCGAGATGAAGATTCGCATTTACAACAATGCTCAACAATAGCCGAATAATCGTCATCTTTACGACTGGTGAAAAGATCTCGGTGTAGTCAATTCCTGCCTTTTGCTGGAACCCTTTGACTACTAGGCGTGCCTTATACCGTTTCGTGCCATCTTGTTCCTCCTTTAGACGGAACACCCATTTGTTGCTCAGTGCCCTTTTCCCTTTGGGCAGTTCGGCTAACTGCCAAGTCACATTCTTCTCGAGCGACTTCATCTCATCCTTCATCGCGAGCTCCCACTTGCTCGAGTCTTTCAGCTCCAGATCTTCTTCTCTACTTTCGGGCTCTCCTGCATCACTGAGCAGTATGTAATGCAGGGAAGGAGAGTATCGGGCAGGAGGTCTCTTCTCGCGATGACCTCGGCCCAATTCAGGTCGGGGAGTTTGGGGCATCTCCTCGTCCTCTTCAGTATCTGCTGGAGGGTTGTCGAGCACCACTGGCTCATCTTCAGTGTCATTTTCCAAGTCCAATCTTGGAAACGCATTCATGTCGACCATACCACTTTCCTCGGACGGGAGCGCTTGTTCTTCCACATTTTGTCGATCTTTGTACAAAATGCTTTCGTTGAAGATGACATCCTTACTGCGAATGATCCTCTTCAGTTGACCATCCCAAAAGCGATATCCAAACTCAGCTCCACCGTACCCCACAAAGTAACACACTTTGGATTTCGAGTCAAGCTTGGTACGATCATTTATGTCGACATGGATATATGACAGACAACCGAACACTCGCAAGTGTTCATAAGAGATAGGTTTTCCTACCCACTCTTCCTCGGGAATTCTCCTTTCTAGGGGCACTGAGGGTCCGCGGTTAATGAGATAAACCGCCGTGCTTACTGCATGTGCCCACAAGGCTTTGGGCAACCCACTTTGCAGTCTCATACTCCTAGCACGCTTATTGATTGTTCGGTTCATTCGCTCGGCCACGCCATTCTGCTGTGGCGTTCTTCGGATGGTCTTCTCCATTCGAATGCCTCTCTGAGCACAGAACTCTACGAACTTCGCATCAATGTACTCTCCGCCGTTGTCGGACCTCAAACACTTGAGTTTATTCCCGGTCTCCAGTTCGACCATGGCCTTCCATTCTTGAAATTTCTTAAACACCTCAGACTTGTGTTTCAAGAAATAGACCCATGTTTTCCTCGTCGAATCATCGATGAAGGTCACATAGTATTGAGCTCCTTCCAGTGAGGTTACTGGAGATGGTCCCCATACATCTGAGTGGACCAGTGCTAGCTTTTCCTCCTTGGGAGCTTTTCCACCTTTCCGGAAGCTCACTTTCTTCTGCTTCCCGAAGATGCAACCTTCACACATATCGAGGTTGACAGACTTCAAGCCTGGAAGTTTGCTGTCCTTCGCTAACACCTTCATCCCCTTCTCACTCATGTGACCCAACCGTCGATGCCACAGTTCCGAGCAGTTTTGCGACACAGCTGCCGCAATTGTACGCTCCTCATCGGTCGTCATGTACAATGTACCGACCTTACTCCCTCGGGCTATCACCATAGCTCCTCGTGAAACTTTCCAAGCTCCACAGCTAAACGAAATGGAGTGCCTTTCGGCATCGAGTTGACATACTGAAATCAGATTCTTGGTCAACCTCGGGACATGCCTCACTTTCGTCAGCTTCCATACCGATCCATTTGGAATGCGAATTTTCACATCGCCCATTCCAACAACATCCAACGCTTCTCCGTCGGCTAGATACACTTTACCGAAATTACCCGCAGTGTAATTTTCGAATAAATCCTTCTGAGCGGTCGTGTGAAATGATGCCCCAGAGTCTAGAATCCACGAATCTATGTCTCTCTGCACGGCAAGCATTAGACAGTCACCCGAATCCTCGTCGCTTGCAATATTAGCCCCGTGATCACGGTCGGTACTCTTCTTCGGCTGCTTGCACTCATGACTGAAGTGCCCCATACCCTGGCAGTTATAGCACCGAAGATTCTTCTTACTTCGGTCGCTATCTTTACCTCCTCGGCTTAGCCCTCTTCTACCTCGGGATTGTGAACGTCCTCTAACGTCCCATACCCTGGCTTTACCCCGATCTCTTGAACCCATGTTCAAGGCTGCTCCATCATTTGAGCATTCACCCATATCTAATCTCCTGAGTTCCTCAGCGAGTATTAAATCTCGGATGCCGTTGTAAGTCAGTTTCTCCTTTCCAATTGAGTTGCTAACAGCAGCTCGCATGAATTCCCAACTGTTCGGTAGAGATGCTAGCAGTATAAGGGCTCTCACTTCGTCTTCAAAAGTTATCTCCACCGCATCCAACTGATTTACAGTGTCGATGAACTTGTTCACGTGACTCGCGACAGGTGTCCCCTCAGCCATGCGTAGGTTGAACAGCTTACGCATGAGATGTACCTTGTTGTTCGCGGATGGTTTCTCATACATGTCGGTGAGGATCTTCATCATCCCCATCGTCGTCGTCTCTCTTGCGACGTTATGTGCTATACTCCTAGATAGTGTTAGGCGGATCACTCCCAACACTTGTCGGTCTAAGAGTTTCCACGCCTACTCGGTGGTCGTGGTCGGCCTTTCCTCAAGGAGAAGTGGCTGATGCATCTTCCTCCCATAAAGGTAGTCCTCTATTTGCATTATCCAGAATGCGAAGTCCTTCCTGTCGAACTTCTCGATCCCGTGTGCGGTTCTGTCTTCTTTCGCCATCGATCTTCCGAGCTCTGATACCTCTTGTTAGGGTCGATCAGGCGAATCAATGAAAGACAGAAATACTAAAAAAACGAGCACACACACACTTTGATAACGGAGTTCACCCAAATTGGCTACGTCTCCGGGCCGCTACACGTGGCACTTAATATATATATTAAAAGAGGATTACAAACGTAATCTAGCTAAACACAAAGCTATGGTTCTCTCGCAACTAGAAATCTCTCTTTATAATATAGAGGTGTTTGTGTAGGTGTAATTAAAATACAAGATATTGGGACATATAAATAGGACACTTAGTGGGTCATATTACAATTCCAAGTGATGTGGGATAATTAGAAAACATTGCCAAAACTCATTTGGCTCCACAACTCAACAATCGAATGTGTACACATCCTGGTCCATTTGCATTCTTCATTTAAGGTTAGTAGTGACATCAATATGTTTTGTATGTGAAAGCAAATTAAAGATTCACAACCAAATAAAACTGTAATTTATAACTAATTATACTTTTATATTTTTTGTCTCTAGGTTTTTGAGGTACTAGTTGCCAATCAATCATTAAGTGGTAATCAAACTTATAGAGAAATGACCACATGGAATCACGAATGGTTTCACTTATTAACCAAAATGTTCATTCTTTACATGCAATCAAACTCAATAAACACTTTAAATCACAAGTGTTCTAGTTAACCAAAAAAACAAAACAAATTTTAAGTGTCAAATAGTAGTGGGTCTATGGATGGTACTGAACTTCTTGAAATAGAATATCCAGAATTTTGGAATATGAAAATGTTTAATTCTACACGTGGTGAAGGAATAGACAGTAAAATTAGTGCAGAGTCGTCTCCTAAATTTAAGAGGCCCTAAACAGATCTTGAATACAGTTCTTTATTTTGTTTTTGTTGTTACAGAAGTATATATAATTGAAAGTATTAGTTGTCTATTACAATTTATAATTTAAACTATTAAACTTTTGTATATATATCGGGAAAAAATCAAGACACAGCCACCGTAACTGATTTTTAAAGTTAGAATATAATATTGTTGAGTATTTAGAAATTTACAACAATATATCACATTGCAAAAAACCAACCAAATCCATAAAAAACTATTGTTCCGACTTCTATGTTTAAACTAATAAAATCAAATCAGATCTGTTTCTATTTAGACAATAATCAATTTTACCCTTAATTTCTGAGTTTAATTAACTCTTAAATAAAACTGTATGATTATATGTTGTAGATATAGAGGCCATAATCGCGTTAAGGAGTATAAAAGTGGAGGGACGAACAACATTTTAATATAGGGTGAATCTTGACGAATTCCACTGGAATGTTGTGTGTTGTACTAAACTTGCTTGCAAAATGTACCAAAAAAATAACACCTTCTCAAATCCACGTCCTTTTCAATATCATTAAGGAAATAACAACGTATCCACCTCAATTTATTGGAACATTGCACCGAAAATGATCTATTTATATGATGGTAGTCATAGCGAAACTAGCTATATATATTGGATAGAGTTGAGATGATGAATCTCAAAAGTAAATTTATTTTAATCATGAATCATTGAATCGATCCTTTTCGACTAATTTGAGGTATAAGAAACAAAATGATGACTCGTTTTCTTTGGATAATGTCAAAATGATTAATCATTAAAGCAAACTTATCAATGAGAGCTTATAACTTGATCTCAAAAAGGGGACAAATAATTGGATATTTGAGATTGATATCCCCATCATTAAGGAAAACCAAGATATATATGTTTTCATCATGGAAGTACTGTATAGTAAGTACTACTATTTATTATGCATGGTGAGGTGAGCCCAAGATAATATAACTTTGTGGTACAAGCACTAAATAAAAGTGCTTTTGTTCCCCATTGGGTTGAAAGCAATTTTGTCTCTAATATGTGAAAAGGACTACTCTTTTTGCTCAAAGCTGAAAGAGCATGAACCAATACTTCATACCCCTCTCTCACTTGAGGAGTATTTTTGTGTCCTTTCAACATCAACCCTAAGAATTTTGACATTCTTTTTGCTCCCCACATTTACCATTGAGATTGTGCTATCACCATTAATTTGGGTCCCTTTGGATTGGAACTTTTTCCTGGAATTATGATTATGACTTAAAACTTAAAAATACCAAAAAAAAAGAAAATAGCTAGTTATATAACGGAGAGGGGGCATCTGACTGTGCTTTACACAGTCAGGGGCACATCTTCCTTATATAACCCCATTTTTTTTCCGGTTCCAAAAGTTATGTTTCCGTGAAATTGAAACTTTATAGTATATGTGAACTGTATACGTACAAATAACCCCTTTGTCTATGAAATCTGAAATGTTTAGCCTTTTTAGTAGCAATCATCATTGTTAAAAAGATCGTTCGCACCAAATATGTGAAATGTGAAAGTAAAAAGTGGCGAGGGATAGACAATTAATAAGTTCTTAGCTTTTGGGGAGAAGATTTCGACCAGTTTTCTTTTATTTGTTGCATAGAAGCCATACACATGCAACAATGATTTTATTTGTTTACCTTTGTGCATGTTATATAAGTAGTGACAGTGTTAAATGAAGGATTAGATTTTCTAGGTAATTTATTTTTTGTTTTCTGTGTGATTGTATAAGAATAAGCTTCCAAATCTCTTCTCTAGCCATGGCTTGTAAAAGTACACTCAGGTACACTTGGAATATTTGATTGTATTGTTCCACAGCTTTGCTCGATAAATTAGATCATTTAGAGAGCAAAGGAGTACAAACACCATATCTAGTTTGTCGAGTTACGATTGCAAATGAGAGTTTTTCCAGAGTTGAGTTCATGCTAAAGGTGACTTAAAAATCGCAAATTCTTTCACTTTTTAGATCCTCAAAGACCCTTTTATGTACCATTACTTTGAATATATTGCTTTCAATTCCATATACAAAAAAAGCGAATTTCTCGTAATCAAAAGTGTTTTTTGCCAGACATGGAAAACGAAAGAAATAGTGAACACAGATGCAATGAAAGAAATATAAGCTCATTACAGATGAATAGGGAAGCAGCGTAGGTGACTCTGAGAGTGACTCAGAGTCCACAGCCATTGGATATTGCTACAGTACATTTCATATTTTAACTGTAGCAATATCCAATGACTGTGGACTCTGAGTCATTTTGACTCAGAGTCACCTACGCTGCATCCGATGAATAGATGGTGAAAGTTAAAGTCATCCTAACCCTTACCTAGATCTTAAAGTTCCCATAGGAAAATCAATGACAACAATTTTTCTTAGAAGCCTCGATTTATTCGAATCTATAAGCATTGTTTTAACAGTAAAACCTAGTGATGTGTCGCCATAGTATACCTTTATTAACAGTAAAACCTAGTGATATAATGCCTTCTTGTAATGATGTATTAAAGGCAAAAGGAACGTACCATTTCAGTTCAAAATGTTCATTTTACTATTGTTCTATCTAAACCCATTTTATTTGATCCAATGGTTAATAAAAAAGGAAAAAATTAAAACAAAATAAATATATATACATATATGTTATCATCATCATCCTATTAACGTATAATGTTTTAAAGAAATTAACACGATCTGAACTATGAGCACACGCAACTAATAATATACCATTATTCTGATTTATAGAAATATCTCAATGACTTGTAATCCCTTATTCTCTCTCTCACTACATCTTTTCTAATTTATAGTTTGTAT
Organism: Primula veris; assembly: GCA_963682055.1. Classification (NCBI taxonomy): domain Eukaryota; kingdom Viridiplantae; phylum Streptophyta; class Magnoliopsida; order Ericales; family Primulaceae; genus Primula; species Primula veris. The sequence goes on along the minus strand of OY821750.1, from coordinate 30,448,380 downwards.
TAAAAGAATTGGATACTTGTGGTGTATTTCTACGTATATAAGTATATACATCATTCTATTATAATAAGTTAACACAAATCAAATGATCATGCCCAATATAGCCACTGTTTTCTAAAAATACTCTTACACATTTATATTAATTACAATAATACCATACTCACATAAAAATATAAAAACTAAAAACTAATAAAACTATTTATCACTCTTTAATAATAAAACATTCTTTTAAATTTTAAACTATGTTTTTTTTGTATTATCCACATATTTATATTATAACTATACATATTTTCTATATTTTTATTGCATTACGCGCCGCACACGAAACGCGTGAGGCTCGATTACTAGTATATATATATACATACATACATATGATCAGTCGATTATACATTTATAAACAAGAGAAATCGGCGAATGTGGTAGCTATGGGCTCCACTTCAGCGGGGGTGGGGGGTGGGGGGTGGGTGGGTGGTTGTCTATGGCGGAGTATTTGCGGAAGCGATGAGGGTGCATGTATATGTATATATGTATGTTTATGTTTGTAGGTATATATATTTGTATGTATGCATATGTATACATTTGTCTGTATGATATTGTGTGTATATACATGTAATAAATGAATTTAAATGAAGGTAATTTGGTAAAACACAATTTTTCATCAAAAAATTAACGGAAGGTACTGATTTAGAGGGAAACATTTATTTTGAATACTTAAAAAGAGAAACACGTAATTTAGGTTAAAAAATTACATAATAACTATAGTTTAGGTTACAAAATAAAAAAAAAAAAAAACAGAGAAAAATATTCAATGGAATTTGGCTTAGGAATATGTGGAATAACATACTACCTGTCAAAATCTCAGTGTTTTTCTGGAAGATTTTGTATAATGCAGTAAAGCTTGAAAAAAGATATTACAAGGTTTGGAATAGCTATGGCAACAAAATGTTCTTGGTGTTATAAGCACACTTGTGATAGTATAAGGAGGTGTTTGGCGGAATTGTCAGAAGTGTTTCCTGATCTAAAATTACTTATGAAGAAGTTTTCAGTGTTTGGTGAATAAGTTTTTTTTGATTTCTCTAGAAATATAAGTGATTTAGAAGTCAATTGTGAGAAATTAGAACATGGTGCTTGTAGGAAGTGCTTCTAATCACTTCTCGAGAAGTTAAAATAAAAATAATGCAAAATTAATTTTGTTATTTAAAAAATACATATTTTGTTTAAAAAGAAATTGCTATAAAAAATATGAATTCTAAAAAAATGGCTTTTTAAAAAAGCGAGTCAGCAACTTTTTTATTCTTCTTCTACATAACTTATTTATTTTAAAAAATAACATATTCAAAAGCAATTATTTTCATAAAAAAAGGGCTTTTCTAAATATTAAAAAAATATTAGAAAAGAAATTATTTTTAAGAAAAAAATAGATTTTGTTTGGAGAAAATAAATAGACTTTTCAAATAATTTATATCTTCATCTTATAATGACTATTTTAATTTATAAAGTAACTTTTTTCAAATACGTTTTTTTCAAAATTATGGTATTTTCCAACAGGATGTTATTTCCATGAAACAACTTTTTTGAGAGATTATTTATACAAAATAGTGATGTTTAAAAAAAATGTATTATTGGTTCAGATTTTTGAAAAGAGAAAAAATTGCATCTAGTCGATTAAACTAGTTTTTTTAAACTCACACATACGTGCGTTTTTTTAAATTAGATTTATAACGATTGCAACAAGATTATTATTAATTAGTGGAATGTAATTTTTTTGTGTGAACAAAAAATTCATCTTATTACCTTTAAGTACATAGCCAGACTATGGTTGTATTCGACCAAATTGTGTTACTTATGTTCATTATACCACTAATTAATTAGTCCAAATCCGAGATTGTATTATTTCTTTTTGTTTTATTATAAGATACTCCGTGTTATGTTTTTAACATTATACATTTTATAAAGCTTTTAATAAGTCACTTTTGACTTCTATACCAAACACTACAAAAAACTTATGAAAAATAAAAATACTTTTTCGCCAAACACAATTTTTTCTATCAAGTGCTTTTTTATAAGTTACAGCAGCACTTCTACAAAATGCACCTTTACAGAAGCACTTTATTTTCAAACGCCCCGTAAATCACCTTTTGGAGGAAGGGGAAGTGGGAAACAAAGTATGGAAGTACTTTAGTGACATTTTTGGCGTAAATTATATGGAAGGAAGAAGATGGAGAGATATTGTTATAAACTGGATGATGAATTTTAAGGGTATGGACCAATGTAAAAATATAACAAATTTGGTGCCTTTTTTTCCTTCTGTGGGAAATTTGGTTGAATAATATGGCTTACAAACATGAAGGTGTAGAAATGTCAGCTGATAGAGTAATTGCTAAAGTTATGGTGTGGATAGCTAATCTGAATATGATAGTAAAGCCAAAAGCTAGCTGCAATGAAGCGTCTAAGAAAATTTTGGATTCTCGTATTAATGGAAGTAAGGAAGAAACGGCCTGAACCTATTACGTGGATGGATGGCTCCACCTAAAGGTAGGCTAAAGTTGAATGTAGATGAATCAGTTAAGGGCGGTAAAACTGGTTATGGAGGAGTTATAAGAGATGAATATGGAGATATTATCTGTTGTTATAATTTCTTTTTGGGAGACTGATATAATTGAAGCTGAAGTTAAAGCATTGCTATTTGGATTACAAATTTGTTGGAGATTTAATTTGATTTTTTGGTAATTGTAGACCGATGGGATAAGAAAAGAAGTGTGCATATTAAAAGATTGAATGATTGGGAGGATATAAATGAATTGACGGAGCGGATTGGAATTTAAATGAAACATGTGTATAGAGAGAGCAATAAAGTCGCTGACTTTTTAGCAAAAATTGGAGCTACAAACGTAAAAAAGTGATTTTTGGCTTATTACAGTGACTGTTCTGGCGAGTTTTGATAAACAAGGGCTTCCTGTTATAAGAAGTTAAAAATAAATCTAGGGAAGTTTATTTTAGAGGGAATTTTGAAATGAGAAGTAGATGAGGTGTTTGGCTGGTCCTCATCTGGGGAAAAATACTAAAATTTTATCCGACCTATTAGTTTTTAGTGATTTGGTACTCAGCATAACATATTTTCTAATTTGGTACACAACTTATACATTTTCGCTCCAATTAATGAACTCAACCCACATCCGATCATTTTAACCTAATTAACTCAAACATATTAAGTAGTGATTTCACTTTAAATTTTTTAATACAACAATTGAAAAAGGGAGGCTAATAGCGCAGCAGGTCATCTAGCTAATAGTGGCAGTCAAGAAGAATTCAAGGAATTTTTTAAGAAGGAGGATTTATCTAAACAAATGAGAAACATAATCGAGTCAGAGATCAAAAGTCTTCCTAATTTAAGGCTTTAATGGGCAAATATGGTGTATAAGAGGATGATAAGAAAATGAAGTATTTTGATTTTCTCTTGTGTTTGATGAAGAAGGGGAGTTTCTCTCTCCACGGTGACGGTTCCATACTCAGAAGTGAATGGGGATCTTCTTACACGTGTTTTTATGGTCTGTGTAATAAACACAGACCAGTGTTTCTCTGGTCCTTAGTTTTAGTTTATTTACAATAAAGTTCATCTATTTGTAAAGTTTATCTGTTTTCATTGTTAAGTCCATTCTTTGTAATTTAGTGTCACAATTTGTGATGCTAACTTATTTATTATTACCATTATTCAATAAAATGTGGGGTTCTACCCACAACTTATATATATAAAAAGAAAAACAATTGAAGGTTTCACATATGTTAATCAATAGTAAATGAGACTTAGAATACGTTAAAAATCGATAATCGAAGACAGATTGAGTCACTTAATTGGACTAAATACGTATATGTTGGGTATCAAATTAGAGCGAAACGTATAGTTTGGGTACCGAATTAGAAAAAGTATTAGGTTGAGTAACAAATCGCTAAAAGTTAATAGTTTGGATATTATTTTAGCTATTTTTCCGTCCTCTACTACAGTCAAAACCATGTATAATGCAAATGGTTTGATTTTTGTTTTGATGTAGTATTTTTGGCCTATTACAGCGACTGTTTAGGCTATTTTTGATGTAAGTAAAGTAGTAGTTGTGGTTGTAGTAAGGAAATAATGTAAAATGTAGCTTTTTCTCCGGAGATTATAAGCTGTAGTACGGCTTACAAACTTGCCTCTAACGTGTAATCTGGATTAGTTTCCAACTACTTCGTTTCCGGTCACTTTTTAATAACATTTTTATTTATAGGTCAATATTTTCATAATTTTTTTAACTCTATGTCACCGTAATAATTCAAAAAACAGTTTTATACTTTATTTATTTTTACTTAATAATTCAAACAAACACTAAAAAAAAAACTAAAAAATAGCTTTTAAGTTGTTTTATTTACACTTTATTATCTTTTAAAAAGATATTATAATATATATTTTTAGCTTAAAAATAACTTTCAAATTCTTTTTTACATTTTAATATCTTTTAAAAAGATATTATAAGTTATTTTTTAAGCTTAAAAAGAGTTTAAAAACATATTTTAACATCTTTTTTATTGGGCCGTTTGACTAGAACTTAAAAAAAATTGGGCTCATGACCTCCAATAAAAAAATCTTATAAAATGTGACTTAAACATAATTATCTCGAGTCAAGTAACGCAAAATCTAAATATTGCTCATTTGGAGTAGTTTGTTTTAATTATAACCCCAACTTCGAGCTAAAATCCATAAAATATTGTTTGTCGACTTACTTTACTCAATAGTAGTTTTGTATTGTGCTCAATAACATTAATACGAGAATTAAAAAGGGAATTTTTATCTCCAGATGCAAAAGCGATTGAGAAATAATAAAAGAAAAAATCCTATAATATATATACATATCCGGTAGCAGCTGTATTGCAGGGAACGGGAAAAGTTTTCTAAAGAAGTTTGTAGCAACAAAAATATATATTTCTATCATTCACTTAAAAATCTTTAATTGAATAAGTTTTTGCTTATTATTTTGAATTGAATGAATATTTGTTTGCACCACAATATTGAAATAAATGATTTTTTTTTTGAAGTAAATAAGATTTTGTTTGGTGCATTCAATTCAATTCAAAATATCGAATTGAATGAGTTATTTTTTGTTCATTCATTTTAAAAAGCTGAAGTGAATAAGTTTTTATTTGCTACATTCACTTTAAGTGAATGGACTTTTTGTTTTGTATTTTGAAATGAATGGGTTTTTGTAAAAAAAAATTAATGTTTTTTTTTTGAAGTGAATGGATTTTGTTTGTTCCCTTCAATTCAAAATATTGAATTGCATGAGTTATTTTTTTTGCATTCAATTCAAAATATCAAAGTGAATAAGTTATTTCTTATGAATTCATTTTAAAAAGTTGAACTGAATGAGTTTTTATTTGGTGCATTCACTTCAAGTAAATGCACTTTTTGTTTGATATTTTGGAGTGAATGATTTTTTATAACTTTTTTTTAATATTTTTTTGAAGTGGATGAGATTTTATTTGGTTCATTCATTTTTAAATCTTGAAGTGAATGAATGTTTTTATTTATTAATTTTTTTCATTTTAAAAATAATTTTTTGATTTTTTATATTTATATTTTTTATGTAATTTATATTTTTTTATTTATTATTTTAGTGTTCATATATTTTTTTTGTATATTTACAAAGTGAATGAGATACTACCAAAATAAATTAGAGAAAAGTTACACCAAAATGGAATTAGTTTTTTGTACTAGCACTAAAAATGAATTAAGTTTTTTTTTTGTACTAAAAAGAAATTACCCCTTTTTTTTTTATATAGTAAGATAAGACTCATACCCCTTTCTTATATTCGCAATTTCTCTCCGCTCTCCTTCCCCAACAAGTCCTTTACAATGACTCTTTCGTTGTCGACCAATTCGGTTAATCACCCATTTTTTAAACAACGACTTGTGGACTTTGATTTTTGTCACACCACCTCAATCTTGCCGTTCGATCAAATGTTACTTCATATATACTATTTTAATTGAAATTTAAGTTTTATGTTTATTTCTTTTTTTACCTTTTGGATTTAATTCGAAATTTTTTATCAGATTTGGTATAGTAAACTTAAAAAGTTGGAAAATACAGTTTTCTAAACTATAAAGTAAACTTGAACCGATAAAATAATTATTGTACCCTTGATAATAACGGAAAAAAAATTGTCTCATTAATTATTAATTTTTGATGTAAGTATACCTATAAGAAATAATTAATAAGTTATCATAGTAGTGTAATATACTAAATCATAACAAATCTCACCATTTATCTGATTTGTTTATTTATAATATGATATATTGTTATAAATTTCTAAAAACTCAACAAGAATAGATCTAAAGGTTTTCTATAAATATACTATATTACAAAAATTTAATAGTCTAAACTATAAGTTGAAATGACATCCAATACTTTCAATATAAGTGGAACCATTAGTTATTCAACGTAGTAATTTCTCTATTCGAGGTTTGATTGCCACTTTCAAAATCATTCTTTTAGTAGACAAGTAGTAACGCCAAGACGTATATGCTAACTAAATGAATGAAAATATTAACGTGAACATCATTACCCATAAACACCCAAAAATAGTGTCACACGTATTTACTTATTAAAACCATCCAAAAATATAACTGGTTTCGATCCATTCACCTCACCGTTGTAAAACAACTTTAATATTCCTTTTAAAAAAACTTCTATATCAATTCAAATGTAACTTTGTTTCAGCTACGTTGCTACTTTGGTAAAACAAAACTTATATATAGTTGTTTACTTTATCATATTCGCAAATTTATTACAGCCAAATTGTCTAGATAGGGTTGAATGCAAATTTGGATCGGTAAATCTGTCGATGTAAGGGTACCAAAGTCACATAGTACCGAGTGACCGTTGGAATATGTCCTCTGTAGATAGACGAAAAGGCCCCGATGCCTATCCGATGATATGCTCAAACTGGAACTCTATAGGACACACTTTTTAATAAATTATATACAAGTAATAGAATGGATATTACCCTACATTTTTCTATATAATAAAAGAGTTAGTATAAAACAGTAGCAATTTTCAGCTGCTAAGTTATTATCCAATTTAAATCTCGACTCATCAGTTCACATCGGAGGAGCTAGCTTAAGACCAATGGGGTGCCCCTGGACTAAAGATGGGAGGAGTTGTAATTTCTATTGTAAAAATGCTCCTTTTCATTTTGAGTTTTTAGTTGTGTAAGTGTAGATTTAGAATATGTAAAAAAAAAAAGAAGCTAAATATTAAAGAACACCGGCAATACAATAAAATTCCAAACATTCAAAAATTCTAAACATACTAAAATTCCAAACATGCACCGTTTTATTTTTTGTGAAAATGTAAGAAATCATGAAAGCATGCCTGAAAAACCCACATGGACCATGAAGAGCCTCCAGGCGATCTATCACATCCCAACAATCTATCACATCCCGTGTAGGAAGGCGAGGAAACTGGTCCAAGTGATCATCCTCTGAATAAATCTGTAAATGATGTTGCATATTTGTCGGAGATAGGACCAACTCTAAAGCAAGTGTGGATACTTCCTCAACATCCACACTATCACATCCGCAACATCCATACTATCACATCCGTCATGGATCAATCTGTCGGCAACCACATGTCGATCCCTCTCGTACAACTCCACGACCGTCCTCTAGCATCTGCAACAACTTCTTGCATAGACGATGGAGAAGCCTGACTCCTTTTGCATTGAACTGGCATGTTTTGTGAGTATAAACAAAAAATTACAACTAAGCAGTTTTACTAAATGTATTTTCACGTTGTTAAGAGAATTATATGATGAGTTTTGTTATGTTTTAGTTAAAGTTACAAAAGTCGTGAGAATGACTAAAGTTGGGAGCTGTTGAAAACAATTTTTATTTTGCAGCGGAAAACTAGCCTATGATCCTGATTATAATATATATGGATTATAGATCACAATCTTCTACCGTATTCTTATAATGTCGTTTACTCTTTTGCGAGATAGACTCTCAAACTGTTAGAAACTCTAAAAAAATATTTTATGAGACTTATTTTCTTTTCCACAACATATGGGTATATTTATAGGGTACATCAGGGACACAGTGCACAAGAAGAATAAGACTTAACCCTAATTAGATTATAATTTAATTAATTAATATTATCTAGTCTTAATTAAAAAAACTAATATAATATTATCTAATTAATACTTTTATAATCATAGGATAATCTATTAGTAAATTATATTCATTTTCATTAGAGAATATAATTGCACTCTTAATTCTTCTCAAAATAATATTTGAGAGCACATTATTAAATAATTAAATATCTTCTCACGTTAAGATTACAGATATCCACCGAGTAAATATATTGTTGATAATTATTTTACTCGGCATATTATTTACTCAATCTTTACACTTAACTTATTTGTTGTGTCGGATATAAAATCCACTTGCAAGATTTGACACAAACAAAACTTATAAGCTTCTCGAGAGGATATCATCAATCATTGTTAATGGACGTGAATTCCTTCGATTATAGACACACACCATATAAATAATATCACTGCCTAACGTATGGGTTTGTTGACCACAACAAATCTCACTCATTCCAAATCAAATCAATATATATTATAAATATGTGTATCGAAAATAATTTAGGGATTAAAAGTATAAGTAATCATAATAATTCCTTAGGTATAATTATTTTATTATGGTCAGTATCATAAAATAATGTCACTTTGTCCTGTTCAATATACTCTAAGTATACAAGCACAAAGAGTCGGAACTCAACCGTTACCTGTAGTCAAGACAGACCTACTAAAACTATGTGGTACAACTATATCGATGTTTAAAGTTGTAAACGATAAAATATATTATGTTAGAACCAGTGATTTGATCTTTCGTGTGTAAGCCGTACTCTACACACCAAATCACTTACTATACAAAATAAAGACACATGTAGATATAAATAACTTGTACAACGTTACTCAAAACTATTCTCAAATAAATCATTCATTTTTAATAAATAAATATTAAAATCAACAATAAATTATATATTTTAGTATATATGAGCGAGAGATTGTAATTTCTAAATATTGTAGGAATGTTGCTTGCATTAATTTTCATCATTGAGAATTAAAGTTATGGTTGTTATAACTTATGAGTTTTAATAGTGTATATCATACTACATGCACTTATATTTTCACCGAATTTATAACCATAGGTCCATATCCGGGCACCAAATGTACGGACAAACTCATTAGAGCAAAATGGTTGAGACTCTAATATAACACACTTACCATCTGGGTTCCATGACATATGCGAAGCCTAAGTAATTAATTATCAAAAAAAATAGACTCATATATATATATATATTATATTTTCATATCTTTTTTATTTTAAAATATATTTTCAAATTTTAAATAACTTTTCAAGTTAAACTTTTCGATTATTCCATTTTCATTCCAAGGACTAAATGTGTAACTTGAAAGGGTGGAGCAAAAATGTACCAGAAAAACAACCCCCTCTCAAATCCACGTCCTTTTCAATATATATATATATATATATATATATATATATATATATATATATATATATATAGGGAAATGTTATATGAACATCATGAAAAACACACAACTAGACACTTTTTCGTAAAAACGCTCCAAATCAAGATTTGGTTAATGCAAATCTCCACGGTTTCACGACGGGAACACAAATATGCGTCTTATTTTTTTTCCCGAGATGTATAATGACATGTTTTGAATTTTTAAATTTTACCATAATTTCGACAACATTCCACACGAAACATTGGTAATTATATGGTCTTAAGATGAATATGGTAATCATAGCGAAACTATGATGAAAAGAGTTAAAGATGATATTATTATTGATGAACTTTTTTAACTTAGGGAATATACGTATCTACCTCAATCTATTGGAACATTGCACAAAAAACATTGGTTAGGGAAATGGTATGTATATATTGGTAATTATAGCGAAACTATGATGGATAGAGTTAGACCGGATCTTATAAGATGATGAACCTCAAAAGTAAATTTATTTTATTGATGAAAACTTTTTTAACATAGACTGAAAAGGGCAGAAACAATTGGGTTTTCGACTAAATTGAGGTATACGAAACAAAATGATGACTTTTTTCTTTAGATAATGTCAAATGATTAATCATGAAAGCAAACTTATCAATGAGAGCTTATAACTTGGTCTAAAAAGGCACAAATAATTGGATATTTGAGATTGATATCCCCATCATTAAGGAAAACCAATATATATATATATATATATATATATATATATATATATATATATATATGCGTCTAAATATGTCATTATACATCTCAGGAAAAAAAACAAGACGCATATTTGTGTTCCCGTCGTGAAACCGTGGAGATTTGCATTAACCAAATCTTGATTTGGAGCGTTTTTACGAAAAAGTGTCTAGTTGGGTGTTTTTCATGACATTCGTATATCCTCCCCATATTATTATATCGAACTAAACTATTGTTGTACTTTGGAACACAAAACTCAACACACAACCTTATTTCTTGTTACTTTACCGTTTTAACCTTACTTTCTAGTACTTTTATTTTAGACTCGTTTCAATTTTAAAAAAAATGTAACGAAATACTACTAAAATTAAACGGGAAATCTTCTTATAACTTTGGACTATAATATTAAGTTTTATACTATGTACTATGATACTAGTTCTTTTATTACTTTGATTTATAATGCTTTTTGTTTTTGTTTTAATAGTATAAAGTTTTTTTATATAAAAAGAGCTAGTGAACATCATATTCTAAATAATAATATTGAATTATTTATAGTATATGTATAAGAAGAATCGGTTTGTTACATGTCGTCGGCTTGGTTTTGAAACTACGAAAACCGCAAACCAAACCGATTAAATCGGTTTCTCGATTTCCAGACCAACCAATTACTAATTGTATGGGTTCGGTTTTTTGATTGGTTCCGTGCATGTTCACCCCTATTTAACTATGATAGTTTATTAGAGTTTTTTTTTTCAAAATGGTTTAATTGGTATTTGGTACTGACAAATACCAGAATGGGTCAACTCTTTTTAAAATTTCCAATATAGTCTGTCTTTTTTATATTCGTTAATTGAATTGACGAAGTTTATAAAAATTAAACAGTACTTCATTAATTAAATTGATGAAGTTATATATAAACTGAAAATTTAGATCTTCGTCAATATAATTGACGAAGTAGTATAAAAAATAAAATACTATTCGTTAATATAATTGACAAAGTTCTGTAAAATTTCCACATTTGCCTGTGCATTGACGAAGATCTAAATTTTTTATTTAACTTCGTTAATTCAATTAACGGAGTACTATTTAATTTTTATGAACTTCGTTAATTCAATTAACAAAGTACTATTTAATTTTTATGAATTTCGTCAATTTAATTAACGAACATAAAAGAGGTAGACCATATTGAAAATTTTAAAGAGACGTAGCCCATTATGATATTTGTCGGTACCAATTAGAGCATTTTGGGAAAAAAAACTGAGTTTATTAGAAAGAGTTTGGTACCACAGCCAAAAGTGACTTTTTCAAAAGTTTCGTTTGGTGAAGTAATTGTCACAAACCGCTTTGAAAGATATAGACATTTAAAAGTCCAGTTTGAGACGTCAAGTTTATGAGCTTTTCAAAAATTGGTTTATGAAAAGTTGAAACAAAAAAATCAAAAAAAATACTCAAATGGGTTTTACATATTGCCTAACCAAAGGTAACCCAATTCACACACACAAAAAAAACAATTAAAAAAAAACATACTAAAATGGGTGTGTAATCCCCTTGTAGACAAAGAATTAGTCCCCTTATGATGATCAACAAAGGCAAATGATCTACAATCTTTAACAATTGTCCTAGAAATAGCTCCCATTGAAAAAGACAGATTTAGAGAGGGTTTAATAAGTTTTAGTCAAATTCATTTAATTCATGGTTTTTATTATTATTTAGTAAAGCTTTTTAAGGATAGAAATATGGGTTATGTTGTGGGTCCGGGAAAACAAGAAACCCCACACTAATTTTCATTAGCTCACACGTATACACAACTCAACTCTGTTTCAATTATTATCATTTTTTTTAATGAATTTTTTTTGTTAGTACAGTAACAATAACGATTACTATAGTGATATTTTATAAAAACCAATTTAGTATCTAAATGATAATAATTGTATCAATTTAGGTTAATTCCGTCCAAATTGCCACGTCATCAAATTTTGTTATATAAAAATATCATTTCTCCAATAAATGTATTTTAAAATAAAAATAAAACAATAATATTATTATACACTTAATATACATACACATATATGCATACAAATTCACTGCCCCACCCATCCCAACTGTACTCCGCTGCCGCAGCGCCCCACACACTGTCTACCTCCGCCACTTACCTAGATAGATAGATATATACGTACATATATATATATATATATATATATATATATATATATATGGTTAATTATTTTTTCAAGTTATTTACTTTTAAAAATATTGTTGTTGTAAATATATGTATATATTGATTTTCATAGAAATTATAACTTTATTTATATTATATATCTTTTTTTCTTCTTTTTTCCATTTTTTATTATTTAATTATTTTTACCACACATATTTTAGTAAATGTTTTGTATATATAAATGTGAAAATGGTAATTCTGGAATTTATTTGATATGTAAAGGGTATAAACGTAAAAACACATTAAAAGAGTGATGACATCATCAATTTGGACGGAATTTGCCTAAATTGGTCCAATTATTAACATTCAAATACTGAATTGATTTTCATGAAAACTCAAGGTACTAATTGTTACTTGCACAAATCATAGGGTACTAATTGGGTATTAACCAATTTTTTGAAAAAACTTATTGTTATTTTATGGGTTAATACCCAATTACTACCCTGTACTATCAATTTTTAACTATTGACGCCCTGTATTTTAACCATGTACTATTGAATTCGGTCCAGTTACTACGATTCTGTCCAAATTTGATGATGTCGTCACCATTTTAGTGACTTTTTACTATTTTTCTATTCTGTATATCAAGTAATTTGCAAAATTGCCATTTGTCCAATTATTTAATTAAATAAGTAAAGATATATGTAATAAGTATAACAAATATATAAACACTAAATTAAATAATAAAAAAATACATTCAAATACAAATTATATGTAAAACACTATATATTTTCAAATAAAAAACCAAAATTATATTCAAATAAAAACATAAAGAAATTCGGTAATTGCATTAAAAAATTACACAATATTAATGCTTAGCATAATATGGTTTTGGATGTGGTTTAATTTATTTTGTTGTGTTTGGCTGATTGATGCTTGTAAAGTCGGTTTGTGATGTAACTTAGATATTGTTTTGATATTATTGTCTAACATGTCTGGCTAGTGGTATTGGTAAGTTATTTAGTAGGATCATGAGCTCATTTGCATCCAGTATAGAGTCTAGCAATAATGCAATTATAGGATACAAAAAAAATTAACAAAAGAGAAATTAATTATTCTTAACGAATAATGTTTATTTAGTACGATCTAAAATATAAAATTCTGAAATTCAGTTTAAATAGAAGCTGAACGAAAATGATATGTTTATTAAGCTGATCTAATTCGAAGGTTTATCATGATAGGGGTAAAAAAGCCAAAACGCTGCATCCAAATAAAAATCATCTTAATTGTCTTATAATGAAAAAAAAATGAAGTAAAGAGAATGTCTTCAGGGTTGAACAATCTTTCTATTTGCTTCATTTCCCTATTCAATCTCTAATCTACTAAATATTTTCAAGTAAATAGTTACTCTACTAATTGAAGTTTAATCCTCTCAAGAACATTAATTCCAGACTTTGGTTGTTTAATTAATAGATATTTATACATAGCATTTACATTAATTAATTCCAAAGTTTACATTTCATAAATGGAAAAATATTTTATTCATTGTAAACACAAAACATATCATCAATACTCAACGATGAACTCACAAGTCACAACTTAAGAAAACAACTCATACAATTATTAAAATATACGCTCTCTGACTCTTTTTAAGTGTCCAATTTTAACTTTGTTAGATATTAAGAACTATGCACATGAAAATTACAAATAGAGCAATGCTATACGCAAGGAATAGAATTGTATAGAAAATTACACAGTGAATCAATGGCTGAGATTCAGCCACCTCGTACTTTATTATATATATATATATATATATCATTCTATTATAATAAGTCAACGCAAGTTAAATGAGACTGTACAATTTAGCCATTTTTTTTCAAAAATACCTCTATGTTGTTTTATTAATTAAAATAATATCATGCTCACATAAAAAAATAAAATAAAAAATAACAACTAATAACACTATGTGTCCCTCTTTAACAATCAAACATTATTTTAAGTCTTATACTATTTTTTATCACATTCGTAAATTTATCAGCTCCATCTAATGTCAAAGAGTCTAGATAGGGCAAATTTGGAGTTGTGAATGTGGAACGCTACCAAAGTCACACAAAAGTGTGTGTCAATCATTAGAAAATATATGTTTTTTTAGTTTCGCCATTTGTTTCAAATATTTCACAAGTGCATATTGTCAACGTGAAAGGGTAGTATACCCTTGGTTTGAGATCTCCAAGAACCAAATTATCAACGTGAAACGGTAGAAAACCCTTGGCAATGCCTATTGTCATAGAGACAGAGATTAGTAAATATTGAATTGGGCTCAATTGAGAAATATGTAATCTTTAAGTTTGAACACACATTAAATTTTATTGGTATGACACCTTGTCTATTACAATCAGATTTTCTCCTAATAGAACAGTATTCCATGAGGTACTATTCTTCCCCACCCGAGAGACCGGTTTCGATTCACTCATTGCCTTTAAATTGGGGTTGCTTTATCATCATTTGATTTCTCACATGTATTTACACAAAAACATGGTATGCAAACCATATTTATGTTTGTTTAAAATAAATAATTCTTTATTAATTTTGTTGAAAGACCAATATTAAAACTCACTCTGATTTCTCATTCTTCTTTGATTTAATATGTAGGATTTATCCAATGATTAAATTTAGAGAAAATTAAGGATTGTACCATGAAAACAAAAGTATTTAAGGATTGGTCCGGATATAAAATTTAATTAAGGATTGAACCATTATTTATGAAACTAATTAAGGATTGGTCCATTACTCATTAAATATTAAATTTTGGATTGGACCATGAAAATAAAAATATTTAAGGATTGATCCATGAAACTGAAACTAATTAAGAATTGGTCCATTTCCCATAACTAACCAATAAAAATATAAAAAATCAGAAAAAATAAAAAAATTCCAGAAAATAAAAATGCAAAAATGCAAAAATAAAAAAATATATGAAAAAATGCAAAAAAAATTAAAAGAGGCAAAACCCCGAAAAAATATGAATTTTTTTTTAAAAATCCCAAAAAATAAAAAAAATCTCATAAAATCAACAAAAATCTAAAATCAACAAAAATTCAAAAACTCAAAAAAAAAAAAAACAATCTGAACTATTTTAAGTCATTTTAAAAACATTCTGAACCATTTTAAGTCATTTTAAAAAACAGTCTGAACTTTTTTAAGTTTTTTTAAAAAAAGTCTGAACTGTTTTTAAGTCATTTTAAAAACAGTCTGAACTGTTTTTTTTAAAAAACATTCTGAACTGTTTTTTTTAAATAACATTCTGAACTGTTTTTTTTTTAAAACATTCTGAACTGTTTTTTTTTAAAAACATTCTGAACTATTTTTTTAAAAAAAACATTCTGAACTATTTTTGGTTCAGACTGTTTTTGGTTCAGACTGTTTTTTAAAATGACTTAAAATGGTTCAGACTGTTTTTAAAATGACTTAAAATAGTTCAGACTGTTTTTTTTTTTTTTTGCGTTTTTGGATTTTTGTTGATTTTAGATTTTTGTTGATTTTATGAGATTTATTTATTTATTTTTTGGGATTTTTAAAAAAAAAATCATATTTTTTCGGGGTTTTTCCTCTTTTAATTTTTTTTTACATTTTTTCATATTTTTTTTATTTTTGCATTTTTGCATTTTTATTTTCTGGAATTTTTTTATTTTTTCTGATTTTTTACATTTTTATTGGTTAGTTAGGGGAAATGGACCAATCCTTAATTAGTTTCAGTTTCATGGATCAATCCTTAAATAAATTTGTTTTCATGGTCCAATCCAAAATTTAATATTTAATGAGTAATAGACCAATCATTAATTAGTTTCATAAATAATTGTCCAATCCTTAATTAAATTTTATATTCGGACCAATCCTTAAATACTTTTGTTTTCATGATTTAATCCTTAATTTTCTCTAAGTTTAAACATTGGATAAATCTTACATATTAAATCAAAGAAGAATGAGAAATCAGAGTGAGTTTTAATATTGGTCTTTCAACAAAATTAATAAAGAATTGATTTATTTTAAACAAACATAAAAATGGTTTGCATACCATGTTTTTGTGTAAATACGTGTGAGAAATCAAATGATGATAAAGCAACCCCAATTTAAAGGCAATGAGTGAATCGAAATCGGTCTTCGGGTGGGGAAGAATAGTACCTCATCGAATAATGTTGTATTAGGAGAAAATCTGATTGTAATAGACAAGGTGTCATACCAATAAAATTTAATGTGTGTTCAAACTTAAAGATTACATATTTCTCAATTGAGCCAAATTCAATATTTACTAATCTATGTCTCTATGACAATAGGCATTGCCAAGGGTTTTCTACCGTTTCACGTTGATAATTTGGTTCTTGGAGATCTCAAACCAAGGATATACTACCGTTTCATGTTGACAATATGCAATTGTGAAATATTTGAAACAAATGGCGAAACTAAAAAAAACATATATTTTCTAATGATTGACACACACTTTTGTGTGACTTTGGTAGCGTTCCACATTCACAACTCCAAATTTGCCCTATCTAGACTCTTTGCATTAGATGGAGCTGATAAATTTACGAATATGATAAGGTGAACAAAACCAGGTTTAACAATGACATAAAACTTTAGTTCTATCAAAGAGCCGGAATAACCGAAACGAATTCATGATTGTATGCATTCATGGCTATCAAGTGAATAATTTTCACTTTCTTAGGACTACGAATTGAGAATTGAACTAGTTTTTCATTCATCTAAGTAATTTGAAAAGGAGAAAACCATCGTTTATTACGAGGCTTTCTTCTTATAAAATAAAAAATCAGCATAAAACTTTATTTATATTTATAAGCAACTACATTTTTTGTCTATGTATTCGGGTTACTACTTGCCAACCAAAAAAATGAATATTTAAGTGGCAATCAAACCACGAATAGAGAAATTGTCACATTGAATAACTAATGGTTCCACTTATAATTGAAAGTATTAAATATATATTAGAACTTATAATTTAAACTATTAAACTTTTGCACATATATATAATTTTTGTAGATCTAATCTTGTTGAGTTTTTAGAACTTTAAAACAATATATCATATTATAAATTAACCAATCAGACCCATCAGAAACTATTAGAAATTGTTGTGACAACTTTGCTACATTGTATTAATGTATTTGTTCTAAAAATCATGGCTTCTATGTTTAGACTAATAGGACCAAGTCATTATTGTTTCTATTTGTGAAATAATTAATTTAATTCTATGAAAGTGTAATTAATTGTTAATTAAAATTGTATGATTATATGTTGGAGATGGAGATGCTAGGATGCTGGCAAGATTAGACTCTGGAGCTTATAGTCAATGAGTGCAAGGATTTATCAAACAAGTAGGTATTAGGTCGTAAGATCAAAAATGAGAGAGATAGACATTAATTTGTTATCTTTAAATGTAATATTATAGAAACTCAATAAAACACATAAATATGTGCTAATGCCGGTTTCTTATAAATAAATCTGTCATAATATTATTCTCCTCCAGAACGCATAAAAAAATCGTCAGTCATCGTTTTTTGTGTAGTGAAACCACGTTGCTGCCTAACATAGAGTAGTGCCTCAGCTAGAGTCACACTCCTAACGAAGTCAACTGCACAGTCAGTCGGTCCAGAACCACCTGCGTGAGCATATCAAAACCTCCCGTCGACTCCAAGACAAAATGACAAAACATGAGGCCGTTTAAAGCACAGTATCTTTTGTACTTAATCATATTTCCTTCCTTACCTTTTCGAGCCGCCCCGCCCGTTCCAGCTATAAAAGGCTCAAAATAAAAAAAAGGAGACAATTAACAAGTTTAAGCAAATGTCATCTCCATCCCATGATGTCAAAAAAATATCAGTTGGGTCGTCCAAATTTTGGCTTATTTGATTGACACAAATTAATGTTCTTTTATTGGAAAATTTGGGTCATAGCCAGTGTATTTTAAATTATTTGGGTTTTAAGGAGCTATTTTTCCGAAATTACATTTTAGGGAGAAAATATGAAACCTTAGGTTTTATGGTCAATAGAGAAAAGACTTAATTGTTGGAAGGTCACCCATATGAAATTTATGGAGTTGACGACTTGGATCAAAGTACAGTGTCCTAGTAATTTGGTAACTTAAACTATTTTTGTGGGTCAATAAGATGGCAATGTACATATATGAAAAATATTGAAAGTTAAGTATATGAGTAATAGATAAATTTGATAGTACAATATATACAAAATTGAAAATGTTTGATAGTTTATATAATAAACATATATTTTCTCTAAATAAATGGTGTATGATTAATTATAGTACACTACTATGATATAGTTTTTTGGTTTAGGCTATGTTTGTTTTGCTGTAAAATGGGTGTGAACAAATATTTACGGGTAAAATAAATTTTTCGGGCGATTGGTTTATCGTAAAACATTTTTTTTTTTCGGAAAACTTTTCCCACATATCCAATAAAATTGGGGGAAACGGTTATCCCGCAAATAAAGTCGTAAACGGTTTACGGAGGCTCTCTCTATATTCTTTCTAATACTAGTATTGTAACTATTATTAATTATAGGTTATTCTTTCAAAATTATTTAATATTTAGTCTAATTTCATCTAATTAACCAATACAAAATGTAACGAAATTGGAAAATTTCTAAAAAAATAACAAAAAATGGAAAGAAAAAAAATCCGAAATTTAAAAAAAAAAACCAATAAAATTTGAAAATGCTAAAATCTAATTAACCAATAAAAAATAGGAAAAAAATCTAATAAAATAATAAAAAATGGAAAATATAAAATATAAAACATAAAATATAAAAATTCTGAAAAATGTAAAAAAACCCCGAGAAAATTCGAAAAAGCTAAAAAAACTCAACAATATCTTTTATACTTCTAATTTTATGAGTTTATAGGTTGAAAATCATAAATTATTACAAGTGACGTATATGAAAGAAAATATGCATTTAGCTACAGTTTTTTATACATGTTTTGATTTTTACCAATTATTTGTTTAAAAAATAATTTGTAATTTTTTTTTGATTTTTTAATAAAATTTTAGGTGAAATTTTTTTCATGCACCAACCGTCCGTAAATGAAAGACAACAAAAAAAATTCAGTTTAAAATTTTCTCATGTAAATATTTTTCTCATGTAAAACTTTTACTATGAAACAAACGGAGCCTTAATTAGTGTAGCATACTTTCGTTTTTGTTTTAAGTATTAAGTTTTTAGCCCAATAATGATGCGATAAAATGACGTCATAAGACTTTTTTCCATAATTATCACGGGTTTAATAATTATTCTATTTATTCAAGGTTACCTTTATAGTTTTGAAAACTATATTTTACGACTTTTTAAATTTACTATACCAATTCTAACAAAAAAAAATCGAATCAGATCCAGAAGGTACAATAAAATAAAAATAAAACTTCAATTTAAATAAAATAGTGTATATGAAGTAACATTCGATCGAACGACAAGAATGAAGTTTTGCGATATAATTAAGGTCTATGCGTGGTAGTTAAAAAAATGGGAGGATTAGGCAAATTGATCTACAATGTAAGAGTTTCGCGGCACTGTAAATGATTTGTTATAGACGGAAAGCGAAGGGAAAGTGCGAGCAGTAAGAAAAGGGTACGAGTGAGTAATAGACAAAAGGAAGGTAGTTACATGGTTAATGGTAGTGCGGGTTAATTAATGTGGAACTTATTATGTACCGGTAACCGATCTAGCGAGATACTTCCTCCGTCCCAAAACAATAGTTCATTATGAAACCGTGTTAAGTTTGACCGGCCAATAATTTGTATCCAAAATTACCGAAATAAAAAATTTCAAAATATAATAATATAATTGAATTTTTGAACTATATTATTAAATTTTAAAAAAATTCATTTCGATAATTTTGGTATAAGTTATTGCTCGGTTAAACTTGGCACGCGGTTTCGTAATACACTATTGTTTTGGGACGGAGGAAGTATAAATGAGTGTTGGATTACATTTTGTAATAGTTGTGAAACGTCTAGGGAAAATGTCCAACAATTTCATACTTGAAATAACTAAATGTCTTAATATTATAAGATGCAGTGACGCATGTTTCACTTATAATTGAACTTTATAGATTTCAGTTCTCAGTTTTAACTGAAACTGTGTCTAGAATAAGTTTAACAAGCACACAATCAAACGTGCTGAATAAAAGATGAACACAACACGTTTGATAACGGAGTTCGATCTACTCTACTATCTGAAACTCTTGTTCAGATTAGAATATTGAGAGAGCTTACAAAGTGTATTTGAGTTTTACAAATCAGTAGTTTTCTAACTGTCTAAACGTATACAACTAATGCTATTAGTTCTCTCAACTATTTAGTATAATTTTCTGCGCCAATCTATTATCCGCCCTGTGCCTAGACCAGGCATAATAAGAATTCGCCAAATATATTATCCATTTTCTTTGCCTCTGGGATCATAATTTTCTATTATCCATCTGATCTATTAATTAATACTAATAATTGTGTACCACGCGTTACATGTGTGACGTGCAATGCAATTAAAATATAGAAAATAAGTGTAGTTATGATACAAATATGTGGATAATACAAAAAAAAAAAATACTATAAAATGATAAGACTTAAAACAATGTTTGATTGTTAAAGAGTTATAAATAGTGTTATTAGTTATTATTTATTTTTTTATGTGAGTATTATATTATTGTAATTAATAAAAAAATATATGGTAGCCTAAATTGGGCAGACTCATTTGACTTGTTATAATAGAATGATGATCATGATCGTATCAAAGAGATCCCTTGATCCAGGGGCGGCCCACACTTGTGGCTTGTCTAAAATGATAATTTTTTTTTGCCCATTGTTACTAATGTTACATGGTAAATATAGAATTTTTTTTGTAATTGATGAGATTTGAACCTGATATAAGGGTATGAAATTAAGTGAAATTACTATTATCCATTGAATTACACATCATAATGAAATCAAGTGTTGGAATATATATTGATAATACAAACAGACTTATAATTGGTTTGTTGTTATTGGTTTTTATTGCCCTTAAATTTTTTCGAGGTTCGGTTGTCCAAGTCTCAAAACTTGGTGGGCTTATCTCTGGACCGGTCTTGCCTTATATATTGTATCCACAGCTACTATTTTTCTGTTGGACGGTTGGGTCAAAATAATTCATAAAGCTTTTGAAGAACATGTTTGGGGGGTCATTTTTTCGATTTTCATGTCATATTTACATTTGAATAGAAAATACTATTTAATTTAGTAGAGATCCTTTTTACATAGGCTGATCTTTTGACCATGTATAAGATGGATAGATATAATTGATAAAAGTGCAATATCGCTAGACTTGTAACTACACTGGTGTGGATGCTTAAGTATTGGTTTATGCTTTTTCAGCTTTGAGAAAAAACAGTAGCCCTTTTCACATATTAGAGACAAAATTGCTTTCAAGTCAATGGGGATCAAAAGCACTTTTAATTAGTGCTTGTACCACAAAGTTATTATATGGGGCTCAACTCACCATGCATAAACCGTGATATAAGTTAACTGTTACAAAGAGACACTCATAATAATAATGCTCTTTCTATATACTTTCCATCAGTGCGGTTCTAGTGTTTTGTTGGCTCTATGCCATCTTAAAAATGTGGTTTTTTTTATCGTCATAAAAAAAATCAAGTATTTAATTAAAACTCATTAGATACGGTAAATAAATTGCAAAATATTTAGCTAAAACTTATCAAATACGATTAGTTGACAAATATTTAACCAAAAATACAATTATAACAAATAAGTTTTTTTATAAACTTTAACTTGGAAACAAAAATTATACTTATAATTTATTTATTTCAAAATAAATGACCAAATCCGTTATCTTTATATATGAAATCAGGTATGTTTTTGTTTTATTTATATAAATGGAACCCAAGAAATCCTTACGTTAAACTACAGGGTTCATTAGCGAAATATAGCGAAATAAATTATATACAGAATTATAAAAAAATAGTACTATTCCCATAGATTCGAACCCATGAGCAAACTTCAGGTACTCAGACTAACTATCAGATAAGCTGACTGTTTCAAATACACATCCGATGTATCCTCCTTCCCATCTATTTTCGATCTCTCTCCTCCTCCTTCTCTTTTTTCGATATTTCTCTCCTCCTTACTCTTTCTATCCGATCTCTGTCTTCGGTGAATATTGAGACAGAGGTATCTATCGGAGTGGGCAGAGAGGATGTAGAGCGAGGTCGAAAACTCGAGTTTTATGCCGACGGAGATGCGTTCGTCGAATGAGAGGCCCACGACGGCGACGTGAAAGTTCAAAATCGGAGGACGGGTAAGGATTGAATTGTTAACTAGTGTATAAGCTTGGAAAATAAGTGTATGAACTCCGTGAATTAATTACGTAAATAAGTATATGAATTCTATAAATTGTGATATGAATTTTTAAAAGGGAAAAAATACATTTACTACATCAAACTATAGTGCGGTTAACGATTTGGTTACCCACCTTTCAAATTTTCCAATTTAGGTACCACACTATAATAATTTTCCAATTTAGATATCACCGTCTTAATAAATCACGAAATCATGTCATGACATTTGACAAACATTAATTTGAGAGGCTAATTTGACAATTTTGCACAAAAATATGTCATCATAAAAAAAAATTCCTCCCAATTTCACACATAAAAAAAAAAGCATATAATCCAAATTTTTGTTATGTGTGAAATTGGAGAAAACATTTTTATAGGATGACATATTTTTATGCAAAATTGTCAAATTAGCCTCTCAAATTAATGTTTGTCAAATGTCACGTGACATGATTTCGTGATTTATTTAGACGGTGGTACCTAAATTGAAAAGTTATCGTAGTGTGGTACCTAAATTGGAAAATTTGAAAAATGGGTACCAAATCGTTAAAAACGTATAGTTTGGTGTACTAACCTATAAAACCCCATTTTTAAAATAAGGGTATGAACTTTTGGAATAAGAGTATGAAAATATATGTTTTTAGTGTAGGAACTTTTAGGGTATGAAAATATACAAATTAGGGTATAGATTTTTAGGTATTTTTTGTTAATTAAAAATTTTTTGGGTATGTTTTTTGTTAATTTAGTTTTATTAATTTATCCTATATATTATAACTCATTGGAAAATGGAAACCCTAAAAACTATCGGTTTTGATGAGTTTTAGACCCGTGTCTGTTGAGTGTAGGACCAAAACTGGCCCTGCTTTCCATGATGAGAAAATATATAGAGATAGATTATATGGACATCAATTTAGACATCAATTTGGATATTTTTTTGTAAAAACGCTCTAAATCAATATTTGATTCATGCAAATCTCTATGGTTTCACGGCGGTAACAAAAATACCAGTCTTGTTTTTTTTTTTTCGAGATTTATAATGACATGTTTTGCAAATCATGGTAAAATTTAAAAATTCAAAACATGTCATTATACATTTCGGAAAAAAAAACAATACGTATATTTGTGTTCCCGTCGTGAAACCGTAGAGATTTGCATTAATCAAATCTTGATTTGAAACGTTTTTATAAAAAAAAATGTTCAAGTTGATGTTCATCTAATCTCCTCATATATATATATATGGGAAATGTTATACGAACATCATGAAAAACACCCAACTAGACACTTTTTCGTAAAAACGCTCCAAATCAAGATTTGGTTAATGCAAATCTCAATGGTTTCACGACGGGAACACAAATATGCGTCTTGCTTTTTTTTTTTCCGAGATGTATAATGACATGTTTCGAAATTATGGTAAAATTTAAAAATTCAAAACATGTCATTATACATCTCAGGAAAAAAAACAAGACGCATATTTGTGTTCCCGTCGTGAAACCGTGGAGATTTGCATTAACCAAATCTTGATTTGGAGCGTTTTTACGAAAAAGTGTCTAGTTGGGTGTTTTTCATGATGTTCATATATCCTCACCCTATATATATTGCATTAACCAAATCTTGATTTGGAGCGTTTTTACAAAAAAATGTCTAGTTGGGTGTTTTTCATGATGTTCGTATAACATTTCCCATATATACTTTACATTAGATTAGATATACATGTACTTCTCTGTCATAACTCATATTAGTAATATGTACGTGGCAGCTTTGCCAAATATTTTTTTTTTTTTTTCATTTTCTGTTCGTTTTCTTCTTTGATTTCTGTTTTTATATATGAAAAACTTTCACAATTTTACCAATAAAAAAAACCCTAACCATCAACTATAAAACTCTTTCATATATCAAATTAATATATTTTTTTATCAAATCAACATCACTCTACCACTACAATTATCCCCAATTTTACCAAAAAAAAAAACCTCTCCCAATTTACCAAAAAAAAAAAAACTTTCCTAATTTTACCCAAAAAAATACTAACCATCAATCATCAAATTCTTCATATATCAGATTAATATATTTTTTTCTCAAATCAACATCACTCCACCACTACATTTATCCTCAATTTTACCAAAAAACCTATGATCTTAATTTATCTGCTCCGGATAATACTCCACAAAACACCTAATTTCCGTGGTTTGAAAATACCATACTTATATAAATACCATACTCATAAAAAACAAACATTAAACGAAATATTTATCTAATAAATAACATTCATTTATTTAATTTATTCAATCACACTATAAACGATTGTAAAAAAATGTAAATAATTATTTTTAGCTACAACATTAAACGGAGTATATCACGTGGTTTTGAAAATAAATAAAAATAGTCAATTAGTTAAAATATAGAAAGGATTTTTTGAGACAAAACAGAGTATTTTAGAAATGATTTCTATAATCATAATCTATCCCGAATTCAGTTGGCGAAATATTAATATTATGTTCGTTATTATCTGGTTCGCGATTTTCGTTATATCCATCATGATCTCGCTGATGTTCTACAAAATGACTTGTAAAAACTTTTTGTAATGCGTCAGGCTGATGACTCGTGTAATTATAGTCACCACTTACAAACTGATTATCAAAATACGGGTTGAGATGATTATTCAAATATGCATCATAAGAAAACTGAGCATTGTCATAAAAATCAGTCGGGAAATTGATATTTTGATATGGAAAAAAAGTATTTTGATTAGAATCGATCAGAAATTGGGTGTTTTGGGGAGTATTATCCGGAGGAGATAAATTAATATCCATTCCCCAAATATTATAATTGTTATCCGTACTTGATAACACGAATGATATTAAACTGAGCATTTGTTATCCATATTTTGGTAAATTGGGATAGTTTTTTTTTGGGTAAAATTGGAGATAAATGTTGTAGTAGAGTGATGTTGATTTGAGAAAAAAATATATTAATTTGATATATGAAGTAATTTGATGGTTGATGGTTATGGTTTTTTTTGGGTAAAATTGGGATTTTTTTTTTTTTTTTTAAATTGTGAGAGGGTTTTTTTTTATAGTAAGATTGAGTATAACTGTAATCGTAGAGTGATATTGATTTGATAAAAAAAAATATTAATTTAATATATTAATGAGTTCGATGACAGATGCTGAGATTTTGTTTTTTTTAAATCGAAGAATTTTTGATATAGGAAAACAATAAAAAAGAAAAAAATGCCCCGTGAACTGCCACGTGGACTGGCATGTAAACGTGGTGTTATGTTATATTATAGGTATGAGTAATCTGAGTAAGAATCCCCCATATACACACACACAGATATATATAGAGAGAGAACCAAATTCACCTGGTCGATATGAAATTGAGGTAATTCTATTGCCTTTGATAATTTTGTAATATTATTTCAAATAATAATTCTAAAGTTCATTAGATTCATATATATATATATATATTGAGACTTAATTGGTCTTTTTTTTTTAACTCCGATTGATGTTAATCCTAAGTTGTTGGCCTCAATCTTTACAGATCTATATGGGGTTTTGTTCTTTTTAATATTTAAGTTTTTTTTTTTTATACCTTTTTATGACTTTTTTGATTGTAATGAATTAATTTGATCACCTATGCCTTGAAATATTTTATTTGAATATGAATTTGAAGAATTGATATCCAGATAACTAGTAATAATAGCACTAAGAATTTAATAAAAAGTGCATCACTCTAAAAAAAGTGACCGTGCTTGAAAATGTCGATATCGGAGAAGAAAAGCAGAGAAACAAGGCTTATTAAGCTGAAAATAAGTGATTTAGGACATTTCATTACGATTAGATCTTCAATATTTAATTTAAAATCCCTGTGCAACCAAAAAAGCTTCAAGTTTTTAACAGAAGGGGAATTTTTTATTATCTTATTATCTTCAAGATACTCAGGGCGGCTACTCCAACTGGGGTCTTTTGTTTATATTGTGGTGAACGGAACATGGGGTGTGATATCAAACTATTGACCTTCTTATGTAAAATTTTAAAGCACCAGATTTTTGTATTTAACACGTGTTTTTCCTGTAAGATAGTTACTATCGAATCGATTTTAGGTTCAACAAAGAGCCAGGTTTTCACAAGAGAGTTCTCCCACAATACGACGATTTCGCTACAAAGGATGGGGTAAACCTCGATGTAGCTAGAGTAGGTAATTTATGCTATTGTTTTCAACTGCCATTTTGCTCTCCTTTGGTTGATTTTCCGCAAATAGTACATCAACTTTACATAAATATTTTTGCTGAATGTATTTTATAAAATAGCTTTTGACTGTAATGAATTAATTTGATCACCTATGCCTTGAAATATTCTATATGAATTTGAAGAATTGAAATCCAGACAACTAAAAAACTGAGCTGAACAAGTAAAAGAAATAATAAAATAATAATAATAATAATAGTACTAATAAAAAAGGCATCCACTCTAAAAAAGTGACTGTGCTTATATACATATCGTGTTATACACCTATGCTTTTTGTCTGATTACTTCAGCCCTCTATAACAGTCCACCAAGTAACAATAAAATCCCCTTTTGGTTTAAATGACTATATCTTTAATGAGATTTGGACTTAAAAACACTTTTTTTTATCTGTATTTCTCCAAAGAGTTAAGCTCTGTTGTTAGGCACTGGTCTATACCTATATTGTGTATTACGCCATCATGTCTAGCACTGTTGAACAATCCGAGTTGTTCGTGTTTTGCGTGTTCTTGTTCTTTCACACTTCTAAATTCTAAGATGGGTCTTGGTACCTCTTTTGACTTATACTTTGTTATCAGGTGGTATGGCTGGTCTTAGATGTCTTAGTCCTGAATCTCTTGCTAAAGTATTGAAGGTTTTAACCCTTAAAGACCGGAGTCTAGTTGTTGATAGTGACCTTAACGAAGGTAAGCCTTTATGCATTGCCTTCTAATCCTCTTTTCACAGTGTCTGTTATGATGTTCTCTTGGCACATATATTCTAATATGATATTACATGGTAATAACCAAAGGTGAATGTGCTTGAAAATGTCGAAATTTGAGAACTAAGGCCAGGGGATGAGGCTTATCAAGCTGCAAAGATTTATTCTTGAAAAAAGGGCTCTTTTATCTAATGAAGTTCATGTTATTAGATTGTCCCACCAATATGTTAGTGTTTAGAGAGAGGGCAGTTTTATTAGTATCTTATTTCTTTTATATAATAAAGACAGGATCCTTATATGTGGTCTTTCCCTTTTCTTTTGTGTTTCGGTGAACCATGCATGGGATCGTTATATGCAAGATGTGAGGCGCATGAAAGGGCCATAGTAGATTTTTCTATATTTTACACATCCATTTTTTGTTAGATAGCTAATGTATCTTACTTCGTATACAGATTACGTCCAACAAGGGCTCGTGTTTCCATTAGAAAAGGCTCCACGATATGATGATTCAGATTCAAATGAGGTTATTTCTTGATTTTATTTTTAGTCTTTGTCATCTTCATTTGGCTTGTTTTACAATGATCTGTATTTAGCCAGTATTTGCGCTTGCAGTGGATAACTCTGGATACAACTCCCTGCTTTAGCGGTGATACAGAACAGAAACTAGATGAGGTACCTTATGTTGTTAAACCCATAATTTATCATTGCCATTTCCTGCTGTTTGTTAATTTGTCTCTTCGTGTTTCCAATCGGTATTTGTTTGTGGTGTACCGAGTTGTGGCTGATCAGTTTTGGACAATATGGACTTGTTTCTGTTTTCTTCAATTCACACAAGTATGTTTTTTCTTCGCATCAAAATCATTTTAGATTGCTTAATGGGGTTCTTTTTCAGTCACATCTTCATCCCAGTACAATTCTTAATTTTTGACTCTAGATGTCTATTCATGTGGTCCCCAAGTCTTCCCCTCGCATACAGATTTAATTGATTGTTTTTTGTTGTTAAGAAAGTTTGCTCGTTTGTGTCAAAGACGCATTTTCATTAAATTTATTAATAGTTCTGCCCAGTGTACAATATCACTACGAGTGTCGCCATTTTGTTTTTTCAAACATTTATGCCATGTGAAAGTTTCTATCGGTTATGTTTGAAACAACTAAACTTGCTGATGTTAGTAGCAAAAATTGGTTGCACCCTGCATTCTTTGGTCGGAGAGTGGAATTTTGACAAATAAGTACTTGTGTATATCATATTGATTTTATGCCAAGTGGAGGTTTCTAATGGTTATGCTTAAAAGTTAAAACAACTAAACTTCCTGGATCTTTGTAGCAGAATTTGGTGGCACCTTGTATTATTCGGTGGGAAAGTAGCATTTTGACAACTACTTGCATTTATCATATTTGATCATACGACCATATCAGACTGGATTTAGTTTATGTTCATAAGATTCACTGAAGGATCCACATTCTTGGTTGTGTATAGGTTGAAATGGTTGGCTATAATTATTTGTGGAGGGGTTCAAAAGATATAAAAAACGAGTGCACAAACAGCGTGAACGAGATTACTTGAGTTGTAAAGCTTGAATACGAAAGGATCTCTCAGAATAAGAAGGCATTGCAGCTTTCATAGATTATACAATTTTTTCCTGAGCAGGTAATGAATTTTGCTATCTATTTATGGGGTCAATATGAAACGTACTAATGTTTTTTTTTTGTTGCTTTTCATTTTGAGTTTTAGTTATCCGTTAAACTACATAAATATTAAAGAACAGAGGTAATACGATAGAATCCCAAACATACTAAAATTCCAAACATTCTAACATTTTCCAAACATTCTAAAATTCTAAAATTCCAAGCATATTAAAAATTCGAAACAGACACTGCTTTATTCTTTGTGAAAATGTAAGAAATCAGTGAAACCGTCTCCTGAAAAACCCACGGGGACCATGGAGAGCCCCTAGGCGAGCTATCACATCCTCTATAGGAAGGCGAGCAAACTGGTCAAGGGCATCATCATCTGGATCAATGTGCAGATAATGCCGCCTCTGTGCCGGAGACATAACTAACTCTAAAGCAAGTGTGGATACGGCCTCAGCATCCACTCTTCCACACCCGCTGCGCATTAATCTGTCAGCAACCATATGTCGATCCCTCATGTACAACGCTATGGCCCGTCCAATCATCAATCCTGTAGCATCTACAACTTCTTCTTGCATTAAAAGTTGGAGAAGAATGACACCAAAAGCATACATGTCCTGATCCTTTTGCATTGAATAGGTATGTTTTAAGTGTTGAAACAAAAAAATTACAACTAAACAATTTAATTAAGACCCTGTTTGGTACAAAAAAAATGGACGAGAAAAGAAAATGAGAAGTACATAAAGGAAAAGAAAACATCTTTATGTCCTCCGTGTTTGGCATCTCAAGGAAAATAACAAGAAAATGAAAAACAAATCTTGGGAAATGGTTTTTCGGTGTTTGGCTTCTCCGTGTTTTCCCCATATTAATTCAAAAAATAATAAGTCATAATATTGTTGACTTTGTAATCAATATCCCATGATCTTAGGGACTGATTATAATTAGAGTATTTTCTAATTAGTTAAAGATTGTAATTGACTAATCATATATCTAAAAAGATATTGATTTAGTTCCCATAATGGTTGGGCTTGTAACTCTGTAGGATGTGTATATAAGGCATGTAAAGGTGAACTAATAATATAAGACTCTTATTTATATTTACTTGGTACCATAACCTTGTGAAAAGTAATATATAAAAAAATGACTGGGACAATTACCCCCTGATCAATCCGAAAAAACCAATCCGAAAAAGTTTTTGCACCTGTGGTTGTTCAATCGCATAACTCCGGTTTTAATATTGGAGTACTGTTGGACGAATCCAATTATGATTTATGGACACCTCTTTTTGAGATGCATATGGCTGGGAGAAAGAAGATGGGATATCTCCGTGGTTCGATTAAGGACGCGCGAAGACGATCCCAAATATGATGACTGGTTCTGTGATGACCAGAGAATTAAGAGCCGGCTTCTATCCTCTATGAAGCATTACATTCGCTTACCGACTGCAGCAACAATATGGAAAGCTTTGAAAACTACTTTCTTGGATGAAAACAACGAGGTTAGGATTTATACCCTAAGACAGAAAGCGTCTTGTCTCCGACAGAACGGGAGACATGTCACTGTATACTTTGGTGAACTCTCTGACATGTTTCAAGAGTTAGATCACTTTAGTAAAGTGGCTATGAGTTGTGAAAAAGATCTTAAAATCTATCAAGAATCACATGAGCGACAAAGAATCTACCTATCCTTAGGCGGACTTGATGATGAGTTCGAGCAAGTTTGTGGTGAGATCCTTCGATAAGATCCCTAGTTAGATCTGCAGCATTCATACGTCTATGTTCGGCACGAGTGTGACAGAAAAGATACCATGAAGACAGCAGGGACAACAGTCGAAGATATGGTAGCCTTTAATCGCCCTCGAAATCGATCTGGAGTTGTTAATTTTGTTGGTCACTCTTCTAGTTTTTCGGTAAATCAGTCTGGGGGAGATCGGTATCTCGTGGTAAGTGTACACATTGTGGTCTTGTAGGCCACTCTAAACAAAGATTTTTGAGCTGATTGGTTATCCATAAGGATGAACAAAAACCGAGATCCTCGCTATAACAAACCGCGTGCCACCTTTGCAGAGACAAAAAATGAGGCTGAATTGATCCGTGAACAAGCCAAAGCCTTGACCACTGCTGCAGGTAACAAGGGTAAGGCATTGAAAATTTCTGATACTGTTTTGAATGATACTTGGATAATTGATTCGGGTGCTACGACACACGACTTTTGATTCTAAAGTTGTTAAAAAAATAAGAAAATCCCCTCAGTGATGTGATTACAGCGAATGGTAGTACCATACCCATCATAGGAAAAGGTATAGGAAAAGGTATTGTCACTCTCTGTAATGATTTTAACCTGGATACAATTCTTGTTCCTTCCCTTGATTATAACCTTCTTTCTGTTGCTCAACTTGCCAATATTTTGAATTGTATCGTTGTGTTTTGGCCTCATTGCTGCATCTTTAAGGATATTCAAACTTGGAGGACGATTGGTTATGGCACTAGAAAGGGGAAGTTATGCTACCTGAACATGACATCAGAGAGTACATCACTTGGATCAAGTTTTTGCTGCTGAAAGTACCCAGAAGAAGAAATCGAAAAAATGATTCTGAAATTTGGTTATGGCATCGTCGATTAGGACATGACTTGTTTGGTTATTTAAAAGAAGTATTTCCTAGTTTTTTATTAGATTGTGAAATTTTAGATTTTAAGTGTGAAGTGTGTGAACTAGCACATAGCCATCGTGTTCCATTTTCTATAGCTTAAATAAAAGTCCAATTCCTTTTATGGTAATTCATACGAATGTTTGGGGTCCTTCTAAAATCCACACTTTAAGTGGTGCTCGGTGGTTTGTGACTTTTATTGATGAAACACAGATTCGGGTTCTCTGAAGCGATAATGGTCGAGAATGTGAATTCCGACCTACGATTGTTTTTAGATACACATGGTATTGTTTATCAAACTACATGCACCGACACACCTCAGTAAAACGGTGTTGCTGAACGCAAAAATCGTCATCTTTTGAATGTTGTTATTGAGGCACACACCCCTTATTCTTATTAGGGAGAAGCTCTTATGTCTGCAACCTATCTGATTAATCGAGTACCATCATGCGCATTAAGTTTTAATACTCCGCAACAAGTATTGACAAATTTAACCATTGTCCTGAATACATCGAACATAATGTCTCACGCGTTTGGTTGTGTGGCATATGTGCATCTTCATAAGCACCAACGAAGTAAATTAGAACCACGTGCTTTGAGATGTATGTTTGTAGGGTATGGTTTTGACCAAAAAGGTTATCGATGTTATCACCCTCATACAAGAAAATTATTTGTCAATATGGATGTGGTTTTTCATGAAAAAGTTATGTTTTATTCCGAGTCTGAACTTCGGGGGAGAGGATAAAAGAAATTCAGACGTTAGATTATATTAATGTCTCGATCAACACACAAATGTCGGGATCCAGCTCATTTGAAATGGACACGGTACCAGCCAACGTGGATGTTGAACCAACCAATGTGAACACTCGATAAATCGAAATTATGGAATCCAGCCCGGCTGAAATGAACACAGAATTGCGCAACACTGAACCATAGATCCTGATCCAACCGGTAATGAATCCGAACATTCACCCTTTTGCGACCCATCTGATGCGGAATCAAGACAACCTGCTCTTTCTAACATTAGTGACCAATCTTCAATTCTGATTGTCCCTTTACTGAGACGTCTTCCACCTCGAATTAATCGAGGTATAAGAAATCCAGATTATGATCCTAACCCCAAATATAAAAAATATCCTATGAGCAATTATGTTTCTACTAACAATTTATTTGAATCAACTAAGTCATTTGTGTGTCAATTATCCTCTGTATCTATTCCTAACAGTGTGCAGGAAGCTATGTCTAACCCAAAATGGCAGGGGCTGCAATGGATGAAGAACTGAAGTCGTTAAAAAGAAATGAAACCTGGCGATTAGTCGACTTACCTGCAGGAAAAAAAAAACAGTAGGATGTAGGTGGGTCTACACGGTTAAGCACTTGGCAAATGGATCAATAGATCGATATAAAGCAAGATTGGTGGCAAAGGAATACTCCAAGAAGTACGGAATTGATTATACGGAAACATTTGCACCTGTGGCGAAAATTAACACTGTCCGAATTTTATTATCTCTAGCAGCAAACTTTGATTGGCCATTACATCAACTTGACGTGAAGAATGCATTCTTACATGGAGATCTTAAAGAAGAAGTGGCCATGAGACTATTTGGATACAAACAAAGTAATTACGATCACACCTTATTTATCAAAAGAAACAATGAGAAACTCACAGCTCTTTAGTGTATGTTGACGACATGGTAGTAACTGGGAATGATGAGAAAGAGCGTTTGGCACTTTAGAAGTATTTGTCGAAAGAATTTGAGATGAAAGATTTAGAGTTTTTTAAATATTTCTTGGGAATCGAAGTTTCAAGAAGTAAATCTGGGATTTTCTTATCGCAAAGGAAATACACTTTAGATCTATTGATGGAAAATGGAATGTCAAATTGTCAACTTGCTGACACACCGTTAGAAGAAGGTTTAAAACTCGGAATGGATCCAAATCAAGTACGTACGAATAAAGGGAGATATCAGCGGTTGGTGGGGTGCTTGATGTATTTGTCACATACTCGACCAGATTTGGCGCACTCTCTTGGCGTTGTGAGTCAATTTATGCATAATCCTAGCGAGTAGTACATGAATGCTCTCGTGAGAATACTAAGGTACTTAAAAGCGACCCATGGGAAGGGTATTTTGTTCAAAAAGAATGATCATTTAGAAGTTGAAGGATATACGGATGCGGATTGGGCAGGAACAATCGATGACAGACGATTGACTTCAGGTTACTTCACGTTTGTAAGAGGTAACTTAGTTACATGGAAGAGTAAAAAGCAAAATGTAGTTGCTCGATCTAGCGTCGAGGCCGACTATCGAGGAATGGCACTAGGCATTTGCGAACTACTATGGGTTCCTTATCTGTTAAGTGATTTGGGACTCATAAATTCTAAGGCAATGAAGTTATTTTGTGATAATCAAGCTGCTCGTGATATTGTACACAACCCTATTCAACATGATAGGACGAAACATGTAGAGGTTGATCGCTTCTTTATTAAAGAAAAAATTGAAAGGAATATAATCGAGGTTCCACCCGTTAAAACAGAAGACCAGTTAGCAGACATTCTCACAAAAGCCGTATCGAGAAATGTGTTAATCAACTTTTTTGTCCAAGTTGGGCATGTGCGATATTTACGTACCAACTTGAGGGGGAGTGTTGACTTTGTAATCAGTATCCCATGATCTTAGGGACTCGTTATAATTAGAGTATTTTTTAATTAGTTAAAAATTGTAATTGACTAATCATATATCTAAAAAGATATTGATTTATTGATACTGATTTAGTTCCCATAATGGTTGGGATTGTATCTTTGTAGGATGTGTATATAAGGCCTGTAAAGGTGAACTAATAATATAAGACTTATTTATATTTACTTAAATCCCACTTTTACATATCTAAATTATACTTTTTTTTTTCCTTTTTGTAGATGTTGAAAATTTAATTTAATTTTTCAATTTCAAAATATATTTATCGTTGTTCGATATAATTGTGAAACATTACGTATGCATTATAGTGCTAATATTTCACAATATAGGATATATAACTACTTGTGCATATTTTAAATTTTTACGGTTTCTAATGTGTTAGTGATAAACCATGTAATGCTCTAGAATTCAAAAGTTTATAATTTTTATAAAATTTTAAGATAAGGTCAAGTACATTTGTTAGTTAAATAAAGGTTTTTGGGACAATTACGCTTAAGTATACTAAACTATCATATTTTAACAAACTGCATACTACTTAACAAGCGGGGGTAAAATGGAAATGTCACACCAAAAATGTCACATGTCTCACTTTTTGCAAGTTAGGTGACAATAATATGCATTTTGAACAAAATAAGCAAGCTCGGTATGATTTTTGATAAAACACGTAACTGAGTATGCGTTTTGTTAAAAGCAGATAGTCTAGTAAGTAAAGAGTAATTATCCCTAAAATTTCACCTATTTTGATCGGGTCGACCCGTGTTTGGCTTATATTAAAGCGCATACTATTAATAACGGCGGAAGACCAAGGCCCGATGTCTAGGCGGGGCCTAGACGGAACAAGGTAGGGACTTTTGGAACAATATTTTCGGTGGGCATAAATTAAATAACTGAGGGTTTAGTTGGTGATGGTCCGTAATCTAATACTCGGGTTTGACTTATATTTAAGCACATACTTTTAATATCTTCGTTTCGTAAATAAATTACGCCGTATCTGTGCGTACGGGTCTAGATAGAACTCAGTGCTAACTTGGACCTGTGAATCCACCAATGTCACAGTACCGAAGTCTATAAGCACGGGAGTATTTGACTGTCAATAGAAAAATATAAAAAAAATTAGTTGCACAATTTGTTCTCAATATCTTACAAGTGCAGGTTTTATAAATTTCCATTTTCCTGTTTACCTTCTTTTTTAGAATGATATTGTGTGGTTTAAGATCTCCTAGAACCAAATTATCAAGGTGAAAGGGTTGTACACCCCTGGCAATACCTCTGGATATCTGGATATGTGCAAAACATTGTGCCCAATTGAGCCCTAAAAAAAAGATGCATAAAGTTCACTGGGGTTAGGATACAAAACCATAAAATACAAAGACAACCAATACTAAGATGTGTCCTATTACTAATAGGATTATTGACCAGAACTACTAATAGTTCAACAAGGAAAGGAGTATTATTTTGCCTAATCCTAATCTAACTAGGTTTGGTCCATAACAGCCATACTCATCCTAATTTATTCTAAGTGGTATCTTCCTGGATCATTTCTTGTTTCCATTTCTATTTCTATTTCTATTTCAAACTCAAAACTCAAATTCTTTTAATATTTTAATATTTTGTTATACTTTATCACTTGTTGCAAGGTGTTTATTAATACAAGTTACTGAATATCAAGGTCATATAAGATTAATAATTTTTGTAAAACTTAATTATTAGGCTTCAGAAGATAATTTTATAAAATATGAGTTTGTAATTTTTTCTTGTTATAAAGTGTTTTATTTGTAGAAAGATAGAATAGGGATGCAAATGAGTCGAGTTGAGCCTAGCTCCATTCAAACTCGACTCATTTACTAAACGAGCCATAAAATCTTGTTCAGACTCGACTCGTTTAAGACGGGCTCGAGCCGAGCCTATTCACGAACCCTATCTAAACACGATGTCGACATATTCATCATCTTTTCGCTTAAAAAAAATAATTAGCTAAAATCTGTCCTAAATTAAGCAATTATACAACTAAGTATTGTGAGTTTTAGTTTTAATTAAAACTAGTTTTAAAAGCTAAATTTACTACATAGGGAGTAAATATCAACCCTTATCATTATATTTTATAATTTTTAGGTATATATTAAAAAAAATTAAACCAGCTTTAAAACAAGCCTGAGGCTGTTGACGAGTCTTTATTATTGCAGGAGTGTGAGAACCCAAAGAATAAACGTTAATTGCGTAATTTTGTCAATTCCAATTTTCAAGTCTGTTTTATTAACCTTAACATATATGTAAATGTATATGTATATATATATGTATCTTTGTTTTTCATATACGTGTTGTGATTTATTTAATTTGTAAGATTAACATGAATGCTACAGTGGCCTTTTAAAATGAAAAAAAAGTAAAAGTACAATGAAATTACCAAACAATTAAATACTAAAAGTATACTTTTCTACCTCTATAAGAGTCCTGTAGTGTACGCCCCTTGATGTATGGAAGAATAATATAGTGACTCGCACCATTAGTGCAATACCCGATCAGATAAACGCTGTTTGTATGTTGGTGTCTGGGTGTATGTGTGCGTTCCTTTTCATATGAAGGAAAGTCTCCTGAAACCTTAACTGCGACTTTTAAAGGAGGTAAACCGTACACGTTCTCGGGATAAATTTGTATGGTTTACCTCCTTTAAAAGTCGCAGTTAAGGTTTCAGTAGACTTTCCTTCATATGAAAAGGAACGCACACATACGCCCAGACACCAACATACAAACAGCATTTATCTGACCGGGTATTGCACTCATGGTGCGAGTCACTATATTATTCTTCCATACATCAAGGGGCGTACACTACAGACTTTTATAGAGGTAGAAAAGTATACTTTTAGTATTTAATTGTTGTTTGGTAATTTCATTGTACTTTTATTTTATTTTCATTTTAAAAGACGACTGTAGCCTTCATGTTAATCATCTTACAAATTAAATAAATTACAACACGTATATGAAAAACAAAGATACATATATATACATTTACATATATGTTAAGGTTAATAAACCAGACTTGAAAATTGGAATTGACAAAATTACGCAATTAACGTTTCTTCTTTGAGTTCTCACACTCCTGCAATAATAAAGACTCGTCAACAACCTCATGCTTGTTTTAAAGCTGGTTTAATTTTTTTTAATATATACCTAAAAATTATAAAATATAATGCTAAGGTTGATATTTACTTCCTACGTAGTAAATTTAGCTTTTAAAACTAGTTTTAATTAAAACTCACAATATAATTGCTTAATTTAGGACAGATTTTAGCTAATTATTTTTTTTAAGCGAAAAGATGATAAATATGTCGACATTGTGTTTAGATAGGGTTCGTGAATAGGCTCGGCTCGATCCCGTCTTTTAAACGAGTCGAGTCTGAACAAGATTTTATGGTTCCACCCCCGTAAAATGAAATTTAATTGTAACCAAACAAGAACTAAGAAAATAAATATTAGGCCAACAAAAACTTTGAGGATTCTTTAGTCAAAACAGCAAGAGGTTTAGCCTAAAAGCTGTCATAAATAAATCATTTTAGCTGAATTCCAAGGTTCACTGAAGAATAGTAGAAAACAAATCAATTAACCCCAAGATTAGCCAAATCAGTACCGAAACAATTAACAGTTGTATTAGACATCATTTATAACATGCTGAACATTAAATACTATTTTTGCGTCCAATAACACATGCAAACTCGACCATTGGTTGGACTAAACCCAACGAAAAGAGAAATCTATTGAACTTATGAAATCTATTTTCATTAACAGAGGGAAAAGAGAGAGAGCAGACCTCGGAAATAGAGATAAGAGCTGATGGGTTTTTGCGTTAAGTTTAGAATATAAAAAAAAGATTTGAAAATGCTCGTCTCATATGGGGATAGTTTTGTCCTCTTTATTGAAAATTCTAAAATTCAAAAAATACAAACCAAACACGAATTCTAATAATAACTAGATTTTGGTATCTATTGCCAAACACACTAATCGGATGTTTAAAATAAAGATTTTCTATAACAGATTTTAAAAATCAGATTATTAGCCAAAAAATCTGTTCCCAAAACGGACTAAAACAAGCAAATGTTCGACAAAATCCCCAACAAACAAACAAACCAAAAACAAAAAGAAACCCACATATTTGAGCTGAAAAACGCAAACTTAACAATCCTTATGATAAAATTCTAGGTGAGTTTAGCCTAATACTACAAACATTGCCCTAAGATAGCATTAAAACACTCAGTTCAACCAACACGCACCACCTGTTCTCGATAAAATGCACCAACAAAAAACAAAACCAAAAAGCTAAATTATAGGAAAAAATTAAAAAGAAAACCACAAAAATTGAAAATACAATCTAGCACCTATAAAATGACCCACTAAGAAACTGTTCAGTCTTACAATTTCTTCCTCATCAGGTACTAGATCAGTAATTATAAAACTCCTCACACGCATTTACACAAACGCCTTGTATGCAGAATGTCGCAGCTCTTTTTTTTAACATCCTAACCTCTTCTTTACTATCTCCTACTCCCTCCGTTCCAATTTAATTGTCCACTACGAAACTACATGCAATTTTGACCGGCCAAGGACTTGTATCAAAATTGTCGGAATGAAATTTTTTAAAAGTTGATCATATAGTTCAAATGTTAAATTTTATGATTAGATTTTAAAAAAAAATCATTTCGACAATTTTGATACAAGTTATAAGTCGGTCAAAATTGCACGTAGTTTCATAGTGAACAATTAAATGGGAACGGAGGGAGTAGCTTAATATACAAAACAAATTGTCAATTTCTTAGCAAAATCTCTATATACTAACGATCGATAATCCCTCAATTTTAGTACCTCTATCAATTTCTTTAACAACAGTCGCATCAACAACATTTATATACAAAACAAGTACTTGTATTACACAGACCATTTTCTCATTTACGTATATCCATCCAATCTTCATAATAAATGCAATAAAACATAGAATCAGCATAAGAAAGTACCTTCTTTCCTTAAGAGGTTGATTCTGGGGAAACCCGGAGAGAGAGAGAAGAGAGAGAGAGGGAGTGAGTGAGCTGGTTATTGGGTTAATTTCAGAAAAATATTTTTAAGCTCTACTAATGTTTTAAACTTTTCAGCTCTTAGTTTTACACTCAACCCCCTTTTAGTTTTGATACTTTGTTCTATCTAAACCCTCTTTTGGTTTTACTCTTAACCTAGGAGCTGTATAGAATTGAAGAATTTGTGGATTTCGTAAATGACGGGTTTGGTCTTTTTGGGTATCGTTGCGACTAACTTCATAAAGAAAAGTCATTACGCTCTCTTAAATTTCATTATTTACCAAAACTATCAATAAAAATTGGATGAATGGAGCATTTGGTAACATGTTTGCATCTAGTTTTTATAATTTCTTCTATTAGGTCTCATATTACGAGGGTTTAAAATAAAGGTCGAAGAAATAATGTGGTATGAATTAAATGCGTTTCATTATGGCACCATATAACATGATACCACAAACATGATACTCTCAATCAACCACTTGTGTTCGTGATGCAGGTTTTTTCGTTCTAATAGAGATATAAATTTCAGTTTCTTTGAATTAAGATTTTGGATTGGCACGTTTGGGTGCATATTACATTGTTAGCAGGCTAATTTGGTTTCCAATAAGTGACACATGATTCCTTTCAGTTGGCAATGTCACTATGCAAGACAACTCCACTGTAGCCTTTCAGAATTTTGTTTGACTATTAATATGCTGAAAATATTACCATATCCTTTTTCTACGTCTCTATGTATATGTTGAGAAAACCATCTTATCTCGTCCATTTCAGGTACTGTATGCGTCTGTCTTCTCCCTGAAAGCCTTCAAGTAACTAATGTGCAACATTTACGCCACTGTCACCCATGTATAGGTAAGTTATTTGTCCTTGTAGTCTTGTAGCACAAGTTTTACTTTATCATTTATTTTTAAAAAATATTCTTCAAATTGATCAACTCCTTCTATACTTAAATCTTTCTCACTCGATAGATGACCAAGGCAGCAAATCTGTATTGGCCAGCAGCCACGAGTCATCAAATAGTG
This sequence comes from Primula veris, assembly GCA_963682055.1. Classification (NCBI taxonomy): domain Eukaryota; kingdom Viridiplantae; phylum Streptophyta; class Magnoliopsida; order Ericales; family Primulaceae; genus Primula; species Primula veris. The sequence goes on along the minus strand of OY821750.1, from coordinate 30,407,511 downwards.
AGGAAGCAGATCAAGATCACCATCTTCTTTCACTTTCCGCCAGAAATTCAGATTTCGTTATGATAAAGGAGTCCCAAACGTAACATTCAAATGTTGATTCTTCTCCTGATTTCGGAGTTTTGCCTTTTATTTGGGAATATTGTTAGGGTTATTCACTTGTTATTAATATTTTGTTCAAATTATCACATTTTTCCGTGTGAGAGGGAAATTGCGAGTTTAATTGTGTAGAATTGTTGTATTGAAGTTGAAGGATCATGAGAGTTTTGAAGTTTGTACCACAAATTTTCATGTTTTGCTGTTTTCAAGTTGTTTCATAGAAAAGCTGAGTCATAAGCCTATATGACATCATAATCTTTTTAAGCTACTGTTTGCAAATAACTTACTCCCATCTTTGGAACTACATCCAGCGGAGCTCATCCACTAGTACATGGCAATTTTTCAATTTTTCAAGGTAAAAACATGGAACCCATTCCAAAAATTCTCAGCTTTTTTTGTATACGTTTTGTTTAGATATTGGTGCAACTCGATCAAATGCTCCAACAGTTAAACTTGTGCAGTTTGATACTAAATTATGATATCATATAACAACCAAGTACCATATAAATGACTAGTTTAAATGGATTCATGATGTTTCTAAAACCGTCTCTTACAAATCCTTGTAAGGAGTCGTATACGTTTGAACGACGAAAATAGCTGATTTTTAACATAAATCGTAGTTGCTTATTCAGTTGTCAGTATACTCTAAAATTCACCGTAAGAGGATTATCCTTTTTATTCTTCTTCCTAAATGGTCTTGACATCATCTTCTGCATCTTTTTTATGGAGGCATCCCTAACTGGCATTGACGCATCTTTAAACGGCATAGAGGCATCCTTAAACGGCATTGAGGCATCTTTAAACAGCATAGAGGCATCCTCAACATGCATCAACTGGTCCGATTTACTGCCACCAAGTACGTACAAACACTTCAATCAGTTAATGACTGCTGTGATAGTTGGACGTGGTGGGTGTTCATAAGTGATGCATTCAAGAGCTAGTATCGTGAGCAAGTCTCCATCATGATGGTTAAACTCTGCATCTTCATCAAAGCTTTCCGCAACAAGCAGCCATTTCGAGACTTTCCATTTTTCTTTTATTAACTTTTCATACATCGGAACCGCAGCATAGTAATTAAAAATGTGGGGCTTTCTAACCTTGAACTCTTTCACCCCGTCGTCTATAGTGCGTCTGCTCAACATCTCCATCAAAACCACACCAAGCCCAAAGACATCTGTCCATTCACCCCGACCTGTTAAATAGATCCCCACAAATTTAAATAACATAAACTGTCCAATTATGCAGCAGCAGCTGCCTATATTTAGTAATAATATATGATGCTCCCTTTTCTAAATTGTGTAAAACACAAGCCTATTTAGACTAAGACTTCAAAATTTTGGCCATACTGGTGAGTTCCTACATCAAATTCATCAGAGTAGTCTTCTTGTACTTAGTCACGACATATCTTACGCAAATTGAAGCAATCATTTTTTTAAATGTCAGAGTGCCTAAACAATTGAAAACAGCAACAGTTTCGAAGATTTCTAAAAATGCTCCTTTCGATTAGTATCCCAATGAATTTCTTATCTAAAAGAATCACAAAACCTAAATATTCCAAGAAGAAACGGTCCGCAGTTTTTGACTGGAGTCCAAAAATCCCAGAAATGAAAAGTTGATGAGGTTTTGTAGAATCATGAATAAAATATTCCGGTGCCAAACACATTCATGAATAAAAAAATTAACAGCTAGTGAAATGCCAACATCAACATACTATAACTAATTGAAAGTGGATTTGGATAGCCATAGGCTCCATGAGGGAACCTAAAAAGTTCAGTTCGGAATTCGGTAGTGAGAAGCCCAAATTCGAGCAAAACAGGGTTGAGATCCTATAAGTAAAGTAACTTTGGTTAGAAACTATCGCCTAAAGACAAAAAAACTCACAGAACCAATGGTAGGGGGGATAAGACACGATATTAACCTGATCAATCATTATATGAGCAGCAGAAATGTTCAGTACCAGCAATCGAGGCTGATGATTGTGCAAAGCTTCAAGAAAACAAGCTAATTTCAAGGCTATATTAATCCTGTCTGCCCATTTGAGGAACTCTGAGAATTATAAAAATTAAGAGAGAAAAAAACCCTATTAATCAAAGCGAATAAGTTAAAAGTGTAGGGAATTTTGCAATAATTTCAGTGAGCGTTTCCCAAGTACAATTCGTCCTCTACATATACACAGGTAAATTAATGATAATAGCACGTTCATTTGATGAAAGGTTGAAATCTTAAGTTGGTCTACCTAAATTCCAACACCGTCGATACTTCAATGTATATGTTTGGCATTGTACTTCGAGAAACATTCTAAAAAAGGCCTTTAAAGGCAACAACTTGCACTTTGAGGGAATAGACTGAAAAAGAGCATGAAGGGAAAGCATTAGAACCTTCAGGAATAAGATTGCGGAGAACGTCATAAGAGTTGAGATTATAAACAACCGCCAAATTTTCATTCTCAATCTCACAACACAAACCCATCAGCTTCACAGTGTTAGGATGCGTGTTGAATTCCTCAGATGTCAGAAATTTGACCTCATCCTGTGACATAGAAAAACAATAGGCATGCATAGACCAGAAAGAAAAAAACAAGGAGGGCCTTTTTAGAGCAACTTGCCTTGCAACGCTCGAAGTTTCCAGCAAAGTCGACACGGCACACTTGTTCACCATATCCGGGCCAATCCACCGAGTCAGCAAAAACCTTCACTGTCACAACCTGCTCTTCTTCTTCCTTTCCGTTATGCGATGCATTTGATATCTTTCCCCGGTAAACTTTGCAAAACTGGGTCCTAACAATGAAGTTGGCATCACTGAAATCATCGGTGAACATCTTCAGATCCTCATAACTGAATTGTCGTAAAGAGGAGTGCACCAAATCATCCAGTACTGAAAAGGAGCATCATTGATAATACAGCGCGTCCAAACAAGTCCAATAAGCTATTTTAGACGAAAGGAATAAAAGGAAGAGAAAGCGAACGCTCGTAAAGAAAATTCATCAGAGTCTTCTCTTATTCTTGTTAACTTCTATAACAAGTTTGTTTATGAAATTATAAAGCTCCTACTGGATTAAGATTTGCATAAAGACACTACCATTCAATATTCTTAAAGTTAAATAGCTATGCAAATAATGTAGTACAAACAGAAATAATGTATCGAACACTAAAACAATACATAATTATTTGGCTGTACTGAAAGTTAAAGAATGAGATGGTAGAAACCCGATACAAGAATTGTTTAATTTGTTGGATAGACATCGATATACCTTCTACTATAATATGAACCCAACAACTCATAGGCTTGATAACTTGTTTTTTGCACACCCCGTTCTATAAGGATGTTCAAAGTTTTTCCTGATGTATTATTAATGGATTGCACATATAAGACAAACCGTTTTAATATGTCATTTCTAGAAATCGTAGAAATGACATCAACGAACCAAACATATTGTTTAGCTTTTGTTTTCATGAGTGATGAGACTCAGGAAAGTTATATATGGGTTTTGGAAAAATTTAAAGATACATTGGAGGGTTGTATACTACCTAGGGTGTTTGTAACCGACAAAGAAATGTCCTTGATAAATGTTTTATCCGTTGTTTTTCCCGATTCTCATCATATATTGTGCACTTTTCATATTGCCAAAAATGTTTTGAAAAACTGTAAAAAAAAAATCCCAAACGAGGAGTGACAAACGTTTCTAGATGATTGAGGTTTATTGGTTGATTCTGAGTCGATAGAGAAGTACAATCATAACCGATCTTCTTTCAATTCCTCTTACAAATCGTACCCTGCTGTGCTTAAGTATGTAGACAAGCTGTTAAATGATTATGCTGAAAAATTTGTTGTATGCTATACCAACCATACAATACATCTAGGTAACAGAACTAGCAATCGAGCCGAACAAGAACATGCAAAGCTAAAAAGATCTCTTTCCACAAATACTGGCACGCTTGAAAATGTGTTGGGTAGAGGTGAATAAAATTCTAGAAAAACAGTTTGAGGATATTAAGATGAAGTTGGATAAATGCAAGTATTATTTTCCACATTCAGAACGGACACCTCTATTTAAAAATCTTAGGTCATATATCACACACCATGTCTTTAATTTATTATTTCAAGAACACAAAAAATGTAGTGGCTAGTCTGATGAGAATTGTTCTTGCGGTATAAAATTGTCTCACGGGTTACCTTGTCATCATATTATGAGTGAACATATTTTATTCGGTAAACCTCTTCCTCTAGAATATATTCATACATTCTGCAAAAAATTAGACGTAATTGATGATAATGAAAACACCGATAATTATTTGATAGAGTGTGATTTAGAAGAGTTTAATATTCTACCAAAACTAATGTTGAAAAACGGCGTATGAAAACACAAATCCGAAAGATAATCTTACCATCTAGAACATTCATGAATGATCCCGAAGTGAGACAAAGTAGAGGGAGACCTAGAAAAGGAGACAATTCTAGTAAGAGAGATAAGTCAGGATGGGAGTATGTGGAGGAACAGAGTGCTAGTGCTAGTAGAGACAAGGGCAAAGGTAAAGCGGAAGAAACACCGGAGGTAAAGGTAAGCCCAACTAGGAGGCCGCGAAACCAGACAAATAAACCCACCACCAATAGGCAAACCTTCATGTACAGTGATCAAATATGGGTCATGTTATATAATTATATCGATACGGTTTATGATATGCGTGGGGATGGTAACTGTGGGTTCCGAGTAATTGCAAATGTGATGGGTAAAGAACATAGGGAAAATGATTGGTACGCAGTTAGATGTGAGTTGTTTCAAGAGTTACAGCAAATGAAAGGTGTTTATTATGATCTGTTTGAGAATCTCGATTTTGAGAGTTATCGATATGATTATATTCTAGCGAGTTTGAATTTTTTTCATCCTACAAATCCCGCCCCTTGTGACAAATGGATGAGATTTCCGTCTTATGGTTTTTTAATTGCATCTCATTATAATATGACAATTCTATTGTTGTCATCATGGCCAAATAAAAAAGGAGGGGTACAAGTATGAAACGCCACTTTTTTACCTCTTTATACTGGTCTCTCTCCTGCAACGACATATTACATCTCTACTGTAATAGTGTACGTCAACATTTGTCATTATGCTCAAGTTATTCCTAAAGAAGGGATATTTCCAATGCCAAGAATTATAGCACGGTGGAAAGAAACACGCATTGAGGCTGCTGAGTCATGAAAGAAACTTTTTCGAGCAAATTTCAACTTATATATGGCGCTAGAAAGGCAATCGGGAAAGCAAATTGTAACTGAAGAAGAAGTTATAGACGTATCAAGTCCATAATTAGTTTTTTATTTTTAATTTTATGTAAATTACTCTTTTTTCCAAGTTGTTGTAAATTTATATGATGTATCATTTTTAATAAATATGTTTTATGAAATTTAGTTAATGTTTGCATATTGAGTTCATTTTTTTTATAAAATTTATATAATTTATGATTGTTTCATTCAAGCAAAATGGACGATTGACACCAAATTGACGATTTAGTTAATGTTTCATATTGCGTTATCCAAGTGTTAAAAATAAATCAAAAACACTTCACAAAAATTGACGATTTAGTTAATGTTTCAATAAATCTCAACTTATACACTTCACAAAAAGGCAACATGAACCAAAAACATAAAATTTATCAAATCAACTTTTTTTGTATAAATTTGTCTAAATTTTGTGTTTATTTTGAGAGATTTTTAGAATTGACCAAATTTATTTTATGTAAATTTTTAAGAATAAGACATTTAGTTTTTTTATTAAAAAAATCATGTTTAAAAGATTTACTATTTTATAAAAAATATTTCTTTTTTTATGTATATTTTTAATAATATGTCATTTAGTTTTTTATAAAAAAAGTTCATGTTTAATTTGTAAAAAATATTCAGTATTTTAATTGATAGAACCAATATTGAGTTTTTACGAAATGCAGGGATTATTTTGCAATTTCTGAAAACTTCAGCAAACCGTATATTTAATGTACGGTTTGCACATAATCCATACAGACCGTATATTTTTTGTACGGTTTGTGCGTTTATAAAAACAAATGTAGTACAAAAATATAACCTCATTTTCAAACTTTATTTATTATACACAGATTCGAAATTTACTTTTTTAGTGTTTGTCCATCGGATTAATAGCATACCATTAATAATACCACATACCTATTTATTATAAATATTTCTATTTTTCATTATTTATTTGAAATACGGGGTTATTACTAGTCTCGCCTACCCTTTAATTAACCATTTTGTAATAACAATCTTTATTTAGTTGCACTCCGATTGGATTAAGTATTTTCGTAGACCCTGTATATGATGGTTTTGGTTAGGATTGGTTTCGGTCCGATTCGGTTTTTGGCAAAATCAAAACCGAGCATATTTTTCGGTTTGGTCTTTTTATTTTTTGGACCGAACCGGACCGGTTTTTTTCGGTCCGGTTTCGGGGTTTTTCGGTTTTATTTTTGGTTTTTCGGTTCGTTTTATTGTAAACCGAAACCGACCCGAAAAAGTTTCGGTTTCGGTTTTTTTCGGTTCGGTTTTTCCGGATTTTCGCACCGCCCTAGTTTTGGTAACATGATTAAATCTTGTTTGGTTATTGGACTAATATTTCATTGACTAATAATTTGATTCGTATTATGTTGGATTATAAATAAATAAAAGACAAACAATAACTCGATTTGGAGTGGACAAAACATAAATTGGCTGCCAAACAAATCATTTGGGAAGTCCACCACTAGTCTGGCGTAATCTCCACTTCGAAGTTATCCTACCAAACAAGGTGTAGTTTCTGTACTTACACATACACCTTGGATATCAAATGACCCAAAAGTGGTTTATTTGTAAAGCAACATGAGGTTTCACGTTATTAGTAAGGGGTTATATATATTCCCAATGTTTGTCTTATTTGTAATAGTCTCGAGACTACTCGCACAAATCGCGCAGCCGATTGAGGAGGTCTTTAATATCATTATATTATAATAAGTCAACCAAAAACAAATGAGTCTGCCTAGTTTTGCCCGTTTTTTTCGGAAATACCCCAACTATTTTTTACTAATTACTCATTTACATTTATTCAATTCAAAATATAAAAAACACACAAAAATCATTATATTTTCAAAACAATTATAATCATATAGCAAATAAAATCGTTTTACGTGTATTTTGTATAACAAGAACATTACATTACTCATAATTTCTAATTTAATATACCACGCGTCGCACACGCAACGCGTGGTTAATGATTACTAGTATATTAATATGGCTATCTCAATTTTTTCTACAGACATATCCCATTAATATAACACAATGGACTAAGAACACTAAAGGTCGCACTATCTCATGAACGGTAGACAAACCCCCTCTATAATTGTAAACGTCATCGAAAGGGATATTTGACAAGAAAAAAACCAATAAATTAGATAGGGAGACAAATACTATATTTATATCATACATTATAATAAGTCAAACTAATAAATTTGAGTCTGTCAAATTTTAATAATTTTTTATTTTAAAATACTCACCTTATTTTATTAATTACTTATATATCCCATTCGATTCAATACATAAATAACTAAAAAAATGTTATTTCTCACACATGTCTATTGCTATCCCAATCGAAATCATCTTACATGTATTTTTGTAATAGTAAAAATTATATTACTGAGTGTTGAGTAGAATTTGTTATTGACTCCCAGACATGCCGTTTTTTAACCATTACTACTGTTTTCTCTTGTCATTTTTGAAGCTTGATGCAGATTGAAAATGTAATTTACATTAGATTCTATGTGTCATATATTGTTTGCAATAGTTCATTTGTGATAACCATTATGTTGTAGTCTATTATAGTACCTGAGAAGGGTTTGTTTAGTAATTTTCTTTTAATAAATGTGCTCTAGGTACTATCTTGTGGTAACACAATTGTGCGTTACTAGTTCGATGATATATCATGCTTAACTTTTAAAATAAAATAAAATTATATTACTCCTATTATACCCATTCAATAACAATATTTTTTTTTCTTCAAAATATCAACTTTAAACGTTATTTGTCCGTAATTATATACATGTCATTACGTATTGCATGCCGCATTGAATAAACGTGACATAAAACATCATAACATAAAACAAATAATTTGGGAAATAATATAACACATTTAAAATATCCAATGAACTTTGTAAAAAAATGACAAGATTTCTTTAAAATGAAATTTTATTTTACAAACAAAAAAATGACAATGATTGAAACACACTTGAGAGTTGTCTATATGAGTGAGCTAATGAAAATCTAGTGTGTGTGGTTCCTTGTTTTCCACGACCCACAACATGACCCATATTTCTATCCTTAAAAATCTTTACTAAATAATAATAAAAACCCATGAATTAAATGAAATTTGTCTACAACTTATTAAACCCTCTCTAAATCTTTCTTTTTCAATGGGAGCTATTTCTAGGACCATTGTTAAAGATTGTAGATCATTTCCCTTTGTTGATCATCATAAGGGAACTAATTCTTTGTCTACAAGGGGATTACACACCCATTTTAGTATGTTTTTTTTTTGAATTGGGTTACCTTTGGTTAGGCAATATGTAAAATCCATTTGAGTATGTTTTTTGTTTTTGTATGTTTTATTTTATGAATTGGTTTATTTTTGGTTTGGCAATATGTTAATGTTTTTTTAAAAATCCATTTGAGTATGTTTTAAATGTTGTTGCTTTTGTATGTTTTATTTTGTGAATTGGGTAATCTTTGGTTAGACAATATGTAAAACCCATGTTTTTTTTTTGGGTTATCTCTGGTTAGGCACTATGTAGAACCTATTTGAGTATATTTTGATTGTGGGTTTTGCTTGTTTTTTGTTTTAATGAATTGGGTAATCTTTATTTGGACTCTATGTAACGCCTCTTTGAGTATGGTCTAATGTGGGATTTTCTTGGTATTTGTTTGTTTGATGAATTTGATTATCTTTATTTAATTACTAGCACTATGTAACACCTGTTTGAGCATGTTCTTATTGTGGTTTTTGCTTGTTTTTTGTTTTATGAATTGGGTTATCTATATTTGGGCATTATTTGTTTGATCTTATGCACAAAATTTCAACTTGACTTGTAGTAGAGAAGCACTATTCTATTGGTATTGAGGTGTTCTTTTTTGTTTCATTGTCTTTTTTTCAGAATTTGGTTTGGATACTTTAAAGATGCTATTGGTTTGAGTGTTTAGCTATTAATCTTGGATTTATGTAGTTCCTGGCCTAAGCAAGTTAGATAATCAAGCTGGATTTACCATTTTTTTATCCACCGAAAAAACTTCTCTTTTCATAACTGCTATGATCACTTCTCAGTCTCGGAATTAAACTCTCGCAGGTAAACCTTCTCTTAATCTGTAACATCGGCTATTAATAGGGTCATTTCTACAGATTATAAGTGACTGATCTCTGTTGTTGATCTCAGGAAAACCCATTGTATAGCTGCAATGGTTTTACAGACTATTTCACTTTGTTCTTGTTATGGGTTGTCTTTAGTTTATCTCTATATTAACTTTACCTGCTCTAATTAAGTTTTTTTTGGGTACAATCTAATTAAGTTTCTTGATATATGGTTTGTCTTTAGTTTATCTCCATATATGGCATCGATGTACCACTGGAGACTGTTGTATATATAGTATATACTGACGTTTTTTCCCCCAGTTATTTTGAATTTGTTTGGCTACTTTTCAGTTGCTATTTCTAGCTTTAAACCTCAGTTTTATGTCGATCATGATTCATGGCTAGTAGACTAGATACTTTAGCTGGATTGACCAAACCAGTAAATCTCATAATCTCATCTCAATAATCTTAAGACCTCACTGAATCTATCTTGAAAATCAACTAGTTCTAGGCCCATTGCTGTAGGCTACAGGCTCTGTCCCCTGTTACTGATCACATGAGAGCTTATTCTATTGCTACAAGGGAACTATACACATATTTAAACATGTTCTGATTGTGGTGGATTTGCTTGTTTTTTCGTTTTCTGAATTGAATCATCTCTATCAGGGTTTCAATGTGACCAGTTTATGAACTGAGAAAGATTTCACTCTATTGTTTTTAGATCGATCCAAGCGAGTTACTTTTTCATGACCCCGATGATAAAATTTCAATCTCTGAATTATTTTTGCTAACTGAAAGCCTCTCTTAATTTGTCGGCTAATTCTAGGCCCACTTATTAAAGGTTATAGGTCACTGCCCTCTGTTGCTGATTGCAGGGAAACGTGTTTTGTTACTGCGAGATGTTACACGGCCATTTGAGTTTGTTCTAGTTACGAAGTTTTCCCACTTTTTGTTTTATGAGTCGGAATATCTTGATCTGCCACCATGCTTTTAATTTATTTACAACATTTCAACTTTAATCCGCTTTTGTTTTTTGATATATGGGTTGTTTGTAGTTTACCTCCAAAAAATTGTGTTGGTGTATGACTAGAAGAATGTTGTATTGATATTGAGGTCTTTCCACTTTTTCTAGTATTATCTGCATAGCTACTTTGAAGCTGCTATGCATTCGACAATCTAGCTTGACCTCAGTTTTTATAGATCATGGCTTATAAGCTACATGCTTTAGCTGGATTGTCTAAAATATCTTTCTTGATCCTGAAAGACCTACTTTTTCCATGGCTGATAATCACATCTCATGCTCTTTGTCGAATTTCCTTCAACTTTACCCTCCCTAAATCTGTCATGAATAGCTGCTATTTCTAGGGCCATTGCTAAAGACTCTAGGCCACTGCCCTCTGTTATTGATTACATGTGAGCTTATTCTATAGCTACAAGGGAACTGTATTCCGATCTTAACATGTTTGATTGCGGGTTTGCTTCTTTTTTGTTTTCCAAATTTGCTCATCTCTATTAGGCCACCTTGTGTTTAATTTGTGTTCTGAGAAAGGTTTCTACTTAATCTAGCTCTCATTTTTTGTTCAAATGTGGGGTTATCGTCACTATGCCTTCATATGCACCTTGTACCACTAGTGCATTGTTGTATTGATATTCATGTGTTTTTTTTGTTTGTGTTATTAGTTTAAGCTGCAGCGCATTTGGCTGTCTAGGTTTTAAGTTCAGTATCTCACTAGCTTTTTTGATTTTATGGCATAAATAAACTATAAGCCGTAAGTTGGATTGACCCAAATTTTTATCTATCTGAGAAAAAAAAAACACTTGCTTGCTTAAAAACTGCAAGTTGACTAGCACTAAGGTTTGATTGATATTGTGCAATTTTCAGATTTTAGAGGGGGAAATGGTGTGACAGAGAGTAGCAGAGGTAGTTTGGCACTCCATGCTAAGCCAAGGAGTCCAATTTTCTCCCTCTCAGGCCCTACGAGGTACGTAATACTCTTCTTCATTGGCTAGGGGGAGCTTTTAAAATTTCATACATATCAGAATACATGTATATAAATGGAAAGATTGATCAATTATTTAGACCACTTCATGGAACTGAACTCGCCTTTAGGACTTTGTTCCTCAATGATTTTTGGGTGGATGTATCTTTAAGTCAGCTTTTTATTAACTGTGGTCTCTTATGGAACTGAACTCGCCTTTAGGACTTTGTTCCCTTATGAAGTCACTGATATGGTAGGCTTTTGTCGTTTCTATTTCTCTTAGAGAGGTGGGTAATGAATATTCTTTGTGCTTTCTGGCATAAAGATTATGTCAAATCCCATTACAATTTTCATTTTCTTAAGTTATTGCTGCTGTTAAATTAAAAACTTTTTATGATTTCTTAGCAGAATATCTCAAGTCGTATGCAAGGCAGCTACAAATATACCTGGAGATGTTCCTAGCAGCGCTCCTGCAGAACTGAGCCAATATGAACGGATAATCGAAACATTGACGACCCTTTTTCCTCTTTGGGTATGTATCTATCTGTTTAATGAAGTTCCTCATTGGTTGTTTTCTGATAGTACGAGTCTTTATACCACTCTTATTAGTTATTCCGGATAGTATTTTACATATTATGTTATTTACAGGTCATATTGGGAACCATCATTGGTATATTTAAACCATCTGCTGTAACATGGTTGCAAACCGATCTTTTCACTGTTGGGTTGGGTTTCCTTATGCTCTCCATGGGATTGACTTTGAAGTTTGAAGATTTTAGGAGGTGTCTGCGAAACCCATGGACGGTAAGTAGTTAGTTACTTTTAATTTCAATTTTTAGCTTAATACTCAAGTAGGGTATTTTTCTGGGTCATTATTCTAAGTGTTTCCCAGCCTTATCTGTTCAGGTTGGTGTAGGTTTTCTCGCTCAATACTTAATCAAACCTGCATTGGGTTTCTTCCTTGCGATGGTAAGTCTCCTTCTCTTGATTAGTATACTCATCCGCAGTATATGTCCATGTGCAACTGTGTTCTTAGAATATATTTGTTTGCATTGTTTTGGCCGGTATGGGACAATATTTATTAAAAACATAGAAAAACCTGATGTTAATGTTTTTCCTGGTAAGTTGTCGTGATGCAAGATAATTATAATTCTTAGAAAGTACAATATTGAACTAATAATCAAACCTGAATTTGTGGATAATACTAAAATGACCCTTTTTGCAAGGGCATATTTGTATTCCACGCACAAATAGAGAAATACGTTCTTTTAATATTTTCTTTAAATCTTCTCTCTCCTTTTCAATCACATCGTGTTAAAGAAGACTCGAAAAACTTAAAGACAGAAAACCTATAAGAAAACAAAAACATAAATGAAACATTCGAAAAAGAAATGATTAATGATACATTGATTGAAACAGTAAATAAAACCAACGCCTGGAATCTGCATCACGTACTTGGACATTTTGAAGTCATCTAAGAAGTGAAATACCACATAATGTCAATTTTATCTTAAAATTGAACTATTGAAGCCCTGGATAGTGTTAATTTGTCGCATGAGCTTTCTTGGTTTTTAATTTTCATGGACTTGAGAGTTTAAATGAGGTTGCTAACTACTATTTATTGATATACAGACACTAAAACTCTCAGCACCTCTTGCAACCGGTCTTATTTTAGTCTCGTGTTGCCCTGGAGGCCAGGCATCAAATGTCGCCACATACATTTCAAAAGGAAATGTAGCTCTATCTGTTCTTATGACAACGTAAGCTCTTTCTGAACTTCACTGTTAATTTATATATTTACATGTATATGCATCACAAGGGGTGCAGAACTTGTGTTGTTCTAGCTTGACATGGAGTAAAAGCACCCAATGTACTTGGTATGGGACAACAGAAGTAATATCTTTCTCATGCCTCAAGTAGGAATTCAGAGCTTGTTAATGTTTCGTAGCTTGTATTACAAATATTTTACTTTAGTGCCCTTCATTACATTTATTTTTCAATTTAAGGCAGAGTTCTAAATTCACAAATAACTTTAGTATAGGACTCGAGTGATGCCACGTTTACTGCAGGGTAGTTTATAGACAAATAGGTGTTTTATAAGGTACAAAATCGATTGTTTTTGTTGTACATCATCCTAAATATAGTTCTGCAGACAGTACAGGGAACAAAGCCTCAATAAATCCTAGGAATTCTAGATGTGATTGTTGTCCCTCTTATGAAATGGCTTTAAATGAATAAGTAAGTTTCTTTTCCTGGGATTTATTCTAAAACATTACCATTTGAGTGTTATTTGTTAAGAAGTTTGTTTATTCCTTGATGGGAGCTTGACCATAGCAATTGGACCATTGTTGAGGTTTATTCTAACATTCATGAAAAGTTCTTCATAGTGAGTGGCCTTGATCATCTCCTTCATTGCGTTGTATTTCTGTCCATAATGTTAACCATTTCAGGTTCTGCTTATGATGTTTATGTTTTACCCCAAACTTTTACTATTTAAAGTAGTAAGTGTAATGAACTGAATTGTATGTGGTATTTGTTAGGTGTTCAACCATTGGGGCTATTATAATGACACCACTTCTCACTAAGCTTCTTGCTGGCCAACTTGTTCCAGTTGATGCAGCTGTAAGTACTTTTATTTCTATAATTTACATTCTTATTGGAGTAATAATTTCGTTGTGCTTCTACAAAAAGCAACATTTTGTTCAGTAAAATTTTCAGTCCTGTTTGCAAGGGCTAACAGCATCTGTGTTATCACTTTTATTTCTATATGTTACCTTGTGAAATATATATTGAAGTACAACTTAAAAGTGGAAACCAGTGGATGGAGGACTCAAAAGTACTTGATAAGTCATCTGTTCATTTTGATCTATAAAGTGTGTAAAAATACACATCTCCAATTTCTACCAAACAGCAATGTCTAAGCATTTTTTGAAATTTTAATAAGCTTGCACAATTAAGCCAAGAGTTTCTGAAAGCAATTTTTTGAGAAGTTAAAAGTTTACAAAATTCATCAAAATCTGGGTCAGTAGTAAATCAAAATTCTGATCAAGTTTTTATAATTGTTGAGATTTTTTGGCCACTTAAGACTTTATTTGTCAGCTTCATCGCCAAAAATTAAGTCAATGCTTTCAAGTTCATTATATTTTTCCTAATTTTTACAAACCAGCTCATTCGTCATTATTTCTTTGCCATTCTGTTAATTTGCAGGGACTAGCCCTTAGCACTTTTCAGGTTGTTTTGGTCCCCACAATATTTGGAGGTTAGTCTGTTATTTTCAATTTGGAAGCCTGTTTTTAGTCGATTTTCCCATGATTCGTGAAAGCAACCGTTTTTCAACCATTTGCTTTATGTGCAGTGCTGTTAAATGAATACTTCCCCAAATTCACTTCGAAGATAATCACTGTGACGCCTTTAGTTGGAGTTCTTCTTACCACCCTTCTTTGTGCTAGCCCAGTACGTACCGAGAAGTCCCCTTTATACTCTCTTGGTTAATTTTTTATTTTTAATTTTGTTATGACTCGATGAATTGTTATGAAGATTGGACAAGTGGCAGATGTGTTGAAAACTCAGGGTGCACAGTTATTGCTTCCTGTGGCCCTTCTACATATTGCTGCTTTTGGTCTGGGATATTTAATCTCAAAAATATCATTTGGTGAATCGACCTCTCGTACAATCTCCATAGAGTGTGGAATGCAGGTAATTTTGAATTTTTAAATACTATATTATTCCTTTTTATGATTAACATTAATATTTCGATTTACAAGGTGTGCTTTGTATACACATAATTTTTTTTTCCGTAACAATTAGATGGTGTCCCTTCATCATCTATTTATATTATGCAAAGCATTTGAAAGCGACTTTGCCGTGAATATCCAATAAGACTGAGCTTATATAAGGTTGAACTGTGGTTTCTTTTGGTTGGCATATCAAATGATCAGTCTCAAGATATGGTCTTTGAATACACTTTCTTAGATCAATTTTAAACTGCATATTTGGACGAGCTTTATTTGTTTACAAAGTAGTTTGCATCTGTAAATAAGGTGAAATACTGGAAAGCAAGTTCTACGTTCATGCATCTCGCAAGTTGGAATATAGTGTGGAATCAAGTTTCATACTTAACCAAAAAAGTAAACCTAGTTTTATCTGTATGTTCTTTTCTTGGTTTATTATCAGATGACTTAAAATATGGTTTTTACGTTTCTTGTTTTGAGATGAGTTTATAGTCTTTTAAGTAAGTGAATGTTATGTTTAAAAAGAGATTACACAGAAAAATTCGGAACCAGTGACCTGAATACAGTTGGTTCGAATTGATTTATTAGGTCCAATTATCCAATAAGTGGACCGGAAACTAGAACTGTAAGGCAAATGACCTTTCCTGGTCGAGTAAAGAACTTTGTAAAAGTACTCCCAAAGTTATACTATAACAAAAGTTTGCTTGGTAATGCTTCTTACAATACTTCTATACGAGGAAACAAAGATCATAATAGGGGCCAAAAATATGAGAAAGAACTTGCACTGTGTGTAAGCAGGAAAAATTGGTCTCTTTCATTGTAGAATAATAATGTTTTTGTATGTATCTACCATGTCCCTTATATTAACACAGATTCTGATCCAACTTTTACCTCTTTTCGCAGAGTTCTGCACTTGGATTTTTACTTGCTCAAAAACATTTCACCAATCCTTTAGTGGCCGTACCTTCGGCTGTTAGTGTTGTTTGTATGGCGGTAGGTGTCTAATCTCCTTCTACATATGTAAAGTATCTGTCTCTATTATACCTTTGCTTATGTTTAGTACTTTATCAAACTTTATTTTCGTTGCAGCTTGGTGGGAGTGCTCTTGCTGTGTACTGGAGGAACCAGCCTATTCCCATTGATGACAAGGATGACTTTAAAGAATGATTATTCGTTCTTAGCCTCTTTTGCTTGTTACTATCAATTTCTCTTTAGATTTTTGTAAGTTGAAGGTGTTGTATTTGTCGTTTATTTTATGATTTGGAAGTTTTTGGTTCCAGAGTGTTGTTTGAGTTTTGATGGAACGAGAATTAGAGATATTAGATAAACTGTTGTTATTCTAGAACTCCTATTTAACTCGAGAAATAAGGTCAATTCGACGTGGGCAGAAATAGCCTAATTATTTGAATTTAGTTGGTGGCACTTTTTATTTTATTTATTATATAATACAAATTTTCATTTTATCTAGCAGAAAGCACCTAGCAGGGTACTAGAGCAGAGTTAATTTTGTTTTCAGACTTCAAAAGATAGTTAATATTACATGATGCCAGTGTAAAAGCAAAACTTTGGTGTAGATGGAATGACATTGATAAATAAAATCTTTTTGGTGATAGGGAAAAAAATGTACTCTTTTTTGGTCTCAAGTAGTTGCTTGTGTATGTGTCTCCCTCCACATAGGAAAACTAGTTGTTTACAACTTCCAATACAACCAAACTGAGCTGCTGAAATCAGGAAATTGAAAAAAAAAAACAGAAATTCCAAAGCTTGTGTAAGGAAGGGGAAGGGGAAGGGGAAGGGGAAGGGGAAATCCTGAAATAAAAATAGAAGTTTGTGTAAATGACTCCGTTCAACCTTGCTTCTTAAAACTTCATGAACAACAATATTCGTGGGATTCATCCCAAGCATTTACAAAACAACCCAAAATACACCGAGTGATACAACCTTGAAACATCGTCTATAAAATAGCTGCAGATCGATCTAAAATGCTCCTGTTTCGCCTCGGTCAATGATTATTACCTCACAAAGTAAGAAAGAAAGCACAAAGATGGCCACCACAATTGCCATAGAAACCTCTCAACTAAACTTTGTTCCTTTCCCAACTGGAACACTGAAAAATAAAGCTTCTTAATGGGTTGAATATTAGCATGTAACAGCACATGCAGTCGAAAAATTATTTTCCAAGTGGTCCCACGTGATTCGTCGCTTTTCAGCCGCTTCTGTGGATTTGGACTTATCCTCTTCGAATTTGTTTTGGCAACATAGGGTTAGCTCTTCGTCAACCTCGAGGAACATTTTCTTAACATTTTGTGTGAGGTTAAGAACCGATTTGTTCCAGTGGTTGTTAATGTTGCGCTCGAGAGAAGAGAATATGAGGGGCAAAATGGTCTCTCTATTTTGCATTACGAGGTTAATGATGTGGTCGTTGTTCCATAACAGGTGCGCTCTTTCAGCCACCTGAAAATGTTTCAATATCAAGATCATTTAGTACAAAACATGCCATATGCAAAAATGTAAACATACATGCTATGCCTTTTATTTACAGAGTGTGTCCCACAACATCAAAGGTCTGGTAAAGGTCATCTCTAGATGTCTATAACATCTGGAAACAGAAAAACGTTCGGTGTTCAGAGAAAGTAGTTAGACAATTAACTAGAAAATATCAATCATTTGATCAAGAGAAACGTTAATCCAAGGGCTCAGATTGTTTGGGATCTAAAGGGAACTTGATACCACCACAGAAAAGGATAAACTGAGTTGAAGTTTAGTAAAGATACTAATGAATCACCTTGTATTCTAGCCAAAAATTTCAATTATAGCAACATGTCTCCCATAACAACAAAATATCTTTATATACGAAATTCGACCCTCACTCAGCGAATTCTAGTTCCGACACTCGGTCTGATAAGGCAGTATATTCAAAATACCATGCAATATAGGTGTGAAAAAGAGTTACCCGCGCTTAACATTTCAGCTTTTAATAATTTCTACATCCTCCCAACATTTCAAATTGATCACCGATCTACATGTTTCTTTCAAAATTGAGTCACTTTTGTCTAAACTGGTGACTGGAATGAGATTTGGAAATGAGTTAATTAATATTCCCTGACTCATTTTGTCAGCACGGTATTCCAAATGTCAAAAAGGAATGGGTTTTACAAATGATTAAAAAAGCATGTAGTTCTGGTGTCTGAGCTGCTAATTTTAGTCCTAAAAGAGGACAAATTACCAACCAAGCAGCGGGTTCCAAAACAATAAAGAAGGTATCATCCAATCGAAAAAGATGCTTAGATCAGGGACCAAATTCAGAATATTGTTAGTGCAGTGTACAATTGTTATAAGTTGGTAGTGGTACAAAATACAATAAGCCATTTATATATGTACGTAAACAAAATATGTGCAGTAACAATCCAAACTTCTATGGCATAATGTTATTCATTTGTATCGATTACTTTTCAAATATCACTAAATAAATCAAATAAAACACGAAGTTATTACCTGAAAATGAGAGCTATTGAGGCAACACGATATGCGTCGAAATAGAGGAACCATGACCTTTTCAAACTCTGCCATGGTAGTACTCTCCAAAATCTCTTCCAATTCACTCAAAAACATCAGCTCTTTTTGAGTACTTGTCACAGGCCAATATTTCAACAAACCCTTAATTACCACACTCGCTAACCTAGGTTCCTTCTCCACAAATTGCCCTACACAATATAATAATTGTTGATGATATATGCCAATCGATTTAGGCTTATGTAGAGGAATCAAGGCCCGTACTAAAAACATCTTGTGTTCCTCTTTTAATGGTACAGCAAATCCGGTGATTACACTTCCGAATATCTCTAACAACTCAGCAATCCCATTGTGTCGCTCGGTTTCAAAAACAAACAAATAAATTATATTGCTGACAAATTTCCGAATAAAGGGTCTGTGCACCATAAACTTCCCGTACACCCTATGAAGAACCGTTTTCAAGCATTCTCTCTCTCTTGGGTCTTCAGAGTCAAACAAGTTGAGTAATTTTGAAATGAAAAAGTGATCAATATACTTTTTTGCTAGCTTTACATCAAGGGAATTGCAACTTATAAATTGAAGAAGTAAATCATAAACAAGTTGTAAATGTGACCAAGAGGGATCGAACATAGGCTCATCATCTTCTGCTTCACCGCGAATGGAATAAAAACGCGACTTAGGTGGAAATTCCCTAAATAAATTTGTGGCACACATTTTACTAACCGAAGAGATGGCGGGTTCTGTAAATTTGGCAGATCCGGAAGCAATGAAGTCGATAAGGTCTAGGAGGGTTTGGGTTTTGAAATCGCTCTCTACACGATTTTCATCGGAGTAGTCAAAATCATACACTATGCAACAAAGATTTAATTTGCTGATAAAAAGATTTTGTTTTTCCGAATTCGTAACGTCTTTGAAAAAAAGGTGAGGATTCAGAGTTTCAGTATTTGTGTTTGTTGATGGGAAAATTGCTGAAGACATACGTTTTACAGCATCTAATTGAGCAGACATAGCTTTGATCCCACTGTTAAACTGAATTCCATTTCCCAAGTTGAATAAATTATTTCCAAAATCACTTGAATTTGTATCAATCGAATCAGATTTTGATGCCTTGCGTGGGAGTTTAGCAAGAAATTGCTTCAGCATTGTATTACTTTAAAGTGGCAAACTCTGAACCTGTACCATAACTAAAACTATGTAAAAGAAAATAATACAACTAAAATGGATCAAGAGCTTCTTTGAATGCAGCTTCTAAACATATAAACTGCATCTTTCGATTTTCACGAAAAGCTAGGTTCGTCTGAATAAAGCTTTTAGCTTTTTAAACAAGTTTGGAAAAAAAGTCAGCTTTTAAGCAACTCTAAAGCAGCTTTTCAAGCAAATGCATTCCAGCTTTCTAGCCAAAAGTACAAGTAGTATAACTGAGCTTGTAAGTTCCAATTAAACAAGGCTTTACCTTCTGCTTATGAAATCTGACGTTCACGCTTCTGAAAACAGCAACAGTTTGGCATTTGATTTTCTTGAAAAGTTGGTCGGTTTTAAAAAATAAATTCTAGAAGACAAATGCATAACCAGACAGACAGTTGGAAGTAAGATTCATACACCAACTTGTTAAGAACTGTAGGCCAAACTCAGAAAGCTGAAATAACAATATCAAACTTATGATACTAAACAGTTAAAACTGAATCTTGCTAACATAGTCGTAAACTAGTAATATAAATGTTTATTTCGTTGGAAAGATAACAAAACCGGGTTTCTATTGGAGTTCAAAAAGCAATGCACCAATGTGAATACAGTAGAGTACCATGAGTTGCTTCCCAAGGGTGAAAAAATATAAAAGTTAAATGGAAGCGGTTACCAAAGGTAACACATTTCTTATCAAAAACTCAATTTTTGTTTGCTAATCTTCCCCAAATATGAGCACTTTTATTTTTTTGAACAAAGATTAGCACTTCATATATTTACAGGGACAGAACCAGGAACTTTAAATGGTATGAGATGGGCTGATATTCTATATGATTTTTTTTATACTGTATTTGAGTTATTTTCATAATATGGGAAGGGGTGAAACGCTAATTTTTGAAGATTTTAATCAAAATACACTTTTTTTTTTTTTACTTTTTCATCAATTTTATACTAGTTCCTTCCCTGTATATTTACCTAACACCACGCTTCTAAATTCTAATTAGAGGAGCTTTGAGATTAACTTCCGAATGGACGTTTGCGAAGCTGATTTGAAAAAATAAGGCTTTCTAAACTAAGGGCTAGTTTGGCTACATGTTTCAGGAAACAACAATTAGAGGGTTTCATTCAGCTTAAAGCTCTAGGTTTTATTATAAAGCCAAAAAGCTCCACCTTTAAGTAATAAGCTACCTAACCAAGTTCAATAAAACTTATAAGAAGAAATCTTAAATATAAAAACATAGTCCAAACAAACCATTAATTTTCATAAATTCAACTTTAGTGAAATAACCGACAGATCGAGACAACGATAGTAATAAAAGGAAAAAAAATAAATAAACAAGAAGATCACTTAGTATAATGAAAACAACAAAAATACTGATTACAATCAAAATACCCAAATCACCACTGAGCTAAATATCCAATCTTTAGCAGTAAATCTTAACTACTAACTAAAAAAACTAAATATTTCTAATAACTAACACTTACATTACTAATTACTACAAGAACCCATTACATATCTTAAAAAACAAAACATAAATTGTAAAGATCTTAGTACAAATCTTACACTATAACAAATGTGAATGTAAATAACTTAACAAACCCATCTCAATGCACATTATTAAAAAAAGATCAAATAAATTATGAAAGATAATTTAGAGAGAGATTTTACCTTTTGCTGAAGTGAGATGGGAAACTCAAAAGTGTGGTTTTTTTTTTTTCTTTCTTTGAGCTAAAGAAAGCAATGATGAAAAGTTTAATAATGTTACAGTATTGGTCCAAAAAGTTTATTAAAAGCTTTTATTTTGTTGGTCTCTTAGTAGTTTCATTAAAAAAAATGCAATTAACCCTTAAAACTATGGGTTATTTGTAAATAACTCTCAAGGAGTATAAACTTTTGCAATTAACCCCTAAGGATTATCTAACTTTTTGTAAGTAAATTCGAAATTTCATCTTTGAAATTACATAAAAATTGTAATTGTAAGTTAGTTTTACGTAATTCTTTGTTTGATAAATAAAGTAGTTTATTAATGCACACAATGTAAGATAACAACTATCATATGAAAATCATGAGAAGAGGTTTTACATTACAAAAATACTAGAACTATGGGTAATTTGTAAATAACTCTCAAGTAGTATAAACTTTTGTAATGAACCCCACAATAATGAACTATCTACTTTTTACAAGTATACCCCAAGTTCATCTTTAAAATTACAAAAACATTGTGTTTATATTGTTAGCTTTACGAATTATTTGTTCGATATATATAGTTTGTTAACGCATTAAGTAAGATAACAATTATAACATGAAAATCATCAGAAGCGGTTTTACATAACAAAATACTATATTTTTCAGTGAGAATTTCTTTTTCTGTCCATAAAAAACCACTTTACATTCATATATATCAAATAATTGATAATATAAATATAAAATCAACCAAAAACCAAGCATCGAGCATTAGATTTTAGCATATAAAAGGTGACATTTAGAGTTAATTTGATAAGTTAGATAGTTTATGGTGGTTAATTGAAAAAAACATAGTTCATAGAAGTTGTTAGAAAATCATAGTTGCATTTTACCGTATTTTCATTTGCAACCTATTTGTCCAATCTCTACATGTTCATATTTTTTTTATCAAAAATTATATCTTTAGCTTCAATTGAAACTAAAATATTAAAAAGGTGACGGAAAACTCTTACAAATTTGGTCATCTCTATAGTTGTTTCTCAAATTAGAAACTCAAAATGCTTACATTAATAGTCGACACAATTAATAGTAAAATTTCTTCATAAATAAATTAAAGATTGATCGTTTAACATAATTTTTAATATTTAAAATCAAGTTGCATACAAAAAAGTTAGATTGCAGACGGAATTAGTAACATGTTTTGCTTCCCAACGCCCTAATCGGGGACGGCACGACGACAAATTTCAATTTTACCGACAAATAAGCACCAGATTTCTAACAGATTTGGTCGTCCCTGATTGGAACCTTTTTTTGTAGTTATAGTTTTTCTCAACACTGGAAAATTAAACTTCTTCAATTTAAATTAATGAAACTAAATTGAAAATTGTGATGAAACTGAGGGGACCTGTAATGAACTTAACCTTGACAGAGAAGACATTTTAGGTTTATTTTTTTTATTTTATTTTTATTTTAAGGTGGAGGAATCTGTAAAGGAGAAGGTTTGTATGAATGTATTTTCCAATAATACAAGTGGATTTTTGTTTGATATTGATAAACTTTTGTTGATGTTTCTGAGTTAACAACTACTATCCAGTAACCACCCACATTACTTGGACTTACACCCCTAATGTTTAAGATAATGTGAATAATCATCCTTATACTTTGATGAATTAACATAAATGTGGCATACAGTTAAACCTCGATAAATGAATGTCCGATAAACGAATAACCTCGCCAAATGAATAATTTTCTCCGGTCCCGACTTGGGCAAATGGGCTAAATGAATAACCTCGCTAAATGCATTAACGAATAATTTTTTTTGAATCCTTAAAGACCCTATGTAAATATAAATGAATAATCATTAAAATTCATAAGATATATATATATATTTATCCTAAAAACAAAAATATTTCTTCCAATCAACAATGTTCATACAAGAAGTCATTTCTTCACAAAAAAAGCGTCTAAAATTGTTTGTTTTTTTCTTTCACCAAAATGCATCACATCTGCGACTTTTTCTAGTGCAAACACAACTTCTGAAATATTCTACTCATGCTGTAGCAAATAGTTTCGTAGGGTGATTACTGCTTGAAAGGTTTCTTTTGATGACACATTTGGTGTGACGTCACTATCATCTGGTTCTGGATCATTCTCATCATTTAATACGGAGTCGATAATTTCTTCGTCTGTAGGCAATTCCATAACTGCATCTGTTTGTTCCTTCTTATGCTCACATATGGCCCTCCTTATCTGGTCGGTCAAAGTTGATTTTGTTGTTGATTTTGTCTGGTGATCGGAAGCCATCAGACTGAATATTAAGAAAGATTAGAATGAATTATTTAACAAACAAAGACTCTAGAAAAATATATATATTAGTTTGTAGGTAGGTTAGGTACATTGTCTTAGTCTCTAAGTATTCCATACATAGAATATTATTATTAGTACATGTTGCATGTATTTATACTCTAAGTATTCCATACATAGAATCTTATAAGTACATGATGCATGTACATAGTCTATATACGTATTTGTACATTAGATGTAAAATAAATAATCATACGAAAAAATAAAAATGTAAAAATACTATCTAAATGAATAAAAATTCATTTATCGATAAATGAATAATATATTCATTTATCGATAAGTAAATAAACTCACTAAACGAATATTTTTTGCTGGTCCCAAGAGCATTCATTTATCGAGGTTTAACTGTATTTGATTATCGTATTTCCAATCGTGGCAATCTAACGTCGACAGTTGTGGTAGTGACAGTCGTTCCAATGCGGCGGCGGAGCTTGGTAGCTAGCTACAGCGGTGGCGGCTAGAGTTTTGAAACCCTAGCTGCTTTTAATTGGTGAAACAACAGATTTCTGTAAATTTGATGACAAAATGGACCAAAATGTAACACTTAATAAATTCTTTTTTCAGTTTGGTCCTTAATATAGTAATTTTTTTGTAAGTGGGACTTCAAATGTTAAAAACATACATTAGACTATTTTTGTGAATTTCTCATTTTATTTTTTTAAAATGGGACTTAAAATGTTAAAAACATACTTATTAGTGTATTTTTTATTAGACCCTTAAGTTACAAGTTGTAAGTTTTTTATTACATTGTCAAAAAAAAATACTCATAAGTGAATTAGATTGTCAAAAAATTTGAATTAGACTGTTAAAATATTTGAATTAGATTATCAAATTTTTGTATTAGATTCTCAAAAATATTGTATTAGATTGTCAAAAAGATTGTATTAGATTGTAAATTTTTTTGAATTAGATTGTCAATAAATTTATATTAGATTGTCAAAGTAATTGTATTAGATTGTCAAAAATATTGTATTAGATTATCAAGAAAATTACAGTAGATTCTCAAAAAAATTATATTAGATTTTCAAAAAAATTGTCAAATTTTTTGTATTAGATTGTCTAATAGATTTTCACAAAAATTACATAAGATTGTCTAATAGACTGTCAAAAATTTGTATTACATTGTCAAATTTTTTTATATTAGATTGTTGCAGAAATTATATTAAATTGTCAAAATTTTGTATTAGATTGTGAAAAAAAATTGTATTTGAATTTTTTGATTTTTCAAAAAAATAATAATTTTTGAATTAAAATTTTGTATTAGATTGTCTATTAGATTATCATAAAAATTGCATTGTCTAATAAATTTTCAAAAATTTGTATTAGATTGTAAAAAAAATTGTATTATATATATTGTCAAAAATTTTATATTAGATTGTCTTAAAAATTGCATTAGATTGTCAAAATTTTGTATTATATTGTCAAAATATTAGAATGTGAAAAAAATTGTATTCGAATTTTTTGATTTTTTCTAAAAGTTTTTTTTTCTAAATTTTCTAATTTTGTTATGGATTTCTTTTTGAGTTTTTTCCATTTTTTTAATTTTTTTATTTTTTGGTCAATGGCCGTCAACACCGACATCCGTCAATAAACGCCGAAGTCCGACAGTCAACTTCAGAGTCCTGTCAATAGTCGTGGTCAAATTTTTGTTGGGTCATTTGCATTTGGCCTATATGTTTTTGTTAATGATGATCAAACGATACTAAACTCCAATTAAAAACTTTGAAGTGGTATTTTTTTTATTAAATAACTATTTTCAAATGATACGGGCCAAAAATCCACTTCCTAAAATGCAGTATAATTAGTTATATATTACTAATTGCATTTTGTATAAACAAACATGATATAAATAGAGCCTACAATACTATTAATATTGTATAGTGTATATCATTTTCTTATATCGTAAACAAGATGTACTAATTATATTTATATGAATACAATAAACATTTGACTATCAAATAGCTTATGGCTTTGAAAAATTATTATTTTTATAGTTGGTAGATAAATAAGAAGGGGTAACGGTGTATTGAAAAATAAAATGTGTTTTTTGAATTATTATTAGATGAGGATTATTCGTGTCTTTTCACATAAAAAAAACACAGCTAATGGTATTTGTCAAATGAAAAAAACATGATCAAATAACACCATAGACAATAAAAGCCCACATAAAGAGCAACTCGGAAACACTTAGAATTCCTACATGAGACTTAACATCACTAGTTATCCAATCAATGGGCATCTTATTTAGTCTCGAATACTGATTGAGACTCTAAGTTTTGCTTCGAGTAACGCTCTAATATCCTTCATTATTGCTTCAAATTCCCATGGAGGCAAGGTCGATGACTTTGCACGCACCGTCTGATTATCCGATTCCATAATAACAAAGGGGCAATGTTGATGAGCATTATGTGACCCGACGTGACACCCATAAGAGCTAGTGACACTCTCACAAAGACAGAATAAAATTAATCACTTCTCCTTTAGAGTTTAACAACGACTCTCGTCAATTGCTCAACATTGTTAAACGATGCATTTTAATGTTTCTAATCCTTAAGAAAGTTTCGTACGACCACAATGTTGGGTACGTTGTAAAACACAATAATTTCTACGGAAAAATAAATGGACAAATAAACAGAAAATGGTTTTCTCAAATATATAAATCATTGATTACAACATTTAACATAAAATAGTGTAAATGATACCGAAATGGACTAAAGTCCGAGACGAGGTAACTGCAAGCAGTTTCCCTTAAACGATATTTGCCCCGCCACCTCTGCTTCTGGCTAAATTGGGCACTTCGTTCCCAAGGTACAACGTCTATCACATGTGACTCGGCGGAAACGGCACCGAGCCACGGTCGGGCCGTTGGTGGTGCGGTACTCTCTCTCTATATGTATGCATATGTGTATGTGTGTATGATGTATGTATTTTCTTGTCTTGAAAAAATGTAGAAAAAGTCACAAGACCATTTTTCTTTTAATATAGTCTTTGTAACTCCTTTTACAAAATAAAAAGACCACATAAATGGGGGAATAAATGTTTTTTGTAACCACAAATTTAAGAGAGCATTCACTCAATTAAAAACCTCTTGGTTTTTTCAACAATCCCCCACATGAATGCGATCTAAAATATGCAACGTGCAACTAAATGCAATCGAGAGAACCACGAGAATTCACTGCATAAGGACAGGTAGCGCGCGCCTTGAACCTGCCATAGTGATGTAAAATCTGATATGCTACTATTGGGTAGCCTTAAAGCCTTGAACCCTTTAGCGTTTGTGCATACCAGGGTAATACTCACACAGTGTCCTCTCTACACCACTTACTAAGCCCTTTGGTTGTTGTCCATATTTGGCCCTGGACTGCCTTGGCAAATTCAACCGAGTGCTCTAGTGATTTAGCCCTAGATCATCACATAGTATCGGCCATACACACTCGTTATAGGTGATTTTCAAGTCAAGGGTGTCCTGACTCACCCCACTCGACCTTCGAGATACTTGATTCATTAAGAGCCTCATGCTCACCCTTAAAATGGTACAGGTCTATCACTCTTTCATCATAGAAATGGGTTGAGAACTTATGTTCTCGAGTGCTTTGTTCGGTTACCCGCACAATTCAGTTTCCCATTGAACCCGAGACTGAAGTTTCCAGTTCAGGTTGGGTTACCTATGCGAAGGTTTCCAATTTATTGGGCTTCAAACCCCATTTCTCTCGATGATGCTCCAACTCCTCCACGAGTCAAGCATTTTGTATATGGATCCGCATTATTATCCTTAGACCTTGCAAAGTCTATAGATACCACAATTTTTGCTAGCAATTCCTCTTACGGATTTGTGTCTCCGACGAATATGTCATGACTTTGTCGGGACTTTCCATTATACAAATTATTCTGATCCCGTTTAATAACTGACTGACTGCAGCAGTGCACGTTTATTGCGGGAACAGATTTTGGCCACTTGGAATACCTTCCAAGACTTCTCAGCCAATCTGCCTCTTCTGTAGCTTGATTCAACGTTATGAACTCTACAGTTTCTCCAACCATGCAGGTCTATTTTACAGACCTCCATAAGACTGCAACCTCTTTAAGTACAAACATATCCACTAATGGACTTTGTACTTTAAAGTTCGAGATACACTTGGTATCTAAATACCCTCCAAACATTTTGGACATCTCGTATAATGCAGTTCATGATTGGCAGTATAACTCATGTATCTGAGAAGCCTCATTGGCAAACCTACTGAGTCTGCTCACAGAGTTGGCTATAATTGGTCTAGTGTAGTTCTTGACGCACAAGAGACTACCTATGATAAGTTAGGTGTTTGTTTTAGTCCATATAACGACTTAACAAGTTTTCGCACCTTAGCTTACTTTAAACGGAACTACGACCCAATGGGTTGTTCCTAATTCTCTAGATCTCCATTTATAAAAGACATGTTCTCATTAATTAATGATGCGTATTTTCATAGAGATTAGAGTATAGACATTAAAATTATCAAAACCGTCAGTTTACTTAAAGTAATTGACTTTATTTCTCATGTGCCTGTCAACCTCATTGTTGATGGCATCTTCCCATATACACATTATATGGATAACATTGATTATTTCAATATCGTCGATTCACCTTCACTCATGAAGGTTAAGGGACAAAAGAAGTTTCATTACTTACCCTTTTACCATGCCGAGGCACTTCATTTCCTTACAAGATTCACTTTCCCACTTTTCTAGCACCGTTTGAGTGTTCACTTGTCTTGGGTAGCGTAATGCTTTGAACCCTCAACGTATTGGTCACACTCGCCAGGCGTTAGAGTTTTGCGGAAAAGCTTCTCTTTTAGAAAATTTGCTTCTCACGCATAGAACAATGTTCTATATGCACTTTAAAGTCATCTGACTTATGCACTAGAAACCGATCAGCACTATATTTTGTGCTTATCCGATGAACACACAATCTACCGTTTTCGATCCTATCCAAATCCTTCAAGGAACAAGATTGAGACCTTTCTTAGGTAACACCAAACTTTCACGAACTTATAGTCAGGCACCATGCCTTCTATAATTCTGACTGTTTGGTCCAACTTCCTAAGCGATAGTTTGTTCAACACATAACTTGCGGAAAGCTCACTTCCCGTACAAATTCAGAATTTAATCCTGAACTTATCAACATGATAATCATCGTTTAAGAACTACATTTTGCTCGAGAGCATAATAAGTCGTTCTTTAACGATTTGTGTCATTCCATCAACACAATTATGTGAACGGTGTCTCATATTCACCGTTTCAATCACACTGATCATGTATTCATATCCATGTGAATATACCATTTCGGAACTAGTTAGACAATATCTAACACTTCCAAAAATAGTCTATCATTTAATGATTAATACTTAATCATTTGATTAAAGTTGGTAGATTAACACCATAGAACACCCATGATTAAACATGTTTTCTGACAAGCCTTAATCCTCAACAATAGAATTCACGTATTCATTCTTACTTGAATGAATATCTCGACTGATTTATCTTTACTTCTCATCAAGTAGACATATCAGTGTTTAATACATCCATCAATAAATTGAGAAAATATCTTTTAAACCCTTATTGGTTTTGCACTCATCTCAAATGCATCGAACCATTTGGTTATGTACTTCGTTCGAAACTTCGAACTGAAGACTTAGCAATATATTGCTTCAAACACAAACTCATATTTGTGTTTCAATTTAAATAATAGATTTAGAAAAATAAAACATTTAACCTTTTATATTTTCATCACCTATTATATCATGTCAAATCAGTGACTTGGTTGAATAACTCAACATGTCATTATTGACCACAAGAGTATCGACTAAAATGCTCATTTTGAACAAATAGTCAATCATGTGTTGCCACAAACAAGCAAACTTATATGAATTTGATCATAGTGTTTTGGCTACCAAAAGGCTACTGCCCTTTAGGTTTCAAAAAACAACTAGTCATGATTCAGATTTGTATGCTTGCACTTGTTAGTGGATTTCCAAACGTTTCCACACATTAACGCCCCCACAGTTCGTGCATTCACTTTGTCCTCACTCAGAACATGCACATTGTTATAGAGAAACTTAATCGGTTTCAAAATGGTAAATGAACAATATCATTTATTTTAGACGTTTTAAATCCATACCAATAAGCCGTTAGATATTCTCCCACTCGCCCGCAGACGTTATGGGGTACGTTTAGATTCTCGATCTACAGGATCAACGGGTTACCCCCACATTTATGGGACCCTTGGTGTTCTCCCCCAATAATAGTAATATAATATTACTACATTACTATTCTCAATAATAGCAAGCTCAACATATTCACAATATGTTTTACTAACAAATTAATAATATGTTATTTCAACAAATTATTAAATGTTTTTCCAACAAATAAATAAGATGTTAATTTCAACAAATTATTAAATGTTCTTTCAGCAAATTAATAAGATATTATTTCAACAAATAATAAATTAGCCGATATTTGTTTATTATTAAAATAAAACTCAACGACCATTTATAATTTGTTTAATCATCAAATTATTTGCTCTTGGATGAACAAAGTTGGTTATTAAATAACCTTTCATCCAAATAAGTAACCGACTCGTCATTGCAATTCGTAGTTAGCTAATAAAGCTCTCCATAAGTATCAACAATAACTGTCGTTACAATAATTTATCACTCTCCAAATTAAATTGCGATTAATCACAATTAATAAGAAGTTATAAATACTCGTCATTAATCTCATTAATGATTACCGTTACAAATTTTGTAACCCTCCAAATTAAATTGCAATAAATCACAATTAATAAGGATACCAACCATTATATCACCACATTAGTGTTTTAATAATGGTGATTTCGAATTTGTAACCTCCGTCATTAATATGCACTCATGCAAAATTAATAGGAGTTACACCGACACCCACAATGTTCTGGTCAGTTCCAGCACCCACTGTGTTCCGGACATTTTCCGCAGGAAACTGTTTGTTATCTCAAATAACAAACACGCACAATCTAATTTCGAAAAATAAAACTAAAACTCCTCCTTCGCAAACATCAAATTTCTATAACCACGCATGGTTTTAAGAAACTGATTTTGCAAGAGTATTTTAGTTCATCACCGAAAAAGATTATCAAATTCTGAAAGATTTATTCAGCCGTAAACACCAGATAAATCTGGTTTTACACAGAACAATCTCAGAATTCAACCAGTTCTGTCGTAAGCCCCAAATTCCGAAAAATCAGAAAATGGTTTTACAAGAACTATTTCGAAACCAGTTCTGTCGTAATCCCCAATTTAATGGCTTTTACTAGAACTGTTTCGAATAATCACCAATCCTCCAATTCCATGTAAAGATCCATGTGTCTACATAAAACTCATTGGAAATTGTTAGTCATTTTATTAACATGAAAACAATAAACATGTATAAATTCACTAACAAAATAATCTAGTCTCTAACTAGATATCTCGAAATAAAATTCCAGAATTGATCATTAAGATTTAAAAAACCAAAACGTACATCACATGCACATTGAAACTCATATAACTCATTATAAGCCAAACGTTTGAACAACCAAGTACAAACAAATTACTATCTTGATTTTACAAAAATATCTTATAGAACTAATTAAAGACAAAGTAAAACAATGGCTTTAATATATACAACACCTTACTACTAATCAAAATAGCAATTCTGAAGATCAGAGACTATGCATACGAAGGACAACTGTACATCAGAGACTAAGACCATTAAGTTACCAGTAGCTTATACAAATCCCCTAGACAAATAATTCCTAAATTCACAACAAAGACCGAATGAGCAGATAGAGAATCATTAAGTCGTTACTGGTGAGGGAACATAACTACAAATTATTAAACCGTCTACATTGCTTCACAATGCTAATTGAAATAGTCTGAGACCAACTTCTGTAGGAAAATTCATCGAGACACACTAACTACTCTCACTTTGAGAGCAAATTCATAACTTATTTTTTAAATACACCTCCAAAAAATGCAAAGACAAATATATTCTGCAATTGAAACACTAAAAAGGTCCCTCAAAGAGTAATCATAATCACAGTGGAGAAATGTGTAGATTAAAGTCACACAAAAAGTTACTAACATTCAAAGAGATAGATAATCAGCCAATCATACATATATTCGTCCATATGTATATAATAGCATGCATATAAATTCCTGGACAAAATACTATCTCAACATTCAAGCATACAAAATTCATACCATGTATAAAAACACTTATAGTCATACCATTATAAGCCAATCGTGCAAAACACCATATAAACATGCGAAGCTCAATACATATATTTAACATAAAATATATCTAAGCACGGTTGTACACAAATATACATAAAATATGGACAATTTAAAACCGCAAAAGAGATTTTCACCAAAACCCCAAACAAGGTCAAACCAACAAAAAACCGCTTCGACAATTCAACCGGAAACACCAAATTCTTAAAACCAAGTTTTGTTAGAAAATGATTTTCCAAATAATTGTATTAGCCACGAAAATAATTTTCTGTTTATCCAAACACCAAAATTATTGTATTAACGTACGAAACATAAAATATCGTTTAAGATTGTTGGGTACGTTGTAAAACACAATAATTTCTACGGAAAAATAAATGGACAAATAAACAGAAAATGGTTTCCTCAAATATATAAATCATTGATTACAACATTTAACATAAAATAGTGTAAATGATACCGAAATGGACTAAAGTCCGAGACGAGGTAACTGCAAGCAGTTTCCCTTAAACGATATTTGCCCCGCCACCTCTGCTTCTGGCTAAATTGGGCACTTCGTTCCCAAGGTACAACGTCTATCACATGTGACTCGGCGGAAACGGCACCGAGCCACGGTCGGGCCGTTGGTGGTGCGGTACTCTCTCTCTATATGTATGCATATGTGTATGTGTGTATGATGTATGTATTTTCTTGTCTTGAAAAAATGTAGAAAAAGTCACAAGACCATTTTTCTTTTAATATAGTCTTTGTAACTCCTTTTACAAAATAAAAAGACCACATAAATGGGGGAATAAATGTTTTTTGTAACCACAAATTTAAGAGAGCATTCACTCAATTAAAAACCTCTTGGTTTTTCCAACACAATGTGTTTTTGAAAATTTTCTCGGAATTAACTTTGGTTTGGTTGAAAAAATCCTGCATCCCCAAAATTGCATAGGATGTATAGTCCAATCGGTTAACAAATCCCATCTGTCATCATTTACAATACCACTTATATATGGTATTAAAGTTATTGAAGTAATAATTAGAGCAAAATATCTATTAAAAGTCCGTGACCATGTTTGTTTACATTATTATTAAGGTTATAAGATTAGTAATTTCATTTGGCCAAATTAATACTTTGTTTGGTAAATCATTCGACATTTGATATTAAAATAGGTATTGGACTATTCTAAGTATAATATGGGGTATTAGTCATACCACCTATTGGGGGTATTAATAATTCTGGATGTATATTTCACTCCTTATTACACATGAAGACTTATTTTGGCTCTAAAAAAATAACATTCTGCCTACAAAAATGATTTACCCTCCAAAAAGATAAGATACTGCTCCACAAATATTGCAAAATATCATGCTCCACATGTTGCTTAATTATTTAGTTTTTTTTTTTTATCTAAGTTATGTTTCATCAGCCACCGTCCTCGGTTTTTTATTTAATGATATTATCTTGTTATCGAATTATTTATAGACTTTAATTTAATTTATCTTGTTTGCAGAAATTATATTTCTATTTGACATTGTTAGTAAGGCAGATGTAGAATTGTGAGTTTTTAAAATTATTGTACCCCTTTGTTTGTAATTGTACATAACCATGAGATATGATTACGAGAAGTATAACCTATACAAGTTGTACCTATGCTCTGGAGTGTTTATACATGTTACTAATTATACTTTTTTATCCAATCATATCCTATACTGCAAATAAACATGACATATATGTTTACATATTTGATTTAAACGTGAATAAAGAAGTGTATATAACTTATTTATGTGTTTATATTTATACAATTTTTAGCATTAAGTGACGAAGATTTTTTGTAATACGGGGAATAATAACTTAGACCGAATTTGAGGTTTTACAAAGCGCTAATAAAAGAAAAGGTTAAAAGGAACATGAACAATGTCAAGAAATTATAACAAACAAATAGTTAAAAAAATATATTAAAAAAAAGACTAAATAACGAATGACATGTGTTGTTCTATAATTTGTTTAAATATATTTTAATTAGAAAAAAAATTGTTAGTCTTTTAAACGGATTAAAAAAGTGTTGGAAGCAAACAAGTTGAATGCTAAGAAAAAATTGCATACATAATATTTACCAAAACATTTTTTTTTATACAAAAAACAAAAATAAACTATGGACCTTGAACAAAACTGTAGATTCAGCCAAATATCGTAACTATGAGTTACAGTTACGAACCCATAGTCACAAGCCGCAACTGTTAGTTCCGAGCTCTGAATTTCAAAACGCCAGTCAAAGTTGTTAACTCATGGTTACCATCGAAGTACGATATCAAACTGTATTAATTCAGATTCTAGAGCTTGGAAAAAGATCTCACTAACATATATATACAGTATCTATGTACCCAGGTAAAATTTTCACCATAACGGTAATACTTAATTTTGATAGTAGATCATGAGAAAAGTACCACAAAATAGTAGCTCATGAGAAAACCTTTTCTTCAATAAAAACTACTACCAAACAAAAGGCACTCTCAAGTCTCAACATAGAAAATGTGAAATTGAGTTTAGAAAACTAATTTGAAGAATTAAAATCCGTTCACACGCAATCTATTCATGCATGCTTACGTAGTTAGGTTGTATAAAACATGGAATCAATAGGTGAGGGAACCGGGATCGTAAAATGCGAGGTTGATTTTATATTAATTTTTTCTATACCTTATATGAAGTTATTTTACGGAATGAGAGGCTCAAACACTAAAATTTAAAGGTTCTGATCAAAATACATGATTTTTTTTTTCTAATTTTTCATCAATATTTTTCAAAATGGGGCTTCAGTTCTGACTGTTGATGTACATATAACCTCTCCTTATATATATATATATATATATATATGAGATAAGACCTCGTTTGGTTGCGGTATTAGTAGTAATGAGACTAGCAATACATTTGGACTATGGCGGGATAACAAATGAAGGCCAGATTAACAGTATAGATATGAAATATCAATGAAATGTTTGTTTACTTTTTATTGCGATTGTACTATTTTACAAATTTACCTTTATATCCATAACAAGTAAGTAAATTACATAAATATATAACTATGTTAAGTATATATGTTACTATTTTAATATATATGTGTATGCATATACATAAGTATATATATATATAATTATATATATATATATCATATATTATACATATAAATATATTTATATAATTATAATTATAATTACATAATATATATAATTTCAAATAGTATTTAAATAAAGGATTATAATACTATATAGATTATTAAAGGGGAATAAACTATGGTTTCGTCACCTACTATGATTATAATACTAGAAATACACTCGGGATTGATATATATATATATATATACATAATTATTTATATATATATCATATATTTTTATTCTTTATGATATATATATAAATAATTATGTATATATATATATATATATATATATATGATAAAACAATTAGAGGGCGTTTTGGTAATTTGTGACAAGACTTGTACCGAGTGACCTAATACCACCCTCATCTTATTATTAGAAATACCCCTCTTTTAGATCATTTCTTGTCCCATTGGACTAATAGTCCCGACGCAATTTGACCAACCAAACATATTACTTATGAGACCGACAGTATTAGAAGTACCATCCCACCATAATTTCATATCAACCAAACATGGCCTAAGTATATTACTTGCATGGGCCTTTTTATTAAACCTATGAGAATGTGCATGTGGTGTGGATCAATTCATATTTTCATGTCTACAGTAGTTCGAATATTTATTTTACACAAATTCACCTCAAGACAAAAAACTGCGCATGATTTTGACATAGGGAAATTCCCCATAGATATCTTCTTGTAACTTATATTCCTCTTATATACCTCTATAAATTCATATTCTTTTTAGGTAGAACTTTTTAATTGTTACTTTATTTACCAAAACGACATATACTTTATCTATATGTAAATCCCAAAAAAAATATGTTTACAACCGAAAAAATAAAAAAACATCACAAAATTTATAAAAATGAAAAAAAAACATAAAATGCATTTTTTTTTTTGAAAAAATAAAAAAGAATTATGAAAAAAATCAGAAAAAATGTATTTTTTTAAAAAAATCACAAAAATTCTATTTTTTTCAAAAAATTCACACAAAAAAATTTAAAAATTTAAAAATTATAAAATTATAAAAAATCATAAAAAATGTAATTTTCTAAAAAATATCACAAAAAATATTAAAAAAAGATAAAATCATAAAAAAAAATGTGTTTTTATAAAAAAAACTCACAAAAAATATAATTTTTTATTTTTTTTTGTCAAAAGACCCCACTTTTTACATCGGAAAATCTTTTTTTCACCAAAAAGTGGTATTTTCACCATTTTTTTCATCAAAAAGTGGTATTTTCATCTAGTTCTGCTCAAATTACATCTATTTCAGCGAAAAAGGCATCAATTTCAGTCGAAAGTATATATAGTTAAGTAAAAAGTGCATATAGTTTAATAAAAGTGCATATATTTCAGTCAAAATTGCATATAGTTCAGTCAAAATTGCATATAATTCAGTAAAAAAAATATACGTTTCAGTTGAAAGTGCATCGAGTTTAGTCAAAAGGGCATACAGTTTAGAGTTCAGTCGAAAGTGCATATAATTCAATAAAAGTGCATATACTTCAATAAAAGTGCATATAGTTCAACTGAAAGTGTATATAGTCCAGCTGAAAGTGCATCTGGTTCAGTTGAAAATGCATCTAGTTTAGCTGAAAGTGCATCTAATTCAGCTGAAAGTGTATCTCGTTCAGCTGAAAGTGCATATAGTTTAGCTGAAAGTGCATCCTGGTCAGCTAAAAGTGCATCTCGTTCAACTAAAAGTGCATCTAGTTCAGTAGAAATTGCATAATGTAACTCAATATATTTCGCCACAAATTGCATTTTTTACTTTAAATTTTAAAAGAAAACAAATCCGGGTGGATTTGAACCACCAATCTCTTGTACCTTGGTGTTGGTGTAAGGGCTCCTACCATTTTGAGCATACGAATTTATGTAGGCACTAAGTAAAAGCATACCAAACTAAAACGGTCTCCGAAACCTTCCAATTAAATAGGTTTTGTTTCATCCCAAACGAGCTCCGATTCGGACCAAAATCTCATAAACATTTCTTTTGTACATAACCTACACAGAAACATGCCAAATTCAAACGAATTTAAAACAATAAAATCTATCGGACATTTCATCGAACACTTTAAAGGTACAATTTGGTGCAATCATAACTAGACATATAGTTGTATAAATCTGGCCAAATAACTCCCAAACTAAGAGCATAATTTAGCCACGAACATGAATCCGTTTCAGCCCCGAAACAAACCCCGATTTAGCACCAAAACGGACACCAATTCAGTACCAAAATGGACACCAATTCAGCTCTAAAACAGGCCACAATTCAGCTCTAAAACATAACTCAAATCATCCATAAAACATACCCCGATTACATACGCATAGGGGTGAGTTAGGGTCGGGACCCGACCCGTAAACAGTCAACCCGTATCCCGACCCGATTACTTTTGGAAGTGAAAAAAAAATCCCGACCCCGACCCGACAAAAGTCGGGACCCGACTTTTTCGGGACTCGACTTTTTTGGGATCCCGTAGGGTCGGGATAGGTTTATCCCGAATCTCCCGATATATTTTTTTATTTTACGAAAACGTCATTTTTTATTATAAATTTTCATTTGATAAGTTTAAACATGTTATTAACACGAAACATAATCCTAGTTTAAAAATAACAATTCTAATAAATGAAAAAATAAATTAACATGTAGTAGAAAAAATAGTGTGAAAATATAAATAATGGAGTAGATAATAAAATTCATACTTTTTTTTATCAGATTCTTTATTCAAATAAACAACAATTATCATAGTAAATGAGATATATTATCATTATAATTTTTATAATAAAAAAATAATGAACATTTATCTTTTTTGAATTAACAATATAATTTTTTTATTTAAGTATATTTTTTATTTTAATAGTTTTATATATTCAAAATTACAAATTTATATTATACTTATGTAATTATAACTAATATATGAAACAAAATGATTGTACCTCATATGGTAGAGTGCTTACATTGTATACTAGAGGTAAACAATTCGATTCTTATTACTTGCATTTGATATAAATTAATTTATATTTTAGTGTTGAAATAAAAAAAAATCATGTTTTATAATATAAAATATAAATTAATTAAAAAATCGGGTCGGGTCGGGACACCCGACGAAATCAAAATTGTCAGACGATCCCGATCCCGAAGTTTGTCGGGTCGGGACGAAATCCGACATTGTCGGGTCGGGTGCGGGTCAGGACGCGGGTCGGGTCGGGATTTCGGGAATTTTTCCCAACCCTCCATACGCATATATATATATATATATATATATATATATATATATATATATATATATATATATATATATATAAAGAGAGAGAGCTGTAGATCGAAAGTTGGGGAAAGATGAGATCGGATGAGAAGATGGAGATCACATAGTTAGAGGGAAAGAGAGAATTATATGGGAGAGTGGAAAAAAATAAAAAACAGAAAAATAGAGATATTTATATTTACAAGAAGTGCTAGATATAAGGAATGAAAATTATAATAGCTATCTATTAAGAATATAAATTCAAAAGTGGTGCATTATTTGTACTTGTATTAATTAATTATTGTACTGGTTCAACAAATTAACTGGTCGGAAGTTTTGGGATCATTTCAACAAAGTAATTTTTATTTATTTGCTTGATTTATTCCAAAAAGGTGTCAAATTATTTTGAGTATAAAGCAGTGGCGGAGCCAGAACTTTAAATTAGCGGGGTCAAAATATTGACAAAATAAAAAAAGTTAAAATTAAGAAAAACGAAACTGCAAAAGGTTAAATATTGTTATTTAATTTACAATCGACTCATACGGTCATCCATATATTGAAAGCGATGCATAATAATATCGTTCGACAAACTTTCAAATATCAATACTTTTCAGTATAAACTACTAAATCATATAAAAAAAGAAAAAAACCAATGAAGTTAATTAGTTAATTAAGTTACAAACTGAAGCAACAAATTTACTCGAAATAAACTAAAATAAGCCAAACAGTAAGTTTATCTAACTTAATTTATACGTGTAAATAACAAGATAGACATTCTGTAAACCAACTACTAAACAACTAAATAATTTAAAACCCACAATCGATTTATACATGTTCCATTAAAAAATTATCTTAATAAAAAACTTACTAAAATTTTCCCAAATTTATATAGTACCTAACTTTTTCTAATAAAAAGCTATTAAAAAGTACCTTAACTTTTTTAAGTAATTAACAATTGTTAAGCAAACAAGGATAGAATCAATAAAGTCCGATAGATTATTAATTTTGCAAGTTAAATAGTTATGATAAAAAAGAAAGACAAAGAAAGAGGGGAAAAACAGTTGTGGATCCAATTTACATTGTGTTGGAAATAACAGTTATGACTGATCATCGTATAAATGATTGAGTTTGGGGTTTGTTAGTGTTAAAATCATCATTTATATATCGATAGAATTTTGAGTATGTATAATACAAACTCTCTATTTAAATAAAATACTAATTTTGTAATTAAGTTAACATTCTATGAGTAATTTGATAAATTTTATATAAAAGTCAGCACGATGAGCTGAACCCTTAGTTTGACAGCAGTTCCGCCAGTGGTATACAGTCAAAAGTCAAGATCAAGCAATAGAGTTGCCATTTTAGTCGTATTTTATTTCTTTTTGGTCAACTAAATCCAACTACGTACGTACACATCAATATTGAGACTTATATGACTCCAATTTTCCTTTCATAAAAATGATAATTTAATATTATATAGTATTATGAGACTTAATTAATTACTAAAAAATTGTATTAAGATCTATTTTAAGATTTGGATCTTTTTAAAAGAAATTAATTACTTCAATGTCTATAAACTCAAATTTATCTATGAAAAAACTTTCCCAACCATTTATGTTTAAGTAGTGGGTTTGTCACAAATGGCGTGATTACTAAAGGTTGGAAAAAATAGCTATAAATTAAGAATACTTGACAACAAAACAACACTTAACTTCATGGACCAAATATGTGGATTTTTAGGTAGCTCATAAAATTGGTTCTTTGATTCTTTCATAATTGGTTGGATATATAATTTAGTTTTTCTTTTGTGAGCTAACAAATAGTCAAAAGTCATATTCATTACATGTTGCTTTTTTTATTATTCAAACCATGCATTGAAAACTTCTTTTGCTTATTCATACCACTAGATATATATAATCCATTCTGAAAATTTCAACTGAACCCATTAAATAAGTTACTAGCTGTTGGTTTTAATGTACGTAAAAACAATAATTTAAAGTACAAGGACTAAAAAAGAAATAAACAATTTTATTTCTGTAATGGAATATGACTCTATTACAAAATTCCGATACTTGCAGAATGTAAATGCAATTAATTAAAATTCCAGACAGAATAATATAAGTTATTAAACTGCTGGACTGATTTGTAATTAAACGAAACTGTCAGACAGAATAGTATGAAACTAAACTGCTGAACTGTTTGTTAATTAAAAGAAACTGCCAGACAGAATAGTATAATTACTAAATTGCTGGACTGTTTCTGTAAATAAATTACAGGACTGGAAAGTAAATTACATATCAGAATAGAAATTACAGAAAAGAAAAAAGGACTGAAATGAAATTACAGAACAGGAAAATAAATTACAGAATTGAAATGTACATAATATAAAATTGCAGAAATTTAAAGACAGAATAAAAAATGCAGGAAAATAAATAGACGAGGCGACTGTTTAACAGTCTGCCCTTAATCGATATTCGCCTAACTACCTTTGAGGTTTCTGGTTATGTTTGGCGCTTCGATCCCAATGTACAACGTCTCGGATGACTCGCCGAAAACTGGCGACGAGTCAAAGTTGAGCTGTTGGTGGGTGGCTCTCTCTGACTAAAATGTAATGCTGATTTGGAGAGATGATATATGCTCCTGTTTGATTTCAGAATGTTGTATCTTTGACCTGTGGGGGGTCTGCCTATTTATAGGCTGGCTGAGTATCTCAGCCATTAAAGTCACTTTACTACTGTCAGTTTTCGAAATTCGAAACTGCAGTATTAACTTTGCAATGAATTAACATTTATTGCAACAGTTACAGCTTTGCCGGACATTTTCCCGAGCTGGACATTTTTCCCGAGTTGGACATTTTCCCGAGCTGGACATTTTCCCGAGCTGGATATTTTTCCGACGAGCTGCACCCGACGAACTCCGCCCGACGAGCTCCGCGTCCGAAGAACTCCGCGTCCGACGAGCTCCGTGTCCGACGAGCTGTGCGCCACATGGGATACCTTATTATATATATATATATATATATATATATATATATTGTAAAATGACTTCATTTTCCAATGTGGGACAATTCCCAATGAGTTATCCTCATTAAACCTATTTTTCCAGCATTAAGAGTTTTCCTCTTTTTCAACCCCAATTTTTGACGCCAATTTCCATTCACTCCCATTCTCCGAATAGGTCATGCGACATACCGTTACGAACCTTGTCATACCATCTACTCAACCGTCTTGAGTATGGTGTTAAAAGACAACGACTGTCACTTGAAATCTTGACTCAAAGATGGTCTCGTGACCATTCGGAAACTACCATGTTAAACATAGTTTTCCCAACAATCCCCCACATGAATGCAATTGGCTTAAAAGCCCATGCCCTAAAATGCAAACAAGAGAATCGCAAAAGTTCACTGTCTAAGGTCAGGTAGCGCGTGCCTTGAACCTGCCATAGCGGAGTACCATCGAGAATACTGCTATTAGGTAGCTGTAAAGCATTGA
Organism: Primula veris; assembly: GCA_963682055.1. NCBI lineage: Eukaryota > Viridiplantae > Streptophyta > Magnoliopsida > Ericales > Primulaceae > Primula > Primula veris. The sequence goes on along the minus strand of OY821750.1, from coordinate 30,365,433 downwards.
ACCATTAAGCTTTGTGTATCCCAGAATGGCACCCGCATAGTGCCCTCTCTACCCACGTACTAAGCCCTTTAGTTGTTGTCCATATTTGGCATAGACTGCCTTGGCACGTTCAACTGAGTGCTCTAGTGATTTAGCCCACGCTCATCACATGGTACCGGCCTTACACACTCGTTATAGGTGGTTCCAATTAGAAGGTGTCCTGACTCACCTTACTCGACCTTCGAGATACTTGGATCATTAAGAGCCACATGATCACCCTTACTATGGTACATGTCTATCACTCTGTCATCGCGAAATTGGGCTGGGAACTACAGGTTCCCGAATGCTTTGTTCGGCTGCCCCCACAGTTCAGTTTCCCATTGAACTCAGCAGGTAAATCCCATATGGGTTGGGTTGCCTATGGGGAGGCTACCAATTTAATGGGCTTCAATCCCATTCCGTTCGATGACGCTTCGACTCTCTCTTGAGTCAAACCCTTTGTAAATGGATCCGCAATGTTATCCTTTGATCTCACAAAATCTAAGGATACAACACCGTTAGATAACAATTCTCTTACGGATTTATGTCTCCGACATATATGTCGAGACTTTCCATTATACATATGGTCCTGAGCCCGCGCAATAGCTGATTGACTATCGCAATGCATACTTATCGCGGGAACAAGTTTTGGCCACATTGGAATCACTTCCAAGAATCTTCTCAGCCAGTCTGCCTCTTCAGTCGCTAGGTCCAAAGCTATGAATTCTGATTCCATAGTTGACCTTGCGATGCAAGTTTGTTTGGAGGATCTCCAAGATATGGCAACACCTCCCATTACAAACACATATCCACTCGTGGATCTTGTGCTGTTGGAGTCTGATATCCAGTTGGCATCTGAATACCCTTCCAGTACCGCTGGATATCTTGTATAGTGCAGCCCATAACCGGCTGTATATCTCATATACATGAGAAGCTTTATTATGGCCTTCCAGTGCTCCTCATTCGGATTACTGGTATACCTGCTCAGTCTGCTTAATGAGTTGGCTATATCAGGTCTAGTACAGTTCATCAAATACATGAGACTGCCTATGATCCTAGAGAATTCCAATTGTCTCACACTTTTACCGAAATTCTTTTTCAGGCTACAGTTGAACTCAATTGGAGTTCTTGACATTGCCTTACTACCACTGTCAAATTTGTCAAGCGTTTGTCTAACATAATGACCTTGCGACAAAGCATACCCCTCTGACGTCTTGGTAATTTTCATACCAAGTATAATGTCAGCTATACCCATGTCTTTCATATCGAAATGATGCGACAACATTTTCTTAGTGGAATTGATCTTATCAGTACTCTCTATTATAATCATGTCGTCCACATAAAGGCAGACTACTACACAGTCTTTTTCACTTCCTTTCATGTAGACACATTTGTCACACTCATTTATGCGGAAGCCATTTGATAGCATGATTCTATCAAATTTCTCGTGTCATTGCTTGGGTGCTTGTTTGAGTCCATACAGAGACTTTACAAGTTTGCACACTATGTGCTCTTTCCCTGGAACCACAAACCCTTCAGGTTGTTCCATATAAATTTCCTCTTCTAATTCTCCATTTAGAAAAGCCGTTTTTACATCCATCTGATGTATTTCCAGATCAAACAATGCCGCGATAGCAATGACGATCCGAATCGACGTTTCCTGGAGACAGGAGCGTATGTGTCGAAATAATCAACACCTTCAGTTTGCCTAAAGCCTTTGACTACAAGTCTTGCCTTGTACTTCTCGATCGTGCCATCAACCTTTAACTTCCTCTTGAAGATCCACTTGTGACCTAGGGGCTTGCATCCTTACGGAAGATCCACTAGTTCCTAAGTGTGGTTTTGCATAATCGATTCAATCTCATTATTGATTGCTTCTTCCCAATATTGGGATTCCGGTGTTGACATAGCCTGTTGATATGTCACCGGTTCACCTTATATCATGAAGGTTATGAAATCAGGCCCAAAGGAAGTTTCCTTCCTCGCCCTTTTGCTTCGTCGAGGCTCTTCCTCTTCTTCTTTCTTTGACGGTTCACTTGCCCCCACATTTCCATCACTGTTCAACTCTTGAGTTTGTACATGTGTTGGCATTCTGCGAGGAAAGGTGTCCTCAAAGAAAGAAGCCTCTCTGCTTTCAATTATCGTATCTACGTGCACATCGGGATTTTCCGACTTGTGTATGAGAAACCGATACGCACTGCTATTTTGTGCATATCCAATGAACACGCAGTCCACTGTCTTCGGACCAATTTTCATCCTTTTAGGAGCGGAGATTAGGACCTTAGCGAGACATCCCCAAACCCTCAAGTTCTTATGGTGGTTTGTCTCGCTTCTTATATGGTAACTTGTTTAAAACATAGTTAGCGGAAAGCAATCCTTCCCCCCACATGTTCTGGGGTAATCCAGGACTTATCAACATCACATTCATCATTTCCTTGAGCGTTTTATTTTTACGCTCCGCAACTCCATTTTGCTCCGGGGAGTATGGAGCTGTGGTTTGATGAATGATGCCACTTTCCGCACATATTTGTGCGAACGACGCTTCATATTCGCCGCCTCTATCACTCCTCAATATTTTAATCTTTTTATTGAGTTGATTTTCTACTTCATTTTTATATAGAGTGAACATATCTACTGCATCGCTTTTGCTTTTCATTAAATAAACGTAACAGTATCTAGTACAATCATCTATAAAGGTTATGAAGTATCTTTTACCTCATCTTGTTTGAATAAATTTTAAATCACACACATCTGTGTGAATCAAACCAAGAGATTCACTATCTCGTTCAAAATGTTGAAACGATGATTTCGTTAACTTTGCTTCTACACATATTTCACATTTATGTTGTTTATTAAAGACAAAGTTTGGTATTAGTTGCAGTGATATTAATTTCTTCGTAGAATTAAAATTCACATGTCCTAATCTACCATGCCACAAATGAAATGACTCAAAAATATAAGCAGAATCTGATATATTATTATTGGCCAACTTGGCAACAGTCATTACATTACTTGTACTGGCCTCAGCCTTAGCACCTTTATTAGCGAACTCAGCCTTAGGAGCTGGAGTTCATACATTTAACTTAAACATGCCATTGGTCATATAGCCACGGCCTACATAAATACCATTCTTGGTGATTACAACTTTATCGGATTGAAAAACAAGTTTAAAACCCCTCTTCACCATAACCGAGCCTGAAACCAGATTCTTGTGAATATCTGGTACATGGAGCACCCCAGTCAGCGTGAGCTCTTTTCCTGAGGTTAGGTTCATTACCACTGTCCCCTTTCTTTCTACCTTGGAAGTAGCAGAATTTCCCATGAAGCAGGTCTCACCAACCACCGCCTCGTAGGTTTTGAACATCCACTTGTTGGAGCAGATGTGACTCGTGGTGCCGGTATCTAGCCACCATTCCTTGGGGTTGCTTCCCACAAGGTTCACTTCGGAGACCACTGCAAAGAGATGCATGTCATCCTCTACTCCCTCAGCCACATTGGCCTGAGCTGGAGCCCTCATCTTCCCCTTGCCCTTAAAGTTCCTCGGTGGGGGTTTGGGCTTAGCAATGCATTTATTGTCATAACAGTCCGCGGCATGATGACCGGTCCTGTTACACACAAAGCAGGTTCCCACAAATTTTTTTACAGCAATAGCACAGCCTGCGTTGTCAAGGCGTTTCCGCTTGACACGCGTGGCCTCAATCACATGGGCCTTTTCCACCGAGCTACTAGCAATACCGCCTTTCTTTCCAGAACGGCGGTTGCTCTGCTCGATATTTAACCTCTCTATGAGACCCTCCAGACTCATTGCCTTCCGCTTGTGCTTCAGGTAGTTCTGAAACTCCTTCCATGACGGTGGCAGTTTCTTAATCATGAGAGCCACCTGGAAGGGTTCATTGATAACTAGCCCTTCAGCATCAAGCCGATGGTATATGAGCTGTAGCTCCTCAATCTGCTCAATGACACTCCTATTATCAGTCATCATGTACTCGTGAAAGTCCGTGACGACAAATTTCTTTGCGCCAGCGTTATTCACCTTGTACTTCTTTTCGAGAGTCTCCCAAAGCTCCTTTGCAGTTGCTTTGGGCTCGAAGACACTGAATAGGGTGTCATCTAGAGCACACAGGATATAATTCCAGCATAGGTAGTCGGCATGTCTCCATGCCTCAACCGCCGAGAACGACTACTCATCCAGATCGTCCTCGCTTAGGACGGGAGCAATCTCCTTAAGAAACCGGGTTAAGTTTAGGGTGGTTAAATAAAACAGCATCTTTCGCTGCCAACGTTTGAAGTTGTCACCCCTAAACTTTTTCGGCATCTCCAGATGAGAGGTCGGGAAAACAGGCATAGCCGAACGCATCGGTGCCTTGCCCTTGGCTGCAGTCGCAGCTGCAACCTTGGCTGCTGCCGCAGCCGCAGCTTTGGCCGTAGCATCAGCTTGGGCCGCAGCCGCAGCGGCCGCAACCACCGTAGCATGCGCCTGAGCGTCAGCCCCCACATTTGCATCGCCCATAGTGTTATGGACATTCCCACCAACCACTACGTCATGCGAACTCACCGAAGGGACAATAGGATCAGAGATGTTTTCGTTCGTCATCTTTCGGTTTCTGAAAAGACAACCAAAAGGCTATAAGATACGCGTATTTGAATATTCTTGAACAAAACACCAAGTATAGAAAACTTGATTTATGTAAAAGAATTAAGATACAAAATAAATTAATTCAAGCTAATACCAAACTGGTTGATATTTTCTCGAGAACGGTACAAATACCAAAATAAAATAAAACAATTCTAGGAATTTTTCGTTGCTACAAATATTCTAAAACCAGAATTGTAGCGGAAGAATCACTATTCCTTTTAATTTAAAATTAAAATAAAACAGTACACAAACCAAAAATTATTATCGGTTAAGATTGTTGGTTTTGGTATACGTAAAAGCAATAATTTAAAGTGCAAGGACTAAAAAAGAAATAAACAATTTTATTTCTGTAATGGAATATGACTCTATTACAAAATTCCGACACTTGCGGAATATAAATGCAATTAATTAAAATTCCAGACAAAATAATATAAGTTATTAAACTGCTGGACTGGTTTGTAATTAAATGAAACTGTCAGACAGAATAGTATGAAACTAAACTGCTAGACTGTTTGTTAATTAAAAGAAACTGCCAGACAGAATAGTATAATATTAAACTGCTGGACTATTTCTGTAAATAAATTACAGGACTGGAAAGTAAATTACATAACAGAATAGAAATTACATAAAAGAAAAAAGGACTAAAATGAAATTACAGAATAGGAAAATAAATTACAGAATTGAAATGTACATAATATAAAATTGCAGAAATGTAAAGACGGAATAAAAAATGCAGGAAAATAAATAGACGAGGCGACTGTTTAACAGTCTGCCCTTAACCGATATTCGTCTAACCATCTTTGAGGTTTCTAGTTATGTTTGGCGCTTTGATCTCAAGGTACAACGTCTCGGATGACTCGCCGGAAACTGGCGACGAGTCAAAGTCGAGCTGTTGGTGGGTGGCTCTCTCTGACTAAAATGTAATGCTGATTTGGAGAGATGATATATGCTCCTGTTTGATTTCAGAATGTTGTATCTTTGACCTGTGGGGGGTCTGCCTATTTATAGGCTGGCTGAGTATCTCAGCCATTAAAGTCACTTTACTACTGTCAGTTTTCGAAATTCGAAACTGCAGTATTAACTTTGCAATGAATTAACATTTATTGCAACAGTTACAGCTTTGCCGGACATTTTTCCGAGCTGGACATTTTTCCCGAGCTGGACATTTTTCCCGACGAGCTGCACCCGTCGAGCTGCACCCGACGTGCTCCCCCCGACGAGCTCCGCATTCGACGAGCTCCGCGTCCGAAGAGCTCCGCGTCCGACGAGCTCCGTGTCCGACGAGCTGCGCGCCACATGGGATACCTTGGTATATATATATTGTAAAATGACTTCATTTTTCAATGTGGGACAATTCCCAATGAGTTATTCTTATTAAACCCATTTTTCCAGCATTAAGAGTTTTTCTTTTTCTCAACCCCAATCTTTGACGCCAATTTCCATTCACTCTCAATCTCCGAATAGATCATGCGACATACCGTTACGAACCTTGTCATACCATCTAATCAACCGTCTTGAGTATGGTGCCAAAAGACAACGACTGTCACTTGGAATCTTGACTCAAAGATGGTCTGGTGACCATTCAGAAACTAACATGTTAAACATGGTTTTCCCAACAGATTCGACATGTTAATATATCTTCGCTTAATTTTCAAAAAAAAAAAAACAATTATCGGAAAAGATACTCCATCTCTAAAGATGATTTGCTCTTTGGCTCTCAAATCCGTCAATCCCCCCAAAATCACATTTCTTGTTTGAGAATCAGACTTATTGCAGCATAACACACTGTCACTTGTGAATATTTTTGCTTAGCAGAATACACAACTTCGAATAAACACAAGGCAGCCGTTGTAATTAACTGTGCTATATATAGTTAAAACTTATCGATCCACCCCGGTTGAATTGCTATATGCAATCTTGCAATTTGACTCTCTCCTAGCTTTGTTTAAAAGGTTTTTGTAACTCAACACATGATGTTTGCTGTTTGATGTATAATACCTCTCTCTGAATAGGATAACTGGCAATTTAATTTCATAAAGAAAAGGATGAAACTTGAATAAATGGTGCCAACTGACTAATTGCAGTTAAGAATGTGGTGCTAAAGATTTTCACAATTAGGGTTTCACTTAGAAAAAAAGTTCCAAAAGTCGGGACTTAACACATTGAAAATAACGTTTTCTTTTACTAGCTAGCTTGGATTATCCAACAACAATCCCTTATTAATTATCATCAACTTAATTAGCAGTACCATGGCATACAAACTCAAAGCACATGAGTAAATTAGACTGATATAATGGAAAAACACTTACCTAGATCAAGTTAAATTTTTTTTTTTGTCGTTACAAGGTTTCCAACCAAACAGGAAAAGATATTTAAATTGTTGTACTACTTCTTTTTTATTTCTTGTAGTGGAGTTTTCCCTCGCATTTTATTTTCCAAGAGTTAAAAAAAATGGGTTTTAACAAATCTACAAGAATTATGCTACCTCCTTAATTAGAAGAAAAACATTCCACAATATTTAGTTGGATCAGACATTTTCTCCATGAATATATTCATGACGCATTTCTAACTTCATATTTTTTAAATTTGATTAAATTTCCTCTATTTTTAAATGACTTAATTTCTTAAAGGAGATATTTCCTTAATATTTTTTTGTCAACTTAAAAAATGCATAACTAATCGCTCGGTCCTCCGAATTCGAAAATTCAAGTTGGAGAAGCTGCATAAATGTCTTGTCTACGCACCGGTACAACAGATTTTTATTTGGGTACAGTTTTATACAGGAAATCGCAAGTTGCGTATAGCTCGACGAAGCTGCAAAAAAACTGCATAACTGTCTCATAAACAGCTTAAGAAGATCTTGTTCAAACCGAATCCTAGGATTTCTGCTCTCTACTATTTTGTCCAACACTTTATAATCATTAAATAACCAAGAATCAGTCGAACACTTGATTTTTTGTCAAAACATCCAACAATAATGTTTTTCTCAGATATTTCCTTAATTTAGAGAACCTTGCGAAGTGTGAACCAGGGGCGGTGCTGGGCCTGTGCAAGCAGTGCTATAGCACAGGGTCTGCCAAAACAAGGGCCCAAGATAGTTTAAAACATTTGTTTACAATTATATTAGAGAATTTCGGAATCTTAAACTATATTAAATTATTCCAGTGCATTCTTTTTAAAGAGTTGCCGTCTTATTGTATAAGTTATGTAAATCATTTTAAGAGGTCTTGTGATCGATTCATAGGTCCCTCTTTTTTTTTTTTTTTTTTTTAAATATTAGCCTGACATAGTAAACTTCAAAAGGAGTCGTTAGTTTCACATAACACGAAAGCAAAACACATCCAAAGACTAAAGCTTTAGAACAAGTCTTAAAACCAAAACTACAAAACATTGAAACGAGGTGTAGGAACTGCACTCGGCAATCTAATCTAAAAATGTTAAACATTTTATTATTTAAGTCGTGTGTAATTATTTAAAAATCAACCATAGTTAATAGTTTAATTTGGTCCCTAAACTTGTGGTGTAACAACAAACCATCTGATTTAAATCGTGCAATATTAGAAACATAATACCCATCAAGAACAATTCTATTGGTTTTGTTGTGTTGATAGTGAATTACTTTCAACTATTTAAATAAAAATGTTAAACATTTTATTATAACCCATGTGTTATTTAAGCTTTTTCACTTCAAAGTGTTGTCTGACAACTAATAGATTTTCAACTTTATTTTTTATTGAAAATTTGAATTATGAACAAATTACATATCAATAGGTGGAAATAGGTAGAGAAAAGAGAAAAATTATGTTGGTGTTATCAGTTATTGTAAAAAAATTCCTCATATATGACGAATTTGAGTATACCAAAAAAGTCTTTATTTTTTTCATTTTGCACCCTGAAAAATCTCAAAACCGGCCAACTAGCCCCATACCGTAAATTTATTGTTTTTTTAATTAGCCGAAACAGTTGAAGTAGGCTCCATTCATAATATTATCCCACTATAGAAAATTATTAAAAAAAAAGCGTCAAAGTCAAAACTTTTGTGCAATACGCGCTTACCGAACATTTTGTACGACCTTTGAAATGCTGATGTCATCAGATTTAGGAGCAAACCAAATTAGACAATGTCATCAAGATTTACCTATAATCTTCTAGGTAGGCATCTACGAAAAAACATACAATTAATATAGTGTACTACATGAGTTTAACGATTTATATACCATATTATCATTTTGTTATAATTGAACTATAGAATTATCATAATGTTTGCAATTCAGGTATCAAAAATAAATTAATTGGATGAAAATTAGTTTTATTTTTCATGTGTGTCATTCTTTGTAATTTATATAAATCTAACCCTTAATTTTCGGAAATGTTTCATTTTAGTATAAATTCAGAAAAATCAGAATTTTAAAAAAAAAAACATAAAAAAAACCAAAAAACCAAATTTTTTTTTGAAAAAACTTTTAAAAAAGTAGGAACCCGAAAAAACCACGAAAAAATGGTAAAAAAACTAAGAAAAATCTAAAAATCTAAAAAAACAAAAAAAAAGTTTAAAAAAACCGGGAACCCGAAAAAAACCAAAAGCGGTAAAAAAATAAAAAATAAACCCTAAAAATTAAAAAATCAAAAATCACATAACAATGAAAAAAGGTTCACAAAGTCGAAAACCCGTAAAAAACAATAAAAAAAAATGTTAAAAGCCCAAGAAAAAAAAAATCCAAAATCACAAAAAAAAAAAAAAAGATCGAAAAAGTCAAAAAAAGCCGAAAAGTCAAAAAAAATGTAAAAAAGACTTTAAAATAACTTTAAAGTCAAAAAAAATGTAAAAAAGCCCAAGAAAAAGACTTTTTCGAACTTTTTTTATATTTTTTTTTGTGATTTTGGATTTTTGGATTTTTCTTGGTTTTTTAATAATTTTTTTTTACTTTTTTTCGGGTTTTTTACGGGTTTCCGACTTTTTTGAACGTTTTTTCATTGTTTTGTGATTTTTGATTTTTTGATTTTTTGATTTTTGGATTTTTAGGGTTTATTTTTTATTTTTGTACCGATTTTGGATTTTTTCGGGTTCCGGTTTTTTTGAACTTTTTTTGTTTTTTTGCTTTTTTTAGATTTTTCTTTTTTTTTTTTTATAATTTTTTCGTGGTTTTTTTCGGGTTTCCTACTTTTTTAAAGGTTTTTTCAAAATTTTTTTGGTATTTTTGATTTTTTTAGTTTTTTTTTATAAAAAAAATTTGATTTTTTTGAATTTATACTAAAATGAGACATTTCAGAAAATTAAGGGTTAAATTTATACAAATTACAAAGAATAGAAACAAAATAAAAAATAAAATTAATTTCCATCTAATTAATTTAATGGCGGTACCTGAATTGTGAACATTATGATAGTTCAGTACCTCAATTGTAACAGAGTGATAGTATGGTACCTAAATCGTTAAACACATGTAGTACAATACACTAATCGTATTTTTTCCCGGTTTTTATGTTTTGTTAGTTTGGTTACTTTCAACTAAAACCAAAGTCTCGTTGAGTTTATGTTTACCGGTCCCTCCTTCCCACATTATAACCCTAAGTCGGAAAACCACGTGCAACTTTGACTGTCAAATAACTCGTATCTAAATTATCGAACTAATTTTTTTTAAAGTTCTATCATGTAAATTAACATTTAAACTATGTAGAAATTTTTTAAAATTTACCGTTTCGACAATTTAGTTAATTTAGTTACATGTTCAAACTCGGTTAAAACTGCACGTTGTTTCACGTATGACTTATAAAGTGAGACAGATGCAGTAATATTTTGTTGGGTAAAATGGAAATAATCCCCGGAACTATGGGTAAGTTGCACATAACACCAGAAACTATCAATTCTTTCAAATAACCGCCATATACTCTTATAATTAACCCTCAAAATGATATAACTTTATGATCAATAATCCGTTTTGGTTGGTTTTTTATTTATTATAATCAGTTATTTTATATCCATGCATGTCAAGTCATTTTCACACTAAATAATATTTTTTATATTATATACTTTCGAACTTAAATCTAAAAAGAAATCAAATTGTGTTGTTTAATATTGCGTATGTATATATGAAATATAAATGAGCATCAAACTTAAAAACAAAGGGTAAAACTGTTTGTCGATTGATGATCGAGAACAATATTGATTTGATTTACTTTTATGCATTTAAATTTGAGAAAATTTTCATTACAATAAAATTAAAAATTAGGGACAATATTTTTTAGAGACAATCAAATTTTGTGTCTAAATGGTAACTTTTCAAGACAAAAATTATCTTTTAGACAAAAATAATAATTTTTTTGTTCCAAAATTTAACTTGTAGACACATAATTTGATTTTTTTTTTGTCTGGAAAGAAATCTCATACCAACATAATGAGATAATTAAAATTTGTCTCCAAATACTTTTTGATACGAAATTAAATTCTCTCCTTATGTCCGTATGAGATTGTATTTGAATACATTTTTTTTTCAAATAATATATGTGTCTAAAAGTTAGATTTAGGGACAACATTTATTTTTGTGTTTAAAGGATTAGACTTGTCCCGAAAAATTACTATTTGTAGATAAAATTTGATTGTGTCTAAAAAAAATTATCCTTAATTATTAAATTTGTTGTATATATGGCTATGGTGGTGTTTTGCATACAGTAGCGATCTCGTCAATTGCTATGTACACTTGCCAAATACTTGCCATATAGTATATAAACCCTAATTTTCAAGCCAAGCCGGTATGAAATGGTCCTTTTCGTATTATCAAATTCGAATGAAATGAAAATGCAAGTCAAGTCAATTCGAACACTGGATGGAAAATATCAGAATCTTATAAAAGGAAGTCATAATTTTAATTTTATAAGCAATAAGATTTGGTTTAACTTTTCAATGACAACATATTCATGCATGGTTAAAGTAAGAATTGATCACGACTTTGTGACTTTTCTCAAATTTGGTTGCTAACATTTTTAAATAAAACCTATGGAATAATAGTAAGCATATTAAACAAAAGTCTTTTTGGGAAGTTAAACACTAAAAGAGTACTAAGTCCTCAATAGTAAAAAACACTATATAAGGCAAAGTAATTAACTTGCAATGTAAAAAATACTTTAAAATAACTTGCAATTGTTTACTGTCATTTTTAGTCATTTCATTTGGAGTCATTTTTAAGTCATTTGAAGTCGTTTTTAGTCATTTGAAAATAATTACAAGTTATTTAAAAGTTTTTTTTTTTTATATTTTTTTGACTTTCCGACTTTTCTCGACTTTTTCGAACTTTTTATATATTTTTTTGTGATTTTGTGATTTTGTATTTTTGGATTTTTTTTTTGATTTTTTAATAATTTTTTGTTACTGTTTTTCGGGTTTTTTTACGGGTTTTCGACTTTTTTGAACGTTTTTTCATTGTTTTGTGATTTTTGATTTTTTGATCTTTTGATTTTTAGGGTTTATTTTTTATTTTTTTTTACCGATTTTGGGTTATTTCAGGTTCCGATTTTTTTGAACTTTTTTTGTTTTTTTTTTGTTTTTTTAGATTTTTCTTGGTTTTTTTTACCATTTTTTCGTGATTTTTTCGGCTTTCCTACTTTTTTAAAGGTTTTTTCAAAAAATTTTTTGGTATTTTTGCTTTTTTTAGATTTTTTTTTATAAAAAAAAATATGATTTTTTTGAATTTATACTAAAATGAGACATTTCAGAAAATTAAGGGTTAAATTTATACAAATTACAAAGAATAGAAACAAAATGAAAAGTGAAACTAATTTTCATCAAATTAATTTAATGACGGTACCTGAATTGTGAACATTATGATAGTTCAGTACCTCAATTGTAACAGAGTGATAGTATGATAACTAAATCGTTAAATACAGGTAGTACAATACACTAATCGTATTTTTTCCCGGTTTTTATGTTTTGTTAGTTTGGTTACTTTCAACTAAAACCAAAGTCTCGCTGAGTTTATGTTTACCGGTCCGTCCCTCCCACATTATAACCCTAAGTCAGGAACTACGTACAACTTTGACTGTCAAATAACTCGTATCTAAATTATCACAATAATTTTTTTTATAGTTCTATCATGTAATTTAACATTTAAACTATGTAGAAATTTTTTAAAATTTATTGTTTCGACAATTTAGTTAATTTAGTTACATGTTCAAACCCGATCCAAACTGCACATTGTTTCACGTATGACTTATAAAGTGGGACAGATACAATAATATTTTGTTGGGTAAAATGGAAATAATCCCCGGAACTATGGGTAAGTTGCACATAACACCAGAAACTATCAATTCTTTCAAATAACCACCATATACTCTTATAATTAACCCTCAAAATGATATAGCTTTACGATCAATGATCCGTTTTGGTTGGTTTATTTATTTATTATAATAAGTTATTTTATATCCATGCATGTCAAGTCATTTTCTCACTAAATAATATTTTTTATATTATATACTTTCGAACTTAAATCTAAAAAGAAATCAAATTGTGTTGTTTAATATTGCGTACGTATATATGAAAAATAAATGAGCATCAAACTTAAAAACAAAGCGTAAAACTGTTTGTCGATTGATGATCGAGAACAAAATTGATTTGATTTACTTTTATGCATTTAAATTTGAGAAAATTTTCATTACAACAAAATTAAAAATTAGGGACAATATTTTTTAGAGACAATCAAATTTTGTGTCTAAATGGTAATTTTTCAAGACAAAAATTATCTTTTAGACAAAAATAATATTTTTTTTTGTTCCAAAATTTAACTTTTAGACACATAATTTGATTTTTTTTTTTTTTTGTCTGCAAAGACAATCTTATACCAACATAATGAGATAATTAAAATTTGTCTCCAAATACTTTTTGATACGAAATTAAATTGTCTCCTTATGTCCGTATGAGATTGTATTTGAATACATTTTTTTTTCAAATAATATATGTGCTTAAAAGTTAGATTTAGGGACAACATTAATTTTTGTATTTAAAAGATTATTTTTGTCCCAAAAAATTATTATTTGTAGATAAAATTTGATTGTGTCCAAAAAAAAACTATCCTTAATTATTAAATTTGTTGTATATATGGTTGTTGTATATATGGCTATGGTGGTGTTTTGCATACAGTAGCGATCTCGTCAATTGCTATGTACACTTGCCAAATACTTGCTGGGTTTAATAAAAATTATTATGCGAACGAACAACAAGTTGTATTAGCCATTTATGAATTATTAATCTATTAAAGTTTGGTTCTGATTTTCGACGCCAACTGAACCAGACAAAGTCAATACAAAACCAACCTTTATATATATTATTTTGATTTTTAATTTTGAAGTTTAAAAAAAAATATGTACTAATGTACACAGTACACATTTTTTTTTATCTTGATTTTCATTTTACGCCTAAGAATAGTTATCTTGCCCAAGCCTCACATGAGCAAGTGTAGGGACTCAGGTTATTTCCTCCCCACTTATACATAGTAAAAATTGCATATTCATGGAAAAATTGTGAACATTACTCCAAGCTCTAGAAGAAATCATATAGTACATAAACCCTAATTTTCAAGCCAAGCCAGTATGAAATGGTCCTTTTCGTATTATCAAATTCGAATGAAATGAAAATGCAAGTCAAGTCAATTCGAACACTGGATAGAAAATATCAGAATCTTATAAAAGGAAGTCATAATTTTAATTTTACAAGTAATAAGATTTGGTTTAACTTTTCAATGACAACATATTCATGCATGGTTAAAGTAAGAATTGATCACGACTTTGTGACTTTTCTCAAATTTGGTTGCTAACATTTTTAAATAAAATCTATGGAAAAATAGTAAGCATATTAAACAAAAGTCTTTTTGGGAAGTTAAACACTAAAAGAGTACCAAGTCCTCAATAGTACAAAACACTATATAAGGCAAAGTAATTAAAAGAAAATAAAATACTTACATTACATAAAGTCTTATTCCAAACAATGCCTACCTTAATAAATCAAAATGAACAAAGTAAAATGATTATTCTCCAAACAAGCTTGGAAAATTCTTGTTAAGCAAAGCCGAATCCATCTTCTGAAAAGCACTTATATCATTGCCGTTTCAATGCAGTGAAATCTTTGTCCCCAAATATTGTTTTCCTAGCTGTAGAAGTAGCTAGTAATAACATTCTACTCAGTTTTCCGGATTTTAAGTTTGATATTTGGTTATAGGTAAAACATAACAAAATATTAATGCATGCAAAACAATAGTGAAACCAGAATTCTTAGCGATTAAGTGATATTTATTAGAAAGCATTTCACTAGTGATTTCTTTCTGGAAGTGAGTTACACTTTACATTTCAACTTTGTGCACATCATGAGGGAGATAAGCTTATAGGTAACCCCTATCTCCCCTGGCAAAATTAGATAATTTTTTTATTAAAGGGTATATAAAAAAATCAAAAATTACATCGTAATTTGAAGAAGAAATTGATAATTTTAGCTTGAGTCTTGGCAATATGTTGGATGCTTTAAATACTCTTTTGCCTCCATTCACTCCTTGCTTTCATCACATCTGATCCATCTTCAAGTCTAAGCAAATGTTCACAGTCGGATATTTCAGAATTATCCGAATTAGAATTAGATGTTAAAGACTGTATCACATCGTCCCTGTGGCATTCTCTCTTATACTCCAAAGTTATTCGAGAAAGCTCTTTATTATCCAAAACAGATGATGGTACACTCTGCAAATGAAACAATATTGGATGAGAAGACGAAAAAGGATGATGATTAAGTAAGAATTAAAACCATGAGGGAAGGATTTAGTACCTCTAAAATCCACCCTATGTATTTCGCGTTATTAACATGTTGGTTTATGTCTAAGTCACTCCATCTTGGCTGTTGAAAACAAATATGTAAAATGGTAAGTAAAACTTTTACTTTTCAAGGTATATTACAATTCAAATAGAACCTTTAGTAAAAATATCAGGAATGAATATTTACCTTTAGACCGGAGTGGAGGTAGTCTGCTGTGGTTTCGTCAAGTTTTGGTGTTTTTTTGTTGTCATTTTCTAAAATAGGAGAAGTTTGTGCATCCATCATATACGGACCCATTTCATCTCGTACCTCTTCTGGGATTCTACACAGTTTTCGGGTCACTTTATTCATCAACACCCAGTTACTGCAACACAAAGATATGAACCACAATATCAACAATGATATTACAACGATGTGCTTTCAATATATTTCTTTATTATGGTTAAGTTCAAAAGGTATGACTACAAAGTCAATTTTTTGCAATGAGCAAGAAAATGTTACGTACAAGTATGTAATATTTCGGTGAAAAGTGTCAAGACAACACAATTAAGCAAAAGTTGTATTTATTAAAAAACGGCATGATAAATGAAACACCTTACCTAGATGCCCGAACTAAAGTTTCTCCTGTTTTACAATCTCGAATAACAGAATCACGCCGCATATGAGTCTTTCCGGATGGAACTATCCAATCATCAATCTGTACTGCATCACCCCTGAAATGAATACAAACGTTATTTAGCTACTTTCTATGTCATAACAACCACAAACTACGTACCAAATACTTAAGAAGAATAAAGCTTACCAAGTGGGATAGCGATCGATCACGATTTGTACTTTAGCGGTAACCCATATTAAATCTCTTTTGTACATTTCTGGAGTTGAACCCAATCCATCACTCAAAAGCCCCGCACACTTGAGATGGTTAAGGACGATTTCCTATAGGCATGTACAAGTTTATTAGTTTTTGAAGAGACTTAATGATAGCAACATATTCCGAGCTATGTATAAGTAAAAAGATTTACCTGCAAATGATTCATTAACGTCTCTAAGGACACAGTGCCATCAGCCCCAATCTCATAGGAACGGATAGGAAAATTTTGGCGATAGGCAAGACCATTTTGAATAAGTTCACCGGTACCAAACGAGTCACGTGGCACTTGCTCCTTGTCCCTTTTGCTTGTTTTTTTGGTACGTTCCTTGGTGAAATTAGTAAAAAGTAGGTCCCATTCTAGAAATGGGTTAAAAGAAGTCTTTGAAGACGATAACAACGGAGCCACTTCATGGGTCTCATTCTTTAAAATATGGGCACCATTTGGCTTTGAAGGGGTTTGTACATTGGCTTTAAATTTGAGTCCTCGCTTATTTGCTTGATTCAGTGATCCACTGAGTTTGTTGGTTGACTCAGGGTTAATCTCAGACGATATAGATGCAACAGTGGTGAATACAGAATTAGCCACAGTAACCATTATGATATCTGAAGAAAAAGAATAAAAAAGAAGAAGAATTATGACCTCTAAACATTCATGATATAAAAAAAAAAAGGTGACAAGTGTCGGGGTGAAAATTGTTATTCGGAAACAGTGACAAAGAATTAAAATTTTGGAAAATGGTTTTCTGGGAGAGAGTCCATTAATAATAATACGGTGGCAAGTAAAAAATAATGGTTTATGCATCTCTGAGTTAATATTCTTTATTACCTGTCATAAGTTTTTATTATTTATTTATATATTCGGTGGAGAAACCTACATTTTCTATTAACAATGATAAAAATGGAAAGATAAACAAACATTTGGAACGAAGGGAATACTACATAATGATTTCATGCTTTTCCATGGACCACGATATCTTTTGTCAAGAAATCAAAGCTATGATTGTCGAATAAATTAAACGACTAAAAATTGCGGGTAACAACTTATCACAGATAAAAACCCACAAAAGTATGAAGTGAGTGTTTGGCTTGAGAGAAGAAAAAAAAGTGTGAGAGAGAAAAGATAAAGAGATTTTGGCGTGGATAATATGAAAATAGCCTCAAGGAATGGTTTTTATAGTATTTGCTACTTCTCTCTAGCCATCACAATTAGTCGTAAGAATTAGGC
Source organism: Primula veris (assembly GCA_963682055.1). Classification (NCBI taxonomy): domain Eukaryota; kingdom Viridiplantae; phylum Streptophyta; class Magnoliopsida; order Ericales; family Primulaceae; genus Primula; species Primula veris. The sequence continues at coordinate 30,347,897 of OY821750.1, read as the reverse complement.
GAAATTAATAACGCATATTTCAAAGACTTAGTTGGTGATATCATATTTCAAACTATATTTATATATATGACGAGACCAATTAAACAAGACCAATGTGTCAAATTTAAAAACAAAACAACAAATATGCATATTCTAGCTAATGTCATTAATAAATACTTAAGAGTAAGCTCATGAGAATAGCTACACCGAATTTTTGCCAAATCAAATCATAGCCCTGATTTCTTGACAAAAGATACCTAAACACTTGGAATTCTTATAATCTAGTACTAACTCTTATCAACAAATTAAAGTGTTAGGTTTTTATCCAACTTTAAATAAATAAACTTATCTTCTTCACAAAGTGAAACGCCCTATACCGTACAGAAATGGAAAGGACGCTAGGGTTTAAAAACTATAGTAATTAATTTAAGATATATAGGAGACATCAAGAAAATAAACAAAAAAAAAGGATTGCCCTAATTTAGTAACTCTTGCATACCTTTTTGAAGCAAGTGTTTGGCTTGAGAAAGAACAAAAAAAGTTTGAGAGAGAAAAGAGAGAGGTTTTGGTTTGGTTTGATATGAAAATGTCCTCGAGGCATGGTTTTTTATAGTATTTGCTGCTTCTCTATATTACCCCCACAATTAGTCATAGGAATAAGGCGAAAATAATATATTATAATGCCTATTTCACGTTTGACTGAGTTGGTATTATAATATTTTATATTGAAACAGTATATGACGTTCGAGACCAATTAAAACAAGGCAAACGTGTTATATAATTAGACCGCGGAAACAAAATAACAATGCATATTCTAGGTATTTGCCTATGTTAGTAATACTTGATAAATGCTTATGTCATATGTCACTATGACAAGAAAAACAATGATTTTATTTTGAATAACAAGAAAAACAATGATTTTATTTTTTAAGATTAAACGGACCAATTGTATTATAAAAACGGGAGAGAAAATCCCGTCTGAATACGCAAGTGAATTACAAGAGCAAGAGAAAAAAACCGGTGGATAGCCACCAACAAACTTGGGGCTTAGCCTCCGAACACTATTGCTTGAACAAAGTAATTAATATTCACTAATAATATTTTAGCTTAGGCAAAACCTCTTTCCTTAATTTCCCTATTTTTTTTTATTTGGACTAATTCTCTATAAATATCTCATATCAACTTATATTTCTTCTAGATATCTTGATAAGTTCACATTTCCCATAGGTATCACTTTTTAATTATTTAGTTTATTTACTAAATTGTCATACAAACTAAAATATAATAAACATATTTTATATTTCTACAAACTCAAAAAAATACATTAAAATTACAACAAAATAAAAAAAACATAAAAAAATTATAAAAAAAAATAAAAAAATAAATTATTAAAAAAATGAAAAAAATCACAAAAAATCACAAAAAATCATAAAAAAATACAAAAATCACAAAAAAAATGTATTAAAAATTTAAAAAAATCATTAAAAAAATGAAAAAAATCACAAAATTTTTAAAAAATTATAAAAAAAATATATAATTTTTTTTGTCAATATAACACATTTTATATCGAAAAATAAAAAAAAATATAAAAATGACAAAAACTTATAAAAAATCACAAAAAATTATTAAAAAAATCACAAAGATCACAAAAAATCACAAAACATTATAAAAAATAACAAAAATCACAAAAAAGTATAAAAAATTATAAAAAATGAAAAAAATCACAAAAAAAAAAGAATTATAAAAAATGAAAAAATCATAAACTTTTTAAAAAATTACAAAAAATATGCAATTCAGTCGAAAGTAAATATAGTTCAATAAAAGTGAGTATGCATATAGTTCAGTTAAAAGTGCATCTGGTTCAGCTGAAAGTACATATGATTCAGCTTAAAGTGCATCTAATTTAGTGGAAAATACATATAGTTAAGTTAAAAGTGCATATAGTCTAGTCGAAATGAATATAATACAGTCGAAAGTGCATATAGTTCTGTTAAAAATGCATCTGATTCAACTAAAACTGCATCTGGTTCAACTGAAAGTGCATATGTTTCAGCTGAAAGTGCATATGGTTCAGACAAAAGTGCATATAGTTCAATAAAAATGCATATCGTTATGTAAAACCTGCATCTGGTTCAACTAAAAGTGCATCTGGTTCAGCTGAAAGTGCATATAGTTCAGCTAAAAGTGCATCTGGTTCAGTCAAAACTGCATCTAGTACAGTCGAAAGTGCATAAAATTTAATAAAAGTGATTTTTTTATGATTTTTTATATTTATAATTTTGTGATTTTTTTTTCATTTTTTATAATTTTATGTGATTTTTTTCATTTTTTATAATTTTATGTGATTTTTTTCATTTTTTATAATATTTTGTGATTTTTTTCATTTTTTATAATTTTATTTATTTATTTTTTTTTTGTAATTTTTTTAAAATTTTGTAATTTTTAAAAAATTTTGTGATTTTTTGTGATTTTTTGATTTTTTATAATTTTTTAATGATTTTTTTATTTGATTTTTCATTTAATTTTTTTTTTTTTTTTTTTTTGAGATTTTTTTTTCATTTATTTTGAGATTTTTTACATTTTATATAATTTTATGTGTTTTTTTTCTATTTTTTATGAAATATATGTATGTCGTTTTGATAAATAAATTAAATAATTAAAAAGTGGTACCTATAAGAAATATGAACTTATGGAGGTAGTTATGAGTAATATAAGTTCAAAAGTGGTAACTATTGACCAGTTTTTATTTTACCCACGTATACTTATTTGCTTTATCAGATATTTGAAGAATAGTCGAGAAGTCAATATATATAATTAACTTCTAAAAGTTATATATAAAGTCTAAGTTAAAGTGGTAACAAAACTTAACATGCATGATAAGTAAACAATACAGCTAATCATTTCAGTCCACCTTCAACATTTACCAAATATTTGACTCTTCTTTTAGTAATTTTCTAATCTTTGAACAGTAGCTGAAATCAAATGTGGTTTTACACCAGTCCTTTCACGTTATTGATCCCACTACGTTAAACAATGAAAAGTAGTCTGGAAATAAAAAAAATCATGTTTTAAATCCGTATTAATTAGTGGCTGGATATATAGATGAAGCACTAATATTTAATGATTTTAAGTGGAGTTACCTCTGCACTCTGTAATGCTCAAACTCTGAAAAACTTGAAAATCATCATTACTCAGGTGAAAATCATCAATCCTAAATATGCTTTAAGGAGGCCTAACCAAATTATCGCAACGCATGTAAAAATAATAAGATTGGTGATAATTTTTAATCACATTTAAACATCTCTACCACTAAATAAACTACTTTTCAGACAAGTCAGAATCCCACATGACCAAATTTATGAAAAAAATATATATCAAAAAACTCGTAATCCTATTTTCCAAAGTACGTAACATATATTAACTTTTCTGGCAATTGTTTTTTTTTTCTTTAGATTAACTAGAAATTGAGCTTTAAAAACAAAGTTTCACAAATAAAAAGTCAGTTTTTTTTTTCTTTTTTGAGGCTTCTTTATTTTAAAGAAAGGAACAAATTATTGTTTTAAAAAATATTAAAATTAAAATGCCGTGTTTTAAAAAGTATAAATTAAAGAAAATGATTTTTTTAATATAATTTAAAGTGAGTATTCTTCAGCAAACTATCAAGCTTTTTCTAATTATTCTCGTTTAACTCCTAGTACTTATTGTGGGATAAAAAAAAATGTCACTCTTATCATAAAAAATCTTATAAGCTATAACGTGCATACTCTCTCCCAATTAGATACTTAATTAGGAGTTCATTTACAAATAAACTAAAATCTATTTTTTTGTGATGATGAACTTGTTAACAAGATATATAACTCGCATAATTAAGTATTAGACCTCTAGGTTCTTGAGTTATGGAGGTGGAATTCAATTAATTAAATCTGTTTTCTAGAGCATGAATATGTATTAATGCTATCCTTTACTAATCCCTGGTTATGTTTTAAAAAAATAACTAATTTGTCTGGTTTTGTTTGAAATGGTTGTCAATATAATAATTCATGCTAAGATAGTTTGGGCTAATGTTACTTCCCTAGTGATGAAGGTGATCTAGAATTCAAAAAAACTCGAGAACTAGAATATTCTAGCTTTAATTTCTAAAATCATTTGGGACATTTGTGATCGTAGATCAAATTTCCTTTGGAAAAAGTGGATTGGATGCAATCATCTTAAAGATAGAAGCATCCCGACTATAAAAATTCTAGCTACTCTTGGAAAAAGATGCTTAAATACTATATTTGTAAATTGGTATGTGTTTTGTTAGAATTGTTGCAATTTACACATAAAAAATTTGATATTATTGAATTTTGAGATAAAGCACTAATGATGTGTTCTTATTTGTTGTGTACATATGAAGTTGTGTATGTGTGTGTAAGAGATACATAACCCATAAATTACTCACAATTTTTATAAATAACACCTTTGTGAAGTGTGAGTTTTTTTAGCATTATAAGTCAAAAAAAAAAGTATAAATGTGTAATCACTTTTAATGCACTTTTTATTGATCAATATCTCTTTTTATACCTTTTATTTATTTTTTATTGATCCGTATCCATTTTTATGCATCTTTTATATATATTTTATGCATATTTTATTGAAATTCCTGTTTAGTTTAGCTACTCTTAAAAAAAGATGCTTAAATATAAACATATTATTAAACCTCGTTTTTTCATTATAATATAAGGGATGGGAGTACTACTTTTATTTGGTATGATAAATGGCTAGCTAATGGTCCTATTTCGCGAGGATCTCATGCTATTAATATATTGAGAGCTACAAGCTTTACCAACAATGAGAATGTTTGAGCAGTTATTAGCTTTAGAAATTGGAATTGGCCTTAACATGACAATAACCGGTTTGTAGATTAGTTTAAGCAATTGCCTTATCGTATTCGTAACTCTACCACGAGTCCAAATCTTCTACCCCTATTCTTTATACCCTTCGTGCCTCCTTACTTATTTTATCTAAATTTTTTTTAAAAAAAACTTAAAAAAATTTGTACAATTACTATAATACATGTATCAATATATTCCAATAATTAATTTTTTTTAAAAATCCACACACAATTTATTTTGGAATAAATGTATAAATTAGTGTAAATTAAACATTAAATCTTAGAAAAAATGTCTAAAACAAAATTATGCCCAAATGTTTTAAAATTTAAATAAAATATAATATAAAATCTTATAAATTTGCGGAACAAGTTGTGAAAATTTAAAATTTGAGTGAAAATAAGCAAAGAGACACAAAAAAGGATAGAGAATAATGGATAGAAGACTTGTACTCATCTACCACAGGTTTTAAGTTAGGTTGGTCTATAAATGATAAATTCTTCTCTATCAAGGATACGTAGAATCACATTAGAAACAAAAAGGCTTAATGGTATAAAATTGTTTGGTAATATTATTAAATGCATCACTATTCTTTGGCAAGCTATACTTCAAAAATTGCCAAACTCTTGAAAAAATGAATAATTAGTTTCTTAACATTAATACACCACTTGTGTTTTATATAAGAATTCTGATATATATATATATATATTGATCTATCTTTTTATCAAGTGGCTTGTGTGTAACACTGTTCTGCGAAAAATATTGTTCGAATCAGGATTAGAAGTAATAATATAGACTCGAATGATAAAGTGATTGGATTAGTTAGTGTATTCATATGTTTCGAGGGGGACATTGTTTCCTCTAAGCTAGCAAACTTATTTTCTCCATCACCACTTATATAATTTGGAAATAAACAAATAATTTAAGACATGAGAACACTAGCTTTGATAAACACAATATGGTTTATAATATCAACTTCATGATTAGGACAAAGCTTTAAAGTATAAGTAAATTCCCTTAAACAATAGGAATACTTAAAAACAAAAAGTTGGGCTCTTAAAATCCTTATTAATTAATTCTATCTATATGTTCTCTTTGTTACTTTTTTTGTATGTTTTTGTCACTTTTGTTTGGCCTTTCTTAAAAAAAATTAGATAGAGAAAGCTTAGTTAGGTTTTTTTGTGTATTTGCTTTTAATATTCTCTTTTACTTTTTGCTTTTATAATTATTAGAAAAATAGATTTTTTTGTGCTACTGCTGCAACACCCTTGAAATATAGTACCTATTATATTTCAGAATATAATATCTTTTACCTTTCTTAAAAAGAGAAAAATAAATCATTTTTAAACTTCACAAATATCCACATTGAGGTTGGATTTTTATACTACACTTTTTCTGAAAAAACGCACAAACCGTACATTTAATTTACGGTTTACAGAAATTACATGTAAACCGTACATTTAATGTACGGTTTGCAAAAAAAACATGTAAACCGTACATTTTAAATGTACGGTTTGCATGTATTTTTGCAAACCGTACATTAAATGTACGGTTTACATGTAATTTCTGTAAACCGTAAATTAAATGTACGGTTTGTACGTTTTTTCAGAAAAAGTGTAGTATAAAAATCCAACCTCATCCACATTACCGCTACTACTTTCATTCTTATTATATTTTTAGTATAATAATGGAACGACACTTGGATGGATGATCTTTTTACACATATTTCTTGGTTACACAATATAATGACACATGTTTTATTACTTGTCAACTTGCATAAATATTGTATCCCAACTTATGTACCAAGTTTTTTTTTTTTCAATAAATGGTACGGAATACCCACTTTTTATTTTATTAATAGATGGAAGATAAAAACATGGGGGAAAAACTCCACAAATAAAAGTACACAATGAATTGGTGTCAAAATGCACCAAAACAGAATCCAAGTCGTAAAAATAAGAAAATGAAAATTGCAATAGAAATGGAAAAGTTCTTCTAAAACTTCAGGGACAACTTGAGCAAAAAGGCAAAACTTGGTATTTGGCGTTCGAATTGCATCCACTATCTTTTTAAATCATATGATACATTCGTTAAATTCAACTTAAGAATTCCCAATTCCGTATAAATATTCATGGGAGAATTGCCACACTCATAGTCACTTATATTACTCATGTTTAACTCATATTATATAAAAATATTCAAATAACGACGACATTAGTGACGGTATTTTTTATTACGAGTTTATTAACAAAGGTTTTTGTGACGGTTTTATGATAATTTAGTCAATTTACGATAGATTTGTGACATCTTTTTAAATTAGCGACAGAATTGTGACAGTTTTTGACTCTTACTAAATCAAACATTATTTTGTAGTGTCAAAAAGTTAATTCAAAAAGTTTACATTCCTCTTACATAGCACTTTTTAATTATTAGATTTATTTACCAAAACACCATTATACAATCAAAACATAATACACATGTTTTATCTCTCTATAAAGCAAAAAAAAAAAATAGTTTTAAATTACAAGAAAATTCTATAAAATCAAAAAAATTGGAAAAAAATGAAAAAAAAATCACAAAAAATGAAAAAAAATCACAAAAAGTAATAAAAAAAAAGGAAAAAATCATAAAAAATTATTTAAAAAAAGGAAAAAATCACAAAAAAAATGTATCTTTACACAAAAATCAAGAAAATTGTAATTATTAAAAAAAAAGTCATAGAAAATGAAAAAAAAAATAACAAAAGTGTATTTTTCTAAAAAAATATTAAAAAAGGATAAAAATCACAAAAAAAAACATTTTGATATAAAAAAAAACATATATTTTTTTAAAAATCATAAAAACGTATTTTCCAAAAAAAAAAACCTACCAAAAATAATAAAAATGAAAAAAATACATAAAAAATAAAAAAAAACACAAAAATGGGAAAAAAAAATCATAAAAACCCGAATTAGATGCACTTTCAGCTGAACTACATGCATTATTTGCACTTTCGACTGAACAATATGCATTTTCGACTGAAATAGATGCTCTTTTAGCTGAACTAGATGCACTTTCAGTTGCATGAGATGCACTTTCAGCTATACTAGATGCACTTTTATTGAAACAGATGCATTTTCGACTGACATGACTGAACGAAATGCACTTTTAATTTATCTGAACTAGATGTATTTTTATCTGAAATAGATACACTTTCAGCTGAACCACATGCACTCCAAATTTATTTTAGAATGATAATTACATGAGAAGATAATCAATTAGTTAATCATTGAGGGAAAAAGATTAATAACTAAAAAAATAAAAAATTGTCAAATTCAAACGTCGTTGTTATTTGACAAAACAATAGAACCAAGAAAAAGAAGTGTAGTGCATTTACACTGAAAGTTTGACTTTGAGCAACACTATTTCAAGAAAGACATACGTACTATATTTATCAACGAAGATAATCTGTTCAATTGAGACTGCAGTATTGTGGATTATATTTATCAAAAATTTAAATTTTGATTCAATATAAGTAAAGATAAGTTCGGTTTCATTTTCATATATAATGGATAAGAAAATTAAGTTATGAGAAGAGGGCGTAACCTTTATTAGTTGTCTCTTTTTTCCCACAAAATTTACTTGTTTTTAACACTTTGAGCTTATTTCTAAACAATAATGGATATCACGTAAGTGAATATTTTAATCCTCTTAATCAAAACAATGTGTTCCAGGGTTCTTATTTCGTGGCGTACATCGCCATCGGTATTGTACGTCATCGGTATATATAGATACAGAACCAGCTCTTGAGCATGCACACTATCGAACTACTCATGAACCAAACTTATACAAAAATAGAAAAGATAGATTTTATATAGGGAGAATTGGGACTCATTCAGGGCCGGACTTTCAGCCAGAATACGCCCAAAATATATAATAATTAGTAATTAGGATAATCAATTCATTTTAGGATATAATTACATTTCAAATGTAATATCCACCTTGGATGGTTTAATACAACCAAAGGTTACCAGCTTAACTCTCATTAGAAAGGTTCAAATGCTAATATGTGTCCACATGACACATTTTAACATGTAAATATTTGCCTAAAATGTGATAATAATGTTTTTTAAGTATTAAATAATGCTAAATATGCATGGTAAGTAAATAGTGATTATGTTTTAACATCATAAATGTTTATATAACATTATTATAGAAAATAAAATGTATGTTAAAATGTGCTTGGGACACCAGTTAGAAAAACTCTTTTAAATAAACTGAATCCTAGCAGCAAAACTTCAACTTTGAATTTAACGGCTGGAAAGACAAAAACGGCTGTCCGATTCTCATATGCACCTATGCTGCCACGTAGTCACTTCTTACAAGAATCATTATAGTTTTAACAAAAAAATATGTTAAGTCGGTACACGTTAATTTGAATTATAGTAATTTAAAACTATAAATCAGCTTGAAAAGAAATATTAGGAATCGTTATAATTTTATAGTTTGATGTATATTATTCCTTAATTACTTTCTAATTATTTTTTTAAATAAACTACTACTTTATATATATGGCAAGTTGGCAACCGCACATGTCTTACCTTTTCGAAAAAATTTGATGTTAAATTGTTGTCAACCTTCTTGAATTAAGTAACTTTATTTTTTGAACTAATAATTACATTAAAATCCAAGTATATTTTAATCCAGATACAGTGACAAATAAGCCATTTTCGCCTTTAAGATGTTAAATTTGAATTTTTAAACGCTATACAAAGAACCAGTTATATTTGTCCCCCTTCCTCATGGTATTTAGATATACCATCTGAGTTTTTAATCCGGTAACATCTCTTTTACCCGAGTACTAACAGTGATAGCTATGCCGCATGTTTAGTATTTGTATACAATTATAAATTTGTTATTAAGTATAGTTGGTTTGTGTTTGATGGATCGATAATTTATAAAGAATTATTATGTGATACCATATTTAGTCGTTTGGGTGATATATTAGTTATTTCAATTTTCTATTTTAGAGCGGTGACGGAGCTTGTGTTATAGGTTGTTTTAATGGAGATTCAATTGAGTTTACACTTTGCTTGTCTATTGTGTGTGTGTGGACGGATTTTAGATTTTGGGATTGCTTTTGAGTTCTTACGATTGATAGGGTTGTTTAGATCGGGTTTGCACCCCCGATGGTGATTATGAAACCATGCCGGGTTAAATTCTTAAGATTTTCCCAAGTTCTTTTATTCACCTGCTTCTCCTACTCAACTAGCTCTCGTTGTTTTACCGTGTCAAACAGATTTCTTGACGATATTTCACTACTTTTTATATATTGTTAAAATATGTTTTATCTTTACTTACAATTTATTGGACTTCTTTTCTTTAATTTTATACGGGTGGAATTTTGGCAGTTTTTTTCTAAAGTTGCAGACAATTGTGCTGTTATGTATTTTCGATTATGTTTAGCCATTTACAACTTATTTCAAAGGATAATTTATCATGTACTACCACACATTATTATCATGAATAATAACGAACATGTTCGTGATTTAAAAAAATAAAAATAAAATCTAGTTATATTTATACACCATGATATTGTGAATATTAATTGTTGATCATAATTTGATAGTATGACACTTCAATTTTCAACAGGGGCTCATAGCCACGTAATCTGCCACGTATATATATATATATATATATATATATATATATATATATATATATATATATATATATATATATATATATATATATATATATATATATATATATATATATATATATATATATATATATATATATATATATATATATAGGGGAAGGATCCGTACACACATAAAAAAAACACATTATCTTTACACATCAATTACAACCATTTATTTACTAACTTTTAATGGTCAAGATTATGTATCAAATTATCAATTATCAACTCAGTAACCACCACATTTGGTCATTTTACACAGGCTTCTTAATTGTGATTAGGACAAATTATATAGGTGGTTGTTGGCAATTTGTCATAATTATTAGGACAAATCAGGACAAATTGTCAATTTACTACCATTACAAAATACTGTGTATAGCCAAGAGTATTTGACTTTGACTAACTCAAAAGTCAATGTGTTTCAAAATCATACTCCTTTCCCCATCTGTCTAAACACGTGTATCTAAACGTATATTACGAAAATAGATGTAATTTTAATTATCAAAATTTTTATATTAGAATTGCTAAAATAGAAAAATTAAAATTTTATCATATACTTATAGGCATGAACTACGTGATTAACTTTTGAAATAATTTTTTTCGACAATTTAGATATGAAAAAATTATCAATCAAAATTATACGTTTTTGGTAGATAACATTTATTTAGCTACGAGGTAATATATTAACTTAAACGTCCATTTACCGTACCAGTGCCTGGGGGCACCAGTTAATCATTAACTATGCCATAAATAGGAACAACAAATTTGTATTGTATTTAATACTATAATTGATACCAATATTACATTGAGGTGAGCTCATTGTACTACATTTTTTCTGTTTTTACGCGTGAACCGTAGATTAAATCTACGGTTTACAGTGATCCACTGTAAACCGTAGATTTAATCTACGGTTTGTATTCATTTAATGCAAACCGTAGATTAAATCTACGGTTTACAGTGGATCACTGTAAACCGTAGATTTAATCTACAGTCTGTGTAATTTCTGAAGAAATTACACAGTCAGTCCCTGCTTTTCAAAATTACACAGTCAGTCCCTGTGCCAAAATTACACAGCAGGTCCCTGAAAAACAGAAACTTACGTTTTTTTTAAAAAAAAAACATTTTTTATACTACATTCTCTCTCTTTCTCTCAAAAACCCCCAATTTTCAACCCAAAAAATCACCCAAATCAATCAACCACATTAACTATCAAATTTATTAACAAAAAACCCCAAATCATCAATCAAACTTATCCATAATTGAAGGTATATCTTTTATTCTCTAATTTATTATTTATTTTGTGTAATTTCTATTTGTAAAATAGGAAAAAATATATAAAATATGCAAATCCATAATTCACTTAGCTATATATAATTGTTTGTTGTTTGTTTATATTAATTATAGAAATTTTAATAATTGTTGATATTTGTCCCATTTTTGCATGTTTTTTTATTTTGTTTGGTTAATTTGAATTGTTGATAATGTGTTTGGTTATGATTAAAAAATTGAGTTATTATTGTTTGGTTTATGATTAAATGTGTTTGGTTATGATTAAATGTGTTTGGTTATGATTAAAAAATTGAATTATTATTGTTTGGTTTATGATTAAATGTGTGTTTGGTTATGATTAAAAAATTGAATTATTATTGTTTGGTTTATGAAAAAATGTGTGTTTGGTTATGATTAAAAAATTGAATTATTATTGTTTGGTTTATGAAAAAATGTGTGTTTGGTTATGATTAAAAAATTGAATTATTATTGTTTGGTTTATGAAAAAATGATTGTTTGGTTATGATTAAAAAATTGAATTATTATTGTTTGGTTTATGATTAAATGTGTGTTTGGTTATGATTAAAAAATTGAATTATTATTGTTTGGTTTATGAAAAAATGTGTGTTTGGTTATGATTAAAAAATTGAATTATTATTGTTTGGTTTATGAAAAAATGTGTGTTTGGTTATGATTAAAAAATTGAATTATTATTGTTTGGTTTATGAAAAAATGATTGTTTGGTTATGATTAAAAAATTGAATTATTATTGTTTGGTTTATGATTAAATGTGTGTTTGGTTATGATTAAAAAATTGAATTATTATTGTTTGGTTTATGAAAAAATGTGTGTTTGGTTATGATTAAAAAATTGAATTATTATTGTTTGGTTTATGAAAAAATGATTGTTTGGTTATCATTGTTTGGTTATCATTGAGTTATCATTGTTTGGTTATCATTAATTGGTTATGTTATCATTTTTTGGTTATCATTAATTGAGTTATATTTGGTTATCATAGTTAGGATGACAGACCCAGGTCCACATATTAAAGGGAGGTTGGGTATTTTACGACAGACTGGTCACATTTCTAATCAGACTTGGGATGCTGGCAGAGAAGCGGGTAGAGGAGATGCCAATAAGATTAGGGTTTATAATTATAGTTGGCAGATACCGACGCCTGAAAGGGTAGTTCAAAATATCATTAGGGCTGGTTTTTACGGTATTTACAGTATAGGTAATTATACCGTAGACCGAGGGTTGATTACAGCCTTAGTTGATAGGTGGCGTGATGAGTCGCACACGTTCCATTTTGTCGGGGGAGAGTTGGGGATATCTTTACAGGATGTAGAGATTATGCTTGGTCTGAGGGTGGATGGTCTTGCTGTGACCCGGTCGGAGCGGAATGACACGAAGGCGAGCAGGTTGGCTATGATGGAGAGTTTGTTGGGTGTTAGGCCGGCTGACAATCAAGTCGATCAAAACTGTCTGACAGTTAGACTTGATTGGATGTTACAGACCTTCGGTGAATTACCCCCCAACCCTAGTGAGGAGCGTTTACTATATCAGTCTAGGGCTGCCATGCTATTATTACTGGCTGCACATGTGTTTTCGGATAAGAGCAGTGATCAGATTCCACTCTGGCCTCTGCCATTTCTGGAGGATTTTGACACATGTGCTGAGTATAGTTGGGGATCAGCTCTTCTGGCCTGGTTAGAGGCTAATCTATGCAGGGTGGTACGTTGTAAGACAACCGGAGTAAGCGGGGCGGTGATGTTTCTGGATATGTGGGCGATTACCAGACTACTGCCGGTTAGACCGTGTGAAGAGCTGCCGGAAGATGTCGAGCCACCGGAGGGCTTGCCTAGGTTCCCCATCGGTTACATGTATGATATTTATTTAGTTTTTGAATTGGATTTGCTTTTTTATATTATTGTGTCATCTATCATTTACTTAGCTGCCGGTTATATTTATTGTTTATCGGTTTTTGTTTGTATATTACAGATGGAAGATGTGGAGGCAAACTAACCTTACGCCATATGTCTATGGACATAATGTGGTCCACATACGTGACCAGTTTGACAATATGTCGCCTGAACAGGTAAATTTTAATTTTCGTATTATATGTAACTTACGTATTATATGTTGTATATGTTTGCATTTGTCTTATGTTCGCAGAATTTATTACTCGTCTATTTTTAAACCATTGTTTATATATTCTACTTTTGCTGATAACAGATAGTGTGGCAACCTTACGGGGATCTCAATCAGTATCCGGAATACTGCACGCGGGGCCGTTATATGTGGCATTGTTCTGTGCCTCTCATTTGTAATGAGAAGATTGAGTACCACCCCGCGGACAGGTTCATGAGACAGTTCGGGTTTGTGCAGCGGGTCCCTACATATATTTGGAAACCCAGACATGGTCACGGCAAGGATAGAAGATATGGGATTGGGCAAAAACACGACTGGCCTTTACTAACCGGAGAATTTATAGCCGTGTGGAATGACCGCCACACCCGTCTTATTAACGGCGAATATGGCACGGGGACGTCACCGGATTACATGAAATGGTATAGAGAGCGGACCCGCATCTTCATAAACCCACCTGAACTTGCCCCGCCATCTCACGGTTTCCGGGAGCATACAGGGTTGTTCAGTAAAATGGTAACAACTAATTAAAGTTCATTAATATTTGATTGTTATTTTTCTGTTTGTATATTTCAATACTTATAAAATCGTTTTTGATTGGTTTTTTTTTTTAGAAAGCGGTATTGCGCCGAAATTTCAAATCGTTCAAACGGGCAAAAATGAAAACGGAAGTGGACTTACTACGAAAGGACTTCGCTGAAATGGGATTGAATCCGTACGGGTCAGCTGATGAACAGTCGGATGGGGAGGATGACGATGACGACGACGACGACGACGATGGTGATGACGACCTACGTTACGACCCAAGAAATTACACTAGGTCGGCAAGTTGTCGGCGTCCCGACGAAAGAGGCAGAGGGAAAGGCGAATCTAGTAGCGGCGGTAGAAGAACCAGTGAAGGTCGACCCCCGACTACAGATCAGGGTCCGGGTCCGAGTTCAAGCGGTCATGGTCGTCGTGCTTCTTTTGCTGGGTCGGGCTACGTTCAGGATGATGTCCCGTTCGATCATCATAGACAATCATTTGGGTCGTACGAGCATCATCCTAGTCATCAGTCAACCGACAGTTGGAGTCGAGGGTTGACAGTTACATCCCACGAGCGTGCGCCGCATCCAGAATCACAGCAGCGACAAAGACGGCGTACGGAGCTAAACGAAATCGAAGAGTCTGCTGAGCCGTCATCCGATAGATTAACATCGGCGGGAAAGATGCTCCCTATGTCCAACTTTAAAACATTTAGTCGTTACAAAAAAAAAATAAATGCACTGTTTTTGTATTTGATTTCTATGTTTGATTTGTCAGTTTTATTATTAGCTAGGGTTGGAATATTATAAATTCGTAGGTTTAATTTGATTTCTATGTTTGATTTGTACGTTATAAATTCGTAAGTTTAATTTGATTCGTATGTTTGATTTGTATGTTTTAGGGTAAAAAATATTCTGTATTTTAATTGATAGGACCAATATTGAGTTTTTACAAACCCTAAACCCTAAACCCTAAACCCTAAACCCTAAACTCTAACCCATAACCCCTAAACCCTAAACCCTAAATTACAAACCCTAACCCCTAAACCATAAACCCTAAATTACAAACCACAAACCCTAAACCCTAAACCCTAAAATCTAAACCCTAAACCCTAAACCCTAATTTACAAACCCTAACCCCTAAACCCTAAACCCTAATTTACAAACCCTAACCCCTAAACCCTAAACCCTAAATTACAAACCATAAACCCTAAACCCTAAACCCTAAAATCTAAACCCTAAACCCTAAACCCTAAATTACAAACCCTAACCCTTAACCCCTAAATTACAAACCCTAAACCCTAAACCCTAAACCCCTAAAAACTAAATATTCTGAAATATACATACAAACCGTACATTTAATGTACGGTTTGTACAGATTTCATACAAACCGTACATTAAATGTATGGTTTGCTTGTTTTATGTGCAATCCGTAAAAGTAATGTACGGTTTGCACCCCTGATTTTAGCAGCGACGTTTTACGAATGTACTTTTTACACGGAATCACCGTTAATAACGTAAAAAAAAAAAAAAAAACTACAAACCGTAAAAGTAATATACGGTTTGTAGTGTAAATTACATTGGATACCATATCTATCAAAATAATTCCGACAACACATTATCACTTTTGAATTATTATGACTTGACAACCCTATCCGAAAATGACTACTCAATGCATTATTAAAGTTTCGAAATGACTACACC
This sequence comes from Primula veris, assembly GCA_963682055.1. Taxonomy (NCBI): domain Eukaryota; kingdom Viridiplantae; phylum Streptophyta; class Magnoliopsida; order Ericales; family Primulaceae; genus Primula; species Primula veris. Next base: position 30,331,722 of record OY821750.1, on the reverse strand, counting down.
AAAAAAAACACTACAACCCGTAAAAGTAATATACGGTTTGTAGTGTAAATTACATTGGATACCATATCTATCAAAATAATTCCGACAACACCTTATCATTTTTGAATTATTATGATTTGACAAGCCTATCCGAAAATGACTACTCAATGCATTATTAAAGTTTCGAAATGACTACACCAAAAATTCACTACAAACCGTAAAAGTAATCTACGGTTTGTAGTGTAAACTTACCCTATAAATATGACTCAATTTTGCCAATTCTAACAAACCATAAAATCAAACACAAACACATTTCGGAAATCTCTAAAAAAACCTCATTTCTCCCCAATAAAATATACAAACAAACACTTTTTCGAAAATGAATTACAACTATGGTTATGACAACAACCAATGGAATAACAACAACAATGCGAATTCATCCAGTGGCTCAAACGATGAGCTAACTGATTATTCGGAGCACTTTGAAGTTGATGAATTGACTTGGGAAACAAGGGATGAAATGCTTGCTGATCTTGCTGATGTGGCTGGAAATTGGGGTTTCATCCTTACGATTCGTAGGTCTGGAGGGGGTGATGGGAGCAGAACACCGTATGTTGATATTGTGTGTGATAAATCGGGGGTTTATGAAAAAAAGAAACCATCTTCCGTAAAATCAGGTACAAAGAAAAAAGACTGTCCATTTTTCATTAAAGGTTACGTAGTTAATGGTGAATGGATGTGTCACGTAGAAAATGGACAACATAACCACCCACCTCCAACTTACCTCCAAGGTCAAGCACGACGTGCTCGTTTAACCCAAGATGAAAAAGAAATTGTTAAAACTTTAAGGCAAAATAGTTTTAAAGTTGGTGCAATATTAGAGGCCATTAAAAATAGAAATCCTGACAATGTATCAAACACTAAAACGATACATAATTTTTTGGCCGGACTGAAATTTAAAGAACGAGATGGTAGAAACCCGACACAGGAACTTTTTAATTTGTTGGATAGACATCGCTACACATTCTACTATAATATGAACCCATCAACCCATTGCCTTGAGAACTTGTTTTTTGCACACCCCGATTCTATAAGGATGTTCAAAGCTTTTCCTGATGTCTTGTTAATGGATTGTACATATAGGACAAACCGTTTTAATATGTCATTTCTAGAAGTCGTAGGAATGACATCAACGAACCAAACATATTGTTTAGGTTTTGTTTTCATGAGTGACGAGACACAAGAAAGTTATATATGGGCATTGGAAAAATTTAAAGTTACATTGGAGGGGTGTATACTACCTAGGGTGTTTGTAACCGACAGGGAAATGGCCTTATCAAATGCTTTATCCGTTGTTTTTCCCGACTCTCATCATATTTTGTGCACTTTTCATATTGCAAAAAATGTTTTGAAAAACTGCCGTAAAAAGATCCCTGACGAGGAGTGGCAAACGTTTCTAGATGATTGGGGTTTATTGGTTGATTCTGAGTCGATAGAGGAGTACAATTATAACCGAACTAATTTCAATACCTCTTACAAATCGTACCCTGCTGTGATTAAGTATGTAGACAAGCTTTTAAATGATTATGCTGAAAAGTTTGTTGCATGCTATACCAACCACACAACACATCTAGGTAACAGAACTAGCAATCGAGCCGAACAACAACATGCTAAGCTGAAAAGATCCTTTTCCACAAATACTGGCATGCTTGAAACTGTTTGGGTAGAGGTGAATAGAATTCTAGAAAAACAGTTTGAGGATATTAAGACGAAGTTGGATAAATGCAAGTCTTATTTTCCACATTCTGAAAAAACGCCTCTATTTATAAATCTTAGGTCGTATATCACACACTATGCCTTTGATTTATTATTCCAAGAACACAAAAAATGTAGTGGCCAGGCTGATGAGAATTGTTCTTGCGGTTTTAAATTGTCTCACGGTTTACCTTGTCATCATATTATGAGTGAACATATTTTATTCGGGAAGCCTCTTCCTCTAGAATATATTCATCCATTATGGAAAAAATTAGACGTAATTGATGATAATGGGAACACCGATGATTATGGGGTAGAGGGTGATCTAGAAGAGTTTAAAAGTGTTTACGCTAGCAAAACGAATGTTGAAAAACGGCGTATGAAAACACAACTCCGAGAGATAACCGTACCAGCCAGAACATCCGTCAGTGACCCCGAAGTGAGAGCAAATAGGGGGAGACCTAGAAAAGGCGACAAATCTAGTAAGAGGGATAAGTCGGGATGGGACTATGTGGAGGAACAGAGTGCTGGTGCTAGTAGGGACAAGGGCAAAGGCAAGGCCGATGAAACACCGGAGGTAAGGGTAAACCCAACTAGGAGGCCGCGAAACCAGAACCCTAAACCCACCCCCAATAGGCCAACCTTCCTGTACAGTGACCAAATATGGGTCATGTTACATAGTTACATCGAAACGGTTTATGATGTGCGTGGGGATGGTAACTGTGGGTTCCGGGTACTTGCAAATGCGACGGGTAAACAGAATGGGGAAGATGATTGGTACGCGATAAGATGTGAATTGTTTCAAGAGCTGCAGCAAATGAAAGGTGTTTATTATGAGCTGTTTGAGAATCTTGACTTTGAAGCTTACCGGTATGATTACATTTTATCAAGTTTAAATTTTTATCATCCTACAAATCCCGCACCTATTGACAAATGGATGAGATTTCCGTCTTATGGGTTTTTAATTGCTTCTCATTACAATATGCCAATTGTATTGTTGTCCTTATGGGAAAATCAAAATGGAGGGGTAAACCTGTGGCACTCTACGTTTTTACCGCTTTATACTGGTCCGCCTCAGGGAACGACATATTACATCCCGACTGTAATGGTGTTCGTCAACAGTTGTCACTATGCTCAGGTTATTCCTAAAGAAGGAACCTTCCCAATGCCAGGAATTATAGCACGGTGGGAACAAACACGCACTGAGGCAGCTGCGCCATGGAAGGAAATTTTTCGACCAAATTTCAAATTATATATGGCGTTGGAAAAGCAATCGGGAAAGAAAAAAGCAAATGAAGAACCTATAGACCTAAGTCCATAATCGGTTTTTTATTTTTAATTTTATGTAAATTACTATTTTTTCCAATTTGTTGTAAATTTATATGATGTAAACAAATGTTTAATAAATTCGTTTTATGAAATTTAGTTCATGTAATTTAGTTCATGTTTGCATATTGGGTTAATTTATTTTATGAAATTTATATAATTTATGATTGTTTCATTCAAGAAAATTGTCGATTGACACCAAATTGACGACTTAGTTATGTTTCATATTGCGTTATACAAGTGTTAAAAACAAAAAAAAAAACTTCACAAAAATTGACGATTTAGTTAATCATTCAATAAATATCAACTTATACACTTAAATATAACATGAACAAAAAACATAAAATTTATCAAATCAATTTTTTTTGTGTAAATTTGTGTAAATTTTGTGTTTTTTTTGAGAGATTGTTAGAATATTGGTAATTTATTTTATGTATAATTTTAAAAAGAAGGCATTTAGTTTTTTTATTAAAAAAAAATCATGTTTAATTTGAAAAAAATATTCAGTATTTTAATTTTAATTATTAGAATTTTAATTTATGTAAAAAGAGTAATTTACATAAAATTAAAAATAAAAAACTGATTATTGACTCCAAATTGACGACTTAATTAATGTTTCATATTGCGTTATACAAGTGTTTAAAACCAAACAAAAAAACTTCTCAAAAATTGACAATTTAGTTAATCATTCAATAAATATAAAATTATACAATTGACAAAAATATAACATGAACCAAAATTGTAAAATTTATCAAAACAACTTTTTTTTGGTAAATTTTGTGTAAATTTTGAGAGTTTGTTAGAATATTGGTAATTTATTTTATGTAAAATTTTAAAACTAAGGCATTTTGTTTTTTAATTTGAAAAAAACAAAAAAATATCAACTTATACACTTGAAAAAAATATCAAATTATACACTTGAAAAAAATATCAACTTATACACTTGAAAAAAATATCAAATTTTAAAAATAAGGCATTTTTATGTAAAAAAAAAAACATATTTAATTTGAAAAAATTATTCAGTATTTTAATTTTAATTCTCAGATTTTTATTTTTTATTTTTAAAGCAAAAAACCTGAAAAAGGCTGTAAACCGTAGATTAAATCTACGGTCTACAGTCATTGACTGTAAACCGTAGATTAAATCTACGGTCTACAGTCAATGACTGTAGACCGTAGATTTAATCTACGGTCTGAGAGTGAATCCAGAAATATTGTAGTACAATGAGTGCACCTCTATTACATTATTATGATGAAATTAAATGCTATGGGTACTTTTTCATACTTCATTTTCTTTTCCTTAAGAAAAATTATGATTTGATTAATAAAAAACTAACTTTCTAATATAATAAAACCCAAATAAAAATATATAATCGTAGTTGAGACTATTTTAAACTTAAATATTAATTAAAATAAAATTGGTGATTCACACTAAAAACGCAAATAAAAATATATAGAACCCTAGTCGAGACTACTATAAACTTAAATATTAATTAAAATAAATTTGGTGATTTACACTAAAAATTCAGATAAAAATATAAAACCATAGTCGGGAAAAACTTAAATACTAATTAAAACAAAATTGATGATTCACAATAAAAACTCAAATAAAAATATATAACCCTATTTGGGTATACCCTAAACTTAAAAATATAAATTCACATATTAATACTAAAATTCACAAAGATTTTAAACTTCCAGCATAATTTCCAATATTTTTCTAATTTATGGCAAATTTTCAAGAGTCACGGAGCCCGAGCATAATCGCATTGGGTGACGTTGTTTAGACTCTTGACAGGGAGCTAACACATTTATAAAATATACAAGCACATATTACGCCTGCAAAATGATCGAACCGACAACCTCCTAAAATTTTCTACTACATCTTAGCATACAATTTATTAGTGTTATCATGTATTATTGAGGACTCTTATATAACTTCTAAATAACAAAGCCTTCGTTTGCCCAAAAATAAATTATGTATAAAAGCGATGTCAAATGCCATGTACTCTCACGTTAAGAAGTAGAAGTACGTAAACAAGTATGCTAACCTTCTAACATGCATACATGGGGGATCGCTTCATTTGTGTGTATCACTCCAATTTTTTTACGTGGTCAATTTATTCAATAAATGTGTATATTCTAGCTAATTAAAATAATATACAGCCTCATATAAACGTATGATAATTGGTACACTCATACACACTGCATAATGCATGTGTTTACCTTAAAAGTGCATGATAAACATTTACATGCATTATAAGCAAAAGGATTTGCTAAGTTTTCCAATTCAACAAGGATCGCACACTACCATAACTCTAATACACAAATTAGTAAGTATAATTTTCCTTATAAAAAAATTCCTTTTATGAAAAATTCCTTATATTGGCAATTTCATAAAAGGAATTTTTCCCTTTTTGGGACTGCACAAAAAAAAAGACTTCAAACGTAACTTTCAATGCTACCATGTCAATTCAACACTATCGTCCATAGAATTATTGCCACCTTTGCAATCCTTTCACTTGATTAGGGTAACCATACTTGATATTAATACCACAAGAAAGATGCATAGACTTTATGGTAGCATTTATTTAATCTCTACTCTGACTAATGAAAATATCTACAATGTGACACAAGGCTGATGGAAGTATTAACCAATAATAAGTCATCATAAAAAAAAAATTATCAGTTTACCATCAGATGTACATGTTGCTAAACTGAGTGTCGCTAAATTTAGAAAAAATTTAATAAGAAAAACTGTGGCTAAAGTTAGCGACACTCGGTTTATATACCATCAGTTTAACAACAGAGCGTCTGATAGTAAACTGACATAATTTTATAGTGAGTAAAGTGGACCGATGAAGTCAAAGACTAAACTTATGGACCCTGGTGATATCGACCCTCGGTCTCTCCGTCCCTCCTAAGTTGTATTCAATCTCTAATTCCTGAAGTACTTAATACGCGGACTACTTTGGTTACAGTTGTGGATTTTTAATAACCAAACATTTGATTCTCAAACAAAAAAAAACCTACCTAAAACGAACTTAAAGGCCAAAAGATCGAGTTGATCATAAATTAATCTAAACAAACAGATTGTCAGAAAACAAATAATACATTTTGATTAATTTCTACACGTTACATTCATATTTCATATAGGTTAATGTGTCAATAACAAACTAGAGGAGAATACAGTTAAGGCGCAGTTACACCTGTATATAGTAAGTCATGCAACTTGAGATACTGTACGTACTATATTTAACACATTATATTTTCGTTCATTATCATTTTATTTAAGATAATGAACGAAATTGAACAAAACTCTTAATAAAACGAATATGAAATTTTTCACCAAATTTTGACCTCATCCTCACCCTTACCTATCTAAGATACATTATTAGTAGTTCCTAGCCTTTTCTCATTACATCCTAGTTGACTTAAACACATAGTAGTAAGGTGGGTCATATAAACATTCTCACCTATAAACCCTATCATGTATAACCACTAAGATCCAATATATGTTACCCCCAATATATGAGAGTTGTTGATTTTTGAAATAATCAAAAATAAAAACTACTTAGTCATAATGTAGCCTGTAATTTTTATAGATCAAATTATAAATAAAACAAAGGCTCAAAACGAACTTCACTGCAGAATTTTCACAATATCAACAGAATGTGCAATCCAGCAGATGCCCAATCTCCATCCTCTATCGAAAAAGGAAAGGAATTGAGACTAGCTTGAAATATTTATGTGGTCAAGACTAAACTATCTAAATTCAAGCATGGGTTCAATAAGATGCTTTCAAAACAAAACTGAATTCTCTGCTTTGTACACATATGTTTGGATATTAAAATATCTAAAATTGAGCTCCCAACCAAATTTTTAAATGCTAAGGGATTCATGACCTTGACTTGTGGTTTAATTTATGTTGTAAAGCTACTATTTTGTTTCTTTTATTTTACGACTTAGTAGTGTACTCGGAAAAGTTGATGTACATTGCCAAACTTCTGATTTTTAGTAGACGCGTTTGAGAGATTAACTATTGACTTTTGCTTGCAAGTTGTCCCCTTTGTTTCTTTATATATTTTCACTTTCCAAAAAATACATTAATTAGCACAAGATATATTAGAAGTATCATTTTGCCTAACTGTTACTGAAATAGTGACACTCAATATTATACATTGCCAAACTTCTGAATTTTAGTAGACGATTGAGAAATTAGCTAGTGACTTTTGGTAGCAAGTTGTCCCCTTTGTTTCTTTATATATTTTCACTTTCCAAAAAATATATTAGCAACATGGTATATTAGAAGTATCATTTTGTTTAACTGTTGTTGAAATTGAGCGATACTCGATCTACTAAAAGAAATTTAAAAAAAAAGGCAATTGTTATCATAACATTTTCTTGTAGTAATTTAATCTCTAAATTAATGGAACAATACATATAACTTTGTCGCTGCACAAATTACGGTCTCGTGTGACCGCAATTATTTTTAGCTTTAAAAGGGAAAATTGAAGCGAGATAATTAGTTTAGCTTATCTCTAAATTTAGGATTTCTCTTATAGGGTGTGTATGAACGGCCTCTCTCTAAAAAGTGTGTCTAATTAATTTATAATGATGAGCGTCGGGTCTAATTAATTTATAAAAAAGTGTGTATATGGACTAAATACTACAGTACGTACAATGAAAAGTTGTCACCAGTCCAACGTAATGATGATCAAATATTCTCGATTCTAGTTTTAAGGTTTATTAATTTTACAAGTCCTATATTTATTTTTAATAAAATTGGCGGTTTTTCCGTCGTTTATTTTTGAAAAAATAATATTCTTCCTCTAGTCCTCTGTATAATTCGATTACGGTTCCCAAACGTTGCTAGTAGTTGACAAATTCTTAGATGCGTTTTGTAGACCAAATGAGCATAGTTTATTTGTTGTTCAAAATTCAAAGTTGCTATCATGTACAGTTTTCATCAAGATAGTGTTTATTTAATTATTATAATAAGGAAAGTGAAAAACAATATGGTGCATGGACTTTGACTTTGATTCACATGGATAATTTGCCTACTTTTAAATCCCAAGGTGGGTATTTTCAGGTGCGCAATTCCATTTACAGAGTATAGTCGGTGGAAATTAATAGCCGCATGTTGCATATGCTTAAAGGAAATAGTTACTATAAAAAATTGAATAATTTACAAATTTCGATGAAGGCGTAAAAGTAGGGGGATGCAAATTTAATATAATAGCTGTTGCATATGCTTAAAGGAAATAGTTACTATAAAAAATTGAATAATTTACAAATTTCGATGAAGGCGTAAAAGTAGGGGGATGCAAATTTAATATAATAGCTGTAGATATGTTTATATTAATATAATAGACGTAGGTTATGTTTATGTTAATTTTTTAAAAATAAAATAAAAATGATTAAGTGTATGAAAATATATCATGCAGTGACCAGTGACATAAATTTCTTTTCATGCTGGGAGATTGATTTCCTTTAAAGAAAAATTACTCACTGAAGATCTGTTACGATAATGACTAGAGGTGATATCGGTTTGATACCAAACTTTTTGAGTACATACCGATATCGTACCAAACTAGTTTGCTTTGAGAATTTTTATACCATTACCGAACCAAAAAATTCGGTATACCGAACTTCGGTATACCAAACTATTCGGTTGGTTCGGTTCGGTTTCGGTTTTATACCAAACTTTAGAGTTTACAAGTGATGATAGAAAAATGGTACGCTTTAAAAAAAAAATATAGTATAAAGTTTTAAAAATAGTAGATTAAAAATATATATTTATATTATTGTTACTTTTCTGTTTTCTTTGCATAAAAGAGTAAACACTAGTAGACATTTCTAATAAAATTTATAAATAAATAGAAATATTATAAGTATTCACTCGAGAAAATAATATAAGTATATTATAACAACGTTAATAATTAAGTGTATATAATTGTTTTATTTTATTTATCTATATAGTATATTTTAATATTTCGGTTTGAATCGGTACCATACCGAACTTACCAAACGAATACCGAAACCGAACCGACATTCAAAGATCGGTTCGGTTGTACCGTACCGTAATGTCGGTATAACAAACTTTTGGTACCGACTTGATTGGTTCGGCTCGAAAAACGATCGGTTGATACAAGTCGATAAAAAATGTCACCCCTAATAATGACCCGATAAAAGTGAAATTACACTCATCGGTAATAGTTGGTTCGAATTTGTGCTTAACTCGCTCTTTAATTATTTCTTTATGGAAAATAAAAAAAAATTCAGATCTTCTACTATATTTTGATTCTTCATAATGGCGTTTGAAGGAAATATATCAAAAGCTAGAGTTTATTAAATTATGATGTGTTAGTAAAAATGTACTTTCACGAAGATATTATGGAATCCATGTATATTCAGTTATCATTTTAAAAAATGTGTATATTAGTTATCAGTTTAGATTGTGAGTTAGTCCCATGGAAGATAAATTATTAAGAGCTGCAAATGAGTTTTAAGTTCGTTTGGTTTGATAAATGAGCCTTAAAATCTTATTCAGACACTTGTTTATACACGAGTTCGAACCGAGCTTCTTGATGAGCCCATACGAATACGTTTTCAGAATTGTTTAACATCGTTTCGTTATATATATTATTTACTCAGCTAAATTTATGCTAAGCTAACTAGTGATACAAATAAAATTTGTGAGTTTTAATATAAACTGATTTAGTTTTAAAGAAATAAATTTATTGTATAAAATGAAGAGTATTTATATAATCATATATCAACATTATCTCTTGTAATTTTTACATATATATATAAACATGAATATATATATGAAAAATATATATTAAAATAATTAAACAAGTACAAGCCTCAACATGAGCCTCGTAATTAGTTCATGTTCGATTTATTTGTAAATAAACAAACATGAGCTGAGAATTTAACGAGCCGAACATGAGCTTGTTCATGAATGACTTCGTTCATTTTGTTAGAAAAAATCTATGTTTACATGGTTTTTCAGAATTGGTCATGAGTCCAAAAATTTGGTCAAATTCTATGCGACGAATCTAAATTTTAGACACCATACTCAAATCATTTGAGTAGATTGTGTGACGAGCTTAGAAATGGTATATCGCATGACCTATTCGGTGAATGAGTGTGAATGGAATTTGAGTTCGAAGTTAAACCATGAAGAGATGATAAATCTTGGATGTTGGAAAGAGTGGGAAAAAAATGGGTGGCAAAGTCATCCAAATGTTTATCCCACATCAAAGGGGAAAAATCCATTTTCAATGGTTTATATACACACCCACCACTTGTGAGTGGTAAAATGTGTAAACTCATAAGTGTGTGTAGAAAAGAGCACTACACACGCGCGTTCTCGTTCGGGTTCGGACACGGGTCTCAGACGTTGGGTCTTGGGGAATGTTCCGGTTCTGTTTCTGACTCCAAGAAAGTCAGAGAGTTTTGAATAATCACAAAACAGTCCATAAATTTCCAGCAAACTTGTAATTGGTGCAATTAATGAGGATAATTACACGATTAATTTCATCAATTTCGATTGCTGAATTAAGTGACCCATTTATGGCTGAAATTTTAGCCCAGTCTATAAATAGACAGCCTCTCCCCCACTCTCACAAGAATATTTTTTGCATTCCGAAATACTCTGCATACATAGCATTTAGAAAGAGAGAGAAGCAACCACCAACAGTCCGACCTTGATTCGTCGCCAGTTTTTGACGAGTAATCTGAGACATTGTAACTTGATAACGAAGCGCCAACGCGAGCAGAAACCTTAAGGTGGTTGGACGAATATCGGTTAATGGCAGACTGTTTAATAATCGTCTCGTCTTTTTTCTTTTCTTTTCTTTTCATTTCAGCAATTACTTTCTGTCATTTCATTTCAGTAATTTTAATTCAGTAATTTCATTTATGTATTTTAATTTTCTGTATCTAGATGTAGTATTTCAATTATGTCTTTCCATTTCTGTAATTTATTTAAAGTAATGTTTCTATTTCTGTAATTTAATATAGTTTTATTTCAGTCATGTAATTTCTTTTTCCAATCAGAACAGTACGGCTGTTAAGTTTCTACTTTCCAGTCTGACAGTTTCTGTTTATTACAATTCAGTTCGTCAGATTATTAATTAATAATAATCGGATTAACAGTTTGTTTTAATTACTTATCAGACCAGACAGTTTGTTATCTGTAACTTTAGTACCCATTCTGAATTAATAAAAAGTTAAACTGTTTGTTATTTATTCTTATCAGTACTTCTATTATTTATTTATTATTATTTCACATACAAATCAACACATTTTCATACCGATTAAAAGTTATTTGATTAATTAATCTACTTTATTAATGTCTGAACGTACTTTGAATTTTTGAGAGTTGTTAACTAGCTTGTTATCATTTCTATCCTTTCTTAGTACGTTTCTATCATTTAACGGTAAGATGAAAGGTTACAAAAAATGTTAGTACTATACAGTATTTTAAAAAATTGAAACAATAAAATGGAACTTGCTACTGTAAATAGGGGAGAACGACAAAAAGAACTTTACAAACTAGTGTTTATCTTACTCTGGCTTATAAAGATAACTCTTGGGAAGAGTTTCTTTAACGAATCGATCCGCCTAGGAATGGCACAATCCTTATTTATATCGTTCGACTGCCAAAGAAAAGGTACAAACAGCTTAGAAATTTAGAATGTCTACTAGGTAGACTTGAAATTCTCAAGTACCTCTCCTCACTTATATGGTTCGACTGTCTTTCTATATTAACATAGTAAATTTGCCTCTCCTCACTTGTATCTTTCGACTGTCTTTCTATATTAACACAGTAAATTTGGTTCTTAATATAATGAGATACAGGCCAGGCCAAGTGTTTACATCAAAAGTTTATAAAACAGAAACAGTTTGGTAGTACCCTCCCTTTTAAAAAGCGCATTAAAGCGCTAAAAGCATGATAAACCGCTTTACGAAAAGAAAATGTCTATGATTTTTCTCATTTTGGCTGGTAAAGCGCTAGCTTTTATCACGTTTTTTTGCGTATTTTCAAAACTTGTAGTTTTTTTTTAATATTATTTATCCAAAAAACTACGAAACGACGCTGATTTAGGGTTAGTAATTTTATGAAAAATATAATTTCAACCGAATTTTACCACCTGTGCTAGTGATACTTAATCACTCATTTTTATAAATTATAACATTTGAAAGTTTGACGTACTAAAAGGCTTATATCCATTTGTTTTTTTTTTCTATTTATGAAATATTTCAATTTTCTTATTTAGAAAATCGTAAAATGATATTTTCAAAATATATATTAAACATATATATTCTTTTAGATATTTCTATTATATATATTTTTATACTATAAAAAGTTTACGTTTCACGCCGTAAAAGTATGCTTTGAATGTATCTCTCATAAAATAGATTTGATCCCCTTAACACTTTTTAAAGTAATTGGAGAACCTATCCTCTTGCTATCATTCTCAATTCACATTGATTGTCACATATTTATTTTTTTGGGTCATTGAGTGCCAAATCAAACACCAAGTGTAAGTTTCATTCTCTTTAGCCTTTAGGCCCAAAGTTCAAACTAGATTGTCTAAATTCTTAACAGGCCTAACATATACATTTGAGCCTTCTTAATTTAATTCAATGAAGTAGGGCTGGGTAAAAAACCAGAAAAACCGAACCGAACCGATAACCGAACCGAAAAAACCCGAAAAAGACCGAAACCGAAAAACCGAAAAAAATTCGGGTCGGTTTCGGTTTTCAGTAAAACCGAACCGAGAAAGACCGAAACCGAAAATGACCGAAAAAACCCGAAAAAACCCGGAAAAAACCGAAAAATAAAAAATAAAACCGAAAAATAACCGAAAAAACCCGAAACTGGACCGAAAAAACCGGTCCGGTTCGGTCCAAAAAATAAAAAAACCGAAACCGAAAAAAACCGAACCGAAAAATATGCTCGGTTTCGGTTTCGGTTTTGCCAAAAACCGAACTGGACCGAACCGAACCCAGCCCTACAATGAAGTATTGTTTGAAGCTCTCTTCTTATACCTTTTTATTGAGTTCCAAGTTCTTAGGTCCAAACTATTTTCGATTACAATCCTTCGAAGAAGAAGGAGATGTGAGTATGGTAAAAGAGACTATGACACCACTCATATAAAAATAAAATAACTATCTTTTACCATTTATTATGGAAAAAATTACCGATTTTAGACTTTTAACAGTCTCATAATCACGAAAAGAATAACTCAAGTTCCGCCACCGAGTCCTTCTCACAACCAAAGAGATTGAAAAGGTGTAAAATTGTTCCAAATGGAACAAACTGATATAGATAGATTAATATGTTGGTTTGAAACTAGTTTAAGTTAATGTCATTCACACCACCCATAAAGAGATTGAAATTCCCTCAAATTTCCCAAAACAAACTAAATTGGCAAAAATAGATTCTCCACCAAATAACAAACTTTTGTGTAAAGGTGAGTTATTATTATGAGATAGTATGCTCCTGTGGATCGCCCTACTGTGAGAAAATCACCACAATATATAGATAATTGAGCCCAAGGAAGACGTTCATAGCAGACTTACATGCAGTACCGTTTTCAGCATTTTTTAGGCCCAAAACAAATATCGATAAGGGGCCTTTAAATTAAGGATTTAAAATTAAGGATTTCCCGTCTTTTATTTAGTGTAATAAAGTGCAAGTTAAATTAACTTAAAAATTAACAGGTGAGAAGCGCTTTGTATTTTAATGGTTGAAAAATGTCATAAAATAAGGGTTTCTTCCCGTTGTAAACTAGATGAACTTTTGTTACAAATTTTATTGTATGCAATATTTAAAACAAACTGCAAAGGGACATTTAATAACCTACTGTAATAATTTCCATTGATAAAATAAAATGTTGCACTAAATATGTCAATTTCTACAAACCGACAACTATACAATGTCAATTCTAACCATTTGGGAACTAATTTTATTTTTTATTTTTTATATAGCAATAATTAAGACCAAACGAAATTAAATTATGAGGATCAAATTGATATTGCAGCATTTACAACATTAAGCCATGCGGTTCACTTTTATTTTCTTTATATTCCTTTATATGAGTTTATTTATTTGTTTATTTGTTATACATGTATGTATATAAATATAATTACCATATATATGGAAAAAAAATTGTAGACCCCATCAAATTGGTGGCCCCAATCTTATGCTTATCAAATTGGGCTATAGAACCGCTTATGCTCACATGCAAATGTCACATCAGGACACAACTTCTGAAATTCAAGATAAATTAAAAACAGAACGATAAGTGCATCAAAGACTAATGGGAAATCATAAGTGAAATTTTGTGTCAGTGTTGTATGAAACTACAACACCGACACAAATTTTCACACGGTAGCTAAACTCTCATTTTCTACACAACATTGGCATGGTTTTTGCCTTATCTGGGCCTCCATTCGCTTCTTGCTTTCATAATCACTGGGCCATCTTCAAGTTTAAGCAAATGAAAACATTCTGATTCGAAAGGATCTCCGGAGCCAACTCCTCCTATGTTGTCAGATACCGTCGTCAGTGATTTCAACACATTATCCTTGTGGCATTCCCTTATGTACTCCATTGTGAGGCGAGAAAGCTCGTGCTCCTCTAAAAGTAACCTAGGTACACTCTGAAAATAAACGAAAAATATGTTGTGAAAAAATTCAATTATGTTTAAAAAGATTATATATGAGTAAAATTAGTCTGTTAGAGTAAACGCATGACAGGCATGTTTGATTAAATGCAATTGCTAAATTGTTTGCACCGGCTTTTATGTTGTTAATGAAATTTAGAGTTTTGAAGTAGTTTCAAACTACAAGGAGAGAAGAAAATAGTATTTGCAAAAAGGTTACAGTAAGACAATAATCAAGGAACGTTTGTCATTCATCAAATTTATATACTAGTATGAAGAAAAAAATGTCAAGGAACTACCTCAAGAATCCATCCAATGTATTTGGCATAGTTAACATTCTGATTAAAGTCTAAATCTCCACGTCTTGGCTGTCCAGTCACAAAAAAAAAATGTATTAGTTGCTCACTTAACAATTAATTAGAATTAGCTTTTCCTGAGCAATTTGGCATAATCAATACCCTTAAATCAGGACAAATATAACCAGCTGTTGCTTCGTCGAGTTTTGGAACTTTCTTGTTATCATCTTGAACAATCGGAGGTACATCTATCAGATAAGAGCCCAGTTCCGCTCGTACTTCTTCTGGAATTCTACCTACTTTTCGTGTTTTCGTATTCATAGTAACCCATACACTGCATATTGAAGTGAGATTGTTATTAACTGCATTTCAGATCAAGAAATTTCTTTATTTGGAATTGTTCAATTGAGCCCTCGAATGCGTAAAGGTTAAGTTATTAAAGGAAAACAACTCACAAAAAGCAGAGCTTTAATTTATTATCCTTCTTTAGTTTCAAAAATAAATAATAATTATCCTCCTTTGTAGTAATACCAATATTATCAATCGAATTCATTTTCAATTTCACGCCACTGATCAGATATATTACCGGTGGGAGAGAAGGACACGTCACCGGAGTTTGATTATCTGTTCAAGCTGTTGTTGATTGGAGATTCTGGTATCGGAAAGAGTTGCCTTTTATTCAGCTTCACCTCTAACACCTTCGAAGATCTATCTCCCACCATTGTGGTGGATTTCAAAGTAAAATATGTTGACATTGGTGGGAAAAAACTAAAGCTTACTATTTGGGACACAGCTGGCCAGGAAAGATTCAGGACTCTTACTATAGAGGAGCCTATGATGTAACAAGGAGAAATACATTTATGAATATCTCTGACATTTGGGCTAAAGAAATCGACTTGTATTAAACCAACCAGAACTGCATTAGGATGCTTGTTGGTAATAAAGTTGATAAGGAAAGTGAGAGGGTCGTCACGAAAAAAGAAGGGATTGATTTTGCTAGGGAGTACGGTTGCCTTTTCATCGAATGTAGTGCAAAAACACGGGCCAATGTTGAGCAATGCTTTGAGGAGCTTGTTTTGAAGATCTTGGAAACACCTAGTCTCATAGCTGAGGGCTCGTTTGGCATGAAAAGAACATTTTTAAGCAGAAGTCTCCCGAGTCAAACGCCTCAACCGGTGGTTGTTGTTGAAGCTTAACTGGATGCTAATTCGAAGTTTCATAGTACTCGGACATATTTTTTCTTTATATATTTTGTAATCTTAAATTGTCTACTATTTTCTAACAGATGCGTTGTGCGTACCTCTAATTTACTTTTAAATATCAAGTGTTATTTTAAAAAAAGAAAAGAAAAAAGAAGAAGGAATTGTTCAATTGACTTTAGACATGTATTGGGAAGAAAAATGATGAGAAAATTGCAAATGCATTAATGTAATACGAAAATAGTGCTGTATTGTACCTTGATGCTTTAACTAAAGTTTCTCCTGTTTTACGGTTGCGTATAATGGCATCGCGGCGCATACAATTTCCCCCTGCCACTGCACTCCAATTATCAACTTGCACGACTTCCTCGCTATAGAGAATATGGAAGGTAAAAAATGATATTTAGTGATCTGAGGTCTGAGTAGTTTCTTACTAAGAGGCTAAAGCCAACTACATCGCTATATATATGTGTGTATAGATTTTATTTTATTTTAAGAATGTTTTACTGCTTTGATTTACAGGGATGGAGGAAAATATTGGAAACATAAATCATTTTTAGTTTAAAGAAGTGGCAGTTTTAGTAAGTTCATAAACTTTGCCTTAGTATATGCTATGTATTTCATTAGTATATTGTCATTTGATTTTTAATTGCATGCATTAAATTACACAAATTTAGCATATAGATTTGGAATCCATATAAGACGAAATGATACCATTGTCATCCTACAAAATAAAGAGTAATAAATTAAGAGGCATATTCTTATTCTTTAACTTGTAAAAATGATCACTCGTATAATTGACCACCGGATGTGACCCTTACCAAGAGTATAATTACGTACAGTCTATTTGTCTTCTGTTTATTTTATTTTTCAGGGAAAGCAAGCCATACATAAACTACACCAACAAAGAACATAACAAAAGGGAGGTTTGCTGTTTTTTGTTTACGTGAAAATGAAATTAATAACATATGTATAATTTGTGCGTACAAGTTACAAAACTACTCCGTAATAAACAACAAAGAATATAACACAAAAGCGAGGTTTCCTGTTTTTTGTTTACCGGAAAATGAAATTAAATAACATGTGTATAATTTATGCGTACAAGTTACAAAACTTACCAAGAGGGATAACGATCAACCACAACTTGAACTTTAGTGGCTACCCAAACAAGGTCTCTTTTACGCATTTCAGGGGTTGAACCCATCATATCAACGTCGAGTCTAATACCCTTAACACTATTAATACCAGTTTCCTGTGTTTAAACGAGTAAGCCATTTTACGAGCTACCAAAGGCAGAGTTAAGCTAATGACAAAAGCTTGTGGCTAAATCATGCAACTTTTTGCTGACATATATTTAGTTTCAACAGAGAAGTTAGGCTATAGGTTTACGTTACAGGATTTAATTTAGTGAAAGTTGCGACTATGGCTAGCATTTCTCATCACAATTCACATCAATATAACCACAAAAATTAGTTTTGAGTTGGTGAATCATGATCGATAACTGAATATGTTAGTATAAGAAGTAAAAGCAAGCTCAGTACACTGTTAGAAGATGATCCGTCACTATAGTTATTATGTTTCATAATTTTAAAAAAGAAAATATTACACTTAAGTTTGGCGTTTGTCTGGTCGTTGTTGGTTTCATAAAAAAGAAAATATTACACTTAAGTTTAACTCTTCTTAAATAATTTTCTTGTTTGGCGCTAAAGGTTTTGCTTATGATGAGTATTCTCTGAAGCTTTTTCTCATTTTTCACTTCTATACTAGTGTTATTCATGTGTTTAGGTGGGTGTAGGGGTGGCCCTTTCAAGAATGAAAATGGTGATGCACCTGTTTGGTAGTTGCTCAGAAGTCACCTTTTAAAACCTATTGGTTTTTATAAAATTTCCTCCATTATTCTCAAATTATTCTCTACCATGAAGTTTGTTATTTCTCACCATAGATATATTTTTGTTAAATCAGCTTGTGGGGTTTTGTTTGCTAGTTTAAGCCATGTCTAAAAGCATGGTTGCTTTGTGATTTTGGTTGTCAAAATAACTCACTTTGGATCACATTTGATCCCGGTACGAAGTGGGAGTTATAAGTTTAGTGGGTATAATGAGAAAGAGGAGATTTGAGCTCATTTTCTTTCGCTTCTAGGTTTTTATGATCATAGCTTTTATTAGCAAAAAAAATACTCATTATGCAACTATAGGTCTCTTTGTGGTGAGATTTTCTATTTTTCTTTTCGGACTTATTATTATGGCCATTATGGGGGTCTTGGTCCATAAAAAACATCTTATGTTAATAAAGTCGAGCCGTTTGCATTAAAAAAAATATATTACAGAACAAAACCAAAGTCATAATACTTACGGAAAAAAACCCAAAGTCATAACTGTTGTCATACCTGCAAAAGATACATTAGTGTCTCCAACGAGATTTTTCCAGTAGCCCCAATTTCATATGCCCTAACCATGTAGTTTTGCCGAAAAATGGCAGAATTAGGGAGGTAGACTCCCGAGCCAAAGTCTTTACCGACAGTATTTTCCAAAGGGTGCTTTGCCCTCCTATCAAACGCCAAATATTGATCCTCCGGAAATAACATATTCGTTAAATGAGTATCACGGGTCTTGAATGTTATTTCGTTTGATGTGGCTTGCTTATTAGAATAACACTGAAGTCCTTTGATATTTCTAATATTGAGCCCTGGCAAACAAGTTGTCGAGATCCTAGAGACAGATTTTGGCCCCAGAGAACCCTTGAGAAAGAAAGTAGAGGCACTTGTCGTAGATGTCATGTTGTAAATAAACTACATAACAGCACAAGAATCAATATAAGTTGGTATCCTACTACATGTAAAACAGCTCCTATTAATATGCAAAAGAAGGTAAGTTGTTAAACTAAAATTTGCTTTACATGCATGACCAAATAAATAAAATCTACTCATCAAAATGGAGTAGCTAATATTAATAATACAGTGATTTGATTTACCAATTTGGTGTTGGAATTGTTGTGTATCAAAGCTTTGATTAAAAATCGTACATAGTATGATACATATATTGATGTACCCTATCTTTTATAATGTTGAAAGAGGTGAGAAACTGTTACTTCAACTACAAATGCTTAAACCGATAACATATACTGAAGGCGCCTAATCATCGTCAACAAATGGAAAACTTATGTTTAAACCAGACACTATGTTTTCTTTGAAAATGACTAATAATCAACATCATGTAAGCAGAATTTTGGAAATGGAAGATAAAAAAGACTTAACAAATGTAGGTAAATTCCATTACCGTGTCAAATCACACAAATTGAAAGAGAGTGCGAGAGAGAAAACGGAAGCGGGACTAGATGGAGATACAGGGAGAGAGAGATGAAGGGAGATAACAGGGAATTACTAAGGAACAGTCAGACTATATGACTGGTTCACAAACCGTTTACATAAAAATATATCAAATGGATAAAAAAATTAAATTTTGATTAATATTTAAATTTAGGGTAGTCCCCCATAAGGTTTTATATTTTTATTTAGGTTTTTAGTGTGTTGTACAATTTTTTTTAATTTATCAAATTCTAATTTGTTGAAAATAGAAAAAATAAATTAGTTATTGAAAAATATCATCTAACCATTCATTTTCTAATCTAACGGTAGTTAAGCTGACTGTACCGTAAATAGTCAAATAAGCTAACCGTTCTAAAGATGCACTCAGATAACATGCATTATCAAGTTATGGTATTTATACAGGGCAAATCATTTGATGGATCGGCACAAATCAGAATACTATGTCATATACTGTTTTATTCATCCGCGCTAGCTCAACCATTTCCCCAAACCTAATACATTTTATACCTTTTAAGTAACCGTTTACATTTACACAAAATTCCAGCTTGCTTATTAATTTTCTTATAATAACCCTATTTTTTTTTAATTTTTTATTATATTTTAATAATCATAACAATATTACAATCACAAAAATGTGAACCCTATGATAGTTTATTACTATTATACTCCCTCCGTCCCTAAACAAATATCACTTACGAAAATACATGCAACTTTGACCATCAAAATTTTCATATTAAAATTATCGAAATGAAAAAATTGAAAATTTCATCGTATACTTCTAATCATAAACTACGTGATTAACTTTTGAAATAATTTTTTCCGGAAATCTAAATATGAAAAAATTATCGGTCAAAATTATATGTATTTTCGTAGGGGACATTTGTTTAGAAACGTAGAAAGTATTAATCTAAGGAACGATATCAATTCCTTTAAAAAAAAAAGTCCAACTGACTTCTCATTTTGACTTATTCATAATCTTTCTGGCATTTAGGGTGACCATTCGCATACAAATTTCTATGAGAAGTTGTATTTACTTCCCTTATTCTTTTCCTTACTTATAGGTAGGCTGGGAAAAAAAAAAAAAAATCCTAAAACCCCAATTCGAACCGTGTATTGATCTGAAAACTTCAATGTTTTTTTCCGACCCCGACAAGGTTTGGGATCGGGTGGCAATTTTGATTTCATCGGGTGTTCCGGATCGACTTTTTAATTATTTATTTTATTTTATATAATATGATTTATTTTATTTTAATCCTAAAAATATAAATTAATCTATATCAAAATGTTAATAACATTCGTGTTAATAACATGTTTAGAAAAACATAAAAAATTATTATTTTTGAAATGAAAATTGTTAATAAAAATGACTGTCGTAAAATAAAAAAGATATGTCGGGAGATCCGGGATAAATCTATCCTGACCCTATGCGATTCCGACAATTTGAGTCACGAAATAGTCGGCTCCTGACTTTTGTCGGGTCGGGGTCGGAATTTTTTTCTTACTTCCAAAAATAATCAGATCGGGATACGGGTCAGGTCCTCACCCTAACCCCCTAACCCACCCCTACTTATAGGGGTAGAATGTGAATATAATACAATTTTTGATACCCATAAACATTTCATATGTGCAAAACCAGTAGTGGATATAAGATTTCGATATATGGCAGAGGCTAACTTTATAAGTGGACTTGAGGACTTATCCATTGCTAGTCTACTTCGAACTCTTTCACTAGAATTTCAAAGAAAAAAAGAGACACCAGAGCGATTCAAACTTCAAATTAAGCAACAAATTGCTACTCCAAACCAAGCACAAGCTTATAAGAGAAACACAAAACGTGCAAACTGAATTGCAACTTAAAACACTGTTATGCGTACAATAAACTTATCATAAAAATAACCATGTTTCAAAAAGGTATGCATCAGCTAGCCTAACACTTTCAGTAAGCTAATGTCCCTTAAAAACTAATTCCATAGCTTATGTTATTAGTGCAAAACTATCTAGAAGTTGTAAAGGGGAGGTATCGAATTTTATAAAACAATGCCAAGCAGCGCGTTCTCCAGAAATTGGAACCTGTTTGAGTACTTAAACACGCTTATTTCGGAACACAACATCAGGCATCGCAAGTCTTACATCAAAGCTTTCACCGTATACTACTAAAAAATAACATGATTCTATTCATTTTTCAACAAATAGATTATCACTATGGATATGAAAGAGATGTACAAAATTCTGTAAGAAGTATTATACTAGTGGTATTTTTTGTAATTACACATACTAGTGGTCTATAACAATTGCCTATGTCAACTATTCATATAGTCGGGACTGAGGTCAAGTGAAAAAATTTATAAGCGGGTGCAAAATAATTACTTGATTTTTTTTTTTAATAAAAACACATGACAAAAAATACGACAATTATGAGAGTGTCAGTAGTAGCCACCTCGCCCCCAAGAAATCGCAAGACTCTATCGTGGAGAAATGGAAGAATGGCTTTGACCCATCTTTCTTTGAAGCTAGATCTCTTTTGTAATAATTCTCAATGATTATCAGTTGGATTAGGATATACTGTATATGTTAATTGTGAGGGCATAGATGTGTAGACCAATATTTTTTTGGTGTGTCTAATATATCTAAATTTCAAATTCGTGCTCCTTAAAACTCTTTATCTGAAATAGGGGCGTGTCAGATATATTACTGG
Organism: Primula veris; assembly: GCA_963682055.1. Lineage (NCBI taxonomy): Eukaryota > Viridiplantae > Streptophyta > Magnoliopsida > Ericales > Primulaceae > Primula > Primula veris. The sequence continues at coordinate 30,309,464 of OY821750.1, read as the reverse complement.
TATTGATGCTACTTTCATATGTCACTGATGTTAATTTGACATGAATTTTTTCCAATATATTTCTGATCAGTTTTTTATAGTATATCCAAGTAGCATATAGCATATCAGTAAATAACATATAACATATAACATATTTACATAGCATATATCACATATCAGTTTTTAAATTTTTGTACATATATAGAAATGAAAGTTATTTTTGTTGAATACGATATTATGTATATCTACAACATATATTTTCTTATGCAAGAATATATTATATAAATCTACATTAGATATTTCTTAAGAAAGTAAGATAATTGTATGGGTGGTTTAATTTCTTTCATCTATTTTTTTATTTCACTGTGCAATTAATCTTCCTTTAACGGAGATTTTTTTTTAGGGTTTAGACTTTAGGATTTATGATTTAGAAAAATCAATTTATTTTTTAAAGTTTATTGTCCAAACCGTAAGAGAGTTTAATTATTGCGTTTTTGTATTTTACATAATTAATTTTCTTTCAATTATGGATATAGTAATCTTAAATTGTAGATCAAATATTTTATTTTTATTGTAATATTTGGTTTATGACGTATTTTAGTAGAACGATATTATTGGATAATAGTATAAGTTTCAATTATTGTATTGCTGAAAAACCAATTCACTAACCTTACCATGCTTATTAATAGATTTAAGGTTAAGGAAGTTTTAATAATTAGATACTATCTATAAATAGAGTATATGATTATTTGACTCATGGATAACACTTAACCATTGCCCCATGTACTCTTGTTAGCCAAACCGTTGATATTTTGGTAAAAATATCTATCAAGTGAAAATGGAAAAGTCATGAACTATGTGCTAAATACAATACGTACAATGTACCTACTGAAAATGGAAAGTCATTAAGTATGTGCTAAATATATATAGTATGTACAGTGTAACTGCTTAAGTGTATTCTCATGATCTAGTTTGTTATTGACACATTGACTTGTATGAAATATGAATGTAACGTGTAGATTAATTTATGATCAACTCGATCTTTTTGCCTTTAAGTTCGTTTCAAGTAGGTGTTTCTTGGTTTGAGAATCAAATGTTTGGTTATTAAAAAAATCTACAAGAATACACCAATTAAAGTAGTTCGCGCATTAACTTAACGAATTTAGAAGGTTAATCTTATTCTCAGTTAATTATTATGAAATGATTACACTCACATGGAAGACAAGCAAGTAAGAAGAAACAATTTAGTCACTAGGGTCCATAAGTTTAATTAGTCTTGACCTCATCCGTTCATTTTAGTACTTATCGTTGATTAAATACATCCTACCATAAAGTATATGCACCTTTTTTTGTGGCATTAGTATTACCCTAATCAAGTGAAAGGATTGCAAAGCTGGCAATAATTCCCTTTATGAAGTGTTAAATTGACATGGTAGCAATATTTTGAAGTCGTTTTTTTGTGCAGTACCACAAAAGGGAAAATTTCCCTTTATGAATTGCCTATATAAAAACCCACAAAAGTTTGAAATGAGTGTTTGGCTTGATAGAAGAAAAAAAAAGTGTGAGAGAGAAAAGATAAATAAATTTTGGTGTGGATGATATGAAAATAGCCTCAAGGCATGGTTTTTATAGTATTTGCTACTTCTCTCTAGCAAGCCCATGAGAATAGCTACACCGAATATTTGCTAAATCATAGCCCTGATTTCTTGACAAAAGATACCTAAACACTTGAAATTCTTATAATCTAGTAACTCTTAGAGCAACAAATTAAAGTGTTAGGTTTTTATTCAACTTTAAATAAATAAACTTATCTTCTTCACAAAGTGAAATGCCCTATACCGTACAGAAATGGAAAGGACGCTCGCTAGGGTTTAAAAACTATAGTAATTAATTTAAGATATATAGGAGACATCAAGAAAATAAACAAAAAAAAAAGGATTGCCCTAATTTAGTAAAGCATACCTTTTTGAAGTAAGTGTTTGGCTTGAGAAAGAACAAAAAAAGTTTGAGAGAGAAAAGAGAAAGAGGTTTTGGTTTGGTTTGATATGAAAATGTCCTCGAGGCATGGTTTTTTATAGTATTTGCTGCTTCTCTATATTAATTACCCCATAATTAGTCATAGGAATAAGGCGAGAATAATATATTATATACCTATTTCACGTTTGACTAAGTTTGGTATTATAATATTTGATACTCCATTGAAATAGTATTCGACGGGCGAGACTAATTATAAAACAAGACAATCATTAAAAAAAAAATACTCAAATAACGACGGAATTAGTGACAGTATTTTTTGTTACGATCTTATTAGCGACGGTTTTTGTGACGGTTTTGTCAATTTGTGACAGATTTGTGACAGCTTTTTAAATTAGCGACAGGCTTGTGACAACTTTTAATTCTCACTAAATTAAACATTATTTTATAATAAACGTGTTATAATAATAATAATTAGACCGGGGAAACAAAACAACGATGCATACTCTAGCTATTTGCCTAGGTCAATAATACTTAATAAATACTTATGTCATATCTCGTTATGTAAATAATAATAACAATTACTCTTTCCGTTCCTAATTAATTATTCACTATAAAACTACGTATAATTTTAATCGGTCAATAATTTATATCAAAATTATCGTAATAATTTTTTAAAAAAGTTAATCATATAGTTTAAATATTAAATTATATAATTCAGTTTTAAAAATTTTCATATAATTTTAATATATGTTATAAAACGGTCTGCACGTAAAAATATAATTAACTGAAAACGTACGGAGCTATAAATACTTATGCATATTAGTGATCATTTATTGCGTCCCCTTTAGTCAAAATTTTATTTTGAATAACAAGCATTTGCATGCGCTTCAAGAGACATAATCTTGAACTAGTATATTTTTTTGACCCATATAAAATCTTTTTATGCAAATTTGTTTGTTATGTATTCATTTAAAAGAAAATTTTGGTTTGTTATGTAGGTTTGATGGTATTCTCATATTTGATGCAACTAAATCATCATTGTTTTTTAATGTACTGATGTAGTACTCATGATATTAATTAGGAAAAAAAAATGGTTCTTTTTGTTCCCAGTTTATCATTTCAATTTTTCTTAATTTGCTTCAAATTGAGAAAAAAATTGTCCTTCTGGACAGAAACACGTGGTATTTCGTGTGTACTGAAGAAAAAACACGGCATTTTTTTCTTCTTTTCGCAGCGCTTGAACAAAGTAATTAATATTCACTAATTATATTTTAGCTAGGCAAAACCTCTTTCCTTGATTTCCCCTTCTTTTTTTTTACCCATATATACTTATTTGTTTGATCAGATATTTGAAAAATAATCAGGAAGTCAATATATTTAATTAACTTCTAAAAGTTACTCAAAGTCTAAGTTAAACCGGTAACAAAACTTAACATGCATGATAAGTGTTGAAGGACCTTATTTGATATGTTTATATATTGATATACCAGTTAGAAGTTTTTTAATAGCTACTATTTGATTACACTGTATCTATTTGTAATTAGTTCAATAGTTAGTGGACTAAATACATCTGTCACTAGTCTGTTGGTCCAGCGTGTACATTCGTATATATATCTGTAAATACTCGCCAAAAGTTAGTTACAAAAATATAAAATTACAGTTTCTTTCTCTCTCTAGATTAGTTAGGTACAATGACGAATTTAACATGGTATCAGAGTTGTAAATAGACTATATATTCCGTTACGCTTTACAGCTATTATTGGTGAGATTAACCCCTATCTCATTATCTTTTTTGTTTCTTTTTGAAATCTTTATCTTAGCGATCTTTGTGGTCGACTTTATTTGCGATTTCTCTAAAAAATTGTGAGGTTATCGTTCGATAATTGTTGATATTCGTAGTTTGATTGAATAATCGGAGGATTATTTCATTTAGATTGGGTTATTTGAAGCTGATTTGACTATTTTCTTGATAAATTGTGAAATTAGGGTTTTTCTGTGAATTTGGGTTTTTCTGATCGATTAAAGGCTAGATATGGCGATAAACAGTGAAAATGATGGTGATGAGGAACAGATAAATTCTAGAATCTTACATATTGATATCTCTAATGATTCTTATTATATGAGCTCCCTAATAAAAATAATAGTGTAGGGCTAGTTAATCCAATATTTCTCATGAATTATTATCATTCATGGGAAATATCAATAGAAATAGCAGTTGGTGCGAAATCAAAACTAGGAATTTTGAAAGGAACTTTGGTTTGTCCACCTAAAAATGATGCTAAGTATAATGCATGGATTAGATGCAATTTGATAGTGGAGTCTTGGTTACTAAACTCAGTTAGTCAAAAAATAGCACAATTCATTTTATATGAAGAAACTGCAACAAAGATGTGGAAAATACTGAATAAAAGATTTTCTCAAAATATTAAGCCCAGAATTTATGAGGTATAACAGGCACTTCATGCTTTACTCCAAAATTTCTTAGTGTGAATATCTATTGCACTAAGCTTGAGGTGTTCTCATGACTAGGTTAAACAATGAAGAGTAAGTCTTGAAATCAAAATTTTCATATTTTAAATCCGTATTAATTAGTGACTGGATATATATGAAGCACTCTGAAAAGCTTGAAAATCATCAATACTCAATCCCAAATATGCTTTAAGGAGCCCTAGCCAATTATCGCAACGTATGTAAAAATAATAAGATTAATGATCATTCTTATAACACATTTAAATATCTCTATGACTAAATAAACTAATTTCAGACAAGTCAGAGTCATGACCAAATTTACGAAAAAAATATCAAAAAACTCATAATCCTATTTGCCAAAGTACGTAACGTCATTGGCTTTTTTGGCAATTGAATTTTTAATTTTTTTTTCTTTAGATTAACTAGAAATTGATCTTTAAAAACAAAATTTCACAAATAAAAAGTCAGTTTTTTTTTTATACCTTTTTGAGGCTTCTTTATTTAAAAAAAATAACAAATTATTATTTTAAATATTAAAATGTTGAGTTTTAAAAAGTATAAATTAAAAAAATGATTTTTTTTTTTTTTTTATAATTTAAAGTGAGTATTCTTTAGTAAACTATCAAGCCCTTTCTAATTGTTCTCGTTTAAGTACTCCTAGCACGTATAAGAGTAGTATTTTCACTTGTGGGGTATAAAAAATGACATTCTTAACATAAAAAATCTTATAGGCTATAATGTTCATACGATCCGAGTTAGATACTTTGGAGTTCATTTACAAATAAATTAAAATCTATTTCTTTTGTGATGAACTTGTTAACAAGATATATAACTCGCATAATTAAGTCTTAGACTGTTAGGACCAGATTTCTGGTCTAAATACTATTTGTTGTCTATTGGTTTGAACTAAATAATCCTACTTGTTTGTTAAGAACTTAAACAGGTGTTTGGTTTCAAGTAATGTTGCAACCTCAGTTACAACCAACTAAGACAGTGTTGTTGGTTTCAAGTAATGTTGCAACCTCAGTTACAACCAACTAAGACAGTGTTGTTGGTTTCAAGTAATGTTGCAACCTCAGTTGCAACCACAGTTCCAACCTGCTGTTCTGCAGAATTCTGTCTAGTTTTGTAAATCTGCATTACTATTATTTAATGTTAATTATATGTTTTAAAGTATGCAGGATATATTCTCATATGCTCTTAAATGTTTAGTTCGTTTATATTGAGAATATTAAAGTGGTAAGGAAAGATATTTCCTAAAAGATATACGGAGATTAGTTTATAAAGATATGTTTCCTTTAGATAGGTAAATTTATATCTCTATTCTTATGCAAATCTTTATCACTTATTTCAATCTTTGTTCCTTATCAAATTTAGTATGATACATTTAAGATTGAATGAAATATGGAGTTAATATTTCATATGTATATTTAAAGATGTTATCTCTAAAAGATATTATCTTATATGTTTCCTTGTTGTAGAAAAAGACTAACTCCTATTTCCAAGCTAGTTATTAAACAGGTATCAACTTATGAAGATTGGAGTCAATCTCACGCTGAAGAGTCTTGTGATACATGGAAAGATTGAAACCAATCAAAAGAGTCAAAACAATCATAAAAGATCTTGGAGCAAGAAGATTGTTTTTACTTATATAAATAGTTGATAACTTAGCTTGTAAAAGGTGTGTGTTCTAAATTATAAAGAACTCATTGTTGAGAGAATACACATTGAGCTTTAAAAGAAAACAATGGTGGGATGCCATTGATTTTTAAGTGATAGTTATAAAGTATGAGCAATATAGAGATAGGCAGAAAAATCTAGAGCGAGTCTGAGAGTTTTTCATTAAGACTTGAATCTTATATTGTAAGCTTTTATAATATCATAATCTGGGTAAGTGCCCCGGAGACGTAGCCTAGTTAGGTGAACTCCGTTGCTAAATGTGCGTGTGATTTATTTCAAGTACATTTAACTTTACTCAGTTATGTCCATTATTTTTACTTAGATTCCAACTGTGGTTACAACATCAGTTGGAACCTAACTGCAAAACTGCAACTAGAACAGCGGATAGGAATTTCAATTGGTATCAGAGAATCACACTAGACCTTACTTAGTGTGGATCCTGTGTTCTGGTAAAGATGGACTTAATGAGGGAAGGAAACGCATTCAACAAACCACCATTGCTTGAAGGAGGGGTTAACTATGGAGTGTGGAAAATAAGAATGAGATCTTTCATCAAACAACAAAATGAACAAGCATGGAAAACAGTGTTGTATGGTTGGGAGCTTCCAACTGCCATTGATGGTGAAGGTGAACTGGTTTATGTACCTGAAGACAGATGGTCTGCTGATGAGGACAGAAAATCAAGTGCAAACTCCACAGCAATAAACTTGATCTTTGCTGGTGTAACTCAGTGTGTTCAGGCATATCTCTCATTGTGAAACTGCCAAAGAGGCATGGGACATTTTACAAGTAACCTTTGAAGGAACTATTAAAGTTAAAGCTTTTAAACTCCAACAGTTAACCACTCAATTTGAAAACTTAAGAATGAAGGAAGATGAAACCATTGAACAGTTTAATGGTAGAATTTGTCATATTGCCCATCAAGCTGGAACTTTATGTGAAAAATACAGTGATACCAAACTTGTTAAGAAAACTCTAAGGTCACTCCCAGAAAGATTTGAGATTAAGGTTACTGCTATTGAAGAATCAACAGACTTAGATAATCTAAAACTTGAAGAACTTATAGGAAATCTAAGCACTCATGAGCTAAAATTCTTCAAACAAAAGAGACCAAAAAAAGGAATAGCCTTTCAAGCTAAGAAATCTGAATGTAAGGTCTGTGAGAAAGTGAGTGATGAAGAACAGCTAGCCTTCTTTGCTAAAAAAGTTTACAAAAAGTTTTATAAGAAAAAACAGGATGATACTGGAACATCCAAAAACTTCCAGAAAAGGGATAATCAATTTAAGTCAGAATTTAGGTTTAATAATAATTCTACAGGAAAGTGGAATCCTAAAGAGAATGATAACAAAGATTACAAGCCTAGAGAAATTCAATGCAGAGAATGTAGAGGTTTTGGTCACATTCAGTCTGAGTGTGCAAATACTTTAAAAAGAAACAAAAATTCTTATATAACCACTCACAGTGATAGTGATTCTGAGAGCAACAGTGATGAAGAGAATGATTCTAACTTTGTTAATTTTATGGGAATAATCACTGAAAAAGAACCTACTTATGAAAGTGAGTGTGAGTCTGTTTCAACCATAGTTACAACTGCTCTTAAAACCTATAGCAGTGATGAGGAAGAACCTTCTGATGAAAACATTACTCAGCAATATCTTGTCCTTTATGAAAAGTATCAATGTCTGAGTAAGCAATCCTTGATCATAAACAAACTAAATGTTAATCTAAATGATGAGGTTAAAAGTCTTACTGAGCAACTTAACACTCAACTGGCTGAACTTACTGAAACCAAAAAGAAAATAAAACTTCTTAATATTTCTGCTTCAGAAAAGTTAGATGACATGCTATCCTATTCTAGATGATCTAAAGATAACAGTGGTTTAGGTTACTATGGCTATGAAAAAACTGGAAAAACTACCTTTGTTAAAGCTCTTGTTAAAGCTGAAACTCATGTTTTTGATAATAAGGTTAGAAGTACAATTGCAACCATAGTTGCAACCAAGAAAAAACTGAATAGCTTTGAGGTTAAATCTACCTTTAGGACTAAACTGTGCAACTTCTGTAAAAAGCCTGATCATTCAGAAATCCAGTGTTATTTAAAAAGGAACACGAAGTATATTTCTCAGAAAAATTTGTTGGCTTCTTTCAATAAAAAAATGAACTGGGTCTGGCAAGTTAAGAAAAGATCTACCTTAATAGCTAATAACAAAGCTGTTATCACTTCTTTAAATGCTGTTACTTCTAATAATTGGTATTTTGACAGTGGCTGCTCTAAGCACATGACAGGTACATCAAGTCTTCTAAAAAATGTCATTAATATTACAGGAAACACTGCTGTGTTTGGAGGTGAAGATACATGTAAAATTATTGGAAAAGGAACCTTAAACAAACCTGGAATGCCTGATATTAATGATGTATTTCTTGTAGATGGTCTAAAAGCCAATCTTATTAGCATTAGTCAACTGTGTGACAACAAGATGATTGCTAAGTTTAACAAAGATAAGTGTCTAATTACTAATCTTAATAATGATTTGGTCATGACTGGAGTTAGATCAGCAAATAGCTGCTATGTTTTTAAAAAAGCTGAAAAAGAGTTGCCTCATAATAGGTGTAATCAAGCTATTACTAACAATGCTGATATTTGGCATAAAAAGCTTGGTCATGTGAACTATAAAACTTTAGATAAGCTTGTTAAAGATGAGTTAATAAGAGGTATTCCCAAACTCAGTTCTAAAACCCAAGGTGTTTGTGGTGACTGTGCAATAGGTAAACAAACAAAAAGCATTCACAAAAGTACCAGTCAAATCTACACTAAAAGAGTTCTAGAACTTGTTCATATTGACTTAATGGGTCCTATGCAAACTGAGAGTATAGGTGGTAAGAAGTATATCTTGGTAGTGGTAGATGATTTCTCTAGATACTCATGGGTAGTGTTCTTAAGGAACAAATCTGAGACTTTTGATCTCTTTAAAACTCTGTGCTTAAAACTACAACTTGAAAAAGGTTCCACCATTGGTAAAATTGTTAGGGTCAGAAGTGATCATGGAACTGAATTTGAAAACAGCAAGTTTAGTGAGTTTTACAACTCTTTAGGTATAAGTCATGAGTTCTCTGCACCAAAGACTCCACAACAGAATGGCATAGTTGAAAGAAAAAATAGAACTATTCAGGAAATAGCTAGAGTCATGCTTAATTCTAAGAAACTTGCCAGAAGGTTTTGGGCTGAAGCTGTTAATACTGCATGTCATATTGTCAATAGGGTCTATATTACTAAGGGCACTACCATGACTGCCTATGAAATATGGAAAGGTAGAAAACCAAATGTCAAGTAATTTCAAGTATTTGGATGTGTGTGTAATATTCTTAAAGATAGAGAGCATCTTGGTAAATTTGACTCTAAGAGTGATAAAGGGATATTTCTTGGTTATGCTCAAAACAGCAGAGCTTTTAAAGTCTTTAATTTAAGGACAAATTGTGTCATGGAATCATATAATGTGATATTTGATGACTTAAAAGCTGTTGATGAGATTACAGGTGATGATGAAGAATCTGAAATTACAGAAAAAGAGAAAGAAGAAATTCAGCAAACAGGCAGTCCAACAGTGGTTGGAAGTCCAGTTGCAACTGAGGTTGAAACCGAGGTTGAAACCCAGAATACTGCTGATTCTGAAGAAGAAGAAGAAGAAAGTTCTCATACTCAATCTACGAGCAAGCCTCGCTATGTAAGGACTCAGAAAAATCATTCTCTTGACAATGTCATAGGAGAAGTTGCTTCAGGTATGAAAACCAGAGGTAAAAGAAATAATGTTGTTCACTTTGCTTGTTACATTTCTCAGTTAGAACCTAAGAATATAAAAGAAGCTTTAGAAGATAGTGAATGGATTTTAGCTATGCAAGATGAACTGTCTCAATTTGAGAGAAATGATGTATGGAATTTAGTACCCAGACCTTCCAATAAAAATGTTATAGGGACTAAATGGATCTTTAGAAATAAAAGTAATGAAGATGGAGTCATTATTAGGAATAAAGCCAGGCTGGTAGCTCAGGGTTATACACAAATTGAGAGAATTGATTTTGATGAAACCTTTGCTCCTGTAGCTAGAATTAAATCTATTAGAATGCTACTCTCTCTTGCATGTCTGTATGATTTTAAATTGTTTCAACTTGACATTAAGAGTGCTTTTCTGAATGGTGTGATTAATGAAGTAGTTTATGTTTGTCAACCTAAGGGATTTGAAGATCCTAAATTTCCTGAACATGTTTATTTGCTGAAAAAGTCCTTGTATGTTTTAAAGCAAGCTCCTAGAGCTTGGTACGATAGGTTAACCAAGTTCTTACTTGAAAAAGGCTTCAACAGAGGGGGAGTTGATAAAACTCTGTTCACTAAGAAAACTACAAAGGATATAATCATTGCTCAAATCTATGTTGATGACATTGTGTTTTGTTCCACTTCTGATAATAGGATAGATGAATTCATTTCTGATATGAAAAATGAATTTGAAATGAGTGGTGGAGAGAATTAACTTATTTCTTAGGATTGCAAGTTAAACAAAGTGAAAAGGGCATTTTTCTTTGCCAAAGTAAGTATGCTGACAACCTTGTCAAGAAATTTGGCTTAAGTGATAGCAAAGAGAAAAGAACTCCCATGAGTACCACTTTAAAACTGTCCAAGAATGATAAAGGTAAGAGTGTCTGTCCTAGTTTATACAGATTCATGATTGGAAGTCTTCTTTATTTAACTGCTAGTAGACCAGACCTTTGCTTAAGTGTAGGAGTTTGTGCCAGGTATCAGGCAAACCCCTTAGAACCTCACCTTCTAGCTGTCAAAAGGATTTTAAGCTATGTAAAAGGTACAATTCACCTAGGTCTATGGTATTCTAAAGACACAAACCATTTTCTTGTTGGCTATTGTGATGCTGATTGGGCAGGAAATATTGATGATAGAAAGAGTACTTCTGGTGGTTGTTTTTATTTTGGGAACAACCTTGTTTCTTGGTTTAGTAAAAAGCAAAATTGCATCTCTTTATCTACTGCTGAGGCAGAATATATTGCAGCTGGAAGTGGATGCACTCAACTTATTTGGATGAAACAAATGTTAACTGATTATAATGTTAAACAAGAAATATTAACTTTGTTTTGTGATAACAAAAGTGCTATAGATTTGGCAAAGAATCCTGTTCAACATTCCAGAACTAAACATATTGATCTAACGCATCATTTCATTAGAGAACTGGTTGAAGAAAAGAGCTTAATTTTAGAACATGTTTCAACTGAAAGACAATTAGCAGATATTTTCACAAAGACCCTTGATACAAACAAGTTTGAATCATTAAGGAGTGATATAGGGGTATGTTACTATAGATCTAATTGAATACTTTTGCTAAATATGTCTGTTTTGAATACCTTCAATACATTTTGTCTCTAAGGTAAGTCTTAATTGATCTTTGAAGTTATTATCTTGAAAAAGGCGCTATTTGGTGTCTCAAAAAACAGGTGTGAGGTAACTTGTCTTAAAACCTCTCTGGTAATAGAGTTGCAAGCACAAAGTGCAATTTTCTGATACGCTGGTTGCAAACTCAGTTGCAACCCTAGTTGAAACCATGTTCTTTCAGTACAGACCATATATGTGTTCGCTTAAAAATTATCATAATATCTATGATAACTAATCATGGTGATGATTTATAATGAAAAAGCCAAGACAAAGTCTTGTGAATTTTGACATCACTTATACTCTTTCCTTGCTGAGGTCATTAATTTAGTTTTTGTGTAGAGAAAAAGATGGATTTGCTCAATATAAGCTCCTAAGATTTAATTTTTATTCAAGTTATTCAATGATAAATATATCTTCTAGAGTAAATGGCTAGATTGTTGAATTTTCAAAGTTCTATATCTTATACAACTGCTTTTTTTTTTGAAACAAGTCAAATTTCCTTCAAAAATTCAACTCTTAAATATTCAAAATTTTAGATAAATCTGTTTACAAGGAATGTTTATCTTAATTATTTGTTGGATATATCTTATAGAAAACTGTTTCCTTCATGATTTCATTGTGATTTAATTTTTAAATTTCTGTTGCTAAGAAATTTCCTTAATTCTAGCAAAATCTATTTCAAAATTGATTTGAGTGTATCTTTTTCTAATTGTAAAAATATTTGGACTTAATTGCTATTTATACAAATCTCTTTTAATATCCCAAATCAGTAACAATTTCATAATTACTCTCTCTCTCTTTCTATTAAACAAAACCCTAAGTTCTCTGAAAACCCACTGCGTAGTTCCAAGTTCAGTTGCAACCCTAGTTGAAACCATGTCTTCCAACTCTCCTAATAACCCTAATCTCAACATTGATGATGACTATACTCTTAGGGATTTCTTGACTAAATCTACAACCAGTCCAGACTCTTAAGGCCAAGGTAAGTGAGACTTCCTCTCCAAAGAAACATAGGTCTAAAAAACGTGCTAGGAGAAATCTAGAGGATGATCCTATCTCTGTTGGTTTTACTTATGATCCTAAATTCAATGAGGTTGATCCTTGTTTCTGGAATAGGAAAATGTTTAGGAGGTTCAGGTCTTTTGCTAGTAGGGAAATTCACTGTGAAATGAGACTAAATTTGGTTAGTTATCAGCACATACAGGTGCATGTTGAGAAATTGTTGTCTGATGTTGGCTTAGATAGAACTATTTTCTATGCTGATTCTTATTATCCTACTGTTGTTAAGGAATTCTATGCTAATCTAAGTAGCAATGCCTTTGATGAGGGTAACCCTGCATATGGAAGAGTATTTTTGAGGGGTCTAACTTTAGATTTTACCCCTAAGTTAATCAATGAATTTCTGAGTGCTCCTAATCCTTCTGAGAATAGTGTTGATTATGATACGGAAGTTATAGCTCTTGTTCTTACTGGAAAGAATAATAGATTTGATGGCACTTCCATCAAGACATCCTCTCTCACTCTGTGTGCTGCTGTACTACACAAAATTGCTAGGTTTAATTGGACTGCTACTAAACAACCATCTAGAGTGAACAAAGATATGGCTGTCTTTCTGTATAAGATCATGTCCTCATTGCCAATTAATTTTGGTAATCATGTGTTTAAACTCATCAGAGATTTCAGTGATACTAACTCACCCTCCATTCTGCTACCCTTTCCTTGTTTAATCACTGGACTGATTCTGACTCAAGTCACACCTATATCTGCAACACATCCTATTAGAATCTCCTCTGAACCATCTGAAAGATGTCCTCCTTCCCTGTATATTTCTGCAAAACTGCTAAAGGAAGGGCATGTCAATGACATCTCTGGAGAAAAAGAAAAAGAAAAGGAGACATCTAGTGCTCCTTCAAAGAAGAATGGTGTGAGGTGGTATCTGCAACAGAAACTGGCTTACAATCAAGAAAGAAGAGCTGAACTAGATGTAGATGATTATCAGATCAAGAAGCTACTGGTGAATCTCACAGAAAGTGAGGATGATGGTGACAGTGATGCAGGTGACAGTGATGCAAGTGACAGTGATGATGGCTTCTCAATAAGTAGTGAAGAAGAACAAGAGGATATTGTCAGAGATGAACCTCTAAGAGAAAAGGCACCTTATTCAGACAGGCCTCTTGACTAGTTTGTCTGGATTATGACAAATAGGGGGAGATGAAGAAGTTTATTTTATGATTTGAGTTACAATTTCAATTTCCGTGTTAAGACTTCATGTTTATGTTTTTAAGTTTCAGTTTCAATTACAATTGCTGTGTTAAAACTATGGTGTGCCAGTATTTTTGGCCTTAAAATTTCTGCAACTTCCTTTTTGTGACTGTCTTTAAAATTGAATATGTTCTGAAACTCTGGTGAATAAATATATATTTTGTGCTTATATGTTGCTTGTTATTCTAACTTGCAGGGGGAGCTTAAATAGTTGTCACAAAAGCACTGACAAATGATATACAGTAAAAGACTATGTTGAAAATTGTATTTGCAGGCGGATTGATGGTTTTATAAACTTAGATGATTTGTCAAAACCAATGACAAAGGGGGAGATTGTTAGGACCAGATTTCTGGTCTAAATACTATTTGTTGTCTATTGGTTTGAACTAAATAATCCTACTTGTTTGTTAAGAACTTAAACAGGTGTTTGGTTTCAAGTAATGTTGCAACCTCAGTTACAACCAACTAAGACAGTGTTGTTGGTTTCAAGTAATGTTGCAACCTCAGTTGCAACCACAGTTCCAACCTGCTGTTCTGCAGGATTCTGTCTAGTTTTGTAAATCTGCATTACTATTATTTAATGTTAATTATATGTTTTAAAGTATGCAGGATATATTCTCATATGCTCTTAAATGTTTAGTTCGTTTATATTGAGAATATTAAAGTGGTAAGGAAAGATATTTCCTAAAAGATATAAGGAGATTAGTTTATAAAGATATGTTTCCTTTAGATAGGTAAATTTATATCTCTATTCTTATGCAAATCTTTATCACTTATTTCAATCTTTGTTCCTTATCAAATTCAGTATGATACATTTAAGATTGAATGAAATATGGAGTTAATGTTTCATATGTATATTTAAAGATGTTATCTCTAAAAGATATTATCTTATATGTTTCCTTATTGTAGAAAAAGACTAACTCCTATTTCCAAGCTAGTTATTAAACAGGTATCAACTTATGAAGATTGGAGTCAATCTCACGCTGAAGTTATATTTAATTAAATATATATTATAAATAATGGAATCAATAATTATATTTTTTTATTCAATATTCAAAAGATTATAAAAACACACAGAATAATTCAGAAATAATTGTCTTAAAAAAATATAATTTTACATAACAACTCACAAATAACCACAATACATCAGTGTAGATTCTAATATTACAAGAGTAACTAATACAATCCAAAACTCTTGACCAGAGATACACAAAATTTGGGATGTAACTCAAAATACCTACTATTATTCTAATTCCTAGTTCATTACAACGATCTCCGAATTTCTACACCTTTGCCGGGTATTTGAAATGATAATATAACACAATGGTTTCCATATTTGAGCAGCTAAATGGACCAACTTGATGGAGCAATAAATCAATTCGCCGGTCCACTAAGTTTCTACTAATAACCAAAACAACGTGACAAGAGAACATTGAACTAATCAAGTTATATGAAATTGTTGTTCTTACATATATGGAAGTCGACTTTTGCACCGACAAAAAACTTGTAGAGTCCTGCTATGCACGAGCTCAAACAATTTTTTGCAAATCGGGCATACAACCACCCAAACTATCACTATTGGCCAGACGACCAAAAGATCGACCTAGAATAAAGATAACACAAAGAGAACGAGTCAGTTCATGACTTTATTTTTGCAACTTTGATGTACAGTACAACTAATGTGAAAAAATATGAAGATACAGTAGAGTCAGTTCATGACTTTAACTTTGTAACTTTGATGTAGAGTACAACTAACGTGAAAAAAAATGTCAAGATACAGTAACAATTCATTAGTTTTCACCCAAAAGAAAATCATAAGCACAACCAAAGTTTCCAAACATATAACATTAGGAATTGATTTCAACAATGTTTTTAGCTCTTGACCTATATGGATAATGGAACCACTTTCAAATATTCAATTTATCCATAAATCAAAAATGAATTACAGTACTCGATTAAGGGTTTTAACTGCGTACCTTAAAAGTAAAATAAGAACATGAACGCCAAAGACGCAGAATGAGAGATACCCTACAAATGTTCAAAGTAATTTGTACTACTATCAAACTAGGAAAATATTGAAAGCAATTGCTATTAATATACAAAAAGGAGTAGGATACAATTAAATCTCATTTACAAAAAGATGACAGCAATCTGAAAATTTAGCCTGAAATATTTGGCATAGGGCCTAGTTTGGTTGTAGCTTTTAAGTTTAATCCATTTGTTTAAAAAGTTGAACTCAATTGGCTGACTAACTAAAAAAGTTAGAAGCTTTTACTCATTTAGTCCGGACTGTAACAAATCTACCTTATTTTCTTTAACATTCAAGGAAACAAAAACTCCCTGAGAAAAAATTGGGCATCCAGCTTAAATGCTTAAATCGTCTATATTTTTAAGGGCAAAAACAAGAAAGCTCAAAATTTTAACTAACTAACCAAACAGAGTGTCCAAACTAGGCAAATAGTGCATAAAACCCGATCTAAGAAGCTACAATCAAACAACGACTCAAACTTAAAAAAATCTCAGCTTATTTGCGAAAAAGTTTTAACCAAACAAGCTTGTAATCACTAAAAAATCGAATTTAGGGGGTTAGTCTAGAACATTTATACAACACACATTCCTTTGAAATTGGGAAAAAAGTGGAAAAGCACGTACCTTCAATTGGAGAAAAGCTGAAATATTCGTAAATGATGAATATAATCGAACACCTGACAAACCCATTAACTTAAAACCATCATAAATCATGAAAATAATAAAGGGGAGAGAGATATAGATAGAGATAGAGAGACCTACGATCATAATTTGAGAGGGTAGAGAGATAGAACGTCTTCTGTATAGAAACACTTTATGCGGAATAGATCTATGGTTTGGTTTGAGCGGTGGTCAATATTTTCAGTAATTGTATTCAAATTTTGATGAAAATAAAAGGGGGGAAATGCCTAAGGACAAAAAAAAAAAAGGTAATAAATAAAAATCACAAGGCTGTGCATACATACATTAATTAAAAAGAATCTATTGCATATCATAACCTACTCTTAATTCTAAAAAAAAAAAAAAACACTACTCTTATCATGTTACAAAATACTTTAAATTTCAAAACAACTAAGATATTACAATCATTGGCCATAGCGAGTATTGTTTTTAATATAGACAAAACTGAATAAATCCATTCGTATATAATGTTAGTCTAATTGTTATTTTGTGAGGTCGGTACTTTAACATGTGAAGTTTGTACCTATAAACCAAATTAACTGTATATAACTTGATCTATAGAAAGTAAAAATACTAACTCTTTAGTTTCAACTACCCCTAAATTATAATAGATCGTAGATTTGTTTGAATGAAATATTAGATTAAAAAGCTACGTTGTTAGTGTTTTATCTAGTGTAAAGGAAAATTGTAAATACTAGAACTTTAGGTTAAATATCTTTAAATTTTAGTTTCAATTACCCCTAATTATGCAATTAAAGACACAATAAAAATACACATCATGTAATCAATTGTAACCAAAGTTTATGAAACTTAATAAAATATGCTACCTTCAACAAATCAACTATAGTCTAAGTTAAACTAAATAAATTATCGATAATTGATTATAATCAAATTACAAACGATATAACAAGATCTTTTTTTAATGAAAACTAAATAGAAGCAAACTTACTTTTGTAAATAGGGGACCGATATTGAGAAGCTTGATAACAAATTTGTAAATAAACAACCTACTGGCATCAAGTAACTTATATTGCCAAATTTTGATACAATTCCATTCCTATTTGCAATTAAACACAAATGTATGATTTAGCAACATATTTTTATGTTGCTAACTTTATGGGGAGATCGTGTTGTTAAATTGATGGTAATTCTGTTACTGATTTTATCTTAAAATTTTGGCAACTTTCTTAGCAACAAATTATTGTGTTGCTAATTTTAAGTTGTTAAATAGTTGGTAATTTTGTTGCTAAATATTTTACATAATTTATGTTGCTATTTTGTTTGTTTCTGTTGCTAATTAGCAACAGAATTTGCCTCCTTCTTTTTTTGTTGTTGCTATATCAATAATTTCTTGTAGTGCGTTTGGCCTAATGTTACTTCCCTAGTAAAGAGGTGGTCTAGGGTTCAAAAAACTCAAGAACTAGAATATTCTTGCTTTAATTTCTAAACACATTTGGAACATTTTGTGATCGTAGATCAAACATCCTTTGGAAAAAAGTGGATTGTCTGCAATCATTTTAAAGATAGAAGCATCTGGACTGTAGAAATTCCTGCTTAGTTTAGCTACTCTTGGAAAAAGATGCTTAAATATAAACATATTATTAAACCTCTTTTACATTACTTCCTCCGTTTCAAAATATTGAGTCTCTATATATCTACGTGTAACTTTAACCGGTAAAATATTTCGTTCTTAAATTATTGAAATGTAAATTTTTAAAATTTGTTCATATAGTTTTAACATTTGAACTATGTGATTAACTTTTGAAAAAATAGATTTCGACAACTTATATATAAGTTATTTATCGGTCAAAATTACACGTAGTTTCGTATAACACCAATAATTTAAGACGGAACAAGTATATATAATATAAGGTATGGGAGTACTACTTTTCTTTGGTATGATAAATGGCTAGCTAATGGTCCTATTTCGCCAGGATCTCATGCTATTAATATATTGAGAGTAACAATGAGAAAGTTTGAGCAGTTATTAGCTTTAGAAATTGGTATCCTTAACATGACAATAACCAGTTTCTAGATTAGATTAAGCAATTGCCTCACCCTATTTTTAACTCAACCACAAGTTTTAAGTTTGTTTAGTCTATCAATGATAAAAAAAGAATCTTTCAGGGATACGTGGAATCGCATTAGGAAAAAAATAAAAAAGGCTTTATGGTATAAATGAATAATTAGTTTCTTAACATTAATACGTGGAATCACATTATTAAATGCATAACTATTCTTTGGTAAGCTATACTTAAAAAAATGCCCACTCTTGATAAAATGAATAATTAGTTTCTTAACATTAATACCACTTATGTTTTATGTAAGAATTTTGATGAAGATATTGATCATCTTTTTATCAAGTGCCCTGTGTGTAAAACTGTTATGAGAAAAATAATATAGACTCGAATGATAAAGTGATTGGATTAGTTAGTATATTAATATGTTTCGAGGGGGACATTGTTTCCTCTAAGCTAGCAAACTTATTTTCTCCATCACCACTTATATAATTTGGAAATAAACAAATAATTTAAGACATGAGAACACTAGCTATAATAAACACAATATGCATGGTTCATAATATCAACTCATGATTAGGACAAAGCTTTAAAGTATAAGTAAATTCCCTTAAACAATAGGAATACTTATAAACAAAAAGTTGGGCTCTTAAGATCCTTATTAATTAATTCTATCTATTTGTTCTCTTTGTTACTATTTTTTGTATATTTTGGTCACTTTTGGTTGGTCTTTCTTATTGTTGTTTTATTCAACAAAAAAAATTTAGAAAGCTTAGTTCGGTTTTGTGTGTGTTTGCTTTTAATACTCTCTTTTACTTTTTGTTTTTATAATTATTAGAAAAATAGATTTCTTTCTGTGTTACTGTTGCAACACCCTTGAAATATAGTACCTATTATATTTCAGAATATAATATCTTTTACCTTATTAAAAAGAGAAAAATAAATCATTTTTAAACTATACAAATATCCATATTACTACTAATAGTTTCATTCTTATTACATTTTTAGTTTAATAATTGAATGACACTTGGATGGATGATCTTTTTACACATATTTCTTCGTTACACAATGCATGACACATGTTTTATTACTTGTAAACTTGCATGAAGTTCGTATCCCAACTCATGTACTTAGTTTTTTTTTTTTTTTTTTTTTAAAGAAATGGTGGGAATGAATGACCCACTTTTTATTTTATTAGCAGTTGGAAGATAAAAATGTGGGGAAACAAACCCCCCCCCCCCCAAAAAAATAAAATTACGCAATGAATTGCAATAAACAAAACTTGTTTTTTGGTGCAGTCGAAATGCACCAAAACAGAATACAAGTCGATCATAAAAATAAGAAAATGAAAATTGCAATAGAAATGGAAAAGTTATTCTAAAACTTCGGGGACCACTCGATCAAATAGCCAAAACTTGGTATTTGGTGTTCGAATCGCATCCAGTATCATGAAAATCATGAAAAATAACTTGTTTTTTTTAATAAAATCTTTTTTTTTGAAAAATATTTTGCGGAGAAACAAACAAAAATAAGCAATTATGCATGTGAATCAAAGTCAAAGTCCATGCACCATATAGTTTTTCTATTTTCATATTATAATAATTAAATAAACACAATCTTGATGAAAACTGTACATGATAGCAACTTTGAATTTTGAACAACAAATTAACTATGGTCATTTGGTCTACAAAACCCAACTAAGAATTTTCAGCTACTAGCAACGTTTGGTAACCGTAATCCGATTATACAGACTAGAGAGGAAGAATATGATTTTTTTCAAAAATAAACGACGGAAAAACCGCCAATTTTTATTAAATATAGGACTTGTAAAATTGATAAACCTTAAACTAAAATCGAGAGTATTTGATCCTCGTTATGTTGGACTGGTGACAACTTTTCAGCCACAGTTAAGCAAAATGATGGATACTTCTAATATATGTTGTTGCTAATATATTTTTTTGAAAGTGAAATATATAAAGGGACAAAGAGGACAACTTTCTAGCAAGTCACTAACTAATCTCTCAATCGTCTACTAAAAATCAGAAGTTTGGCAATGCACATCAACTTTTCTGAGTACACTACTAAGTCGTAAAATAAAAGAAACAAAATAGTAGCTTTACAACATAAATTAAACTACAAGTCAAGGTCATGAATCTCTTTGCATTTAAAAATCTGGTTGGGAGCTCAATTTTAGATATTTTAATATCCAATATAAGTGCACAAATCAGAAAATTCAGTTTTGTCTTGAAAGCATCTTATTGAACCCATGCTTGAATTTAGATAGTTTAGTCTTGACCGCATAAATATTTCAAGCTAGTCTCAATACCTTTCCTTTTTCGATAGAGGATGGAGATTGGGCATCTGCTGAATTGCACATTCTATTGATATTGTGAAAATTCTGCAGAGAACTTCGTTTTGAGCCTTTTTAAAAAAAAAAAAAATTTGATCTACAAAAATTACAGGCTACTTCATTACTAAGTAGTTTTTATTTTTGATTATTTCAAAAATCAACAACTCTCATATATATATTGGGGGTAACATATATTGAATCTTGGTGGTTTATACATATATGATAGGGTTTATAGGAATTTAGATAGTAAAATGTACGTCTTTTGTCGTAGTTACAATATTTTCTGGAGATTTCCATTTTCCTAGCTACTTGAAGTTTCAACATATATATCTTAGCTCTAATTGAATTGGTGTACATCACCATTCTATCTGTGAATTTAACGTTACGTTTAGAGAAAAAGTCCTTTTATGAAATTGCCTATATAAGGATTTTTTTTTTTAAGGAAAATTATACTTACGAATTTTTGTATTAGAGTTATGGTAGTGTGCGATCCTTGCTGAATTGGAAAACTTAGCAAATCCATATGCTTTTATAACTAAGAGTACAAATCTTCTACCTTTATTCTTTACTATTTTTCGTGTCTTATTACTTATTTTCATTCAAATTTTAAATTTTCACAAATTTTTTCCGCAAATTTATAAAATTTTATATTATATTATATTCAATTTTTTAAATATTTGGACATAATAATATTTTAGACAATTTTTCTAAGATTTAATGTTTAATTTACACTAATTTATACATTTATTCCAAAATAAATTGTGTGTGGATTTTCTTTTAAAAATAATTATTGAAATATATTTATACATGTCTTATAGTAATTGAATAATTTTTTTCAAATTTTTTAGAATAAATTTTTAAATAAAATAAGAAAGTGGATACGAAAGTGAATAGAGAATAGTGGTAGAAGATTTAGACTCGCTTATAATGCATGTGTTATCATACACTTTTAAGCTAAACACATGCATTATGTAGTGTGTATGAGGGTATCAATTATCATACGTTTATATGAGGCTGTATATTATTTTAATTAGCTATAATATACAAATTATTAAATAAATTCACCACGTAAAAAGATTGGAGTGATATACACAAATGGAGCGATCCCCCATGTGTGCATGTTAGAAAGGTTAGTATACATGTTTACGTAGTTCTGAACGTGATCGTACATGGCATTTGACATCGCTTTTATACATAATTTATTTTTGGCCAAATGGGGCTTTGTTGTTTAGAAGTAATATAAGAGTCATCGATTATACATGATAGCGCTAATAAATTGTATGCTATGACGTAGTAGAAAATTTTAACAGGTTGTCAGTTCCATCATTTTGTAGGCGTAAGATGTGCTTGTATATTTTATAAATATGTTAGCTCCCTGTTTAGAATCTAAACAATGTCGCCCAATGCGCTTATGATCGGACTCCGCAACTCTTGAAAATTTGATCTTAAATTGTCATCCTAGTAACTATGTTGTCACCCTTACAAATAGCGAATTTCATCATATATATTAATTAATAACTTGAATTGTATTTTATTTACGAGGGACATGCATATGAATAACGAAGTATCGATTTTGCTTCAAATTATACGCAATTTTACACAAACATTTTTCTAGAAAAAACATATGTCATGTGTTATCTCTACTATTGATATTGCATTGTATATATATTAAAGACCTATTAATACGGATTACTTTAGCAAATACTTCATTCATCCCTAAATAATTCCCTCTTATTTTATTTTGGGACGTCCTTAAATAATTATTGGTTTTTCCAAAATAGTAACAAATTGATAAAATTAAAGCACACATATATATTTCTTCTCATTAAAAAAATGATAAATAATGACATGATCACATATGATTTGATTCCAAAATGAAGGCATTATGATAATTTCTAGATTTTAGATAACAATTCCTTAAATTTCTATATTTTTAAAGGGGGCAATAAATCAGTAAATATTCAGTTTGTGGGTTGATATTTAAGTTAATATAGTACTCCATCCGTACCATATTAATATAAGTCTTATGCGAAACAATGCGTATTTGACCGACAAATAACTCATATCCAAATTATCGATTTTTTTATAAAAATTCTATCATATAATTTAAAATTTAACTATATATATAAAAAATTTAAAGTTTTTCGTTTCGACAATTTAGTTACATGTTCAAAGACGGTCAAATTTGCACGTGTTTTCTCATAATACTTAGACGTAGGGATCACTACAAAAAAAATGTTAAAACGGTGACAAGAATTGTGACAGTTTTTTTCGTTATGAGATTATTAACTACAATTTTTATAACAGTTTGTGATTGTTTTTTAAAAGGATAAATTAACAAAACATACTACTTTTGAAACTAAATTAACAAAAACATACCTAAAATTTCATACTCTAATTTGTATATTTTATACAATTTTTAAAAAAGTTCATACACTTATTTCAAAAGTTGATAACCTAATTTGTATTTTTTTCATACTCTTATTTCAAAAGTTCATATCATAATTTGTATATTTTCATACCCTTATTACAAAAGTTCATAACCTAATTTCAAAAGTTCATATCATAATTCGTAAAATTCACTCTTATTTTCAAAGTTCATACCCCAATTTACAGAATTAATATTATTATTTACATAATTCATATCCATAATTTTCGATCTCGCTCTACACACTCGCCGTCGACTCCGACGGATGTCTCCGTTTTAATTTTCACCGAATAGAGAGATCAGAAAGAGAAAGAGAGAATGAGAGAAAGATCGGAAATAGAGAGGAATGATGAGAGAGAGATCGGAAAGAGGGGGATAAGGAGAGAGAGGGGGGAAAGAGAGCGGAATGAGAAGAGATCGGAGAGAGAGAAGGAGGAGAAGAGAAAAATTGGAGAGAGGGAGAAGACGGAGAAGAGAGAGATCGAAAAGAGATATGAAGGAAAAGAGATCGAAAACAGAGAGAATGAGCAGGATAGATAGATTGAAGAGACAGTGAGAGTATGAGAGAGATAAAAGAGATCAGCAGTGATGAATGAAATTTTTTGTTTTTTTGTTTTTTATTAATTATTAATGAAAGATATATATTTGATAATTTAATTTTTGAGAGTATGTTTTTGTTAATATAATTACTGAAAGGTATGTTTATGTTAATTCTTCCCTTGTAACTATTTTGTATTAATATTTTAAAATACCTACCGCAAGTGACATCTTTTTATCCTTATTAAATTAATACTGCACTACTCTTTGTTAGTCTGATTTTAGAAGACAGTGACTTTTTAGTTAGTCAAAGTCAAGTGATCTTGGCTATACACACTACTGTATTAAACAGATGTACGAAATAGTTATAAATTGACATCGAACGTCTATTCCAAGCATATATTGCCAACCACCACCTATATAATTTGTCCTAATCACAATTAACAAGCCGGCGTAAAATGACCAAATTAATGTGGTGGTTGCTGACTTTATAATTGATAGTATGAATGTAAATATATATACATGGCATGGCACTATGGCAGATTACGTGGTTATGGGCCACCAGCTATGTTGTGTTGAATGTATTGTGTTAAAAAATGAAGTGTTATACTATGATCAACAATTAATATTCACAAGAGATAATTGTCCTACTTATTTAAGCATATCCAAACTTATTTAAATTTTATTACGGAATACACTACTCTTTGTTAGTATGATTTTGAAAGACATTGATTTTTTAGTTAGTCAAAGTCAAGTCATCTTGGCTATACACAGTATTACACAAATGTAATAGTGTAATAAATGGACATTGAACGTCTATTCCAAGCATACATTTCCAAAACCACATATATATTTCTCCTAATCACAATTAACAAGCCTGTGTAAAATGACCAAATGTGGTGGTTGCTGACTTGATAATTGATAGTATGAATGTAAGTATATATACGTGCCAGATTACGTGGCTATGGGTCAGTAGCTGTGTTGGAAACTTAAATGTTATACTATCAAATTATGATCAACAATTAATATTCATAAGAGATAATTGTCCTTACATAAAAGTGAACGGTACAAACTTACTTAAGTTTTATTCCGACCTAATAAATAAACTCACCTAATAAATAAATTCAAAAAATCAATAAAATCAATAAGATTTTAAAAAAAAAAATCAAAAAATCAAAAATTCAAGAATTCAATAATTCAAAAATTAAAAAAAATATTAATTTTTATTAATAAAATCCAAAAATAATTTTAAAAAAATCCAAAAAATAAATAAATCGAAATACAATTAAAAAAATATTGTTTATGCACTTTTATGAATGTGTATACATTTTTTTTAGATGTGTATGCAAAATTCTTGATGAGTATACGGTTATTTAGTATGTGTTTTACTAACATATGCCCCAAACATTTAATGAAAGTGGTTAACCAATGTTATATAGTTACATATATTCTATCATATATTAATTATAGAGAAAAACGGAACACAGTTTACAATGATAATAACAACAATATTTCACCCAAAAATTTAATTAATAATGTCACAAATTTGAGCACTAATTAATTCGGTCAATTAATACTTATTTTTAAAATAATAAAGATCACCTAAATATATGTAATAGTTTTTTATAATTTTTTTTGTTTCTTTTTTAATTAATTAAAATACAATTTATAGTTTGATAAAACAAAACATAAATATCCAACTCAACATAATAAAAACTCAAATAAAAATATTAACCCTAATTGAGCCTACACTAAATTTAAATATTAATTAAAATAAAAAATTTTATTACATCTAGTATTATATATATATTGGTTATGTTTCTTAATATTCTAAAATTAAGTCATAATATTAGTCCATTCCAAGATTAATTATGATCATTCAATTCACTTTATATTTTCAATAACTCTATAATTAATATATCTAACTTATAATAACAATTGCAATAAATTATGTTCTAAACATATGGTGTATTAACATAAGAAATACAACACTTAACTTATGCCCATGGAACATAGGTTAGCATTTGCCATTTAGTATTATATATGCACGTTGCTTTATTTTATATGCACTTTATGTATTGTGTATACACTTTCTTGATTTTATTTATTCACTTTTCTAGATGTGTATGCACTTTTTATGAATGTGCATGCAAAATTCTTGATTTGTATGCACTTATTTAGTATTATGTTGCAATTTTCTCGATTGTGTATGCACTTTTCTTGATTGTGTATCCACTTTTTTTTTTTTTTTTTTTGTATCCACTTTTTTTTATTGTGTATGTAAATTTATGGATTGTACATGCACATCTTTATTATGTATGTATTTTTTCGTATTATGTATGCACTTTTCTGAATTGTATATGTAAAAATGCAAATAAATAGTTGCAGAAGTATGAATAATGGCAACGAAGATAATATTATTTCCGTAAAGTAGAAATCCATACACAATCAAGAAAAGTGCATACACGTGCATAGACAATCGAGTAAAATGCATAGACAATTGAGAAAATTGCATATAAAATCGAGCAAATTAAATAAATAATACTAAATAAGTGCATAAATATCGAGAATTTTGTATTTAGATATAAAAAAAGTGTATACAAATTCAAAAAATGTGCATACACATCTATAAAAATGGATACATAAAATTAAGAAATTGCATACACAGTCCATAAAATGCATATAAAATCGAGCAAAGTGTATATATAATACTAAATAAGTGCATACATATCGAGAATTTTCATACACATCTAAAAAAATGCATACATATTCAGAAAAAAATGTATACACAAAATCAAGAAAGTGCATACACAATATAGAAAAGTGCATACACTATTTTTTTAATTGTATTTCGATTTTTTTTTTAAAATTTGTGTTTATTTTTTTTGAATTTTATTAATAAAATAACATTTTTATAATTTTTATGAATTTTTGAAATTTTAAGGTTTTTTGAATTATTTGAATTTTTTTTTGAAGTTTTGAAATTTTTAATGTTTTATTTGTTTATATTTTCATTTATTTTTATATTTTGAACTAAAATTTAAATAAGTTCTATTTTTTGGACCTCAGCTTAATAAAAGATCAAAAAGTGGATTGTACATAAAATTGATCATTATCAAAACATACAAGCCCAACATTTATTCCTAAAAAGTACAACTAGCAGAAAAATATAAAAAAATATAACACAAATATCTATCGCCTAATCTCTCTGTCTCTCTCTATCTCGTACGCTCATCTCCGATTATGTCTCTCTCTATAATCTCTTTTTATATATATATCTATCATGTATCATCTCCGCCTATAATCTCCAACGAAGCTTTGACGAAGCTCCGACAAAGCTCTTCTCTGATTTTTTATACTGTTAAAATGAAGAGAGTTGAGAATAAAAGGTACATTTCTTTTTTAGTGTATATTAGATTATTATGAATATTGTGTTAGAACTATGATGAATAAATATTCTAGGGTTGATCTAGTATACTTATTGGTAGCTTAGTTTTTATGGGTATTTAATTGTTTAATTAATATTGTTGGTAAAGAAAGTGTGTTACCTATATACTAAATAGTCTTACAAAATCCCCATATATTTTAAAAAATTGCATACCAATTGGTATGCAAAAAATACACAAATCCAAAAGGATGAAATGGGGGTATATAAGATAGGAAGAGTTGCCTCTAACTGTTTTTTCTAACCAGTTAGGGTGACTGAGTTTTTATCAACCGTTGGATCAAATTGCTATCATCTAATAGATAAGAAAAATACATGAACTCAAAAGTTTAAAACATAGAATGATTTTCTCAAACAATTGTTGTGATTTTTCTAATTTATATCTCTGTTCATCAATCCAATTTTCCGAATCTAATACATCAAATCTCATTTCAAAGAATTCTCAAACAATAAATCCCAAATCTTCAAAAAAAATATAACATTTTTGTTGAATAAATTTAAAAGAATCTCAAACCTATCTAATTATATAACAAAAAATTTAAGAATTTATTGAATAATTTTACATCTTTTTAATATTCTCAGTTGGAAAATTTTGGGATTACATTTAATATTTTTCAGGACTTGGTAACGAATATAGATTTAGTGGAATTGGTAATGGGTTTTGACATATTTTGGCAGATGGGAGTTGAGAGAGAAGTTAATTGACATCGAAGGAGGAGGAGTTATGGTGAAGAGAATTTTTTTTTAGCACATTAATGTTTTTTTTTATTGTATTTAAATGAAGCCATTGGATAAATTTTAAAAGATCTAAAGGCTCAAGAAAAAAGCCAGTCACCCTAACCGTGGAAAAAACACAGTTAGAAGCCCCTCTTCCTATAAGATAATACCAGAACTTCTTTAATTTTTTGCCAAAAAACAATTACCTCATTGGTAGAGATCATCAAACCTTTAAAGCGTATTTCCGAAAGAAAAAAAAGTGATAATAAAGTTTATGATTATCCTGAATCTAGGACTTAAAAAAGATTTCAGTTCATGTAAATAAATAGGAAGAGATGATGAGTCGCGGTTTAGTAACCAAATCGCCGAGCAAAGTAACATAATTACATTAGTGTACTAAATGCTCGTTTTTTGTAGATTGTTGTACAAAATTGCTAATCAGGTGATTACAAATGGTAATTGACCATGACTTCGTTGCACAAAGCATAAATCACTTAAATCCATTAAAATGCAATAAGATAACGAATTTCCTATTTGGTTTGTTTGGTTAAACAACCAGTATTCGTAGAATACATGCACGAATAATTGGATTCGACCCAAGTAGAATCGTGAGGGCAAAAAAGCTCTTCACCAACGAATGTTTAATCACAGTTTCCTTCTCATAACTCAAACCCGAGAATACTCAGATAGCAATAATTATTATGAATTAGCAAATTAGCATGTATCGTAGTATCTAGAATAGTCTATTATTTCAGCACAAAGCCGTCACATTATGCACTTGGTGTTTAATTCAAAATCCACGTTAAAAGTTAACTCAACCTAACCAGAGACATTACATTAATAATACTTTTATATTAGACAGATGGGTTGGAGGACCCCCATAAAACATCACATGCCCGCATCTTGGATATTTGCGAATGCCAACGTCCATCGCTTGATAATTATTGCTATCGTTAATAATTTCCAAATTATCCACAGTGAGAGTCTTTTGTCCATCCAATAACAGCATAATTCGGAAGTAAGCATCATAATTTTCGCTTAACCTCGATGGAATAGAACCAACATCCATTGCTGGTTTTGGTATGCCAGGTGCACTAAACACCTCTCATCCCCACTCAACTGAAGCAACTGATGTTGCAAGACCCGTGAACAAACTTTTCGGCCAGAAAGGTATTTGTTTATGATCATCCCAAAAGTCAAGGTACCAATTTTCAGTAACTGTATCATGTCGTGTAAAAGGAAACTTAAACTCATCCCAATAACCAATATACACATGATAGCCTTTTTTTCCCATCAAAACTTTAATAATCTACCTGGACGATGAAAAGAGTTATATAATAAATTAGTCCTCCATGCTGTGAAGTTTGTGTCAGATAATCTCCTACTAGAATACTTGAATCCAAGATGACAAATCCACATCTTGTATCAAAACAGTGAGATCTACCTGCCTGTTTTCATTACGTATGCTTTAGAAGTTCTGATCCCTAATATATTTATATTATAACAAATGTAACATAATTATAAATATTATGAAAGACACTTACATCTGTGCGAATATATAGGCGACTACGAGTATCATCGTATATTGTGGGAAAAATGCTATTTTGGTACCCAACGTATCAGATTTACCAATTTGGTACCCAACGTACCACGTTTTCTAATATGGTACTCAATGTAACTAGTTTCTCTCCAATCAAGAGACCAATCCCACTTCAGGTCACCGGAGACTGGTCATAAAAGCTATTTTACTATTTTACCCTTTAGTTTTCCCTCCAAAATGTCATTGAACTTTCCCTCCATTATCTTTTTTACTTTTACAGATATCACAGCAACTTTATCAAACACACACACAGCTACTCCTCACTCCTGCTCTCTCTCTCTCTCTAAAACTCCATGGATTGTCTGTGCTACTGTGGAAACCAACCAAAAATGACGAATTCATGGACCAAAACAAATCCAGGAAGAAGGTTTCTTGACTGTAAAAGTGAAAAATGTAAATTTTTTAGTTGGTTTGACCCCCCTATGTGTGATAGAGCTTTGGCCACCATACCTGGTTTGTTGCGCAACAAAGCTAAAGTTGAAGAAGATAATAAGAAACTGCAGGCCTATAATGAGTCACTTGAAGAGAAGATACAAGAGCTAAAAGAATACATTAAGACATTGAAGGTTGAAAAAGAGGCTGCTATGAAAGAGAAGCAAAAACCAGTTAGCTATGTGTTGCTAAGCCTAATCTTGTTTGTAATTTCTGTTTCTGTTTTCTTACTTAATGGTGAAGGTGAGCTAAATTAAGTGGGTTGGATGAGCTAGTTGTAATGTTGTAATGTTGTAATGTTGTAATGATGTGATGTGGTTTTAATATCAACTGGAACTCTTTTATGATTAATTGCAGTTGATGGTTTATAATTATTCTGACTATTCTGAAAATGAGAAATGATATTAAAAATACACACCTGAAAATGAGCTTATAATTTGCTCTTTACAATTTTGTTACAACAATGTAACCACACTCACTATTTTATTGCTTCTAAATAAGCTAATTGATGAGTTTTTTATGTTGTTTGAACTTGATCACTTTTCTCCTTCTTTTCCCCTTTTTGAGCTTTTTTTGTTCAACAATGGAGTTTTGTGTGTTTTAGATGGAGAGAGATTGAGGGATAGTGATTGGTGTGTTTATGAGAGGTATTTGGGGGTTTTTGTAGACCAAAAATATCCAATGGGTATTATATGACCGTTTGGAGTGGTTAAGAGCTTTACCCAATGGTTAAGCCACTTTTTGAAAAAGCTAAAAAGCTGTTTTTTGTGATCTGCACTTTGACCCACCGGTGGGTGTCTTCTGACCCATTGGTGGGTGAAATCTTGCTTCGTTCTGGAACATTGACCCACTGGTGGGTTCTGTGTACCCACTGGTGGGTAAAATCTTGCTTGGTTCTGGAACATTGACCCACTGGTGGGTTCTGTGTACCCACTGGTGGGTAAAATCTTGCTTGGTTCTGGAACATTGACCCACTGGTGGGTTCTATGTACCCACTGGTGGGTAAAATCTTGCTTGGTTCTGGAACATTGACCCACTGGTAGGTTCTGTGTACCCACCGGTGGGTGCATCTGGAAATTTGAACTTTCGACTTTGAAATGCTCGTAACTTGCTTGTTCGGACTTCAAATTTACTTCCGTTTGAACCGTTGGCTTCGTTATCGAATGCTCTATCATTTTAAAGTCCTGAAATATACATTTTCTATTTTTAGAAAAGACAAAGCATTATATCATCGAATAGAGAAATCGTAAAATCATTAATACATAATCAAACGTATAATCAAAATCAATTATTGAACCCATGGTTCAACAATTACAATATCAAAGTAACAGTAATAGCTTCATCAAATTAGCACTAAAAAATTCACCAAAACACAAAAATAACAGCCATTTCATTACCAAATTAACTGTCATTACAATACCAAATTTTAGTCATTACAATACCAACATTACAGTCATTACACCACCAAAATTACAATCATAACTTAACCAAAATTACAGTCATTACACCACCAAAATTACAGTCATAACTTAACCAAAAGTATTGCACCAAACTAATATTAACAAAACAATTGATATCCAAACACTTGATATCAAACACTAGAAGGACCATCTTTCTTTGCCATTTTTGCCTTCTTTTTATGCTCCATATCAGCTAAGAGTGCTTGTGGTGTCAAATATCTCTTCCCCCCTTTTGTATGTGACCTTTAGGCAGATTAATGGCACCTTGTTTTGGCCTTTTCAAGATTCCAGCATGCATTGTTTGAGGTTCATTTTCAGTGGATAAATCTTGATAATCAACTATGACAGGCCCTTTTTTAGGAGAATTTAGTATCCTGTTACTCTTTCTAATCTGTATAACAAGTATATTTAAATAATTACCACATAAAAATGTGTGCTAGTATATATTAGTTAAAAAATAGGAAAATATTATTTCTTACTGGTTTTTTGGGTGTTAGCTTGGACTTAGTGCCAACTTTTTGAGAAGAATACAATTTGTTGGCCTTTGGAATTGGGTTATGTTGAATGATTGTCTGTGGTTGACTTGATGACATACAATTCTCAGCAGCAAGTTGCTTATCAATTTCAGCCCAAAGCCTTTCTTCTTCCAGATCTTCATTGTGGTTTACCTCACTAACAATTTCATTGATCATTGGTTCACTCACAAATACCTCACTCAGAACTGGCTCATTAAACACTGGTTCATTAAACACAGGCTCACTCAGAACTGGCTCATTAAAAATTAGCTCATTAAACACTGGCTCACTAACAGTTGGCTCACTCACAATTGGCACATACTGCTCATCTCTCTCACACACCACAACCTCTGCCTCATCATCTCCATTAGTGTCAGTCTCATCTACAAGTTGTACATGTTCTTTTTCTTTTCTTTTTCTAATTCCCTTACCCTGCACTCTTACCTTTGGTGGCCTGCCACAAGTTCTAAAATTATGTCTTGCTTTTCCACAATTTCTACAATTCATAACAAGACCATTCCTGATTATTTTAGATTGTTTTGGCTCATTTGGTCCCCTTCTTATAATCCTAGCAGGCCTCCCACGTTTTACCTCTTTTACAGGTGGTGGTAGAAGTATTGGATGCTCTTTGCTCTTAGGCCATAAATCCTTACCATTCATGGGTTTCATGACATTAGAGTACAATCTCTTGTATGTGCTAATACTATAGCAGCTGTGTACATAATCTTCTGGCTCTTTACCTTGGTGATATAAGCAAGCAATTCCATGTACACATGGAATTCCAGTGAGTTACCCATTACAACCACAGGTTCTTTGCTCTAAATTTACCATAACACTCTTATTATTAGGCCCAAACAGTTCAAATTCATCATCACCATTAATTTTGCTTCCCATAAGTGTGAGATTTGTTTTAAAAAATCTAATCTCTTTCTTATTTTTGGACAAATATCCATAGTGGTTACCCTCTCTACTGTAAGTTTTTTTCTCATCACTTGATCCATCAGCTTCAACCTTATTAACTCAAGCATTGTAAGTATGGGTTTCACTCTAAATTGTCTTATACAAGAGTTAAAACTTTCACATAAGTTATTGAGTAATAAAGGAGACTTAGTATGAGTGGAAAAGTGAGACCTTGACCAGTTTTTACCAGGTTTATTTGCAAGCCAAATGTACGCTTCTTCATCCAAATTCTTCATTTCTTCTAATGCTGCATCAAAATAAGGGATGGTTGTAGCTCTTGCAGTCTTTTCTAGCATTTGTTTCAAGGCCACTCCTTTGTGTTTTTGATTGAAGTTGTTATACAAATGACGTAGACAATACCTGTGCTCAATGCCAGGCAATAACTTAGCTACTGCTTTGATCAACCCCTGCAATAAAACATACATAATACAAATATTTTGATAAAAAACATAGAATACCATTGAATACTAAATATACTAGAATTATAGTTGGGAAAAATTACAGTGTACCTTTTGTTTGTCAGATATGATACTATAATTCTCTGGAATATTTATCTCAAGGTCACTAACCAACAATTTTAGAAACCATTTCCATGTTCTGTAATTCTCTATGTCCACAATAGCATAACAGAATGGGTATATAGCAACAATTTTTTGGGTCAATGGCTACTGCACTAAGCAAAACTCCCTTGTGTGGCCCACTCAAATGGCAACCATCCAAGCCTATCAAAGGCCTACAACCCTCCTTAAACCCTCTTTTCAAAGAGCCCCAACATATGTAAATCCTCCTAAAAATAGCAAAATCATTTCCTGGTCTATGTGAGACTTTCATAACTATTGTAGTCTCTGGATTTGATCTTTTCATCTCTTCTATATAATCCCATAGAACCAAATATTGCTCAGCATTAGTTCCTTGCAGTCTTGTTTTAGCTTTTCGTATAGTTTTGCAGGCTGTTGACATGGTTACTTTGCATTGTAAATCCATATGTACTTGTTGCCTGAAGGCTTGAACATTCCATTTAGGGTTAACTCTAATCTTTTCCATGTACCTCTTAGCAATGAACAATGGCTTACAAGCACTTATGTCTTGTGTCCTAGGGAAGTTGTGTGTTTCAACAATTGTCCTCACTTCTATTGTCACTTAATCTCTCACTGCAGCTGCATACAAGTACCATTTAAACTT
The DNA here is from genome assembly GCA_963682055.1 of Primula veris. Classification (NCBI taxonomy): domain Eukaryota; kingdom Viridiplantae; phylum Streptophyta; class Magnoliopsida; order Ericales; family Primulaceae; genus Primula; species Primula veris. The sequence continues at coordinate 30,275,312 of OY821750.1, read as the reverse complement.
GATGTCATTCCCATCTTCTTTGTTGGTCCCATTAAAACACCTAACAATAAATTTCTTTGCTGAGTTCTTTACAAGTTTACAGTTTTTCCCATTCTGAAAAGAGTACATTTTTACGGCCTCTCTAAAGTGGTCTGGAGTGGGAAATTTCATTCCTAACTTGAAATTCACATTGTCCAAATCTGCTTCACCAAATACTAAAGAACTGTCCATATGTTCTTCATCACTTTCTTTATCACTCTCAAAGTAATCAGAATATACACAACCCGCATTCAATATTTCTTCATTGAACACTATGTTTGGATGAGGATTTGTTACATTTGGCACAAAATTAGGCTTACTTGAACTTGAAGGCCTACTTGAACTTGAAGGTAAATCTGTTTGGAAAAGTACAGGTAGGTCAACAAGACCATCATCATCATTACCCTCATCATCAATACCTTCCAAGATTGAAATTTTTCCAATATCACCATCATCTACATGTTGTTCTTCATCACTGTCATCACTAGTATCACTAGCTCCAAATTCATCTTCACAACATTCAGCATACACTTGAACACACTTATCACTATTTATAAACTTGCCTAGGTTCACAACATCAATATCAACCTTAATCTGAATCAAATTATTCTCAAATTCTGAACCAGCTCTCTTAAAAGCAAATTTTCTAACATCGAGCCATCCTACTTGAGCAGTAATAGCTTCTAATGACTTTAAAGACAACCTTTTTGGGTTACAATAATCAACAAAAATCTTTTTCCCACCCTCATAACCACAAATATTTTCTCCACCATAAACAAAATTACCCCCATGGTGAAAGTCTATTGAGAATAAACTTGTCTTCGCAGCTGCCAAAAGAAAGGTATTACAGGTTTTAAAAGTTGAATAAGCAGTTAACTTACAAGATACTAATTTCATACAATATTTTCTATCAATTTTATGCAATGTTTTCTATTAACTTTATACAATATTATCTGCAATTTTATGCATTGTTTTCTATTAGTTTGTACAAAAAAAATCCCCAAATATCAATCTAAACCCTAATTAAAATAAATAGTTTCTATAAAACATTAATTCACAACCAAAATTGATAATAGAATTTCAAATTTTAACAAATGGTAGTGGACTCACCGTAACTTGGGACGAGAGCCTCGTTTCTGCGTATTACACACACCATAATGCGTATCTTCAATAATTTTGCCAGCAACTTTGATTGATTGAGTATGATCAGAAACCCTAGAATATTGGGTGCATTTTTTTTAGGGGAGAGAGAGAGAGTCTGTGTTGTCCAAAGGAAAAAGCTCCAAATGTTTTATATTCCCATTTTTATAACTTATAAGTTATATAAAAATAAATTAAAAACTATATAAAACTGAAATGACAAAATTGCCCACCTATCTCAGACCTAAGGCTATCACGTGGTGTCACGTGACCAGTCTCCAGTGACCTGAAGTGGGATTGGTCCCTTGATTGGAGAGAAACTAGTTATTTTTGGGTACCAAAATAGCATTTTTCCCGTATATTGTTGGATCAACCTATCAGGAAAAAGTTTGATAAATGTTGAAGAGAAAAGAGTTATTGGTTTCTAGTAAATGATAACTGTATTGGTGTTCATGAGAAAATATTTATAAAAGCGTACCCTCCAACCAACTTCGATACTCTCGCCTTGATTTGATAGTTGAACTATTTTGTTTCAAGACTCAAATGACATGATATGTGAATATGACACTCAAATGAAAAAGATTTTGACAATTAATATATAAATGTATTTAGAGATATAAAAAAAACTGGCAAATAAATTAAAATGTTGGGAACACAAATATAAATTAATTTAAGATATAGTATTTGTTGTCAAAATAATTTTCAACAACGACGGAAATTAATCAAATTACAATGAAACGATTAAATTACTATCAAAATATTTTTTTCAGTTGGCAACAAGAATGTTTCAGATCAACAACAAAATAATTTGTTGCCCTTTTTTTTTGCCATGATTCTTTACTTAGTTGCCATGGACTTCTAGTATTGGGTTTCTTGCATCAACATGGCAAGAACAACAATTTTGTTGCAAAATCGCTTTAACAATGAAAAATCAATGTATTTTTTCTTGTTATATTTTCTTGTTGTGAGTGTAATTAGTCATCAATATTGTTGAATAACATGGTATGAGATAACGGAGCACATATGTAAATAACAAACCTCATATTCAATTGTATAGTTGTTCATCATAGCATAATCAAATGCAGGTTGTTTATAGAAGTCCACACAATCAAATGTAACCCCAGAGCTTGTCTGCAAACATGCGCATCGAACTTTAGTTTTTTGTGGATTTCAAAAAATTTGTTTTCTATTTGGAGATATTCATAAGCTTTTAATTAATTATGTTACATACACGTATGGTTTTGATGGATGGTTTGTTCAGAATTTTGACTCGTCTCTCGAACTCTGAATATTCTTCGGAAGATATGTTCCAACGTGCTCCTTCAACACCATCACATAACACCATAGCGAAACATACTATAAGAACAAACAAATATGCTAGGGGATCCATACCTTGACCTGTGCCAAATGTTTTTAGAAATCACTGAAAGATTACACATAACATGATTCTAAAAAAGACCTAGAACACAAAATATCACTATTATCCTAAATTTAAACTCTGAAAAAAAATATGCATAATAAAATCAACATGAAAAATCTTTTACAAAAACAGAGTTACAATATCAGCTTGTAAGAAGTGTTTACAAATATGGGTTCGTAATGAACATCTACTGCAGAAAATTATGCATTAGAATTTTTTTTTTAAAGAAAGTTTTTTTCAACAATGCAACAAGGAAATATATCAAAAGGTGTATATACCGTCAATATGTAATCTCTCAAATTCATTTGTCATGGAGGGGTGCATTTATAATTACAAAAGCACGAATTTTTAAGATTCAATTGAATGGTTCTTTTATTAATGTCCAAATTATCTGTACAAATTACAATCTTAAAAGTAGGGAATTCTCGGATTTATATTAAACAGTTTTATTATTTTGAGATACAAGCGATTTTTTTTAAAAAGGCAGTAGTTGTAGCTGATATACTATAGAGCAATATATTCCATTTAGGAAATATTATGGCAATATATGATATATCTTAGTAATTTCATACTACAAGATTAAAAACAAGAAAGTCAACATACTGATTACAAATTTTAAAATCAAGAAAGTAAAGATACTGATTACAAATTTGATAAGTCAGGTGGCTCGTAATTTTGACCACTCACCCATTCGAGACCAAAACTTTTGTTTTTCGATCGGGTTCGGTCGGGTTTTTTGAGAAAAAAATAGATAAAATAACCGCCCGGTACCCAGATATGCGACCGATCAAGCGGTTTTTGGTGGATCGATGTCTTGGATAACCATTTTGGATTTTATCGTTGTTGATACTTTGGCCATCTATCAACTATCTTTGTCGGATATGGTGATGATTGAGTTTGATTGATGGTTTTCATATAACATTATTCTTTTAGTATTGTGATTAAATAGTTTTAAAACACACATTTTAACATTAACAAACTTGTTAGCCTATTCCTATAAGACCTTGTCTTTGTAATCAAATTAAATTAAATATATATAAACTTCTATATAAGAATACTTCATATAGATATAAACTTTGTATAGTCATAAAAATCTATTATTCTGACTTCGGCCCGTCTAAGTAAGGATAAAGTCTAGATTATCATATTCATACTTACTTCAGTTGTATCCTTAGAGTAATAAAAAAAACATAAAATTTCAAAATATAACTATTGTTACATGAATAAATGTGAAAATGATGTATAATATTATCAAAACTTTGTTTGGGCCAATGACTTAACTTTTTTTAGTGTACACCGCATCATTTAACTTGTGCATATCTTAGCAAAGGATATGCAATGGGATACGGTACAATAAAATTTAACTATCAAGATTTGATGTATAATAGTAACGGATTTTACTTAAGGGTGTTGGTCATTATTCAAAAACAATAATACTTTATACTTTTGGGGTTGAAAGACAAGTTTTAGATTATGCAAGAAAAAACATTTCTAAATGAATTTGAAATAGTATAATTTTTTAAGAAATTTTAACTCAACATTTTAATATAAGTGGCATTTTATGTATATGATATCATATTTTAAATACTTATCCCCGCTTGACTATCGTTGCTTTAATTTTAGTGTATTAATTTTTGAATTTATAATTTTTGTTAAGATTATATTAATGAATTATAAAAAATTTATGAATATACAATGTGTATTTTAGATTATCTGCTAGAGAGAAAATCTATAAATTGGATGTGTAGTTTAGATGATCTGATATGAAGTGATGTGTTAAATACATGTAAAATAGATTAAAGAGGTTTGATGGTGTAAAATGGCGCTTTGTTGTTTATAAGTAATATAAGAGTCATCAATAATACATGATAAAAATTTTTAGGAGGTTGTCAATTCCATCAGTTTTGCAAGCGAAGATGTGCTTGTATATTTTTCGGATTTGATTGAATGTATCTTTTTATTAGTGTCCAAATAATCTGTACAAATTACAATCTTAAAACTAGGGAATTTTCGTATTTGATTGAACATATCTTTTCCATGATGTCCAAATTAGTTGTCTAATATTAAACATGTTGTAGAATATTATTGGTGATCTTCTTAGGCATTCTGATAAAAGTGTGAGAGGTGGAAATGTAGTTTTTAAGCTTGACATGGCTAAAGCTTTTGACAGGCTAAGTTGGGATTTTTTGAGAAAAGTACTTGGTGCTTTTGGCTTTCAAGATGAATGAATTGATTTTATCTTAAAGTGTGTTACAAATGCTAGATATTCCATTTGCCTAAATGGTGTCACTTCTAGGTTTTTCTCTTCTAGTAGGGGTTTAAAACAAGGTGACCCCCTCTCCCATCTGCTTTTTATAATAGTTGAGGAGCTACTCAGTAGAGGCCTAAATAATCTTACTGAAACTAGTAAACTCACACCCTATAAAACCTTTCATAATGCAGCTCTTGTCTCTCAAATTCTTTTTGCTGATGATGTGCTTATCTTTGCTAATGGGTGTAAGAGCAATCTAGAAATTCTTATGAACTTTATTAAGACTTATGAACATGCTTCTGGGCAACTTCTCAATAAGAGTAAGAGTGCGTCTCACTCATAGGGACACTTTACATAGTAGGAAGAGCATTATTGCTAAGGTTACTGGTTTCATAGAGGGGTCTTTCCTTACCAACTACTTAGGTATCCCTTTACATTATGCTAAATTGACTGCCATCATGTATGAACTCTTAATTGAAAAGATTTGTAAAAAAATTTCATGTTGGAAAAACAGTCTTCTCTCTCCTGGTGCTAAAGCTACTTTAATCAAACATGTTTTGTCTTCTATTCCTATGCATTTACTGGCTGTTCTTCAACCCCCTAAAATTGTCATTGACAAAATTGAGAGGGCTTTTGCTAAATTCTTTTGGGGAGAGCATGAGGGTAGAAACAAGCATCATTGGTTAAAATGGTCTAAACTAGCATGCCCCTTATCTGAAGGGGGTTTAGGCATTAAAAGTTTGAATGATACCATGAAAGCACTCCACAATAAGATGAGTTGGAGATTAATTGATACAGTAACACCTTGGAACACTTTCATGTTTCAAAAATATTTTAGTACAACTGCTAACTGGGGTAACCCTGTGGTTCATGCCTCCCATTCCACTTCTTGGAAGATTTTTAGTTCAAATTTTAATGTTTTAATGGCTAATAGCAAGTGCAACTTGAAAAAGGGTGCTATTAATTTTTGGTTTGAAAATTGGATGGGGGAGGGACCTCTATCTAATAATTTTGATGTTAATTACCCTCATGTTCTTTTGAACCAGGTTTATAAAGACAGTTGTTGGGACTATGAGCTGCTGCATACTATGGGAGGTAAAGATCTTATTGATAAGGTGTCCAACTGTAAGTTTTATTTTACAAAGGGTGAGGACACTAGATATTGACCTAACACTCTTAATGGATATTTTACAACTAAAAATGCTTTTGAGTTTTTTAGAACAAAAAATGACATTGTTTCTATTGCTAAACACATTTGGAATAAGGTTTTACCTTCTTAAATCAGTATATATTTCTGGAAACTCTTGAACAATGCTATTAAACTGGATGAGGATGTGAAAAAATATGGCAGTATTATTGCTACTAAATGTTGTTGTTGTATATCACACTCCATAGACTCCATTGAACCCTTCATGAGTTATAGTGACACTGCCTTTGAGGTTTGGAATCACTTTGCAAATCTTTTTGGATACCCTAATTATGTGAAAGGCACATGGAAAAGTTATGTGATCAAAGCCAGGTTGGTTTACTAGCAGCTTTAGTTCCCTATCTTATATGTTGGTAAATCTGGCTAAATAAAAACAGTTACAGGTTTGATAATGAGAATATGAATTCTGAAAGTGTAATTGCTAAGGTTAATAAGTGCCTAAGAGAACTCAACATGCTAATCAAACTCAAATCACCCACTGCTAACTTTCCAGCTCTTACTCTTAATGTTTTACATGTTAAAAACATCACTTGCAGAATGAAGAGACCAAATCTAGTCTGTTGGATCTGTCCCCCCTCAGGTAAGCTTAAACTAAATTGTGATGGTTCTGCATATGGTAACCCTGGTCCCAGTGGGTGTGGAGGTATTTTGAGAAATAATAAATGTGTCATGTTTTTTGCTTTCTCTTATAAACTAGGCACCAACACTAACCATTTTGCAGAACTAATGACTTTAAAAAATGGACTTTTGATTTGCTACAGTTTGGGTTTCACTAATGTGCTTATTGAAACTGACTCTGAGATTATTGCTTACTGGTGGAAAAAAATATATCCACTGGCCCCATATTTGACCATATTTGGCATGATATACTATCTCTAATGTGTTTTGTGGGCATCAATGTTAGTCATGTTTACAGAGAACAAAAACAAGTGGCAGACAGCCTTGCAAAAAAAGCCGCTCAAGGGCAAAATGATGTCTTCCTCTTCCCAAGAGAACTTTCAAGTGATACATATGCAGCATACTGGTTAGATCAAAATGAGACACCTTGCCTAAGAGGGAGTATTTTTACTTCTTAATATCGGGCTAATGATGCTTTTGGCTGAACATGTCCCTATTTTAAGATCTTGAATCTTTCAAGATCTTCCTAAAGATAATGATAAATTTTTTCTGAAGGAATTCACTCAGTCCCTAAATAAAGAACTCAAGTTCATTAGTTTTTCCTAAAAACTAATGATGAACTTCTCTGAACCTTTGCACTTATAACCACACATAAGTTTGTTTACTGGCGGGGATCAATGTATTGCAGGCCTTCAAAATCATAATGGATTTCTTTCCCATCAGCAGTGCAGAGTTTTGAAACTTGCTTGGCCTTTGGTCACTTCAATTCTTGGTTTTATAATGGTTAGGAGATGTAATAGATTATTTCATTGGGTTTGTGCTTTTAAGAGATCTTAATTTTAATCTGAATTGGAATGGTCCCCCTTACGTTTCCTCTGTTTGGTAAACGTGCAAACCAAACTATTTGGTGATTTGTGAAGTGTCATCAGACACCTATGCGAAGGCAAGTTTAAATCTTGATGAATCTCGCTTATCCGCATTCGTTTTGTTTATTTAAACACGATAAGAGGTGAGCATTGTACCAAGAAGGTTCTTTCAAAATAAAGTTTTCTTTAAAACACTTTTCTCCAGCGTTGTAATTGGGTCGATTACCGGTTTCCGAGTGTATTTTATCATTTTTTGCAGTATTGTAAGACTTTTTAATCTAATAAAAGTTTGGTCCGATGCTTATTAAAAAAAAAGTCGTTCATAGCAGACTCACATGCAAAGGTCACATCGGGACACAACACGAAATTCAAGGCACACTAAAAACATAACGATAAGTGCATCAAAGACTAATGGGAAATCATACGTGAAAATTTGTGTCAGTGTTGTATGAAACTACAACACTGATACAAATTTTCACACGGTAACTAAACTCTTCTTTTCTACACAACATTGGCAAGGTTTTTGCCTTGTCTGGGCCTCCATTCGCTTCTTGCTTTCATAATCACTGGGCCGTCTTCAAGTTTAAGCAAATGAAAACATTCTGATTCGAAAGGATCTCCAGAGCCACCACCTCCTACGCCGTCAGATACCGCCGTCAGTGATTTCAACACATTATCCTTGTGGCATTCCCTTCTGTACTCCATTGTGATGCTAGAAAGCTCGTAATCCTCTAAAAGTAACCTAGGTACACTCTGAAAATAAATGCAAAATATGTTGTGAAAAAATTCAATTATGTTTAAAAAGATTAAATCTGAGTAAAATTAGTCTATTGGAATAAACGCATGACAGGCATGTTTGATTAAACGCAATTGCTAAATTCTTTGCACCGGCTTTTATGTTGTTAATGAAATTTCGAGTTTTGAAGTAGTTCAAACTACTAGGAGAGAAGAAAATAGTATTTGGAAAAAGGTTACACTAAGACAATACTAATCAAGGAACGTTTGTCATTCATCAAATTTATATACTAGTATGAAAAAAAAAATGTCAAGGAACTACCTCAAGAATCCATCCAATGTATTTGGCATAGTTAACATTCTGATTAAAGTCTAAATCTCCACGACTTGGCTGTCCAGTCACAAAAAAAAATGTATTAGTTGCTCACTTAACAATTAATTAGAATTAACTTTTCCTGAGCAATTTGGCATAAGCAATACCCTTAAATCAGGACAAATATAACCAGCTGTTGCTTCGTCGAGTTTTGGAACTTTCTTGTTATCATCTTCAACAATCGGAGGTACATCTATCAGATAAGAGCCCACTTCCGCTCGTACTTCTTCTGGAATTCTACCTACTCTTCGTGTTTTCGTATTCATAGTGATCCATACACTGCATATTGAAATGAGATTGTTATTAACTGCATTTCAGATCAAGAAATTTCTTTATTTGGAATTGTTTAATTGAGCCCTCGAATGCGTAAAGATTTAGTTATTAAAGGAAAACAACTCACAAAAAGCAGAGCTTTAATTTATTATCCTCCTTTAGTTTCAAAAATAAATAATAATTATCCTCCTTTGTAGTAATACCAATATTATCAATCGAATTCATTTTCAATTTCACACCACAGATCAGATATATTACTGGTGGGAGAGATGGACACGTCACCGGAGTTTGATTATCTGTTCAAGCTGTTGTTGATTGGAGATTCTGGTGTCGGAAAGAGTAGCCTTTTATTCAGCTTCACCTCTAACACCTTCGAAGATCTATCTCCCACCATTGGGGTGGATTTCAAAATAAAATATGTTGACATTGGTGGGAAAAAACTAAAGCTTACTATTTGGGACACAGCTGACCTGGAAAGATTTAGGACTCTTACTAGTTCATACTATAGAGGAGCCCAAGGGATAATAATGGTCTATGATGTAACAAGGAGAGATACATTTACGAATATGTCCGACATTTGGGCTAAAAAAATCGACTGGTGGTTGTTGTTGAAGCGTAACTGGATGCTAATTCGAAGTTTCACAGTACTCGGACATATTTTTTCTTTATTTATTTTTGTAATCTTAAATTGTCTACTATTTTCTAACAGATGCGTTGTGCGTAGCACTTTTACTTTTAAATATCAAGTGTTATTTCAAAAAAAAAAAAAAGAAAAAAAAAAGGAATTGTTCAATTGACTTTAGACATGTATTGCGAAGAAAATGATGAGAAGATAGCAAATGCATTAATGTAATACGAAAATAGTGTTGAATTGTACCTTGATGCTTTAACTAAAGTTTCTCCTGTTTTAGGGTTGCGTATAATGGCATCGCGGCGCATACAATTTCCCCCCGCCACTGCAGTACTCCAATTATCAACTTGCACGACTTCCTCGCTATAGAGAATATGGAAGGTAAGAAATGAAATTTAGTGATCTGAGGTCTGAGTAGTTTCTTACTAAGAGTCTAAAGCCAACTACATCGGTGGTACTTTTTTTTAACCTGTCATATATATATATATGTATATATTTTATTTTATTTTAAAAATGTTTTACTGCTTTGATTTACAGGGATGGAGGAAAATATTGGAAACATAAATCATTTTTAGTTTAAAGAAGTGGCAGTTTTAGTAAGTTCATAAACTTTGCCTTAGTATATGCTATGTATTTCATTAGTATATTGTCATTTAATTTTTAATTGCATGTATTAAATTACACAAATTTAGCATATAGATTTGTAATCCATATAAGACGAAATGATACCATTGTCATCCTATAAAATAAAGAGTAATAAATTAAGAGGCATATTCTTATTCTTTAACTTGTAAAAATGATCACTCGTATGATTTACCAAGATTATTGTCTTCTGTTTATTTCATTTTTCAGGGAAAGCAAGCCATACATAAACTACACCAACAAAGAACATAACAAAAGGGAGGTTTGTTGTTTTTTGTTTGCGTGAAAATGAAATTAAATAACATATGTATAACTTGCGTGTACAAGTTACAAAACTAATAAACAACAAAGAACATAACACAAAAGGGAGGTTTGCTGTTTTTTGTTTACGTGAAAATGAAATTAAATAACATATGTATAATTTGTGCGTACAAGTTACAAAACTACTCCGTAATAAACAGCAAAGAACATTACACAAAAGGGAGGTTTGCTGTTTTTTGTTTACATGAAAATGAAATTAAATAACATGTGTATAATTTATGCGTACAAGTTACAAAACTTACCAAGAGGGATAACGATCAACCACAACTTGAACTTTAGTGGCTACCCAAACAAGGTCTCTTTTACTCATTTCAGGGGTTGAACCCATCATATCAACGTCTAGTCTCATACCCTTAATACTGTTAATACCAGTTTCCTGTGTTTAAGCGAGTAAGCCATTTTACGAGCTACCAAAGGCAGAGTTAAGCTAATGACAAATGCTTGTGGCTTAATCATGCAACTTTTTGCTGACATATATTTAGTTTCAACAGAGACGCTATGCTATAGGTTTACGCTACAGGATTTAATTTAGTGAAAGTTGCGACTATGGCTAGCATTTCTCATCACAATTCACATAAATATAACCTAAAAATTAGTTTTGAGTTAGTGAATCATGATCGATAACTGAATATGTTAGTATAAGAAGTAAAAGCAAGCTCAGTACGTTATTAGAAGGTGATCCATCACTATAGTTATCATGTTTCATAATATGTTAGTATAAGAAGTAGAAGCAAGCTCAGTACGTTGTTAAAATAACCCACTTTGGATCACATTTGATCCCGGTGCGAAGTGTGAGTTATAAGGTTAGGGGTAATAAGGAGAAAGAGGAGATTTGAGTTCATTTTCTTTTGCTTCTAGGTTTTTATGATCATAACTTTTATTATTAAATTTTTTCCTCATTATGCAGCTAATAGGGCTCTATGTGGTGAGATTTACTGTTTTTCTTTTCGGACTTATTATTATGGCTATTATGGGGGTCTTGTCCCATAAAAGACATCTTATGTTAATAAAGTCGAGCCGTTTGCATTTTAAAAAAAATATTACAAAACAAAACCAAAGTCATAATACTTACTGGGAAAAAAAAAAAACAAAGTCATAATTGTTGTCATACCTGCAAATGATTCATTAGTGTCTCCAACGAGATTTTTCCAGTAGCCCCAATTTCATATGCTCTAACCTTGTAGTTTTGCCGAAAAATGGCAGAATAAGGAAGGTAGACTCCCGAGCCAAAGTCTATACCGACAGTATTTTCCAAAGAGTGCTTTGCCCTCCTATCAAACGCCATATATTGATCCTCCAGAAATAACATATTCGTTAAATGATCATCACGGGTCTTGGATGTTATTTCGTTTGATGTGGCTTGCTTACTAGAATTACACTTAAGTCCTTTGATATGTCTAATATTGAGCCCTGGCAAACGAGTTGTCGAGATCCTAGAGACAGATTTTGGCCCCAGAGAACCCTTGAGAAAGAAAGTAGAGGCACTTGTCGTAGATGTCATGTTGAAATTTAACTACATAACAGCACAAGAGTCAATGTAAGTTGGTATCCTACTACATGTAAAACAGCTCCTATTAATATGCAAAAGAAGGTAAGTTGTTAACCTAAAATTTACTTTACATGCATGACCAAATAAATAAAATCTAATCATCAAAATGGAATAGCTAATATTAATAATAGAGTGATTTGATTTATCAATTTGGTGTTGAAATTGTTCTGTGTATCAAAGCTTCGATTAATGGCGAAAGAGGTGAGAAACCGTTACTTAAAGTACAAACACTTAAAACCGATAACATACACTCAAGGCGCCTAATCATTGTCAACAAATGGAAAGCTTATGTTTAAACCGGACACTAGGTTTTCTTTGAAAATGGCTAGTAATCAACATCATGTAAGAAGAATTTTGGAAATGGAAGATAAAAGACTTAACAAATGTAGGTAAGTTCCATTACCGTCTCAGATCACGAAAAGAGAAAGAGAGAGTGCGAGAGAGAAAACGGAAGCGGGACTAGATGGAGATACAGGGAGAGAGAGATGAAGGGAGATAACATGCATTATCAAGTTATGGTCTTTATATAGGTCCAAGCTAATTCTGATGGATAAGCACATATCAGAATACCATTTTTATGACATATACTATTCTTTAAAAAAGTCCAACTGGCTTCTCATTTTGACTTATTCATAATCTTTCTGGCATTTAGGGTGACCATTCGCATACAAATTTCTATGAGAAGTTGTATTTACTTCCCTTATTCTTTTCCTTACTTATAGGGTTGAATGTGAATATAATAAATTTTTTGATACCCATAAACATTTCATATGTGCGAAACCAGTAGCGGATCTAAGATTTCGATATATGGCAGAAGCTAACTTTATAAGTGGACTTGAGGACTTCTTTTGGGTGCATCCATTGCTAGTCTACTTCGAACTCTTTCACTTGAATTTCAAAGAAAAAAAGAGACACCGGAGCGATTCAAACTTCAAATTAAGCAACAAATTGCTATATAATTAACTAATCATAAAAAACAAACCAAACACAAGCTTATAAGAGAAACATAAAACGTGCAAACTGAATTGCAACTTAAAACACTGTTATGCGTACAATAAACTTATCATAAAAATAACCATGTTTCAAAAAGGTATGCATCAGCTAGCCTAACACTTTCAGTAAGCTAATGTCCCTTAAAAACTCATTCCATAGCTTATGTTATTAGTTCAAAACTATCTAGAAGTTGTAAAGGGGAGGTATCGAATTTTATAAAACAATGTCAAGCAGTGCGTTCTCCAGAAATTGGAACCTGTTTGAGTACTTAAACACACTTATTTCGGAACACATCATCAGGCATCGCAAGTCTTACATCAAAGCTTTCACCATATACAACTATAAACTAACATGATTCTATTTATTTTTCAACACATAGATTATCACTATGGATATGAAAGAGAAGAACAAAATCCTGTAAGAAGTATTATACTAGTGGTATTTTTATTTAATAAGAGTACTAAGAAAGCTTAATATTTTTGAAAGTTCTCTAATCTTTAATCGAAACTTGATGTTTGAAAAAGAACTTCAGGACCAAAAGAGTGATTATGAATAATGCATGGCTTATTATTTTTGACTGTAACATTCGACATCAAATAGAGTTTGTGAAACATGTTGGATCATGTCAAAAAAGGACCATCATTTAATTAGTATTCTTTACTTCGTTTCATAATTAGACTTTTAGAAACGCTACCAATTTCCATAATTAGACTCTATCGTGAATGGAAGAGTGGAGTCTAAATCTTATGCCTCTATTATCCATCTCGTTTCGTGTCTACTTACTTATTTTATCCAAAAAAAAAAAAAATTAAATTGAAAACATTGTAAAATTATTATAATACATGTATCAATACATTTCAATAATTATTTTAAAAAAAAAATCCACACGCAATTTATTTTGGAATAAATGTATAAATTAGTGTAAATTAAATATTAAATTTTAAAAAATTTGTCTAAAACAGTATTATGTCCAAATGTTTTAAATTTTGAATACAATATAATATAAAATTTTATAAATTTGCGGAACAAATTGTGAAAATTTAAAATTTGAGTGAAAATAAGCAATAAGGCACGAAATGAGGTGGAAAAATGGCTTTTGACCCATCTTTCTTTGAAGCTAGATCTCTTTGTAATAGTTCTCAATGATTATCAGTTGGATTAGGATATATATGTTAATTGTTAGGTATCATATGATACATTCGTTAAATTCAACTTAAGAATTCCCAATTAGGTATAAATATTTATTAACAACCTTATTTAACGAAATACATAATTATTACAAAGTTATATTGAGTAGTACTTTCTAATGAAAGTTAATGAGTTTGGGTTAAATTTAACGAAAACAGTCTTCTAATCCTCGAAGAGCAAAGAATTAATGTGCATCCATCATATAAAGACCCATTTCATCCATCATATTTAGAGCTACTTTTACGCCTTTAAATTCATAAATTATCCCAAACTATACTTTTTAAGAGAATGGTCAACAATTAGATAAAAATATTTGTAAAATAACTTATTTAACGAGAGAAATATATTTTTCCCGTTATATAGTTTTTAATGAAGGTTAATAGTTTATAATGAAATTCAGAAATCTTCTAAATCCTGGAATAGGAGAAGAAGACTCCTCCCTTTGGGGAGACTGTTCATACTGCTATTTTAATAATCATCGGATCTTATTCATTTTAATATAATGGCTAATAAAACAAAAAACTATAAACCAAAATAATACATAAATATATATCACTATTTAAAATTAGGTGATCATAACAATAAAACTCTAAGAAAAGATTGAAAACCCTTGTGTGGCCTACAATTAAATAATAATAATAAATTATAAAATTAAAATATATCAAATAATAAAACCCTAATAAAAGATTGGGTAAGCTATTGTGTGGTCTACCGTAAAATATTATTATTTGTAAGAAAAAATTTCTCATAATCTTAGTTTTCATGGTGTATATATATATGTGTGTTAATTTGGAGGAGAGAGAATATATTGTTAAAGAAAAAATACAAATGAAATGGGCCTTGTAGAAATATATAGTGTAATTATATCACATTAGAGTTATTCTATTTTTACTCATTTGATCAAAATAAATCAAATTCAATGGTTAATATGAGGAGAGTTTGAGTACTCATTTGTTTTGTTTATTTTGAAGATTTTGAGCCCGTCCTTTCGGAGGGGAATTCGCATGCATCATATTTGGAGCTACTTTCACGCTAGAAATTCGTAAATTATCCAAAAAATTTATAATAACTATTTCCTTAAGCATATGCAACATGCGGCTATTACTTTCCACCTACTATACTCTATAAATGGAATTGCCCACCTGAAAATACCCTTGGGATTGCTCTCTTTGTTTTAAAGGAAAATAGAAAATGAAAAATATTTTTCCGGAAAATATAATTTTCATTGTGTTTGTTTCAATGGAAAATATTTTTCAGAATTGGAGAAAAATTAAGAAAAATATATATTTTTTTCAATTATTAAGAAAATATTTTCCGAAACCATAACGTGACCATAACAAGAGATAACTTATGGTGAAAAATAATAAACAAAGTTAAATTTAACTAATAATTAATAAACAAAATTAAGAAAAAAGTAACTTAAAAGTAAAAAAAGTAAATTACACTTAACACTTGTAACTTAAAAAATAACTTATAAATAAAAACATAGTACAAGTAAGTTAAAAAAGGGACTTTTTTGCTAGTAAAAAGTTAACTTATTTTAAGTAAATTTCAAATCACAAACAATAACTTACATAAAATATCAACTTATATATTTTATTTCAGTAACAAATTAGTTTAAATATCTAATGATGTTTTATATTTGGTCTCGTTAATCGTAATAACAGTAAAATTCTTTGTTATCATTAAAAAAATGTCTACATAACACTTGTTTATAAAAAAAATGCATGCAAGTTAAATTGTTATAAAACATTGGCTCATAATACATAAAAGCAACTTATTGCATATAAGTTCTAATAAGTTGAAAAGTAACTTGTATGTTTAAAGTTTTATGTGTTGATTTTGTTACTATTATGAGATTATATACTTGTCTTTGTTAGAAAAATTATAAATTATAATTCAAATTTATTATGAAATTTTTTCTATAACCAAACACCAAAAAAATCATGAAAAATAACTTATTTTCTAAAAAAAACTTTTTCCTTGAAAATTATTTTTTCGGAAAAATAAACAATTATCCATGTGAATCAAAGTCAAAGTCAAAGTCCATGCACCATATTGTTTTTCTCTTTCCTTATTATAAAAATTAAATAAACACAGTCTTGATGAAAACTACATGATTTATAGCAACTTTGAATTTTGAACAACAAATTAATTATGGTCATTGGGTCTACAAAACCCAACTAAGAATTTGTCACCTACTAGCAACGTTTGGGAACCGTAATCTGATTATACAGACTAAAGGAAGAATGTGATTTTTTTCAAAAATAAACGACGAAAACCCCATTTTTATTAAATCTAGGACTTGTAAAATTGATTAACCTTAAACTAAAATCGAGAGTATTTGATCCTCGTTTTGTTGGACTGGTGACAACTTTTCAGCTACAGTTAAGCAAAATGATCGATACTTCTAATATATGTTGTTGCTAATATATTTTTTTGAAAGTGAAATATATAAAGAAACAAAGGGGACAACTTTCTAGCAAAAGCCACTAGCTAATCTCTCAATCGTCTACTAAAAATCAGAAGTTTGGCAATGTACATAACCTTTTCCGAGTACACTACTAAGTCGTAAAATTAAACCACAAGTCAAGGTCATGAATCCCTTAGCATTTAAAAATCTGATTGGGAGCCAAATTTTAAATATTTTAATATCCAATATAAGTGCACAAAGCAGAAAATTCAGTTTTGTCTTGAAAGCATCTTATTGAATGTTGGGTCGATCACATCGAGCTAAAAGAAAGACAGAAAAAACTCAAACCGAGCACGCACACACTTTGATAACGGAGTTCACCCAAATTGGCTACGTCTCCGGTCCGCTACACGTGACACTTTTTTTTTTTTATAAACACTGGACCAATTTATATTAAAAACTGAAAATGTCTTACAAAAGAAAAACCATTAACCAGGCAAAAGAAATTACAAATAAGACCTGAGAAGCAATCCTTTTATCGAAGCTTTATTTTGAGTGACTTTCCTAATGCAACCCTCACCTCTTATCATGTTTAGTAAACAAAATGAATGCAGATATGAGAGGTTCGTCAAGATTTAAACTTGCCAAAGCAGAGGTGTCTCGAGACACTTCTCAAATCACCAACCCGGTTGGTATGCACATTTACCAAAACAGAGGAAACGCAAGGGGATTATTCCAGTAAAACTCAAAATTAAGATCAATAAGAGTGCCAATCAGTAAAGAAAAACAAAGGCTAAAGCCTTCCATAAAAGAGAAACTGCCCAAAAGCTATCAAAAGTAAGGAGAAAAACTGAGTCTTCAAAGCTTCAATTTGTAGACTGCCGAGAGTAGATAGGTAACTTGTAACCTGTAAAGGCTTGTAACAAAATGCAATGCTTTTTAAAACTAGTAACTGGTAAAGACCCCAAAGAATGGGGGTTTATAAACCAAGGCTTCAGAAAAAATTCATCATTAGCAGCAAAGGAGACTTGGAATCCGAAATCTTAGTAAAGGGGCAAGAAAGCAATTCGTTAGTTTCAGCCAATGCATCATTAGCTCAATATTAGTAAACAAAAACCTTCCCTCTGAGGCAAGGTGTTTGCTTTTGGTCCAGCCAATATACTGCATACGTGTCCTTTGAAAGTTCTCTAGGGGAAAGAAAGGTCTCATTCTGGCCTTGAGCGCCTTTTTTTGCAAGGCTATCTGCCACTTGATTTTGTTCTCTGTATACATGACAAATATTGATGCCAACAAAACTCATTAGTGATAAAATATCATGCCAAATGTAATCAAATTTGGGGCCAGGAGATGTATTTTTTTTTCCACCAATTAACCATTATATCATAGTCAGTTTCAATAAGAACATTAAAGTAACCCAAACTGTAGCAAATGAACAGTCCATTTCTCAAGGCCATGAGCTTTGCAAAATTGTTAGTGTGATTGCCTAAGTTATAAGAGAAAGCAAAGAGCATAATGCCTTTATCATTTCTCAAAATACCTCCACAACCACTAGGACCAGGATTGCCATATGCAGAACCATCACAGCTAAGTTTAAGCTTGCCTGAAGGGGGGCAAAGCCAAGAGACCAGCTTTGGTCTCTTCATTCTACAGCTGATATTATTAACATGTAAAGCATTAATAGTCAAAGCTTGAAAATTGACAGTGGGGGATTTAGGTTTGATGAGCATGTTAAGTTTCCTTAACCACTTATTAACCTTATTAATGATCTTATCAGAACTCATATTCTCATTATCAAACCTGTAGCTATTCTTGCTAAGCCAAATTTCCCAGCTTATTAAGAAAGGAACTAATGCTGCTAGCAACCCAACCTGTGTATTGTCACAGCTATTACACCAGTTTACCACAAAACTTTTCCACATACCTTTCACATACTTAGGGTAGCCAAAATTTTTGGCAAAGTGGTTCCAGACCTCAAAAGCAATATCACTATGGCTCATGAAATGTTCAATGGAATCTGTGGAATGAGAAATACAGCAGCAACATTTAGTAGCAATGATAATGCCATATTTTTTAACATCCTCATCCAGTTTAATAGCATTGCACCAAAGTTTCCAGAAAAATATGCTAATTTTGGAAGGCAAAGTCTGGTTCCAAATATGTTTAGCCATAGGGAGAATATCTTTTTTGGTTCTGAAAAACTCAAAAGCATTTTTAGTAGTGAAAACACCATTAAGAGTATTAGGCCAGTATCTAGTGTCATCCCCCTTTGTGAAAAGGAAGTCAAAATTAGACACTTTAGCAATGAGGTCATTACCCCCCATAGTGTGAAGTAGGTCATAATCCCAACCATCTGTTTTATAAACCTGATTAGGGAGGACATGAGGATAAATGACAGCAAAGTTATTAAAAAGAGGGCCCTCCCCCATCCAGTTTTCGAACCAAAAACTAATAGCACCATCTTTTAAATTCCATCTGCTGTTTGCCATTAAAACTTTAAAGTTTGAGCTAAAAATCTTCCAAGCAGTGGAATGTGAGGGATGTACCACAGGGTTACCCCAATTAGCAGAATTAATAAAATATTTTTGAAACATGAAAGTTGTCCAAGGTGTTATAGTATCAATTAACCTCCAGCTCATCTTGCTATGAAGTGCTTTCATGGTGTCATTCAAACTCTTAATGCCTAAACCCCCTTCAGCTACAGGGCAAGCTATTTTAGACCATTTAAGCCAGTGATGCTTATTTCTACCCTCATGCTCCCCCCAAAATTTTTTAGCAAAAGCTCTATCAATTTTATCAATGACAAGTTGGGGAGGTTGAAGAACAGCCAGTAAATGCATAGGGATAGAGGACAACACATTTTTAATTAAAGTAACCTTAGCCACAGGAGATAATAAAACACTTTTCCAACATGCAGCTTTTTTACAAATTTTCTCAATTAAAGGTTCATACATAGTAGCAGTTAATTTAGCATAGTGTAAAGGAATTCCTAAGTAGTTAGTAGGGAAAGTACCCTCCTTGAAACCAGTAACAGTAGCAATAATATTCTTCCTACTATGCAGAGTATTCCTATGAGTAAGAAAAACACTCTTACTCCTATTAAGGAGTTGACCTGAAGCAAGCTCATAAGCATTAATAAAATTCATTAGAATATTAAGATTATTCTTGCACCCATTAGCAAAAATAAGAACATCATCAGTAAAAAGGATGTGTGAGACAGGAGCAGCATTATTAAAAGTTTTTGTTGGCCCGTGCGGCTAAAACCTTAAGGGGGGGGGGGGGGTGAATAAGGTTCTTAGGCGTTTTTCGCCTAATTAAAATATAAGCAACTAACCACCCAACTTATGCAATTCTAGTCTTAAGCGTTTTAACAAAAGTTAATGAATTTCTAAAATTCCTAGACGCAAGCAATAAATAAGCAAGAATATAAGTTGCGGAAAGTAAAAGCAAGGGAAGAAAATGACACCGTAATTTATAGAGGTTCGGCAAACGCGCCTACGTCCTCTTCTCGGTACTACCGAGTATTTCACTAAAATATTTCTTCCGGATTTTACAAACCCTATCGAGCTCAATCGACCGATTGGCTCACTCTCTACCCAGGGTTCCTAGTCTTGATACAAGTGCAAGAGAACACGACTATGAGTCAACGACTCCCCCTCAATTTATGAGTACCCGAATGAAAAACCTAGAGCTTTTAAGCTTCACTTGCTTACAAAACCTCTACCCGTTCACTCGCTCACAAATGAGTTTATAAAACACTCGATACAAATTTTGTTACAAAAATGTTACTACACTCACTATTCTAATTGCTTCTTAAAAAGCTAATTTATGAGTTGTTGATGATGATCGAGCTTGAATCTCTTTCTCTTTTATTTTCCTCTTTCTCGAATATATATGCACCAAAATGGTGATATTAGGGTTTTAATGAGAGGTTGAAGGAAGTTGATTGGTATTGTGATTTGTTGATTTGGGAGAGAGATTTGGTTGGTATATATATGCCAAACAGTCTGTTTTTCTGTATATGACCGTTGGAAGTGGTTATGGCTATTTTTCAGTGGTTTAAGCTATTTCCCAGAAATTGCTGAAAAGCTGTTTTCGAAAACTGCAGAAAACGATCGGTCGTTCTCTACAGTCGATCGGTCGTTTTCAGAAAACGATCGGTCGTTTCTGAGTTTCGACCGGTCGTTTTTTCGACCTGCTCACTGGAATATTTTGGACCAAAAACGATCAGTCGTTTTTGTCCAGTCGATCGGTCGTTTGTAATTCTGGCAGTTTTTCGGTATTCTCCGAAAGCTTGTAACTTCTTCGTTTTAGCTCCGATTTTAGTTCCGCTTGAACCTATGGCTTCATTATCGAATGCTCTATGATTTAAAGACCTGAAATGTACATTTTCTCTTCTTTGGAAAAGACAAGCATTATATCAATGAAATAGAGAAATAGTAAAATCATTAAAACATAATCAAGGTTATAATCAAAATCATTATTGAACTCTAAGTTTAACAGTTTTATAGGGTGTAAGCTTATTAGTACAAATAAGATTATTTAAACCTCTGCTGAGTACCTCCTCAGCAATAATGAAAAGGAGGGGTGATAAGGGATCACCTTGCTTTAATCCTCTACTAGAGGAGAAAAACCCATAAGTAACACCATTAAGGCAAATAGAATATCTAGCATGAGTAACACAATTAAGAATAAACTCAATCCAATCATCATGAAAACCAAAAGCACTAAGTACTTTGCCCAAAAACCCCTAATTTAGTCTGTCAAAAGCTTTAGCCATGTCCAGCTTAAAAACTACATTTCCTCCTCTCACACTTTCATCAATATGCCTAAGAAGCTCTTGAGAAAGTAAGATTGCATCAGAAATGGACCTACCCTCAACAAAACCATTTTGTTGGGGGGAGATTATTCTGGGAAGAATTGTAGCCAACCTGGCAGTGGTAATTTTAGAAATAATTTTATAAATCACTTGACAGAGGCTAATGGGTCTGAACTGAGAAAAATCCAAGGGGTCTTTGACTTTAGGAATAAGAACAAGCATGGCAGAGATGACATCATTAGGGAAAACCCCACTGTAAATATATCATGTATAGCCAAAAAAAGATCCTCCTTAATAATATCCCAACAGTCCACAAAAAAACTAGAAGAAAAACCATCAGGTCCTGGAGCAGAGTCAATGGGAATGGTAAAAGTAGCTAATTTAATCTCATCCATAGTAGGTAACCCTTTGAGCATATTATTATCAGAGATAGTAACCAAAGAAGGTATGCAATCCAAAAGAGCAGGGTCACAAAAGGTGCCATTATCAGTAAATTGGGCTTTGAAAAAATTCTCTGCTTCTTTTTGGATATCCTCCAAATTATTAAGAAAAGAGCCATCTGCTTTATGAATGCTTGTGATGTTGCACTTAGATCTTTTGTGTTTCAGCATGCTGTGAAAAAATTTGGTGTTCCTATCACCTTCTTTGAGCCATCTAATCCTAGCTTTTTTCTTAACAAAAATCTCCTCATGTAACATGGCATCATTGTACTCCTTAAGAGCTTTATTATAATGTAAGATAAAAGAGTCTCCTAATGATACTAACTGGTCCTCAGCAAAAACAAGCTTATCCTGAGCTATTGCCAGTTTGCTAAAAACATTACCAAATTCATTCTTGTTCCAGCTTTTAAGGAAAAACTTAAGTCTTTTAATCTTAAAGGCAAAAGAGGCAATACCCTGAAGATGGCAAAAAGAATTCCAATTACTACCAATTATATTAAAAAAGTTATCATGCTTGACCCACATTCTTTGAAACTTAAAACAAGTGGGACCAAAATTAGAAACATTAGCAGTGGAAAAAATAAGGGGAGAATGATCAGACACAGTTCTTTCTGTAACTGTAAGCTTTGTAGTGGGGAAAGTACTATCCCACATAGCATTGATGAGGGCCCTGTCAAGCTGTTCAAATTGAACCCTACCCTTCATCTGTTTAGACCAAGTAAAAGAAGAGCCATCATGTGGCATAGTAAATAAATTATTAAGGGAAATGAAATCTCTAAAATCCTCTTTATCCTTAGAGGTTCTAGGTCTACCACCTAACTTTTCAGTATCCAAACAGATAGTATTAAAGTCACCCACCGCTTGCCATGCAAAATTATTAGTGTTAATGGCAGTGAGATCATTCCAAAGTATTCTCCTAGAGATATAATCACATTTAGCATAAACCAGTGTTAAAACAAAATCCCTACCATTCCTAAATTTCAAAGTAAGTAATTGAGAGGTCATGCCAACTATATCTATAGAGATGTTAGTATCATAAATGAACCAAATCTTGCTTCCTTCTTTTTCATTAGAGATAGCAGCATTCATACCAACTTTCCTAATAATAGCAGTACTTTTATTAAAACTGATCATAGGTTCTAAAATGGCCACAAAATTTAACTTATATCTCTTAACATATCTAAATAACTGAGCTTGAGAAATGACATTAGCTATTCCTCTAATATTCCATACCATGTAATTATACATTGGAAGAGAGAGAAGAAACCTTCTTGGTACCTATACCAGAAGGAGAATACCTTTTAGGAGGATTGCCAACCCTTTTGTCCTGTTTAAAACCATGCTTGCCTATTACAGGGCTATCAAAGTCATAGTGAACACTGGAATCAATGTTCATTGCTTTCAGGAAATGTTCACTGGAGTGATGGATGTTAATCTCATCCTCATAAACTGAGGAGGTATCCTCCAAATCCCTCTGCTTTTGCTGAGCCACAAGAGCCCTTTTTGCCTTTTGAGTAGCCTTTTTTTAGCTTTTTTGGTAAGTGTGAAAGAAACTTCCTCATTACCAGAGTTTGCATTAGGATTGGATTGGTCAGAGATAGTGTTGCTCACATTAAGTGAGCCCTCTATCACTCTCTGATTTTCCTTGTCAATAACACCCATATTGCTAGCTGTTTTGTCAAGTTCAGAAACCTTGGGGTTACTCACAGCAAGAGAGTCCTCCAAGATCTTGGAGGTTGACTTGCCAGCTTCTTTTACCATGTGGTTACTCACCATAGGTGAGTCATCCTCCACAGTAAAAGGAGCAGCAGTATCATTCTCCTTAACTTTGGGGTTACTCAGCTGCAAGTCATCCACCAAAGGTTGAAGTGGGGTGTTAAAGATCTCTTCATCAAGTTTCTCAGGAAAAGTGCCACTTGGTAAGTAAATCACCTTATCAGAGGTGTCATTTAAAGTCACTTTTGGCAATTCTAAAACAGGGGGTTCATTAGCAATACCCTTGCCCTTTCTAATTCTCTCCATATCTATATTTTTATTGTTATCCTCAGGGGGTTTTGGGATCCATATTTTGTCATCATTTTTATTATAAAAGTTCATTTTGCTAGCTATTGGTTTACCAAAAACACCCTAATCCCCAATAAGTTCAGTAGCAACATTATTACTAGGCCCAACAGTATGTTTTCCAGTAAAATTAGGTTGAGCTCATGTATCATTGGTGTTAATAGAAGCCTTTTTGCAACTTTTGAAATCATGTCCCTGTAAAAAACAATTGGTGCAGTATTTGGGAAAATTATCATATTCAATTCTTTGCCAAAAACCTTCTTCATTATTAGTGGAAGTTCCAATCCATACAAGGTCCTCTCTATTCTTAAGTAAATCCATCTCAACACAAACCCTAGCATACATAGGTCTAGCATGAGTTAGAGTAGCCAGGTCCGCATCTAAAAATTTATAACCCAAAGCGTGAACAATAGCTTTTAGGTAAGATAAATAGCAAAAATTCATAGGTAACTGAGGTAGCCTAAGCCACACAGGTGCAATAGCAGATTCTGTTTTAAAAGAAAAGTCACTTGACCATTTAAACAGTCTAAATAAAGCCCCCTCAATTTCATGGTTAGTTCTGGTCCATACTTTATTAAAATCCCCAATATTTCTTAGTTTTATAAAAATATGTCTATTATCCATAAGTCCTATTATAGGCATTTCAGTAAGACCCCAGCTATTTAGTATAGTATCTCTGACATTTTCCATCTTAGGTCTACCTCTACTAAATTTAGCAATAATAGCATGTTGAAGAGGAGCTTCGGCTCTTTGAATTTCTAAAGAGGAAAAAATCACAGCAGGTTTGGAGTTTTTAACATGTGCCTGGCGCAGAGGCAATAGAATATCATTGATCTCTATGGATTCTAGATCTAGCTTGTTACATAGCAAATTATCATTTGTAGATGTATTACCTGTAAGAGCCGCCGCATAAGATATTGGCTGAGAAGCCTTATCCCCTTTGGGTGCCTCTACACTGGTTTCCTTGTTAGATTCCATCTACTAGGTTTATAGAGGTTATTGTTTTAGAGAGTAATATCAAAAGAAAGAGGGAAGAAAATTATCAATGGATCTGCAGTTTTATTAGCTAAGAGAGAGAGGGAGGGGGAGGGAGGCGAAACACTAGAAAGGAACTGTCATATCGCCATTTTGGGGAACTATATCGTCATAGAGAGAGAATTGGCCTCTCAATCTATTTCTGAGGATTACAATCGTAATCTAGCTCAGCACAAGCTATGGTTCTCTCGCAATTAGAACTCTCTCACTTATAATATGTAAAAGGTACTTTGTGTAGGTGTAATTAAAATACAAGATATTGGGGCATATAAATAGAACCCTTAGTGGGTCATATTACAATTTCAGGCGATGTGAGATAATAAAAAAATATGGCCAAACCTCATTTGGCTCCACAACTCAACAATCTCCCAGTTGGAGTCAAATGTCGAGTGTTTCAAAAGAACTCCAATTATTCCCGACCACCGAACTCACTATGCTCCACCGAGCAAAATGCTCCCATCAGTATCCTTGTATAATAATTATTACTCTTCAGAGTTGCTCATTCTTCATGTAGCGGCGACCCTGAGCCTCAAGCTCGGAGTCATACTGAGGTTGCACACGGCCTCAGTTTGTCGATCGTAACAGCCTTCGTTAGCATATCGGCGGGGTTCTTAGTGCCCTCAATATTTTCTAGCACGAAGATTCCATCTTCTAAAACAGCCCGGATGAAGTGGTAACGAATCTGTATGTGCTTGGTTCGTGAATGGAATACAGGATTCTTAGCTAGTTGAACTGCACTTTGAATATCACAGTGCAGAACTCCCTTGTCGGTTTTCTGACCGAGCTCCTTTAAGAAACCTTGCAACCAAATCATCTCTTTGCTTGCTTCCGTCACCGTGACGTACTCAGCCTCTGTGGTCAACAATGCAACAATCTTTTGCAACTTAGATGTCCAACTCACAGCAGTACCACCGTAGGTACAAACACATCCCGTTGTGCTCTTTCGGCTGTCCAGATCACCGGCCATGTTAGCATCCACATAGTCGTGCAGGCCTTCCGAGGTCTTTCGAAAACATAATGCCGAACTCACGGTACCCGAGAGATATCTCAATATCCACTTCACAGCTTCCCAATGGTGCTTTCCTGGGTTACTCATGTAACGACTGACAACTCCCACTGCATGGGCAATGTCCGGTCTTGTACACACCATAGCGTATATCAAGCTACCAATTGCTGAAGCGTAGAGTATGTTCGACATACGATCCTTTCCTTACTCGTCTGAGGGTGATTGTTTCTTCGACAAGCTAAAGTGTGCGGCTAGCGGTGAGCCTACAGCCTTGGCATCACTCATGCTAAATCGTGCCAACACTTTCTTCACATATTCGGCTTGCGACAGAAACAAAGACCCATCCCTTCCTTGGGAAATCCTCATACCGAGGATCTGATTTGCGGCTCCCAAATCTTTCATCTCAAACTGTTTTGCCAACTGTTGCTTCACCTTGTTAATCTCCACAAGGCTCGACCCGGCGAGCAACATGTCATCTACATACAAAAGTAGTATGACGTACGAAGAGTTCGCAAATCTCTTCACGAAACAACAGTGATCGCTATCACTTCTTTCGAACCCGGTATCCACCATGAAACTGTCAAACTTCTTATACCACTGCCGCGGTGCTTGTTTTAGCCCATACAAGCTCTTCCTCAGTTTGCAGACCAGTTTCTCTTTTCCCTTTTCGGCAAACCCTTCAGGTTGAAGCATGTAAATTTCTTCTTCTAGATCTCCATGGAGAAATGCAGTTTTCACATCTAACTGCTCAAGATGACGATTCGCATTTACAACAATGCTCAACAATAGTCGAATAGTCGTCATCTTTATGATTGGTAAAAAGATCTCGGTGTAGTCAATTCCTGCCTTTTGCTGGAATCATTTGGCTACTAATCGTGCCTTATACCGTTTCAAGCCATCTTGTTCCTCCTTTAGTCGGAACACCCATTTGTTGCTCAGTGCCCTTTTCCCCTTGGGCAGTTCGGCTAACTACCAAGTCACATTCTTCTCAAGTGACTTCATCTCATCCTTCATCGCGAGCTTCCACTTGCTCGAGTCTTTCAGCTACAGAGCTTCCTCTCTACTTTCGGGCTCGCCTACATCATTGAGCAATATGTAATGCAAGGAAGGAGAGTATCGGGCAGGAGGTCTCCTCTCGCGATAACCTCGGCCCAATTCAGGTCGGGGAGTTTGGGGCAGCTCCTCGTCCTCTTCAGCATCTGCTGGAGGGTTGTCGAGCACCACTGGCTTATCTTCAGTGTCATTTTCCAACTCTCTTGGAAACACGTTCATGTCGACCATACCACTTTCCTCGGACAGGAGCGCATCTTCTTCCATCACTGCATTTTGTCGATCTTTGTACAAAATGCTTTCGTTGAAGATGACATCCTTACTGCGAATGATCCTCTTTGTTTGACCATCCCAGAAGCGATATCCGAACTCAGCTCCACCGTACCCCACAAAGTAACAAACTTTGGACTTCGAGTCAAGCTTAGTACGTTCGTTTATGTCAACGTGAATATATGACAGACAACCGAACACTCGTAAGTGTTCATAAGAGATAGACTTTCCTATCCACTCTTCTTCGGGAATTCTCCTCTCTATTGGCACTGAGGGTCCGCGGTTAATGAGATAAACCTCTGTGCTTACTGCATGTGCCCACAAGGCTTTGGGTAACCCACTTTGCAGTCTCATACTCCTATCACGCTCATTGATTATTCGGTTCATTCGCTCGGCCACGCCATTCTGCTGTGGCGTTCTTCGGATGGTCTTCTCCATTCGAATGCCTGTTTGAGCACAGAACTCTACGAACTTCGTATCAATGTACTCTATGCCGTTATCGGACCTCAAACATTTGAGTTTATTCCCAGTCTCTAGTTCGACCATGGCCTTCCATTCTTGAAATTTCTTAAACACCTCAGACTTGTGTTTCAAGAAATAGACCCATGTTTTCCTCGTCGAATCATCGATGAAGGTCACATAGTACTAAGATCCTCCTAGTGAAGTAACTGGAGATGGTCCCCATACGTCTGAGTGGACCAGTGCTAGCTTCTCCTCCTTGGGAGCTTTTCCACCTTTCCGGAAGCTCACTTTCTTCTGCTTCCCGAAGATGCAACCTTCGCACATGTCGAGGTTGACAGACTTCAAGCCTAGAAGTTTACTGTCCTTCGCTAACACCTTCATCCCCTTCTCACTCATGTGACCCAACCGTCGATGCCATAGTTCGGAGTAGTTTTGCGACGCAGCTGCCGCAACTGTACACTCCTCATCGGTCATCATGTACAGTGTACCGACCTTGCTCCCTCGGGCTATCACCATAGCTCCTCGTGAAACTTTCCAAGCTCCACAGCTAAACAAAATGGAGTGCCTTTCGACATCGAGTTGACCTACTGAAATCAGATTCTTGGTCAACCTCGGAACATGCCTCACTTTCGTTAGCTTCCATACCGACCCGTTTGGAATGCGAATCTTCACATCGCCCATTCTAACAACATCCAACGCTTCTCCGTCGGCTAGATACACTTTACCGAAATTACCCGCAATGTAATTTTCAAGTAAATCCTTCTGAGCGGTCGTGTGAAATGATGCCCCAGAGTCTATAATCCACGAATCTATATCTCTTTGTATGGAAAGCATTAAACAGTCACCCGAATCCTCGTCGCTCGTAACATTAGCCACGTGATCACGGCCGGTACCCTTCTTTGGCTGTTTGCACTCATGACTGAAGTGCCCCATACCCTGGTAGTTATAGCATCGAAGATTCTTCTTACTTCGATCGCTATCTTTGCCACCTCGGCTTTGCCCTCTTCTACCTCGGGATTGTGAACGTCCTCTAACGTCCCATACCCTAGCCTTACCCCGGTCTCTTGAACCCATGTTCAAGGCTGCTCTATCATTTGAGCATTCATCCATGTCTAATCTCATGAGTTCCTCAGTTAGTATTTGATCTCGGATGCCGTGTAAGTCGGTTTCTCCTTTCCAATTGAGTTGCTAACAGCAGCTCGTATGAATTCTCAACTGTTTGGTTAAGATGCTAGCAGTATAAGGGCTCTCACTTCGTCTTCAAAAGTTATCTCCACCGCATCCAACTGATTTACGGTGTCGATGAACTTGTTCACGTGACTCGCGACAGGTGTCCCCTCAGCCATGCGTAGGTTGAACAACTTACGCATGAGATGTACCTTTTTATTTGCGGATGGTTTCTCATATATGTCGGTGAGGACCTTCATCATTCCCATCGTCGTCGTCTCTCTTGAGACGTTGTGTGCTACACTCCTATATAGTGTTAGGCGGATCACTCCCAACACTTGTCGGCCTAAGAGTTTCCAAGCCTCCTCGGTGGTCGTGGTCGGCCTTTCCTCAAGGAGAAGTGACTGATGCATCTTCCTCCCGTAAATGTTGTCCTCTATTTGCATTCTCTAGAATGCGAAGTCCTTCCCGTCGAACTTCTCAATCCCGTGTGCGATTCTGTTTTCTTTCGCCATCGATCTTCCGAGCTCTGATACCACTTGTTGGGTCGATCAGGTCGAGCTAAAAGAAAGACAGAAAAAACTCAAACCGAGCACACACACACTTTGATAACGGAGTTCACCCAAATTGGCTACGTCTCCGGGCCGCTACACGTGGCACTTAATATTATTATAATGAGGATTACAATTGTAATCTAGCTCAACACAAACTATGGTTCTCTCGCAACTAGAACTCTCTCACTTATAATATGTAAAATGTACTTTGTGTAGATGTAATTAAAATACAAGATATTGGGGCATATAAATAGAACTCTTAGTGGGTCATATTACAATTACAGACGATGTGGGATAATAAGAAAACATGGTCAAATCTCATTTGGCTCCACAACTCAACATTGAACCCATGCTTGAATTTAGATATTTCAGTCCTGACCGCATAAATATTTCAAGTTAGTCTCAATTCCTTTCCTTTTTCGATAGAGGATGGAGATTGTGGCATCTGTTGGATTGTACATTCTGCTGATATTGTGAAAATTCTGCAGTGAAGTTCGTTTTGAGCCTTTTTTTATATTTACAATTTGATCTACAAAAATTACAGACTACATTATTACTAAGTAGTTTTTATTTTTGATTATTTCAAAAAACAACAACTCTCATGTATTGGGGGTAACATATATATATTGAATCTTGGTGGTTATACATAAAAGGGTTTATAGGAATTTAGACAGTAAAATGCACGTCTTTTGTCGTAATTATAATATTTTCTGGAGATTTCCATTTTCCTAGTTACTTGAAGTCTCAACATGTATATCTTAGCTCTAATTGAATTGGTGTACATTATCATTCTATCTGTGAATTTAACGTTACGTTTGAAGTCATTTTTTTGTGCAGTACCACAAAAGGGAAAATTTCCTTTTATGAAATTGCCTATATAAGGATTTTTTTTTAAGGAAAATTATACTTACTAATTTGTGTATTAGAAGTATGGTAGTGTGCAATCCTTGCTGAATTGGAAAACTTAGCAAATCCATGTGCTTATAATGCATGTTTCTCACACACTCTTAAGCTAAACACATGCATTATGTAGTGTGTATGAGTGTATCAATTATCATACGTTTATATGAGGCTGTGTATTATCTTAATTAGATAGAATATACACATTTTTGAATAAATTCACCAGGTAAAAAGATGGAGTGATACACACAAATGAAGCGATCCCCCATGCGTTTGTTTGTGTCACCATTTACGCATGTTGAAAAGGTCAGTATACATGTTTACGTACTCTTGAACGTGAGAGTACATGACATTTGACATCGCTTTTATACATAATTTATTTTTGGGCAAATGGGGCTTTGTTGTTTAGAAGTGATATAAGAGTTATCAATAATACATGATAGCGCTAATAAATTGTATGCTAAGAGATTTAGTAAAAAAAATTAGAAGGTTGTCAGCTTGATCATTTTGGAGGCCTAATATGTGCTTGCATATTTTATAAATGTGCTAGCTCCCTGTTTAGAGTCTAAACAACGTCGCCCAATGTGCTTATGCTCGGACTCCGCAACTGTTGAAAATTGGATCTTAAGCTGTCATCTTATTAACGATGTTTGTCACCCTTACAAATAGTGAATTTCATCATATACATAAATTAATCATTTTAATTTTATTCTATTTACGAGGGACATGCATATAAATAACAAAGTATCGATTTTGGTTCAAATTATATACAATCTTACACAAAAACATTTTTTCTCATTGTTCTAGAAAAGAACATATGTTATGTGTAACTACATCCTAAGTATTGATATTGCATTGTATATATACTAAAAGACCTATTGTTGTGTATTACTCTAAAAAATACTCCATCCATCTCTAAATAATTCACTTTTATTTTATTTTGGAGCGTTCTTAAATAATTGTCCGTTTCTCCAAAATAGTAACAAATTGATAAAATTAAAGTACACATATATATTTCTTCTCATTAAAAAAATATGATAAATGCTGACATGGTCGCATATGATTTGATTAAAAAATGAAGGCATTATGATAATCTCTAGATTTTAGATACACTCATAACAATTCCTTAAATCTGTATATTTTTAAAGGGGAGAATAATTCAATAAATATTCAGATTGTGGATTGAAATTTAATGATCATTTGAAAGGCATTGAGTTTTTATTAGTCAAAGTCAAGTCTTCATAGCTATATCCGGAAGTACTAATCAATCAAATTAATATTTCAAATTTAGTCTAAGCATGTATTACTAACGACCACAGAATTTTGTAATAGTAGTAAATTGACATTGAACGTCTATTCCAAGCATACATTTCCAAAACCACGTATATATTTCTCCTAATCACAATTAACAAGCCTGTGTAAAATGACCAAATGTGGTGGTTGCTGACTTGATAATTGATATGATATGAATGTAAGTATATATACGTGCCAGATTACGTGGCTATGGGCAGCAATTGTGTTGAAAATTGAAGTGTTATACTGTCAAATTATGATCAACAATTAATATTTACACGAGATAAGTGTTGATAGGTTTATAAAAGTTAACTTATTTAATTTCAAGTCCAGGGTATAAACTTATTTAAGTTTTATTTTGATGTAATAAATAAACTCAATCAATAAATAAACCTAAAAATTCAAAAAAAATTAATAAAATTAAAAAGAAAATTCAAAAATTCAAAAAATTCAAAAAATTCAAAAAAATTCAAAAAATTCAAAAAAAAAATTCAAAAATTAAAGTTAAAAAATGTATATTTTATTAATAAAATCCAAAAATATCGAAATATATACAATTCAAAAAATATTGTGTATGCATTTTTCTAGATTGTGTATACACTTTCTTGATTTTGTGTATGCACTTTATTGATTTTGTGTATGCACTTTTTTAGATATTTATGCAAAATTCTCGATGTGTATACACTTATTTAGTATTATGTATACACTTTGCTCGATTTTATATGCACTTTATGGATTGTGCACTTTCTTGATTTTGTGTATAAAATTTTCTAGATGTGTATACACTTTTTCTAAATGTGTATGCGCTTTTTTTAGACGTGTATGCAAAATTCTTGATGTGTATACACTTATTTAGTATTATGTATGTAATTTTCTCAACTGTGTATGCAGTTTAGGAATTGTCTATGCACTTTTCTTAATTGTTTATTTACTTTTTTTTTATTGTGTATGTAAATTTCTTTATTTTCTATGCACTTTTCTGTATTATGTATGCACTTTTCTCGATTGTGTATGCACTTTATGGATTGTGTATGCATTTTTCTGTATTGTATATGTAAAAGTGCAAACCAATAGCTGCAGAATTAGGAATAATGGCAACGAAAATAATATTGTTTTATTAAAATAGAGATGCAGACACAATCAAGAAAAGCGCATACACGTGCATAGACAATCGAGTAAAGTGCATACACAATCGAGGAAATTACATATAAAATTGAGCAGAGTGTATACATAATACTAAATAAGTGCATACAAATTGAGAATTTTACATACAAATCTAAAAAAAATGTATAAACATTCAAAAAAAATGCATACACATCTAGAAAAGTGTATACACAAAATCAATAAATTACATAGACAATCTATAAATTGCATATAAAATCGAGCAAATTGTATATATAATATTAAATAAGTGCATACACATCGAGAATTTTTATACACATCTAAAAAAGTGTATAAACATTCAGAAAAAGTGCATACACAAAATTAAGAAAGTGTATACACAATACAGAAAATTGCATGCACAAAATTTTTTGAATTGTATTTCGATTTTTTTAGAATTTTTTTGGATTTTATTATTAAAAATTATATTTTTACAATTTTTTTTGAATTTTTGAATTTTTTGACTTTTTTTGAATTATCTTGAATTACTTTTTAGAAGTTTTGAAATTTTTAATATTTTATTTGTTTATATATTCATTTGTTTTTATATTTTGCACTAAAATTTAAATAAGTTCTATTTTTTGAACCTAAGCTTAATAAAAAATCTAAAAGTTGACTGGACATAAAATTGCTCATTACCAAAACATACAAGGACAACCTTTATTCCCAAAAAATACAACTAACAGAAAAATATAAAAAAAATCAAAACAAATATAAAACAAATATCTATCGCCTAATCTCTCTCTCTACATCTCGTACGCTCATCTCCGCCTATCTCTCTCTATATTCTATCTATATATATATCTATCGCGTATCATCTCCACCTATATATCTCCGCCTATAATTACCGATGAAGCTCCGACGAAGCTCTGATGAAGCTCTTCTCTGATTTTTTAACCTATTAAAATGAAGAGAGTTGAGAATAAAGAGGTACATTTCTTTTTTAGTATGAATCTATGAATAAAGTAGGGTTTCAATCTTAGTTTTAGTGTATATTAGATTATTATGAATATTGTGTTAGAACTATGATGAATAAATATTCTAGGGTTGATCTAGTGTACTTATTGGAAGCTTAGTTTTTATCCGTATTTAATTCTTTAATTAATATTGTTGGTAAAGAAACTGTATTACCTACATACTAAATAGTCTTATAAAATCCCCATATATTTCAAAAAATTGCATACCAATTGGTATGCAATGTATAGATGGCTTTTTTCCTTAATCATGTTGATAAAATGTTTTTTTCTAATTGATAGCATGAGGCATGATCGCAGCAGACAGAATCTAATGAAAAAATGACAACAGAACAAATATACGAAATGGTGTGCAAACAAGTATCACTAAATAAAAAGGAGGATCTAAGGTGATGTAATTATGCCTATGTATGAGAAGTCAATTGTTATATGCACTCTAGTATTTTAAACAAACAGCAAATGAATTAATGTGAAGGAAATGTAAAAAAAGATTATATATGTTGTATTTTCTGCATAGCTAATAGTAAAAAAAAAAAAAGAGGTAATTTGCACAGGTCAATTCTTAACAATGTGAGATAATGAGTTCAGTTTAACCAGACTTGCACTTTTCCTTATATTTTATTTTTATGTTTTTGCTAGACATTAAGTTGCATTTATATTGACAAGCATGTAAACCTTACAGACGAAGAAGAAAAGAGACTACAAAGAAATAGGATTCAAAGGAAACGATACGCTCAATTATCTAAAGAAAAAAGAGAGGCTATGTTATAGCAAAGTAGAAAGACATATGCTGACCTTCCAGGTATAGCATACTGGAACACTCCCTATTACGCTCAGACATCCTAAATGCGTTCATATTTACGAAACTAAGTCAGACTCTGGCTATTCATTTGCTCAGTCAAAGGCCGAGAATTGGAAAAAAATAGCAACGGCAGAAAACGGTATGCAACACTATCGTTGGAAAAGAAAGAAGCCTCATTGAAGAAAAGAAGACAAAGATATGCAGACATCAAAGAACAATTACAAATGGGTACGTACACTTACTTGTTCCAATTTAATTTCCACAGCTACGTAGACAACATATATGATCACAAACGACGTGAAAATAAACAAAGATGGGAGCTTAGGTCTACTTATATAACCAAAATCAATATCATATCTACAACATCACATTCTCCATATAGTTAAATTTAGATGCCATATCTTAATTAATAATAAAATGTTGTTCACTTGTTCTACTGAGTCTATGCATATGTTCTGCTAAAGAAGAAAACACTTCTCCTTAAAGCAGAGCCTTGCAAAGTATTGACCTTTTTCTACAGGACATCAAACCCATGCAAACTCAGGAGCTGCAACAACAAACAACCCAACAATTGTTTCCCTCAACTTCGAAATAAGTAAGCTATGTTCTCCTCATATCAGGTTTTTATAAGTGCACAACGAATCCATATAACTCACACATGATGAATCGGGCACTAATACTTCAACTGATTGGACAGGATCATGTTTTGAAAATACCATAAAGTAGAGCTTTTTTACCCAAATAATACTCTCCACGAAACTAATTCCCAAAATAATGCTCCCTCAAAACTATTTCCAGTTATAGGGTTACTTTTGACACATGTCGTCCATGTAGGAAAGAGAAAACAAAAAATACCATACTATTTACTTTATGGTATTTTCAAACCATGATACAGGTTAACCCTATCAAACTATCATTATCACACAAAATGTAGTATGTAAATGTTCAGAGATTAGAATGCATTTAACCCTATCAAGGTAGCATGTAAATGTAGCTAATAAAACACATTCTTCCGTGCATTAATAATAGTAGATTCAAATTGAATAAGGAAATAGATATCACTTTTGTAAATATAACTATCAAGATTTCAGCAATTAGTACACCAAATTATAACTATTCACGATTCAGACACCAACCTATGCAAAATCAAACAATTAGCAAACTAAACTATCATTATCACACAAAATATCACAATTAGTTCAACCACCTATCATATTTAATAAGTGTTTCAAAAATTGAAATATAATAATCGTGTAGTAATTATAGTTCAGTTTTGAAGATTGGTGTTTAGAGCACCAGCATGATTGAACAATTAGTACATAAGTAGTGTTAATTTTGTTTAATATCCTACTAGTTTGATACAGGATATGGCGCCTAAATTATGAAACTCAATAATCTGGTGTACCAACTGTTACGGTATGATGGGTTGGTGTGCAAACGTGTCTGATGGGTTGGTGTGCAAACATGTAACTTTCCAGGGAAAAAAAACACTATTTTCTAGATGAACAACTATTATTAGACCTGGTTCATCTATACGCCATATGATACTTTGGGGAAAACCTTAAAACTATAGGTTACTGCAACGAGTCAAACCAGAAAAATACATTTGAATTGTAGTCTTGGCAAATACACAAATCCAAAAGGATGAAATGGGGGTATATAAGATAGGAAGAGTTGCCTCTAACTGTTTTTTCTAACCAGGGTGACTGAGTTTTTATCAATCCTTGGATAAAATTGCTATCATCTAATGGATAAGAAAAATACATGAACTCAAAAGTTTAAAACATAGAATAATTTTCTCAAACAATTGTTGTGATTTTTCGAATTTATATCTCTGTTCATCAATCCAATTTTCCGAATCTAATACATCAAATCTCATTTCAAATAATTCTCAAACAATAAATCCCAAATCTTCAAAAAAAATATAACATTTTTGTTGAATAAATTTAAAAGAATCTCAAACCTATCTAATTATATAACAAGAAATTTAAGAATTTATTGAATAATTTTACATCTTTTTAATATTCTCAGTTGGGAAATTTTGGGATTACATTTAATATTTTTTAGGACTTGGTAACGAATATAGATTTAGTGGAATTGGTAATGGGTTTTGACATATTTTGGCAGATGGGAGTTGAGAGAGAAGTTAATCGACATCGAAAGAGGAGGGGCAGGGAGTTATGGTGAAGAGAAAAAAAAAATTAGCACATTAATGTTTTTATTTTATTGTATTTAAATAAAGCCATTGGATAAATTTTAAAAGATCTAAAGGCTCAGGAAAAAAGCCAGTCACCCTAACCGTGGAAAAAACACAGTTAGAAGCCCCTCTTCCTATAAGATAAGACCCAGAACTTCTTTAATTTTTTGCCAAAAAACAATTACCTCATTGGTAGAGATCATCAAACCTTTAAAGCGCATTTCTGGAAGAAAAAAAAGTGATAATAAAGTTTCTGATTATCCTGAATCTAGGGCTTAAAAAAGATTTCAGTTCTTTTAAATAAATAAGAAGAGATGATGAGTCGCGGTTTAGTAACCAAATCGCCGAGCAAAGTAACATAATTACATTAGTGTACTAAATGCTCGTTTTTTGTAGATTGTTGTACAAAATTGCTAATCAGGTGATTACAAATGGTAATTGACCATGACTTCGTTGCACAAATCATAAATCACTTAAATCCATTAAAATGCAATAAGATAACGAATTTCCTATTTGGTTTGTTTGGTTAAACAACCAGTATTCCTAGAGTACATGCACGAATAATTGGATTCGACCCAGTTAGAATCGTGAGGGCAAAAAAGCTCTTCACCAACGAATGTTTAATCACAGTTTACTTCTCATAACTCAAACCCGAGAATACTCCAATAGCAATAATTATTATGAATTAGCAAATTAGCATGTATCGTAGTATCCAGAATAGTCTATTATTTCAGCACAAAACCGTCACATTATGCACTTTGTGATAGCATTTAATTCAAAATCCACATTAAAACTTAAACTCAACCTAACCAAAGACATTACATTAATAATACTTTTATATTAGACAGATGGGTTGGAGGACCCCCATAAAACATCACATACCCCCATCTTGGATCTTTGCTAATTCCTACGTCCATCGCTTGATAATTATTGCTATACTTAATAATTTCTAAATTATCTGCAGTGAGAGTCTTTTATCCATCCAATAACGACATAATTCGAAAGTAAGCATCATAATTTTCGCTTAACCTCGATGGAATAGAACCAGCACCCATTGCTGTTTTAGTGTGCCAGGTGCACTAAACACCTCTCCTTCCCACTCAACTGAAGCACTTGATGTTGCAAGACCCATGAACAAACTCTTCGGCCAGAAACCTATTTGTTTGTGATCATCCCAAAACTCAAGGTACCAATTTCCAGTAACTATCGTGTAAAACGAAACTTAAACTCATCCCAATAACCAATATACACATGATAGCCTTTTTTTTCCATCAAAACTTTAATAATCTACCTGGATGATGAAGAGAGTTATATAATAAATTGGTCCTCCATGCTGTGAAGTTTGTGTCAGATAATCTCCCACTAGAATACTTGAATCCAAGATGACAAATCCACATCTTATATCAAAACAGTGAGATCTACCTGCCTGTTTTCATTACGTATAGTTTAGAAGTTCTGATCCCTAATCTATTTATATTATAACAAATGTAACGTAATTATAAATATTATGAAAGACGCTTACATTTGTGCGAATATATAGGCGACTACGAGTATCACCGTATACTGTTGGTTCAACCTATCACGAAAAAATTTGATAAATGTTGAAGAGAAAAGAGTTATTGGTTTCTAGTAAATGATAACTGTATTGGTGTTCATGAGAAAATATTTAGAAAAGCGTACCCTCCAACCAACTTCGATACTCTCGCCTTGATTTGATAGTTGAACTATTTTGTTTCAAGATTCAAATGACATGATGATGTGAATATGACACTCAAATGAAAAAGATTTTGACAATTAATATATAAATGTATTTAGAGATATAAAAAAAAACTGGCAAATAAATTAAAATGTTGGGAACACAAATATAAATTAATTTAAGATATAGTATTTGTTGTCAAAATAATTTTCAGCAACGACGGAAATTAATCAAATTACAATGAAACGGTTAAATTACTATCAAAATATTTTTTCCCGTTGGCAACAAGAATGTTTCAGACCAACAACAAAATAATTTGTTGCCCTTTTTTTGCCATGATTCTTTACTTGGTTGCCATGGACTTCTAGTATTGGGTTTCTTGCATCAACATGGCAAGAACAACAATTTTGTTGCAAAATCGCTTTAACAATGAAAAATGAATGTATTTTTTCTTGTTATTGAATGTATATTTTCTTGTAGTGAGTGTAATTGTCATCAATATTGTTGAATAACATGGTATGAGATAACGGAGCACATATGTAAATAACAAACCTCATATTCAATTGTATAGTTGTTCATCATAGCATAATCAAATACAGGTTGTTTATAGAAGTCCATACAATCAAATGTAACCCCAGAGCTTGTCTGCAAACATGCGCATCGAACTTTAGTTTTTTTGTGGATTCAAAAAATTTGTTTTCTATTTGGAGATATTCATAAGCTTTTAATTAATTATGTTACATACACGTATGGTTTTGATGGATGGTTTGTTCAGAATTTTGACTCGTCTCTCGAACTCTAAATCTTCTTCGGAAGATATGTTCCAACGTGCTCCTTCAACACCATCAGATAATACCATAGAAAAACATACTATAAGAACAAACAAACATGCTAGGGGATCCATACCTTGACCTGTGCCAAATGTTTTTAGAAATCACGGAAAGATTACACATAACATGATTTTAGAAAAGACCAAGAACACAAAATATCACTATTATCCTAAATTTAAACTCTGAAAAAAATATGTATAATAAAATAAACATGAAAAATCTTTTTACAAAAACAGAGTTACAATATCAGCTTGTAAGAAGTCTTTACAAATATGAGTTCGTAATGAACATCTACTGCAGAAAATTAGGAATTATAATTTTTTTTTAAAGAAAATCTTTTTCAACAATGCAACAAGGAAATATATCAAAAGGTGTATAATGATTGATTGCATCTTTAAAACAATCACCTTATTTGACTACTTATGCTACAGTCACATTAACCACCCCTAAATTAGAAAATGAAGGGTTAGATAATGATTTTCAATAAATAATTTATTTTTTCTATTTTCAACAAATTAGAATTTGATAAATTAAAAACAAATTATACAACACACTAAAAAGCCAAATAAAAATGTCCAAATTATATGTACAATATGATTTTTCGGATTTGATTGAATGTATCTTTATATTAGTGTCCCAATTATCGGTACAAATTAGAATCTTAAAAGTAGGTAATTTTCAAATTTGATTGAATATATCTTTTCCATGATATTCAAATTACTTGTACAATATTAAACAACTTTATTATTTTGAGACTAGTAAACGATACACACGCGCTATAAATTATGATGATGATACAAATTTAGAGTAAAAAAATATATATGAAATAAGAAAAAAAATATAATATAAATTGTGATGATGATACAAATATTTAGAGAGAAAAAATATAGGATATAAGAAATTTTGTTTGGTTAAAAAGGGAGAAAGAGTGTAATTAGTTTTTATTTTTTATGAAATTATTTAATATGGTAATTAATAAAAAAAATAGAAGTATTTTTAGAAAAAAAAATGCCTAAATTGATTATACTCATTTGACTTGTTTTGACCTATTATACAAGTGATTTTTTTAAAATTATTTCCATTTTGAGTTAGAACAATTAAAAAGGCAGTAGTTGTGGCTGATATACTATAGAGCAGTATATTCCATTTAGGAAATATTAAGGCAATATATGATAGATCTTAGTAATTTCATAATACAAGATTAAAATCAAGAAAGTCAAGATACTGATTACAAATTTGATACGTCAGGTGGCTGGTAATTTTGACCACCCAACCATCCAAAACCAAAACTTTTGTTTTTCGATCTCGGTCAAGTTTTTTGAGAAAAAAATAGACAAAATAATCACCCGCTAACCAGATATGCGACCAGTCAAGAGATTTTCGATTGATCGATGTCTTTGATAACCCTTTTTGGATTTTATCGTTGTTGATATTGTTAACCATAGATTCAATAATTGATTTTAATTATAAGTGTAATTATAATTTAATAATTTTACAATTCGATGATATAATGCTTGATCTTTTTTAAAAATAAAAAATGTATATTTCAGGCTTTAAAATGATAGATCATTCAATATCGAAGCTAACGGCTCAAACGGAACTCATTTTGGAGTCCGAACGAAAAAGATACAAGAGTTTCAAGAAACCGAATTGCTAGATTTTTCGACACGTCGAAAAATATCCGACAGGTCGAAATACCAATCAAAAATTGCAAAAGTTGGGCAGTAAGTTCTCCATATTTTTCGACATGTCAAAAATGGAGTTCGACCGATCGAAAAATCTGCTATTTTGAATTAACCCATTTTTACTTTATCTAAGTGTGCCTTTTAACCAATAAATAAACCACACAACCACTAAAAACGGTAATTTATGGACCAATGGATATTTTGGGTCTACAACCCCCTCTTCCCAATCCATCTCCTAAAGACATACATCATCAACCAGTACATCTCACTTAACCTCACTCAATTACAAACACTTAAAATCATCATTGTTGAGAAAAAAGCTCAAAAAGATGGGAATTGAGAATAAAGCGATACAAGCTCAAATCAAGATAAAAAATGTTCAAATCTCACAAATTAGCTTATTTAGAAGCAATCAAATTGTGAGTGTTATTTTATTTTCGATAAATTTGTAAAGAGCAAATTATAAGGTCATTTATAAGTGAGTGTTTAGGTAGAAGATTTTAAGCCAAATTTTGATTAAAAGTTTTATGTTAAACACTTTGGTACTCATAGATTGAGGGAAGTCATTGACTCGTAGACGTGTTCGTTTGCACTTGTATCAAGAGTAGGAATTTCGGGTAGAGGGTGAGTAAATCGATTGATTAGCTCGGTAGAATTTGTAATATTGGGAACAAGATTATAGTGAAATAATCGGTAGCGTGAATACCGAGAAGAGTAATAGACGGGTTTGCCGAAACTCTATATATTGTTGTGTCAAATTCTTTCACTA
Source organism: Primula veris (assembly GCA_963682055.1). Taxonomy (NCBI): domain Eukaryota; kingdom Viridiplantae; phylum Streptophyta; class Magnoliopsida; order Ericales; family Primulaceae; genus Primula; species Primula veris. Next base: position 30,233,506 of record OY821750.1, on the reverse strand, counting down.
CTTTTTACTTTACGCATTCTTTATTATTGCTTATTTGTTTGCTAGCGTATAGTATTTCTAGCGTTTCATTGATTTTTGTTAAACGTTTAAACTTTGAATTACGATAGTTGGATTGTTAGTTGCACCTATATTTTAATTATCCGAAATCCGTTTAAAAACTTATTCATCCCCTCTAAAATTTAGCCACACGGATCAAAAGATACTTTCCCCATCCATCAACTATCTTTGTCGGATATGGTGATGATTGAGTTTGATCGATGGTTTTCTTGTAACATTATTCTTTTAGTATTATGATTAACTAGCTTTAAAACACACATTTTAACATTTACAAACTTGTTAGCCTATTCCTATAAGACCTTGTCTTTGTAATCAAATTATATATATATATATATATATATATATATATGGTAAAACTTCTATATAAGAATACTTCATATAGATATACACTTTGTATATTCATAAAAATCTCTTATTCTGACTTCGTCCCGTCTATGTAAGGATAAAGCCTAGATTATCATATTCATACTTACTTCAGTTGTATCTTAGAGTAATAAAAAAAACATAAAATTGCAAAATATAGCTATTGTTATATATTTTTTTTAATTAAAACAAAAATTTATTCAAAAGTAACCAAAGTCGGATTCATGGGCCATGCCCCCAATGATGGCATAAACCGGCCAAATTCCGGTAAAAAACAGAATTACATAACCAAACGGCACACCACAAAAATGTGCTATCAACTACTACATTTAAAAAAAAAAAAACAAGGTGTCTAAAACATGATAAATCAATACGTCTTCTTTTCCTTCTTTACATCCTCAGTAGCCAAGCTTCTCCATTGCAAGTAAATCTTTGTCGTAGTAACTCAGAAACTGCAAGATATAATCTTCATTTTACTCACACAAAAAACTCTCACTTACCACCTTGTTTTCACTTTATGACCTCTCGTTTTCATAGAATGTTTATGCCATTTTGAATCTCATTGTTCATTATCAATAGCTCCCAAATCAGAGTGAACTCCATCCTCATCCACAGAAGAAAAATCATGATCTATGAGCAAGGAAGAATCTATATTATAGAGCCTCATTAGATCCTCTAATGTGTGGTTATAATGTACATAGTCATGGAGACCAGCACTCACTTTCGGTTTGGAAGTAACCTCATCATTTTCCTTAGCTTTTTCTTTCTTCCTTCTTCTTTTTTTGGCAGATTTTGATAGCTCATTTTCTTTTTCACCTAGCTATGTTCTTGGTATTTCCATTGAGTCCGTCTCGTTTGGTTCAACATTTTCTCTATATTTAGAAACACCCACAGAATTCTCTATATTGCTCATATTTAGCTCTTTGGGCTTAAAAACCAAAGCATTTGGGGACAATTTAGATAGAGGAGAGTTTGTAACCTCTATTTCTCGATCAACTTTCTCCAAATTATGACTAGAACTCACCTCAATCCCAACAACACACTCATCTAAAACCTCATTAATTTGGTGGATTTCATTAACATGACTATACTTTTCTTGATTTGAGACTAACTCAAAAGTATTAGCAACAGATATAACAAAGTCGTTGAGAGGGGGAGTAGGACGCTCCACCTCATTAGTGACTTTTTTTTATTATCAAATACATATTGCAATTCTTTTTCTTTAGCACAATCTACCTCAACCTACTTGCCATTCACAATTTTATAGAACTTTTCAGTTTTATAACTTTCACCCATATTATTAGTGTTCATATGAGGCTTTTTAAAAACATCCCTCGCCAGTTTATTAGTGTTACCTTGCTTAATATTCGGATTATCTTGCCCATTCTCTTGTGTTTTAATCTTGTTACCTTCATTATAGCCATCTGCTGTTTTACTTTCAACTTGAGGAGCCTCTCTATACCTCTTACACTCATATTGTTCATGCCCTTGTAAACAACATCTATAACAATATTTAGGAGATTTTTCATACTCCACCTTTTACCAAAAACCAAATCCTTCCTCCAAAGAGGAACCAATCCAAATCCTATCAACTGTTGGTTTTAAAAGATCCATTTCAACACACCCTTGCATATTTAGGTCTAGCATGGGTTAATGTTGCTAAATCAGAATCAAGATAACTCCCAAGAGATTGTGTAATTGCCTTAAGATAGGACACTACACAAAAATTTAGCGGAAGGAGTGGTAATCTAACCCAAACAAGAGCAATGGAGGACTCCTTAAAGAGAGAAAAACCACATGTCCACTTAAATAATCTAAATAAATCACCCTCCATTTCATGAGAAGTTTTAGTCCAAACTTTGTTGTAATCATAAGTACTAAGCGTTTTTATAAAAACATGACTGTAGTCAATAAGTCCTACAATAGGCATTTGGTGTAAGCCCTATATGTTCCATAATATTTTCAATCTAAGGCCGTCCTTTGCTGAATTTTGCTATTAAACCCAACTGTAGAGGAGCTTCCGATCTTTGAAGCTCAATAGGAGAAAAAATAACCGCTGATTCAGTACCTTTATTGCTACTTTGTCTTAGAGGCAATTGGATATCAATAATCTCAATTTTAGTCGAGTCAATTTTACTCTCTAAACCAACTTTTTCAGTAGAGTTTATCTTACATTTGAGGACAGAGGCATAGCTTGGTGAAGCTTTGGCTTCACCTTCGGTTTTGATTCCCATGTCGAGGGAATTTGCTTCAACCATACTCAAATTTTGATTTAAAGAGAAGATCTAAGAAGGGGGAGGGGAAAGGAGAAACCCTAGCTTTCGCTAGGGTCGGAGCGAGTTACAAAGGGGAGATCTAACCCATGGATGAAATATAAACAAAGGGAAAGGTTTTATCTCTATAGTAACTATTGTTACATTTATAAATGTTAAAATGATGTATGATATTATCAAAACTTTGTTTGGGCCAATGACTTCATTTTTTTTTTTTTTAGTGTATACCACATCATTTAACTTGTGGATATCTTAGCAAAGGATATGCAATGGGATAAGGTACAATAAAATTTAACTATCAATATTTGATGTATAATAGTAACGGATTTTACTTAAGAGTGTTGGTCATTATTCAAAAACAATAATACTTTATACTTTTGGGGTTGAAAGACAAGTTTTAGATTATGCAAGAAAAAACATTTCTAAATGAATTTGAAGTAGTATAATTTTTTAAGAAATTTTAACTCAAACATTTTAATATAAGTGGTATTTTATGTATATGATATCATATTTTAAATACTTATGCCCGCTTGACTATCGTTGCTTCAATTTTAGGGTATTAATTTTTGAATTTATAATTTTTGTTAAGATTTTATTAATGAATTATAAAAAAAATTATAAATATACTATGTGTATTTTAGATTATCTGCTGGAGAGAAAATCTGTAAATTGTATGTGTATTTAAGTTGATCTGATATGAAGTGATGTGTTAAATACGTGTAAAATAGATTTAAGAGGTTTGATGATGTAAAACAGAGATTTGTTGTTGAGAAGTAATATAAGAATCATCAATAATACATTATAGCACTAATAAATTGTATGCTAAGACGTAGTAGAAAATTTAAGAAGATTTTCAGTTCCATCATTTTGCAGGCGTATTAAGATTTGCTTGTATATTTTATAAATGTGTTAGCTTCCTTCTAGAGTCTAAACAACGTCACCCAATGCGCTTATACTCGGACTCCTCGACTATTAAAAATTTGATCTTAAACTGTCATCCTATTAATTATGTTGTTACCCTTACAAATAGCGAATTTCATCATATATATGAATTAATCACTTTAATTGTATTCTATTGATGAGGGACATGCATATAAATAAGGAAGTATCGATTTTGCTTCAAATTATATACAATTTTACACATAAACATTTTTTCTCATTTTTCTAGAAAAGAACATATGTTATGTGTAACTACATCTCAAGTATTGATATTGCATTGTATATATACTAAAAGTCCTATTAATGTGTATTACTCTAACAAATACTCCATCCATCTCTAAATAATTCACACGTACTTAAATAATTGTTCGTTTCTCCAAAATAGTAATAAATTGACGAAATTAAAGTACGTATTTGTTTTTCTTCTCATTAAAAAAAATGATAAATAAAAATGATAAATGCTGACATGGTCACATATGGTTTGATTAAAAAATGAAGGCATTATGATAATCTCTAGATTTTAGATACACTCGTAACAATTCCTTAAATTTGTATATTTTTAAAGGGGACAATAATTCAATAAATATTCAGATTGTGGGTTGAAATTTAAGTTAATATAGTATACTACACTACTCAATGATTTGAAAGGTAATTGACATTTTGTTAGTCAAAGTCCAGTCTTCATGGCTATACCCAGAAGTAGTAATCAATCACATTAACATTTCACATCCGGTCCAAGCATGTATTACCAACGGCCATCTATCTAATTTGTCCTCTCACAAGCCTCTCTAAAATGACCAAATGTGGTTAGGTGAGATGATATGATCGTTCGTTTTCGGCTCGGCTAATGATCGGTTCATATTTGTTCATTTATAAATGAAAACGATAATAAACAAGAATATAGTGTTCGTTTATTAAGTGAACTGAACATGAACATGTCTCTGTTCGGTTCGTCTAAGGCCATGATCGTGTAACTATATATAAAGTTTGATAAAATAAAAAAATAAATCTATTAATGATGTAACAAAAACTAAAATCACTACACAATTAATAAACTTATTTATGCTATAATAATATAAATGGTATGTTTGTATTATTTCGAACTTATTATGGTAATTTATATAATCATACTATAATTACATTCACCGATTTTATCGTTACGTGTTAAACTCGTTAAAGTAATCATACGTATGTAAACAACAATTTATACAATATATAAACTTAAAGTTATATATGAACTAGTTTATCCTAGTTAACAATATAATAATATATGATAAAATTAAAATATATTTTAAAAAGAAATTATTAAATGTTTTGAAAGAAATTAGATGTTCACGAACAACTCGTGTTCGTTTCGTCAAATGTTGGGTTCATGTTTGTCAAATGTTCGTTCGTATTTAAATGAATATAAACTGAACATAAACAAGGATTTTAGTTCATAAAATAAATATGAACATAAGTTTTTTCGATTCGATTCGTTTCATTTCATGTACAGATCTACACGTGATTGTTGCTGACTTCATAATTGATATTATATGAATGTAAATATATAAACGTGGCAGACTATGTGACTATGGGCTAGCAGCTGTGTTGAAAATTGAAATGTTATATTATCAAATTATGATGAACAATTAATATGCACAAGGTCATGTACAAATATAACTAGATTTTATTTTTATTTTTTAAAATCCCGAATATGCTTATTATTATTGATGATAATAATATGTGATAGTACAAGCTACATAGCCCTTTAAAATAAACTTCAAATGACTAAACATAATTGAAAATATATAACATCACAATTGCCTGTAACTTTAGAAAAAGACCGTCTAAATTCCACCCCATGAAAAATTAAAGAAAATAAGCCAAATAAATCGTAAGTAAAGATAAAAGTAGTGAAATATCGTCAAGAAAGTTGTTTGACACGGTGAAACAACGAGAATAATGTTGAGGTAACCAAGTAGGAGGCGCAGTTAAATAAAAGAATTTGGAAAAATCTCAAGAATTTAGCTCGGCATGTTTCCATAACACTACAACGAATTTAAGAATTAGAAACAATATTTTTAGAGACAATCAAATTTTATCTCAAAATGTTAATTTTTCGAAACAAAAATAATCTTTTAAACGCAAAAATAATTAAATAAAAAAATTCCCCAAATCTAAGTTTGATACACATAATTTGATTTTTTTTGTCTCCAAAGACAATCACATACGAAAATAAGGAGACAATTAAAATTTGTCTCAAAATATTTTTTGTGGCGAAATTAAATTGTCTGCTTATGTCCGTATGTGATTATTTTTGGAGACAATTTTTTTTTCAAATTATGTGCCTAAAATTTATATTTGGGGAAAAAAATTATTTTTTTGTCTAAAATATTATTTTTATTCCGAAAAATTACAATTTAGAGACAAAATTTGATTGTCTCTAAGAAAATTGTCACTAATTCTTAAGTTTATTGTATTTTAATCATCATCGGGGGTGCAAACCCGATCTGGGCAACCCTACCAATCGTAAGAACTAAAATTCAATCCCCAAATCTACAATCCATTCGGGCACATACAATAGCCAATCAAAATCTAAGCTCAATTGAATCTTCGATAAAACAACCTACAAGCTCTAAAATAGAAAATTGAAACGAGTAATATATCACCCAAACGACTAAATATGATCTCTCATAATAACTCCCTATAAACTATCGACCTACCAAACACAAACTAACTATAGTTAATAACAAATTTGCAATCATATACAAAGACTAAACATGCCACATAGCTATCACCGTAGTACTCGGGTAAAAGAGGTCTTACCTTATTAAAAACTCATATGGTCTCTCTAAATACCATCAGACAATTTAACATCTTAAAGGAGAAAATGGCTTATTTGTCACTGTATTTGGATTGAAATATACTTGGATCTCAATATAATTATTAGTTAGAGAAATAAAGTTACTTAATTTAAAAAGGTTGACAACAATTTAACATCAAATTTTTTCAAAAAGGTAAGACATGTGCGGTTGCCAACTTTCCATATAAAGTAGTTAGTTTATTTAAAAAATACTATCAGTCTATCGGTGTGAATCCAAAAAAAATATATGTAACCCGTTATGATAGAATCTTTGATAAGAACAATTATGGTTGAGAGAGAGGGGGAATGAATTTGATGATTTGTGAGAAGATAAAGTTAATAATTAGATGTTAGTTTTTTTTTTCTTTTAATTCTCCTGTAAAAAGTGTCTACTACTATTTTGTAATTTTATAAATTAACAGGACTATTTTATAAATAATTGTTTCAAGTATTCATAAGGCCTCTTCACATAAATTAATAGTATAGATTTAGAATGTAATTAAGGAATAATATACGTCAAACTATAAAATTATAACGATTAATAATATTTCTTTTCAAACTGATTTACAGTTTTAAATTACTATACTTCAAATATAATTTGTACCGACTTAAATTATTTTTTGTTCAAACTAGGATAAATTAACAAAACATACTACTTTTGAAACTAAATTAACGAAAACATACCTAAAAAATTTCTAATTAACAAAAACATATCCAGAAGTTTATAACTTAATTTATATATTCCATACTCTTATTCCAAAAGTACATACCCTAATTTATATATTTTCATACCCTTATTCCAAAAATTCATACCCTAATTCGTAAAGTTCATATCTCAATTTACATAATTCATATACTTATTTACATAATTCATATCCATAATTTTCAACTTCATACCATTAATTCACAGAGTTCATACACTTATTTTTCATTTTTATACATTATTTAACAGATTTAATACTAACCCGTCCTCCAATCTTGAACTTTCACGTCGTTGTCGTGGGCCTCTACTTCGACGACCGCATTTCCGTCGGCATCAATCTCGAGTTTTCAATCTTACTCTATATCCTCGTCGTCCACTCCGACGGATGTCTGCGTATCAATTTTCACCGAATAGAAAGATCGGAGAGAGAGAAGGAGGAGGAGAGAAATATCTGGAAAAAAAAAAAGGAGAAGCAGAGAGAGATCGGTGAGATGGAGGAGTATGTGGAGGGAGAGATAGGAGAAAGAAAGAAGGAGGAGGAGAGAGATCGGAGAGAGAATGAGAGAGAGAAGGGAGGAGAGAGAGAGGAAAGAGATAGGAGTAATAAATGAGATATTTTTTTTTATTATTAATTATTAATTGAAGTTATGTTTTTGATAATGTAATTTTTGATGGTATGATTTTATTAATATAATAAGTGTATGGTATGTTTATTTTAATTGCACTATAAAACTATAATGACTCTTGTAAGAAGTGACTACGTAACAAAATAGGTGCATATGGGAATCAGACAACCGTTTTGGGGTAAATCGGAACCAAAATCGAAATTTTAGTCGATTCGGTTTTCATCTTTTGGTTATAGAAACTAAATTGTTTGGTCTGGTTAACGGTTCCTGTTCGGTTCAAAGTTTCGGTTCGGTTTAGACTTATGTTTCGGTTCAAATATTTGATTCGGTTCAATGGTTTCAGTTATATTCAGGTCAATGAACCTATTTTGTTTATACTTGTTACTTTTATTTTCTTGTGTTGGTTTATTTAAACAAGATAAATAGTTTATGACATTTTTAAAAATCATATTTACATAATATACATAAGCAGTAACATTCGAGTTTGCTGCATATTCACTTACATATAAAAAAAACTCAACTAAAGCATATACAATAATTTAAACAACATGCACAAAATATTAGTTTAAACAAAATTTACTACATTAATCCACATTACTTTCCAAACAAACAAAACTAGAACAATATGAACAAATTTAGAACAATATTATTTTCCTTTGTGTATAACTAGGTTTAAAAGGTATAAAGCTATATAGATAATTAGATATAATATAAGTATAGTAATATTATACATTATAACTAAAGTAATTGTCTAGCGTATACATACTTATATAAGATCGGTTTTAAATCCGGTTCGGTTTTACATTTCGGTTTCGGTTTTAACTTTCGGTTTCAGTTCGGTTTTCGGTTTATTTTCAGAGAATTGAAACCAAACCGAATTATGATACCGGTTTCGGTTCGGTTCATTACATTGTAAATTTAAAACGGAACCGATCGGTTCGGTCCGGTTTTCCGATATTTTTGTCCACCCTCCGTTAAATTCAAAGTTGAAGTTTTGCTATAGGACTTAGTTTATTTAAAAGAGTTTTCGTGACTTGTGTCGCCGAACACATTTTAGCATACATTTTATTTTCTATAATAATGTTACATGAACATTTATGATGTGAATATATGATAGTTGATATATGACTATTAAATCATAAACACTCTTTACTTACCATATTTTAGCATTATTTAATACTTAAAAAATATTATTATCATATTTTAGGTAAATATTTACACTTTTAAATGTGTCATGTGAACGAGTCCAAATCTTCTATCTCATATTTTCTACCCCTTTCGTGCCTCCTTGCTTATTTTCACTCAAATTTTAAATTTTCACAACTTATACTGCAACTTTATAAACTTTTATATTATATTGTATTCAAATTTTAAAACATTTGAACATAATATTGTTTTAGACAATTTTTTTAATATTCAATGTTTAATTTACAATCATTTATACATTTATTCCAAAATACATTTTGTGTGGATTTTCTTTTAAAAATAATTATTGAAATGTATTGATACATGTATTACAGTAATTGTATAATTTTTTTCAAGTTTTTTAGAATTTTTTTTAGATAAAATAATCAAGGGGGTACGGAAGGGGGTAGAGAAATGAGATAGAAGATTTGGACTCTGAACATATATTAGCATTTGATCCTTGAACATGAGAATTGAGGTTACCTTTAGTTGTATTAAACCATTCAAGCTGGACATTACATTTGAAATGTAATTATATCCTAAAATTAACTAATTGAGTATCCTAACTAATTATTTTATATTTTGGGCGTATTTTGGCTGAAAGTCCGGCTCTGAATGAGTCCCAATTCTCCCTATATAAAATATATCTTTTCTATTTTTGTATAAGTTTGGTTGATGAGTAGTTCGTTAAAATATATCTACACCGATGGCGATGTACGCCACCAAATAGAGAACCGTGGAACACATTGTTTTGATTAAGGGGATTAAAATATTCACTTACGTGATATCCATTATTGTTTAGAAATAAGCTCAAAAGTGTTATAAAAAATATGGGAAGAAAGAGACAACTAATAAAGGTTACGCACTCTTCTCAGAACTTAATTTTCTTGTCCATTACATAGAATATGAAACCGAACTTATTTTTACTTATATTGAATCAAAATTTAATTTTTTGATAAATATAATCCATAATACTGAAACCGAACTTATCTTTACTTACACTACAAAAAAATGACCAAATAGCGACGGAATTAGTGACGGTATTTTTTGTTACGAGTTTATATTAGCACGAATTTGTGACAGTTTAGTCAATTTGCGATAGATTTGTGACATCTTTTTAAATTAGCGTCAGGCTTGTGACAGCTTTTGACTCTCACTAAATCAAACATTATTTTGTAGTGTTATATTGAATCAAAATTTAAATTTTTGATAAATATAATCCACAATACTGCAGTCTCAATTGAACAGATTATCTTCGTTGATAAATATAGTACGTATGTCTTTCTTGAAATAGTGTTGCTCAATGTCAAACTTTCAGTGTAAATGCACTACACTCCTTTTTCTTGGTTCTATTGTTGTCAAATAACAACGACGTTTGAATTTGACAAATTTTTTTCTTTTTTTAGTTATTAACCTTTTACTCTCGATGATTAACTAATTGATTATCTTCTCATGTAATTATTATCATTATGAAATAAGTTTGGAAGACACCAAAATATTCCCAGATTGTAACTTTGTCAAAAATTTCTGCATGCACGTAGATACATATAAATATACAGCGAGAAAGATAGGAAAGATGAGAGACAGACCATCGATGTATAGTGATGAGGGGGGAGAGAGAAGAACAGATGCCCAAGTTTTGCCCAGACCTGAGGTGATAGGAACTGGCCGTTAGAGTTTTCGGTTTTCCGTGAAGCCGCTTTGGAGGATGTTATGGGTATATTTTGGTATCCGTTTTTCATAATCAAATATGTTTTGTTAATCTGCTCTTCGAGCCTTATCTATCTGTGTAGCCTTTTTCTTAAAATTTCATTTTCATAAAAACTCGTTTTGGGGATTTTATTCATAATCCAAATTTGTATAAGTTATATTAATTTGTGGCTTGTTTTTATTACGTTTAGGAACTATTTAGGCATCGTATAGCTATTGCCCAGATCTGGTAGTTTTGTTTTGAGGGTTTTTCAACTCGTGTTTGGGAAATTTTAACAAACGAGCTCTCGTTGGTTCGGTAAGTGGGAAGAAACCGACTTTACTTTAATAGGTTTTATTTGTGTGTTTTCTTGCTTACGTGCTACGTTTTGAATATAACATGTAGCATGTTTTATATTTGGTGATATTGGATTCTACCTGAATTAATGTTAAAGCTGAATTGCGATTATTATTTTTTATAAAAACTGAATTTTGATTTAAAAGGGGTGAAGTGATCAATTGTAAAATTGGTGATATTGTGAACAGTGTACATGGTGATCTTGTGTAACTGAAGTGGTAAAACCATGATAGTGATATGTGATTAAAAGTAACCAATTTATATTGTGTTTTATTTATTTATTTATCGTGAAAGTGTGACACGGGTTTTTTGTGGCTTCTTTATAGATATAGATATAGATAGATTTATTTATATATATTGTGTTTATGGGATTATAGTATCAGTGTGTTTGTGTGTTGGGGCAATCATTACACTTTGGGTCTCTGAGCAGTGGCTCTAAATTGGCTACATTTGTACCCGTATTTATAAGGCGGAGATGTGTCAATTTACAGTGATATCCTGAAAACTTGCGCAATGATTAGTTATATCGGTACCATAGCGGTAGTACCTTTCAAGTCGTCCCATAATTTACGTCACATACGGTAGTGTCCGAGTGTGGGTGACGTCTCATTACACTTTGGTGTTTTTGAGCAGTGGATCTAAAAGTGGGTACATGTGATGCAAACTCCATTGTATTTTACTATTATGTTTTATTTTAAAATAATTTAATATTTAGTTTTTTTGCTTGTGTGTTTTATTGTATTTAACATCGTGTTTTGTGTAGCATTTTTATATGGTGTGTTTTATAAAAAATATGTTGATAATAACTATGTCATGATAAAATTGTATGTTTAGTATTGTGTGTGTGCTGGTGCTATTAAAGTAAAATTGTTTTTTTTATCTATTTTATTTTTGTACATTTTGTTCCGTTCCGATGTACATGTGTGAACTTAGAGCGGAAAGCCGCTTAGAGTTACTTGTTCGTGAGTATTTGGCATACACTGTCGGCGTGCACGTTAGACTATTTTGCTATTGAGCCTAGTGGCCTTTAGCGCATTTGTATTCTTTCGCATTTTAATTGTTTTAAAATTCGTGATCATATTTGTTGTACAGTTAGCTGAGCTGCTGGAAATTGTATTCTAGTCGTATTCTTTTTTTTATGATGATCATGTTGATGACTTGTATTTATTTATTTATTATACCAAATTACAGTGATGTTAACGATTTGGGTATGCATCTTTCAAATTTTCCAATCTAGGTACCACATTATAATAATTTTTCAATTTATGTATCACCGTTTAAATAAATCACGGAATCATGTCACGTGACATTTGATAAACATTAATTTGATAGTCTAATTTGATAATTTTGCATAAAAATATGTCATCCTATAAAAACGTTTCCCCCAATTTCACACACAACAAATATTTGGATTATATGCTTTTTTTTTTATGTGTGAAATTGGAAAAAAAGTTTTTCTATGATGACATATTTTTTGTGCAAAATTGTTAAATTAGGTTATCAAATTAATATTTATCAAATGTCACGTGACATGATTCCGTGATTTATTTAGACGGTGGTACCTAAATTGAAAAGTTATTATAGTGTGGTACATAAATTAAAAATTTTGAAAGATGGGTACTCAAATCGTTAAAAGCAGATAGTTTGGTGTATTAAACCTATAAAACCCCGATTATTTATATATTCGGTTGTTGTGAACATGTTTATTTTTATGGAAACAAATCAAAATTTAAAGATTATGTCGAATTTTATAGTCGTTTTTTAAACCCTTTTCCGTGTGTTATCACAAATGGAGATCATTGGATATTTTTAGATCAATAGATCTATCAAATGTGATAATCGGCATAATCTGATTTACTATCTGACTCTATTAAATATAAAGTGAAATAATTGAAATCTCTCTTTTATTGTATTTTTATTTAAAATTTATTTAATTATATTTACAACTCGGTTACTTCAAAATCCAGGACATGACAAGTAGACTCCAATGAGGCCATAGGTCAACACGATATGCCACCCACTAGTATGAGTATGGCGATTGTTAATATGAAGCAGCACAAACAAATTCGTGAGATCATTGCACCCTAATTTTCATGTTGCACCTTAAGCCCTGAACACCCAAATCAATACATAACACACAAGAAATATAATTACATTTGCAAAGGTCACATCGGGACACAACTTACGAAATTTAAGATACACTAAAAACAGAACGATAAGTGCATCAAAGACTAATGGGAAATCACAAGTGAAAATGTATGAAGTATGAAATTACGAAATTTAAGATACACTAAAAACAGAACGATAAATGCATCAAAGACTAATGGGAAATCACAAGTGAAAATGTATGAAGTATGAAATTACCACACAGCTGACACAAATATTCACACGGTAACTAAACTCTCATTTTCTAAACAACATTGGAAACCTTTTTGCCTTGTCTGGGCCTCCATTCGCTTCTTGCTTTCATAATTTCTGGGCCGTTTTCAAGTTTAAGCAAATGAAAACATTCTGGTTTGAAAGGATCTCCGTAGCCACCTCCTCCTATGCTGCCAGATACCGTCGTCAGTGATTTCAACACATTATCCTTGTGGCATTCCCTTCTGTACTCCATTGTGATGCGTGAAAGCTCGTGATCCTCTAAAAGTAACCTAGGTACACTCTGAAAATAAACGCAAAATATGTTGTGAAAAAATTCCATTATGTTTAAAACCATTACACATGAGTAAAATTAGACTATTGGAATAAACTCGCGACAGGCATATTTGATTAAACGCAGTTGCTAAATTGTTTGCGCCGGCTTTTATGTTGTTATTGATATTTCGAATTTCAAAGTAATTCAAACTACAAAAAGAGTAAAAGATAGTATTTGAAAAAAGGTTACACTAAGACAATACTTATCAAGGAACGTTTTTCATACATCGAATTTATATGGTATATATGAATTTGTTTTGTAAAGGAACTACCTCAAGAATCCATCCAATGTATTTGGCATTGTTAACATGCTGATTAAAGTCTAAATCGCCACGCCTTGGCTGTTCAATCACAAATAATAGTGTATTAATCGCTTAATTACTTAACCAATAACTAGAATTAGCTCTTTGATCCTGAGAAATTTGGCATAAGCAATACCCTTAGATCAGGACAAATATAACCAGCTGTTGCTTCGTCGAGTTTTGAAATTTTCTTGTTATCATCCTCAACAATTGGAGGTACATCTATCAGATAAGAGCCCACTTCCTCTCGTACTTCTTCTGGAATTCTACCTACTCTTCGTGTTTTCGTATTCATAGTGACCCATACACTACATATTTAAATAAGATTGTTTTTATCAACATTTCAGATCAAGATTTAATTGGAATTGAAAGAAAAATGGTGAGAAATTAGTAAATGCATTAATGTAAGACGAAAGTAGTGTTATGTTGTACTATACCTTGATGCTTTTACTAAAGTTTCTCCTGTTTTACGGTTGCGTATAATGGCATCACGGCGCATACAATTCTTTCCCGCCACTGCACTCCAATTATCAACTTGCACGACTTCCTCGCTATAGAGAATATGGAAGGTAACAAATGAAATTTAGTAAACTGAGGTCTGAATAGTATCTTACTAAGAGGCTAAAAGCCAACTACATGCGGAGGTACTTTTTTTTAACCTGTCATATAATATTTAATGTTTTATTTTTTTGATTTACAGGGATGGAGGGAACTATTGGAAACATAAATCATTTTTAGTTTAAAGAAGTGGCAGTTTTAGTAAGTTCATAAACTTTGCCTTAGTATATTTAAATATATCATGCCATGCATATGATCTTTATAGTCTGTAAAATTTTGAAATATACTCCATCTCTTTTGTCCAGTGTTCTATTTGTAAGTATGGTGTCGTCTCTTATGAAAGTATGCCTGGTTTTTTAATCTTTAAATTACTTTTAGAACAAATCTGAATCGGAAGAGTGGATCTTTTTGGAAGTGACCTACATATTTTTCTGAAAAAAAAAGAACTACATATTTTTGTCACTCAATCGTAGGATAACAATAATGTAATGGAGCACCTAATACGGAATTTATTAATAATATTAATACTAATAAATAAACAGTACTTCATCCGTTCTTATTTAATTGTCCACTATGAAACTACGTGCAATTTTGATCGGCCAATAACTTGTATCAAATTTGTCGGAATGAAAATTTTCAAAAGTTGATCATATAGTTGAAATGTTAAATTTTATGATTAGATTTTAAAAAAATTCATTTCGACAATTTTGATATAAGTTATAAGCTGATCAAAATTATACGAAATTAAATGAGAAGAAAGAAATGGGGTAATAATTATAATATATTGTGTTGACAAATTATAGTGACAGTACTACTATTAACGAACCAGCTCTTTAATTGACATAGCCAAATGGACTATGTCAAACCAAGAAAAGATGACGTTGACATGAAATTCCCACTTACAAGTAAAGTTTTGTCATATTCTAAATTCGGATAACTTGTAGTTGTCACTGACGTAGTTCAAACGCGTAGATAGATTATATCAAATATCGAAACTGTCAATTCCCCGTAACAGTTGACATTATGTTACTTTGACTTAGCTTTACCATATTAAAATACTCCCATTTGATTTTCAATTGCATACACTAAAATTACACAAATTTAGCAAGATAGATTTCAAATTCTTATAAGATGATACCATTGTCATCCTTCAAAATAAAGAGAAATAAATTAAAAGGCATATTCTCATTCTTTAACTTGTAAAGATGATCACTCGTATAATTGACCACCGGATGTGACCCTTACCAAAATTATGGAGTATATATATCTACAATCTACTTGTGTCTTCTGTTTATCTCTCTCTTTCGTGAAAAGCAAGCATAAACTAAACAAACATATATAACTAAAGGGAGGTTTGCTGTTTTTTGTTTACGTGAAAATGAAATTAAATAACATATGTATAATTTATGCGTAAAGTTACAAAACTAAACAACAAAGAACATAACACAAAATGGAGGTTTGCTGTTTTTTGTTTGCGTGAAAATGAAATTAAATAACATACGTATAATTTATGCGTTAAAGTTACAAAACTAAACAACAAAGAACATAGCAGAAAAGGGAGGTTTGCTTTTTTTTGTTTACGTGAAAATGAAATTAAATAACATATGTATAATTTATGCGTTCAAGTTACAAAACTAAACAACAAAGAACATAACACAAAAGGAAGGTTTGCTGTTTTTTGTTTACGTGAAAATGAAATTAAATAACATATGTATAATTTATGCGTTAAAGTTACAAAACTAAACAACAAAGAACATAACACAAAAGGAAGGTTTGCTGTTTTTTGTTTACGTGAAAATGAAATGAAATAACATATGTATAATTTATGCGTACAAAGTTATTAAACTTACCAAGAGGGATAACGATCAACCACAACTTGAACTTTAGTGGCTACCCAAACAAGGTCTCTTTTACGCATTTCAGGGGTTGAACCCATCATATCAACGTCGAGTCCCATACCCTTAACACTGTTAATACCAGTTTCCTGTGTTTAAACGAGTAAGCCATTTTACGAGTTAGCAAAGCCAGAGTTAAGCTAGTGACAAATATTTGTGGCTAAACATGGAACTCTTTGCTAACATATTTTTACTTAATTTCAACAAAGACGTTATGGTTATAGGTTTACGCTAAAGGATTGAGTTTAGTGAAAGTAACAAGGATGGCTAGCATTTCTCATCAATTCAATTAACCTAAAAGTAAGTTTTGAGTTGGTGGATCATGATCGATATTATGCTAGTATAAGAAATAAAAGCAAGCTCATTTAGAAGATGATCACTGTAGGTGTTATGTTTCATACTTTTTAAAAAGGAAATATTAGAGAACAAAAACAAAGTCATAATTGTTGTCATACCTGCAAAAGATTCATTAGTGTCTCCAACGAGATTTTTCCAGTTGCCCCAATTTCATATGCTCTAACCGTGTAGTTTTGCCGAAAAATGGCAGAATTAGGAAGGTAGACTCCCGAGCCAAAGTCTTTACCGACAGTATTTTCCAAAGGGTGCCTTGCCTTCCTATCAAACGCCAAATATTGATCCTCCGGAAATAACATATTCGTCAAATGATTATGTTCATCACGGAATGTTGTTTCGTTTGATATGGCTTGCTTATTACCATTACACCTAAGCCCTCTAATATTCCTAATATTGAGCCCTGGCAAATGAGTTGTCGAGATTCTATGGATAGATTCTGGCCCCAGAGAACCCTTGAGAAAGAAAGAAGAGGCAATTGTCGAAGGTGTCATGTCGAAAATCAACTGTACAACAGCACAAAAATCAATATAATTCATTAAGTTTGTACCTATGCTAAAACACTGATTGGATGGTTGACATGTAAAAAAAAAAAACCTCCTCGGTATGCAAAAGAAGGTAAGTTGTTACACTAAATTTTGCTTTACATGCATGACCTGATAAATAAAATCTACTCATTAAGATGACCTGATAAATTTTGCTTTACTTAATGAGTAGCCAACACTAGAGTGATTTGATTTACCAATTTGGTTTTGAAGTTGTTTTGTGCATCAAAGCTTTGATTAAAAATCATACGTAGTATGATACATATAGCTAGTGTACCCTATGTTTTATAATGGCGAAAGAGGTGAGAAACCATTACTTAAAGTACAAACACTTAAACCGATAACATATACTCAAGGCGCCTAATCATCGTCAACAAATGGAAAACTTATGTTTAAACCGGACACTAATGTTTTCTTTGAAAATGACTAGTAATCAACATCATGTAAGCAGAATTTTGGAAATGGAAGATAAAAGACTTAACAAATGTAGGTAAGTTCCATTACCATATGTCAGATCACGCAAAGAGAAAGAGAGAGTGCGAGAAAGAAAACGGAAGCGGGACTAGACGGAGATACAGGGAGAGAGAGATGAAGGGAGATAACATGCATTATCAAGTTATGGTCTTTATATAGGGCCAAGCATTTGATGGATCGGCACAAATCAGAATACCATTTCTATGTCATATGCTATTCTATTGTTTTCTAATATGGTTTGTGTGCAACTTTCTTTACAAAAGTCCAACTGACTTCTCATTTTGACTTATTCATAATCTTTCTGGCCTTTAGGGTGACCATTCGCATACATATTTCTATGAGAAGTTGTTTTTACTTCCCTTATTATTTTCCTTACTTATAGGGTAGAATGTGAATATAATACAATTTTTGATACCCATAAACATTTCATATGTGCGAAACCAGCAGCGGATCTAAGATTTGTATATATGGTAGATGCTAACTTGATAAGTGGACTTCTTTTGGGTGGTGCATCCATTGTCAGTCTACTTATAAAGCTAAAATTCCTATATACAGTAATTGACTAATCATAAAGACAAACTAATCACAAGCCTATAAGATAAACACAAAACGTACAAACTGTATTGGAACTTAAAAAGTATACGTACAATAAACTTATCATTAAAATAATGCCATGTTTCAAAAAGGTATGCATCAGCTAGCTTAACACTTTCAGTAAGCTAATATCCCTTAAAAACTCATTTCATGGCTTATGTTATTAGTGCAAAACTATCTAGAAGTTGTAAAGGGGAGGTATCAAATTTTATAAAGTAATGTCAAGCAGTGCGGTCTCCAAAAATCGGAACCTGCTAAAGTGTATTTGAGATATTTGGGTGATAGCTATCACTTTTCTTATTCTGCTGTAGTTCTTAGTAAATAGTTTGTGTTGCGTTTTGTAATTGATATACTGAATTGTAAATACTATGTACTAAGTGGACTGGTGGTTATAACTGACACCTAACTTAACTGTACATGCGATTATATTCCATCGCAATTATATTCCACCTAGCGCTAATAAAGAAACGAAACGAAACCAAAACGGTCAATTTTGTTTTCGTTTTGTTTAGTTTTAGAGTTTTTCGTTATCGTTTCGTTTTCGTTTAGTAATGAACGAAAACGATACGAGATTTTAACGAAACGAACACTAAATTTTTTACGAAAATTTCGCCTAATTCAGAACCCTGTTAGTTTGTAAGTAACTTAGTAATTTTAAATTTCTTATGTGAACCAACATGTTACACATAATCATATTTACAACTCAACTTATATATTTTTATACAATGAGTTTTAAATTTATATTACTAATATTTTTTATTGTACATTTATTGATACAAGCATACACACGTATATGTGTGTGTGTATATAAATATTAGACGAAAACAAAATTTAACGAAACGAATAGGATTATGATCAATATCATCTCGTTTACTAAACGAAATGTATATTTTATTTCATTATCATTTTATTTAGTAATAAATGAAAAAGAGACGAGCTCTTAACAAACTGGACACAAATTTTTTTCACGAATTTTTTACCTCATTTGCAGCCCTTTCCCCTGTAGTACCAATAAGAAAATAACAACTCATTTTATGTTAATCATTTTCTCTTTCGTTTTCTCTCTCTAAGTTGTGACGATTCGTTACATTATGCATTTCTACAGAACCCGTTTGAGTACTTAAACACACTTATTTCGGACACACTGCATCAGGCGAGCTTTTATAGTATGCATCAAAGTTCTTTCAGCATATACCACTATAAAATTGAAACCAACATGATTGTATTCATTTTTCACAATAGATATAACAGAGATGAAAAAAAATTTGTTTCTTTTTAGCATTTTGGAGCTTGTTCCAAAGGGCAATGAAGTTTGTACTAACACACATTATTGTCATCAATAATAACGAGCATGTTCATGATTAAAAAAATGAACAAAATTCTGTAAAAAGTAATATACTAGTGGTATTTATATTTAATAAGAGTACTTAAGAAAGCTGAAATTATTTGAAAGTTCTCATCTTTTGATTGAAACTTGATTGAAACTTTGATTGAAACTTGATGTTCGAAAATATGATAATACTGGAGTATATGCTACTGATACTATACTTTCATATCCCAGTGATGCTAATTCGACAAGAAATTGTTTCCAATATAATTTTGACATTTTTTTATAATATATCTGAGTAGTATGCATCATATCAGTAAATAATATATCACATATTTACATGGCATATACCATAGTCCATAGGTCCATATCAAATTTTGCTATGACCACTTAAATGAATATTATAAAGGCATGAATTCCAATATACTAATTTTTTATTAAATAAAACTAAACTAATTTTGCTTCCAAATCGTGATACATTCCAACGAACTTATTTTTGCTACTAAATAACAATACATAACGAAAAAAACTCACTAACATCTAACCGATTGAGAATAGTACCAAAGATTGTAGGCACTAGTATATCATTTTTGAAAATTATACTCTCACGGTCAAATATCTTGTGTCCCCTTTCTCGAATATATATGACCTATATTATAATAAGATCACATACTTGATTTCGAACGGAGAGAATATAATATTAATAGTATTCCTTTTTTGTCATTGAATACGAGTATACTAAAATGGATTTTGTAGGACATGAGATGATTTGCGCCTCCAAGAAGTTCGGCCTTTCATAATTTCAGGTCCACTTTCAAGTGTGAGTAAATGTGAACAGCCAATTACAGACCCTTCATTAGATACATCATTAGTACTGATCATGGATTGCACGTAATGGTCGACTTTTTATACCGATTTGTATCAACCGACCGATTTTCGAACCGAACCAAGCAAGTTGGTATCGAAACTTCGGTATACCGACTTTTCGGTATGGTACAACCGAACCAAACTTTAAAAGTCGGTTCGCGGTATCCATTTCGTATGTTTGGTATAATACCGAACCGAACCAAACATTAAAATTATAAAATATATAGAAATTCACACATAGTCATAACTTACGAATAAACTGTCTTACAGTTTAGTTTAATTTTACTTACGACTTATTTTTCTATTTACGAAATCAAATACAATAATTTCGTATTTCTCTATTTTCTTGTCTAATGTTTTAAAAGAATTCTTATTTTATAAGTGTTTAATATTTTAATCAAGGTCACGATAAATATAGCAAATATAAGAATAGTTGTACACATTTTACTTTTTACAAACTTTTTTGCTATTTTATTGTTATCAAAAATTGTATTTTAATAATAATAATATTTCGGTACAAAACGGAAAATCAAACCGTACCAACCGTACCAACTAGTAATAATAATAAATGCTCCGCCCTTTTTGTGGAGCAATGTCAATAATCATTCTTACCGTATCCAATTCAGCAACTGGTGTGAATACTTCTGAATAGTCAACTCCATACTCTTGTATACCATTTTACAACTAAACGAGCTTTATACTTGTCAAGATCTCCAAGCTCATTGAGCTTCGTTTTGTACACCCACTTGACACCGATACTCTTTGCTCCTTCAGAAAGATCCGTGAGAAACCAAGTACCATTTTTTCAATAGATCTCATTTCAGAATGCATAGCTTTTCTCATTTATCACAACTTACAGATTCTTCAAATTACACCGGATCTGCGCTTGTATACAAGGTCATGTTGACATCAATATCTTCATCAGAGAGATATTCGCCACTCACATAGTCCCTCGTCCATATTGGAGTCATTCTATTTCTTTCTGCTATTAGACTAGATGTATCTAAAGAACCATCGGATTCCGAATTTGGCAAAGTATCATTGATTCCGTCATTACCATTTTTACTTTCACTTTCGGATTCACTTGAAAAAACGTGATCTTCATCGTCTTCCCATTCTAAATCAAGCGAGACCTTCTCCTCATAGTTCTTGTCCCAGTCCCATTGTTTATATTCTTCAAAAACAGCATCTCTGCTAACAACAATTCTCTTTGAAACCGGATCATACAGTCTGTAACTTTTATATTATTCACTTACTCCTAATAAAACATAACTAAAAATCTTACTTTCCAATTTAGTCCTTTGAGCATCAAGTACATGAACATGAGATACACATCCAAAAACTCGAAAATGCTTCACTGAAGGCTTGACACCGCTCCAAGCTTCTTCGGGTGTTAAATCTTTTACAGCTAAAGTGGGACACCGATTCAGAACATAAATTGTCCAATTCACAACTTCATGCCAAAATATTTTAGGGATTTTCTTCTCTGATAACATGCATCTTACCATATTCATTACTGTCTGATTCTTTCTTTCTGCCACACCATTTTGTTGTGGTGTGTATGCAGCTGTGAGTTGTCTTTTTATCCCATTTATTTTACAAAAATCATTAAACTCTACCGATGTAAATTCCCCTCCACGATCCGTTCGTAGACACTTGATAACTAACCATGTTTCCTTCTCCACACAACTCTTAAAGCACTTGAATGGATTAGATGCCTCTGACTTTGCATATAAGAAACTCACCCAAGCCTTTCTACTAAAATCAACTATAAAGGTTATCAAGTAATTTTTCTAACTATTGGAAGTTGGAGTTATTGGGCCGCAAATATCAGCATGAATGAGTTCTAACCGTTTTGATGCTCTCCAAGTACTCTTTTTGGGAATAGGATTCCGATGTTGCTTTCCTCTCAAATAATCTATGCACACAATGCTTGAGACAGGAAGTTGAGGCAGCCCATTAACCATCTTTTTGACTTGTAAAGTTCTCAAACCTTTGTGACTGGGGTGGCCAAATCGACAATGCCAATGTGACGACCCAGATTTTCAGGAAGGAAATTCTGTGGTGCGGTATTGTGCGTCAGTCCCACATCACCCAGATATGAGAGTACCCGTGTGGTATATGAGCTTAAATATCCATTTCCTATTAACAAGGCCTTTCAAAGCCGTGCGGCACAACAGCGAGGACGGAACTCCACAGTTAAGCGTGCTTAACTTGGAGTAGTATTAGGATGGGTGACCCCACTGGAAAGTTGTGCCAAAGCGGACAATATTGTTGATACGGGCGTAGCGGTTCGGTCCATAGGGCCGGGTCGTTACAGGTGGTATCAGAGCCTCTATCTGGCCGGAAATATGGGGACTAGCACGTGTGTGGACCCCTGAAGGACGACGTGTCCGACGAGGACGTCGTGCCTAAAGGGGGGGGGGGGGGGGGGTGATTGTGACGACCCAGATTTCCAGGAAGGAAATTCTGTGGTGCGGTATTGTGCGTCAGTCCCACATCGCCCAGATATGAGAGTACCCGTGTGGTATATGAGCTTAAATATCCATTTCCTATCAACAAGGCCTATTAAAGCCGTGCGGCACAACAGCGAGGACGGAACTCCACAATTAAGCGTGCTTAACTTGGAGTAGTACCAGGATGGGTGACCCCCCTGGGAAATTGTGCCAAAGCGGACAATATTGTTGATACGGACGTAGCGGTTCGGTCCGTAGGGCCGGGTCGTTACAGCCAAAGATGTGCAATGTCATGTGATGATGTGTGATAGCAAGTTTCCTTCGGTGACTGTTGTTTTTGTTGTGATGTGGCTATCAAGATGAACATTATGTTGGCACTCATCGCCCAGATATGAGAGTACCCGTGTGGTATATGAGCTTAAATATCCATTTCCTATCAACAAGGCCTATTAAAGCCGTGCGGCACAACAGCGAGGACGGAACTCCACAGTTAAGCGTGCTTAACTTGGAGTAGTACCAGGATGGGTGACCCCCCTGGGAAATTGTGCCAAAGCGGACAATATTGTTGATACGGACGTAGCGGTTCGGTCCGTAGGGCCGGGTCGTTACAGCCAAAGATGTGCAATGTCATGTGATGATGTGTGATAGCAAGTTTCCTTCGGTGACTGTTGTTTTTGTTGTGATGTGGCTATCAAGATGAACATTATGTTGGCACTCATGTCGGTTTGAATGATCAATGCTCGTGTTAGATGATAGATCTTGCATTTCCTTGATTCAAGTAAAATAGCAAGACCTTTCTCTTGTAGCTGCCCTATGCTTAAAAGGTTGTTTTTAAGTTTAGGTACATAAAAGACTTCACTGACAACATAATTAAATCCGTTCAAGAAGAAATTCACATTCCCTTTTCCCACAACACTCATTCTAGAGTTATTCCCCAACTTTACTACTTCTCTAAACTTTTCATTCAACTCGCAAAATAGTGTCCGATCACCGCACATGTGGTTACTACGTACAACCTGAATCTAAAAACCAAGCATCCTCTCTTTTTGCACCATGAATATCCATGAATGACATTAGAAGCATCTCTTTTGTTTCATCAGACTCGGCGAAGTTAGCTTGTTTTTCCCAAGTTGGACACCCATATTGAAAGTGACCAAGTTTGTGGCACTTGTAACATTCAATAG
Organism: Primula veris; assembly: GCA_963682055.1. NCBI lineage: Eukaryota > Viridiplantae > Streptophyta > Magnoliopsida > Ericales > Primulaceae > Primula > Primula veris. Next base: position 30,209,221 of record OY821750.1, on the reverse strand, counting down.
TTGCTTTGTTAAATGATAGCCACCCTCTTCCTCTTCCTCTAAAACCAGTTCTACCACGTCCTCTTCCACTAAAATCCTCTTCACGTGGCACCTCAAAAGCTTGTTCATCACCGTTTTTCTTTTGAAATTTCTGTTCATGAAGTATCAATGAGTTTTGTAACTCATCTATTGAAAGTTGATCAACATCGTTTGATTTTTTGATTGAACATACTATATAATTAAATTGGTCGGTCAAAGATCTAAGAATCTTCTCTACCACAGTCACATCTTTCATCTTTTCTCCATACAAATGCATTTTATTTGCTACTGTCATAACCCTAGAAAAATATTCCGTAACAGTTTCACCCTCTGTTTTAAAATTCGCGCTACAAAGCGCTATGTAGCGCGAAATAGCGCTTTTTTGGTAAAAAAACGCAACGAAAAATCACGATTTTGGGTGGAATTGCGCTAAAATCGCGCTATAGGGGACCGAAAGCGCAAAAATCGCGAAATTCTGGATCAAAAGCGTAAATAGCGAGTTAAAAAAAAAACAGCGGATCTAAATAATAAATATATATTGTGCAAATTTCATAAAAGTGTCTACAGTCCAGATGGTTAAGACTGTGCTGTAATTTCCAACAGACCTTGGTTCGAAACTCACCAACAACAATTTTTTTTTTGATTTTTTTTTATTACTATCTAATATAACTATATTTTTTTATTTTTTTTGTTATATATTCTAAAGTTTAGTGCATATTTAGGCAAAAAAAAATACACCGCAAAGCGCTATATAGCAACGCTATTAGCGCTTTTAGCGTTTCTCTCGAAAAAACGCTACGATAGCGATAACGCTATTTAAAACACTGGTTTCACCTGATTTCATCTCTAAGTTTTCAAAATCTCTGCGTTTGGCTTGAAGAATTGAACGTTTTACTCTTGCATTTCCCTCGTGCTTCCTCTTCATAGAATCCCATATCTGCTTCGAGGTGTCCTTATTTAATATGGTTTCCATGATCTTCCTATCAATTGCCTGGAATAAGTAGTTTTTCACTTTCAGGTTTTTTAACTTCAATTCATCTAGTTTTCTTCATTGGGCTTCTATCACACTTGATCATGCTGGTAGTTTTTCGTAACCAGCCTCTTCCAGGTGCCAGTATTCCTTCAAACTCAGAAAATTCTCCATTAACATACTCCAATGGTCATAGTAACCATCAAAGCGAAGAATTGCTGGTTGGACATAATTCCCTTGACTCGTTATCTCTCCCTGTCTTTAAGTCACTCGAAGTCTGCAGCTTCTCTTTCTCTCTCAGTCCCGGTGAAAGCTCTGATAGCAGATTGTTAGGAATGAATGATCAAAAACAAGAGTTTACATATCAACAACTCAAAGCAAATTGGGGAATGACTTAAACTTTATTGAATGACAAGTTTGGCTATATAATAGCCTTTACAACTGAAAAGAGAAAAATAAGCAACCCACGTAAACAACCAGGTACGTGGTAAATAAGCTAGAAAATATTAAAAGCATAAATGCACTGCCCTAAACGATAGGGAACATTATTAACTGAAGCTGGAACATCTCAACAGAAAGATAAATCTTAAATTCTTGTCAAATACGAGTGTACTAAAATGGATTTAGTAAGCCATGAGATGATTTGCGCCTCCAAGAAGTTCGGGCTTTCATAATTTCAGGTCCACTTTCAAGTGTGAATAAATGTGAGCAGTCAATTACAGGCCCTTCATTAGATACATCATTAGTATTGGTCATGGATTGCACCACGCTGTCCAGGTGACACTCTCTTTTGTACTTCATTATTATGCTACAAAGCTCATAATTTTCCAAAACTAAACGAGGTACCGTCTGTGTATAACACATACATGATACAACAACTTATTAGTATTGACAGAGTTATCAAATTGGTGATAAATGGTGTCTCAATTGACAAATTGAAAGTTCGATAAATTGAAAGTTGAAGTAGTTAGTGGAGATAAAATATAATATGTAGGGGGGAAACTGCATAATTGCAGATAGCATAAAATGTAAAATGGGAATCTTGAGTATATATATGCTGGTAGTGACTAAGATAATGAAAAATTAAAGTTTTCAGACAAATGAGTGAATTAATAGAAGATTAGAGGTATATAAGGGGTGAACAAAATAATTATAACTAAAGTGATGCCGTATGTAAATTGTGTGAAAAATGTTAAAAATAAACAGGACACAGAATCTGTTGTAGCTGTATAGGAATGGAAGCACCAGACTCATCCTAATAGTGAGAGTCCTCACACTCCTCATTTATTCACCATTAATCTTGTTCATTTTAATCTGATGGCTAACAAAAATATAAACTAAAATAATACACTAGATATATACCATAATTTAAAATACGGTGATTGGAAACAATAAAAGCATAAGAAAAGATTGGAAACTCTTGTTTAGCATACCCTTAAATATAATTAAAAATATAACATTAAAATAAATCAACTACTAAAACTCTAATAAAATATTAGAAACTCGTGTGTGTGTGTGTCTGTGTCTGTATGTGTGTCCGATAAAAAGAAATTTAATCCAATGGTTATGATTGAGAGAGTCTGAATACTCCTTTTATTTGGGGGAGTCATACGTTTAACTTTTATATTTTAGCTATTACCTCAAAGAATAGCTAAAGTATTCTTTTATTTTGGCTTTAAAAAGAATATTGAAAATTTACCTCAAAGATCCATCCAATGTACTTGGCATTGTTCACATGTTCATTGCCATCTAAATCACTCCATCTTGGCTGATGCAATATTAGATATATCCACATACAGAAAAAAAAAATTGTGAGAAACTATGAGTGAAATATGCAACCTCTTTAGAGAATTTTTTTAAGAAAAAAGAAAATTATCCCATTAATTATTGTGCTTCTTGAGAAAATAGCTCCAAAAAGTCACCTTAAGGACACCACAGACGAAATCAGCTGTGGTTTCGTCCAGTTTTGGAAATCCCTTCTTATGATCTTTTACGATAGGATCCGAATCGATCAAATAAGGAGCGGATATCTCCCGAAGGTCTTCCGGAATTGTTGTTTTTATTTTTGTCTCTTTATTCATAAATAGCCAATAGCTGCAGCAGAAAAAAAAAAAAAACGTTGATCTTAGTTCGAACTCATGATAGACATACCGTGACAGTAGCCTAGAAATTTTGTAGACTTTTAGCAACAAATAAAGTACATTACCTAGATGCTTGTAAAAGCGTTTGTCCTGTTTTGTAATCCCGAATAAGTGAGTCGCGCCTTATACCAGTCCTTCCCCACAAGGCACTCCAATTGTCAATTTCGACAAAATCTCCACTGAGAAAATTTCGACCGAATACATCATGAACAATAATGATAACCCAGTACTACCCTATATATGTTAACTATAGGTTAAATGATACTCACTCCATTCCCATTTAATTGTCCATTACGAAACTACGTGCAATTTTGACCGGCTTATAAATTGTATTAAAATTGTCGAAATGATTTTTTTTAAAATCTAATCTTAAAATTTAACATTTGAACTATATGACCAACTTTTGAAAATTTTCATTCCGACAATTTTGATTAAGTTATTGGCCGATCAAAATTGCACGTAGTTTCACAATTAAATAGAAACGGAGTGAATAGCATATATACTCACTCGTTTAATTTTAAATCAAAATTTATCCACCTGATCGATGTCGCTATTTAACACATGCCCCTTAATTTTATCTAGTAACGTTTTGATGCAGGAGAATCTCTAATTAAGTCTTATTTCCTTTTATATTTTAAGATATTTTACTAGTTTCTTTTTAATTTATCAATTTTTATTATTTACTGCATAAGACTTATTATTTATTTTTATATTTTAGTATACTTTCATAATTTCATTTTTATCAACAATATTATTTAACTATTTAAGTACGGGTTGTGGACGTGTTTTGATAGAGTTCGATTGTTATTAAATCATAAGAAACAGAATTTTATCTCTCTCCAGTTATTTTGTTCTTTCTTGTTCCTACAATTCATATTAACTTGCCTACAAGATAATCGGTATCTTGTTCCGGCGTACATTGGTACGAGAGCTGAGTTTTTTAAGGAGTTGCTAACCATAACCAAGAAAAAGACTTGCTCATTAAGGAGTTGAGGAGACAGATGGCGGATCAGACTATGCGACACAACGCGACGCGCAATTTCATGCAGTCTAAGTTTTCGGACCACAACTCGGGAAAAATGCTTGAGAACCTTTTCTCTGGTCAACCTCGTAATCGGTTGTCCATACCAGAGATCTGGGTCTTCGGATGGAACATCCTGAGTTTACAGGCTCGATGCAGGCTGACGAATTTATCAACTTGATTCATGAATGGGTATTTTCGTCCAAAAAGATGACTATTAGGGTTTTTGAAGTTGCCAACACAAAACATGAGATGTTTTCATCCGAAAAGTTGACTTATAATGTTTCGAAAACTTCACCTGAAGAAGAAAACCTATTTATATCGACTATTTTTCATAATAAAAGTTTGCAGCATTATGATAGTCCTCCAATTTATGATGATTATAGTGATGAGGAATTTAATGTTGATGAGAATCTCGATCATAATATCATATTTTTAAAGAAAAACAAAGAACAAGAAAGTTTCACAGAAGTGGAGAATATTAATGCAAGTTGTGTTGTAGAAAATAAATTTTATAATTCTTCATCGATTTTTTATGATTATAGCGATTACGAATGGATAAGGGAAGAGCTAACAGAATTGATAAGTGATAAACAAATTCATGTTGACTCAGGGTTTGAACGTATTGCAGGTTTCTTTATACTGAATTCTATTCAGTTGGATTATCGGTTTGATGTTACTTGTGTTGAAAAAATAATTAGGAAAAATTTTACTGATAATACTATGCTAAAGAAAATTTTTATTATTGATGATAGAGATGTGACAGATTATTATGAGTTTTATAAGATTTTTGAGAATACGTCCAAAAGAGTTAATCGGTATGTGTAAGATTTAGTGGGTTGAACTTCTATTTGCTAAAATATATACTCGAGAACAATCATATAGTGCTAGCCGTTCAATTATTATTCGAGTAATGGATGCATCCCGGGCTATATGTAACAATTTCAATTTATGAGAAAGCTTAATTAAAAATAGGGGCAATTAATAAAAATATACAATATCCCTATTATATTAACAAAAACATACCCTAATAATTTAAATTATCAAAAACATACCTATATTTACTTATTATTTATTAATCTAATTTTTCTCTCTAACCTAACATATATCTCTCTCACCTAACATCTCTCTCTAATCTAACATCTCTCTCTAACCTAATATATCTCTCTCTAATCATACATATCTCTCTAACACACGATAATCGCAACTATTTCTAACACGTGCTAATCACCCATCTCTCTCTAAAAATGATTAAAAACTCACAAAATATTCATATGCTAATTATAAAACGTCGTACTCTAATTTTAAAACTTCATACCCTAATTTCAAAACTTCATACCCTAATTTCAAAACTTCATACTCTAATTTCAAAACTTCATACCCTAATTTCAAAACTTCATACCCTAATTTTAAAATTGCATACCCTACATATGAATTTCTCTCAATATTGTACATATGGATTCTTCTCTTTCAACTTGAAACCTACAATATTTACAATAGTCTCAAAACTCAATAAATAGAAAACAATCTCACCAATTTCATATATTTTTCATATATTACGGGGTATCAAATAGTGTAATATTTGTGTATTACGTATGCATATATCTGTATTTATATGTATATGGATGTCTATATAATCTAGAAGGTGTTCGGTAGTTAGTGGCGGGTTTTCGTGATGGAGGAATGGAGAGAGATAGAGTGAGATATTAAAGAAAAATACATATAAGAATGGAGGAGAGATAGAGTAAGATCAGAGAGAGATAAATAAAAAAATTGGTGAGAGAGAAGAATTAAGAGATAAATAGAATAATTGGTAAGAAAGAAGAATGGAGGAAAGAGAGTAAGACGAGAGAGAGATAAAGAAAAAAATAAACAGTATTAAATTTAAATTTGTTTGGTATGTTTTTGATAATGAAAAGTTTTTGGGTATGTTTTTGTTAATTTAGTTTAAAAAATAGTATATTTTGTTAATTTATCCTTAAAAATGTGAAGAAAGACCTCGACAAAAATATTGGACCAAAAGTACACAAATCTGAAATAAAGGTCTCAAAAGTAACCAACGGTTTAATGAAATATAGAGGCGATATGTATTGTTTCGACTTTCCTCCTTATGTTTAATATTATTTCATTTATTCTTTGTCTTTTATTACATATAAAGATATGAAAAATATAAATATAGTAAAACCGAAAAGTTGCAAATCATTTTATTTACCATTGTCGGTAAAAATAAATTTTGTTTGAAATGTGAATTTGCTCGTCGCGGCTTAGTCACTGTTTAACATAAATAAATTTAACATAGACTGTTTTAATGATTTCACTGAGAATGTAAAAATAAATTTTGTTTGAAGAATGATGATATAATCAGATATTATTTAACATCGATTGTTTTAATGATTCACTAAGAATCATTGATGTAACTTGGCATACATTCAGGGGAAAGCTAAGTGGGGACGATCGGGTGTCACGGCACCCCCCATAATTTTAGAAATCCCAAGTGACGCAATTTTTTTTTAGTACAATTTCTTTTTAGGTGTAGATTTGGCACCCCCATAAAAATATGTTACTTGTACATATATTTTGGCACCATCCATTTACATATCCTGGCTTCGCATACATCTAACAGGGTTCTCATCCAGTATTTGCAAGAGTGCATGTATAGGTCCCTATTTATTAGGATAATAGTTATATCAAAATTTCTTTTTTGCCCTAAAATTTCTTTTTTGCCCTAAAATTTCTTTTTTATCCCTATTATTAGGAAGTACTTTGGTCAAAAGAAATCCACATGCCGACAAGCGTCGGACTGGTTCTTTCATGATCTCTAACTATAATTTTTCTTCTTCTTATCATATTAATAAGCTGGAAACGCTGCTGCGACAACTTAAATATACTTCAAATAAAGTCATTGTAAAATAAATTACACACGAGTAATAAAAGGGCTAAAATGGTAGCTAGCCTGATCATAATAATTTACCTAGTCGGATAGCAATCAATTTCGACTTGGATTTTAGCCATCACCCATATAATATTGTTTCTGCACATCTCGGGTGTTAAACCCAGGCCATTGACTTCTATGCCCACCCCTTTCACGCAATTTATACCCGATTCCTACGTACATACACATATTAAAAGCATGTTAAGGCTAAATATTTATAGTTAACTAATTTATCTCGGTAGGTCAATGGTATAGTTAACTATTTGTCGTTCAATTTTTAGCATCCAAATGTTTGTTGCATCATGCATGAGAGAAAAACCATGGTCACACGTATTGTTGAAATCTCACCATTAACAAAATGATGACTGTCAGGCACGACCCTAGCAATTTCATACCTCACCGCAAAAATAAAAATAAAAATCGCCATCTATCTAACAATAATAATAACAACAAACAAAGGGAAAATATCTATAAAAAAATTTGCAAAAAATGTAATACTAAGCATAACATAACGATATATTACATTGAAACATGATACAAAACCATTCTCAAGGAAAATGAGATCCATTGATTTAATTACTGTAACATCCCGTATTTTTATAAGTAATTTTATTTACGATTTGATTTATCCAAAAATGTTTTATACAAATTTTACCAAAAACCGAAATTCTTCCGAAAAACTTTATTTTTAAAACCTTGGGTACCAAATAGTTCGCTTTCCCAAACTCTCTCAAAACAGTTTTTCTAAAACTCTTTTCAGCCACTTTCTTTCAAAACATTAAACCTAAAACCACCCACTAACAAAGAGAGAAAAAAGAGAAGAGAAAGGTTCCAAGCTTAGAAAAAAGAAGAAGAAACCACCATTAGTGGGTTTATACTGAAAGCATCTCCTCTACGCACTAAGGTAACGGTGATTATCCATTGCGACTAGATGAGAGTGTATGTTAGGGTTAGGTCTTGCGTTTATTTTAAATTGAGGGTTTTCCTTTTATCTTAATTATGTTCGTAAATTGTTAATTGGGTTTTATTTGTTGCACTTTTAATTCACTTATTTGGAATTGTAGAGGTTGAGACCTTAGACATATTAATTTCGAATTAATGAGATTATGGATGAGTTTGCGTGTTTTATGAGTTGATTATGTGATATTATAGGTGTTGATGAAATTGGGTAAATTTATGTTGAATATGGATGAATTATAGTTTACGCATACAAGTTGTTTGCTAAAATGCTTGAATGAGATTTTATGTTGTTGGAGTTGTTTAGATAGTTGTGAATCTAGCACCTATACTTATGGGTTATGTTGAATTACGTTAAAGTGACATATGAGAATGTGATAACTGAATGGTTTTATATTATTGGTCGAGGCCTTGTGATTTAGATTAGTGACAATGGTCTATGTCTCTCCCTAATTCCGGGGACATAAGACGGCCGAGGGGATAGGGAATAGCTCGTTTTACAGACTGGGGCGAGTGGCGTGAGAGGTCCTAGTGTGCACTATATTTATTTTATTGTTAGCAATGGTCTATGTCTCTCCCTAATTCCGGAGACATAAGACGGCCGAGGGGATAGGGAATAACTCATCTTACGGACTGAGACGAGTGGCGTGAGAGGTACAAGTGCGCACTTTAAATCTATTTTTATGTTAGCAATGGTCTATGTCTCTCCCTATACCGAGCACAATAGACGGCCGAAGGGTATAGGGAATGACCTACCTTACGTACTGTGATAGGTGGCGTGAGAGGTCCATGTTTGCTATAGATGTGTGTGAAAGTTATTTAATTTATTTCGTTGTACGATGTTATTATATTTCTTTTTATACGTTGATTATCGTAATTATTGTTTGTGAGTTCTTGCATTTATGGGATGGAGTGACGGTATTTTATGGTGTCGTCCCGTCTATGTATGTGCGTGGGACTCACCGTTACAGTTTTGTCTTTCAGGTACAACTTAGGTCGAAGCGTTTGGTTAGGAGCATTAGCGAGGTAGCGCATGGGTTCGGGACTTCTTGAATCGTTTTATTTACTTAGACTAATTTCGAGATTGTAGCATACGGACAAATTCATTCGTGTATTTCTTTTTACATAAATTTGTCAAAACTATCTCGTCTTGTAGCCGCGTTTGGCAAACACTTTTATTTATTCGTTTAATTGTTCATTTAGCTCGCAAGTCATTTTCTTTTAAAAATTAAATTTTGTACCAACTTGTTTCTTATTACTTTTGTTTAAAAAGGTCACTCCTTGTTATTCGTTTTACGGATTTCGGGATGTGACAATTACCTTAACAAACGAGTCAATTTTTTCTTTAAAAAAATATTTACGTTTTTATTTTTTGGCTGCATGTTCGGGTAATTAGTGTTGGGTGTTTTATTTCGTATTAACAATTATAAACATGTAATATATTATTGAACGATTCTATCTCTTTTTAACATGCAAATATTATTATGTTTAAATAATTAAATAGTTGTGTCTGTATATCGAATATGGCGGAATTTATTGTCGAAATGGTTTGATCACTAGGCCTAAAAATTCTAAAGTATAACTAACGCTATGGTTTCACCATATGGCATTAATAACAGTTTCTCCTCTCACACGTTCTGATAATTTATGAGCAATGTTCTCTCATAATTAATACAACGGTCTAACAATGTGGTCGGAAAAAGTGTGAAATCATACCACTCGAACGGACTTTTGGCAATGTAGACTTCCTCTCTAACTAACTAACTATATATATATATATATAATAAGTAATGCAAGGTTTTGTAAAAGTATTTCTATGTGTATGTATGCCGTATGCGTACGTGTATTTCTCAAAATATGGATTGTATATTCATAGTGTCCTTATGCCTTTTTGAAAAGGAACAACCATTACTCAAAGTTTGCGACTTTTAATCTGTCAGGGTGTTAAATTGCCACTTTGTGAATAGTTGCATTGCACCACTTCACTAACTAACCGTTAGTCTTGTGTACATTTGCACAAGTTAGTTAACATATAAACTTATAATTCACTACTCATATTGGACGACACTACTGCTCATAATCCCTCAGCTAATTAACATATAAATTTATTCAATACATATCATACTAATAAAAGATGTTTATCTCCTAATTTCCTATGCGGCATGCAATAACATATGCGCGCGTACTACTTAACGGTTCAAAACAAGAATTAGATCCTTATATAAGTACAAATCTAATTAACCAAATTGGATATTGGATAGAAAAATAGATTAAAGTTTGAATGATTTTTTATTTTCTTAACACTAGAAGTTTATTTTCAGTTGAAGTTTTTTTTAGTCTTTCATTTGTAATTACGACCATTCATTATTAATAATGAAATAGTGGATTTTCCATCCTTTTATATATGTAAAAAAACTATCAATCATAAGAAATTCATCAAATAGTCAGGTTAAATGGTGCCTACTATTTTTTTCTTTACCTTTTTGCTTCTTTTCATTAAACTAGAAAGCAAAAGGATTACAAACATTTTTTTAGGCAGGCAAGCAAACTGTATATGAAGTACTAAAAAGTTATTAGTAAAAAAATGAAGAGATAAGTTGACTTGCTTTACACGCTAGCACAATCTGTGTTTAATGGAGAACGCGAAAATGCAAAATAAAATAAAAATATATAGATATTTAGCAAATGTTCCTTTCCCGGAAAAGTTGAATTGCAAAATGAAACTAATAATATACTCATAAAAAATCATTTCAATTCAAAACTACTTGCACATAATCAAGTTAGGTTAGGCAACCCTGACAACTGTATTTAGTCATTTAATTAATGATCTAACTCCATTCATATAATATATAGCCAGATATAATTATTCAATCATTGAGAAAGAAAAAATATGGCATTAGAAAACACTAAAGAACGTAAACACTAATTTCATTATAATCCTATTTAAAAGGAGAAATTTTTGCTGAGTAAAAGTTTGTTAAACATTTCGGTTACAAAATAAAACAACAAAAAATCTCTTTATATCTTGTATCTCGTGTTTTTCTATTTATATGGGGGTATTAAATAATAGAGATAGGCATTAAAAGGATAACTTTGTCAAGTAATAAAGTAGATATTATGTATTTCAGTATTTCAGTATTTGTTTAAGTTTTATTTGGGATTGTATACAATTTTTTAATATGAAAAACGAAGAATGTTTTTATCTGTTTTTTTCAAAGTGTCTATGCAACTATATACGGAGTATTATTTTTCTTAAAGTTTTTATTCCTTATTTTCAATATCCAGGTTTGAGATATATTATAAATTTCATTTAACTCTGATTAGAGAAAAATATTTTAGAATATATGGTAGGATATATTAATAGCATGTCAATTACATGGAGATTTTTTTTCTTTTCTTTTGAAACCGATATAAATATATATATTTAACAAACTTTTACTCAGCAAAAAATTTTCTTTTTAAATAGGTTTTTATAATAACCTGAATTTTCGTAGAAAAATACCGGTATAAAAGAGAAAGTATTAATTGTCTCACATCGCATAGATATGTAAATACGTATATGGTATATAACCTAAAAAAATCTTCCTTACTATCACCAATATCTTTTAAAATCGTACGGTCCGAGAAGCGAGAATAAAATCGGGCCAAATCGGACAGTATTGGTGATAGTAAGCAGATAGTGGCGGTCCGAGAAGCGAGAATAAAATCGGGCCAAATCGGACAGTAAATGGTATTTGTTTGTTTGTTTGGACATTCCATTTAAAATTTTGAAGCCAATGACCTTTTTTAATATATTTTTTTAAATGAATGAAATTGCTTGATCCATTAAATTCAAAATCATGAAGTGAATGGATATTTTTTATTTTTTTACATTTCGAATTTTTGAAGTGAATGAACTTTTTTTAATATATATATTTTTAAATTGAATGAAATTATTTGTTACATTCACTTCAAAATCTTGAATTGAATTTACATTTTTTCCACTTCAACAAAGTGAATTAGCCTTTTTAATATTTTTTATAAGTGAATGAAATCCATTCACTTCAAAATCTTGAAATGAATGAACATTTTTTTTTTGTCATTCACTTCAATTTTTTGAAGTGAATGAGATTTTTTTAATGTTTTTCTTGAATTGAATGAAATTTGTTTCGTTTATTCACTCCAAAATCTTAAAGTGAATGGATTGTTTTTTTTTTAATCATTCACTTCAAATTTATGTTTTTGAAATAAATGAGCTTTTTTTAATGTATTTTTTGAAGTGAATAAAATTTGTTTGTCCATTCACTTCAAAATATTAAAGTGAATGGACGTATTTTTGTTTATTTGGTTCATTCATTTCAAAATTTTAAAATAAATGGGCATTTTTTTGTTTGTTTGGTCAGTCACTTTTTGAACTGAATGAGCATTTTTTAATGTTTTTTTTAAATGAATGAAATTTATTTAGATTTTGAAGTGAATGAACATTTTTTTTTGGGTCATTCAATTCAAATTTTTGAAGCGGATGATTTTTTTTTTAATGTATTTTTTGAATTGAATGAGCTTTTTTTAACTTTTTGTTTTTGAAGTGAATGATATTGTTTGGTCCATTCACTTCAAAATCTTGAAATGAATAGACATTTTTTTTTTCTGGTCATTCACTTCAAATTTTTGAAGTGAATGAACTTTTTTTTTAATGTTTTTTTTTAATTGAATGAGTTCTTTTTAATATTTTTTTTAAGTGAATGAATTTTTTTGTCCATTAATTCGTAATTTTGAAATGAATGAACTTTTTTTATAAATATTTTCATTTTTTAAATATTTTTTTTAAAAATATTTTATGTTTTTTTTTTGTAATTTTTCTATATTTTATTTTTGTTTTTTTCATATTTTTTGTATATTCACCGAGGTGAATGAGATAATAGTGAAGTGAATGAGATAAAAGTTACAACAAAATGGAATTAGTTTTTTGGAATAGCACTAAAAGATAATTAAGTTTCATTTTATGTATTGAAATGGAATTGCCCCTAATTAAATTACATATGGAGTCAATATTATAGTTACAATAAATAAAAAATGCACTGTATACATCAACATTTTAAAAAATGTGCAAACAAGTAAATGTATAATTAATCAGACTCAAGACTCAAGAGTTTAAAAAAAAAAAAATACAAACAAATGTTCTTAAGAATGATTGGTATAATTGTTTTTTAACGATTCAATGCGGAGCTATCACCCAAATTTATCCAGACATAATTAAGTTTCAACATTAATTACTCTTTAAAAAAAAGTGGCTTTGCAGCCATAATGGAAACGAATTATGTGAGGACCAATACATTTTTGAATATCAAGAAGATTACTCACTAACCTGCAAAAGGTTCATTAGTGTCTCTACTGCCATAGTTCCGTTTGGCCCGATCTCATACGATCTGATGGGAAAATATTGACGATGAATATGACTATTTGGTAGAAAAATCCCTGAACCAATCCTCGCCATTTGCTTCTCATCAATTCGAATATCTTTGTAGTCATCGGCTATGTTTTTGGTACCGTTAGCCCTTAAAGGGAGTTGAATTTCGGCCTTACGTATAAGCCAACGCGTATAAGCCTGTTTTGGCACGAATCCAAACCCGTTTGCTGATTTGGTACCAGGTTTTGGAGCCATAGACCCGACGGAAAAGAATGCAGAACTACCCATTGTCATCATCATGGTCTAAATCTACCAACCCAAGTCCATAGTGAATATATAACGATTTAGATGTAAAAACAGACTAAAAGAAATACCATCTTAGCTAGACTCACCTTAACCGGCCATCCAAGTGATTTAATTTAAAATAAAAACAAGGTAGCGATACAGGACCCAGGTTAAATCGTTATAGTTTTCGACGGTGATTATTCAGTCATGTATAAAATTGCATGCAAACTGTGTAACTGTATGACTGAATGCTAGAAAATAGTGCAAATATGCGTAATTTACTCTTATATAGGCTATTCATGTTAGTGACATAAACTACAAATATTTTGTTAGCTTGATACTTGTGTGCAAGAGTTTTGTTTCTAATTCTTTTTAACAGAGCACATCTAGGTTTTATCCTTTTTAGAATACTTGGACTAGTTGAATTATGTGAGTTACTAGCTCTTTTAAGAAGGATTCTTTCTTAAATAGAGTAAACAAACTAACTTTTTATACAAGTTTTTACATAAATGGAGAGAGAAATCTCAAAAAACATGGTGAGAGGTAATATTAGCTCTCTCATTCAACACACATTGATTTCAATATTAAAACCAAACTCGTCAACTTGCTAAAAAACATTCCTTATAACATTAGGAATGCTCATTTAGTATATATTTGGGATGTTAATAAAAATCTCATTAACGGTAGATAAGAATATGACACTTATTATCATGTCAATTATATAAACTGGGATACAAACCCATATTTGGAATGAAAACGAAATGAAATATAGAGAGAGAAACTGTTTTCTTTTTATTATCTGTGTTAACCGCTATTGATACAGGTGGTGACTATTTATAAGATACAGTCACCACTTCCAAGTTTCAATTGTTACATCAATAGTCACAAGAGTTGGAGAAATAACAGTAAACTAATTACAAGCAAGTCCTGAAGTAAAAGATAAAATGCTAATACATCTCCAATAGACCCCCTCAAGCTGGAGAATGGATGTCAAACATTCTGAGCTTGGAAATAAGATAAGAAAACTGGCGTGCACCTAAAGCCTTTGTTAATACATCTGCCAACTGATGATGAGTATAAATATGCAAAGGATGAATCATACCAGTAAGTATTTTATCTCTAATGAAGTGACAATCGACTTCTATGTGCTTGGTACGCTCATGATAAACTGGATTTGCAGCCAAAGCCAAAGCTGATCTGTTGTCAGTAAAAACACAAGAAGGAGGCAGCTCAATAACAGATAAATCCTTGAATAACTGTACCAACCAAATGAGTTCACATGTAACAGAAGCAACAGCCCTGTATTCAGCCTCAGTAGAGCTTCTAGAGACAACATGTTGCTTTTTACTTTTCCAAGAAATAAGCGAGTCACCAAGAAAAACACAATATCCAGTAACTGATCGTGTTGTATCAATACAAGATGCCCAATCAGAGTCACAGAAACCTTTTAAATGCAAAGATGAATGAGCTGAATAAAATAATCATTTGCCTGGTGTGTTCTTGAGGTATTTAAGCACCCTATAAGCCGCATCCAAATGAGCTTTGTAGGGGGAAGCTAAGAACTGGCTAAGAGAATTGACTGCATAACAAATATCTGGCCGTGTCAAAGTAAGATATAAAAGTTTTCCTACCAAACTCCTATAAACTTGTGGGTCTGGAAGTGGATCAGGTGATTTAGCACTCAACTTCAAAGATGTCTCCATAGGAAAAAATACAGGTTTGCAGCCTAGCATGCCAGCTTCTTCAAGAAGGTTAAGAACATATTTTCTTTGACAGAGTACAATACCATCAGAATTACGAGCTATTTCAAGACCAAGAAAATATCTTAAATACCCTAAGTCTTTAATATGAAATTTTGAGTCTAAAAAATATTTCACAGATGACATAAGAATAGCACTATCACTAGTAAGTATAATGTCATCTACATATACTAGTAAAATGAGAAAAGAACCTTCGGAATGTAGAGTGAAAAGTGAATAATCTGAAATAGACTGAACAAAACCAAAACTTAACAAAGAGTGAGATAGTTTGGAAAACCATTGTCTACTAGCCTGTTTAAGACCATAGAGAGACTTTTTCAAACAACAAACTCTATTGTCATTAGAAGACAGATAACCTGGAGGTGGCTTCATAAACACTTCCTCATTTAAGTCACCATGCAAGAATGCATTGTTGACATCCAACTGTAGCAAGGACCAATTTTTAACTGCTGCTAGAGCTAAAATTACCCTTACTGTGGTCATTTTAGCCACATGAGAGAAAGTAGCTTCATAGTCTATTCCCTCTTGCTGAGTATAGCCCTTTGCAACTAAACGAGCCTTGTATCTCTCAAGTGTACCATCAGCCCTATATTTTACTTTAAAAACCCACTTACAACCAATAGCAGCCTTGCCCATTGGTAAAGATGTAAGTTCCCAAGTATGGTTATCTTCTAAGGCCTTTAGCTCAGCTTGCATTGCCCTTTCCCAATTAGGATCACCATGTGCTTGCTTAAAAGTATTTGGTTCAAGAATAGCAGTAGCATTCAAGCAAAAAAGTTTGTAATTGGAAGTAAGCTTAGAATAAGATAAATGTGCAGATATAGGATAGAGCACTTTATCAAGTGGTAAAGAAGTAGAGGTAGCCATATAACAATGATAATCTTGTAGATAACTAGGTGCAATTTTTGTCCTAGTAGACCTTTTTGGTGGCAAAGATACAATAGCAGAAGAATCTGTTACATGACCAGATGAACTGGAAGTGTTTTCAAGATTATTTTGTGAAATAGCAGACATATGAGGAGCAGGGGATTCATACACATCATTTTCAGTATCCAAAGAAAGAGATAATGAAGGAGAAATGGAATCATCACCAAGTTCATGAGATAGATGTGTAGTCACAGGTAGAGAGCCCTTAATAGAATGACCTTTAGAATCATGTCTAAAAGGAAATTCTAATTCATAAAAAATAACATCTCTGGAGATAAAAACCAATTTTCTCTCTAGATCATAGAGTCTATAGCCTTTTGTAGCAAAAGGGTATCCCAGCAAAACACATTTTCTTGCCTTAGAGTCAAATTTAGTCCTTCCCCTAAGTAGAGTGGAGGCATAACACAAAGAGCAAAAAACTCTAAGGTGTGTATAAGAAGGTCTTAAACCAAATAAAAGTTCATAAGGACTCTTATTCTTAAGTAGAACAGAAGGTAATCTGTTGATTAAATAAGTGGTTGTGAGAACACATTCACCCCATAAAGTCAATGGTAAGTGTGATTGGAACCTTAAAGCCCTAGCAACATTTAACAAGTGTTGGTGTTTACGTTCAACTATGCCATTTTGTTGCGCTGTTTCAACACAAGAAGTCTGATGAATAATTCTCTTGTTAGCATAGAAAGTTGGCAACAAAAATTCCTTACCATTGTCTGTTCTAACACATTTAATCTTTTTAATAAACTGTGTTAGAACATAATTGTAAAAATCCATCAAATAGGTACTACCTTCACTTTTATTTTTCATTAAGAAAACCCATGTACATCTGCTATAGTCATCTACAATGGTTAAGAAATACTGAAAACTGTCAAAAGTACTAATGTGATATGGACCCCAAATATCACAATGAACCAGCTCAAACACTTGCCTACTAGCACTAGTACTATGTGGAAAAGGTAATCTCTTATGTTTTGCAAAATGGCATGAATCACAAGCTACATTATTTCCTAAAGAAGAAATAGAAACCTCATTCTTCAAATTCTGCAAGCAACTAGAAGAATGATGTCCAAGCCTCAAATCCACACATTTAGATTGGTGTGAACAACAGAGCATGTGACTGTGAAGAAGGAACACCTTCCAAGTAGTAGAGACCATTAAATTCTTCAGCTTTCCCAATCATTTTCAAAGTGACTGAGTCCTGAATGATACATTTTCCAGTCATGAAGATCAAATAACACTTGTAAGAATGTGTTAGTCTGCTAGCTGAGATAAGATTAAAACCAAACTTGGGTATATAAAGAACATTCTCCAATAGAAGACCACATTTTAGTTTAATACTACCAATGTATGTAACTTCAGCTGTATTCCCATTTGGCAGATAGACCATCTCCAATATATCATGTTGGTGTTCTTTTACCTAAGCTCTTACTTTGGTGTAGCAGCAATTAAAGCATGCATTTCACTTCTCATTCTTTTAGTAAACTTAAATTGAAGGCAATAACAGAATACTGGAGTATTTTACATGACTAAAATGTGATAATTGCATGCTATCTAAAAGTAAAAGCGAAATCCAGACTAGATTTGCAATGTCTCATAAAATTAAACTAAAATAATTAAGTTTTACCGTAAGAAGTACCTTTTTCAAGAGATATAGAGAGAGATCATATGGCACCATGACATTCCTTTAATAAGCTTCCTTTTTGTGAACTTTTGAGTACATTGCAAAAAGAGCTCCTATTACTCGGGATTTATACTTCAAATTATTACATTAACGAGTCATAAATTTTGGGAAAAGACCAAAGTAATCCCGTTATGGTTGGAAAGTTATCATCAATATAAATAGTAATATCTTAATGAGTGATGTAGAGATCAATAGATGTGTAAATTTTAAAGTGGGTCAATCTTTTTAGTACCATTAGTATTAGTAGTAATTATTGGAGAAGGGGGTTGAAATGCTGTTTCAGAAATCAAATTAAATGAAGTTAAGCAATGGTTAAAACAAAGTTCAACAACAAGAATAAAATATAATAATACAATTAATTCCTTCCTAATTTATCAACAATGCGCGGATCGAACTGTCAAAGTACATGTTGGGACCTATATGATGTACATATACCCGAAAAAAATTGAAGAGTTGGACACGCTTCAGACACATGGACGCGTCGGACATGTATTTGGCATTGTTAACATGCCGATAAAGTCTAAATTGCCACACCTAGGCTGTCCGATCACAAAAAAAACAATATATTAGTTGCTTACTTAACAATTAATTAGAATTGGCTCTTTTTGAGCAATTTGGCATAAGCAATACCTTTAAATCAGGTCAAATATAACAAGTTGTTGCTTCGTCGATTTTAAAACCTTCTTGTTATCATCTTCAACAATTGGAGGTAAATCAATCATATAATAGACTAATTCCGCTCGTACTTCTTCTGGAATTCTACTCTTTGTTTTCGTATTCATAGTGACCCATACACTGCATATTTAAAAGGGGAAATAGCAATTTAATACATATTTAGAAATTTATTTACAAAAAACTTGATTGTTTTGAACTTGATGACTCTTTTATAAAAAAGTATATATTTTGTGAACTTATTTACAAATGGGTACATATGTTATTAAAAAATCCAAAAAAATCCAAAAAATATATTTAAAAATTAAAAACCAAAATTAAAAAAATCAAAATTTTAAAAAATCTATTTTTTATACAAAAAATATGTGTGATCTTGTCTGATTCTGTGTAATCTTGTTCAATCTTATATGTCTAATCCTGTCCAATCATGTCCAATCTTGTATGTCTAATCATGTTTAATATTGTATAATCATGTTCAACCATATCTAATCATGTTTAATACTGTTAGGACCAGATTTCTGGTCTAAATATTGTTTATTGTCTATTGGTTTTCACTAAATAAATCCTAACTGCTGTTAAGAACTAAGACAGTAATGACAGGTTTCAAGTATCAGTTGCAACCTCAGTTGCAACCTACTAAGTCAGTAGTGACAGGTTTCAAGTACCAGTTGCAACCTCAGTTGCAACCTACTAAGTCAGTAGTGACAGGTTTCAAGTACTAGTTGCAACCTCAGTTACAACCACAGTTCCAACCTGCTGCTCAGCAGTATTCTGTCTAGTTCTGTAAATCTGCATAGCTGTTATTTATTAATTGTTAATTGTTCTACAGCATGCAGGATATATTCTCATATGATTCTAAAAGTTTAATATGCGTTTATTGAGAATATCAAAGTGGTAAGGAAAGATTTCCTAAAAGATATAAAGAGATTAGTTATGTTTCCTTTACATTTATAATTCTATATCTCTATTCTTATACTAATCTTTATCACATGTTTCAATCTTTGTTCCTTATCAATTCAGTATGATATGTTTAAAGATTGAATAAAATCAGGAGTTAATGTTTTACATGAATACTTAAAAGATATCTTTCCAAGATATGATCTTTTTATATGTTTCCTAGTTATAGAAAAATACTAACTTCTACAATCAAGCTGGTTATTAAACAGGTATCAACCAATGATGATTGGTGTCAATCAATGTTGAAGTATCACGCAATGCATGGGAAGATTGAAGCCAATCAATAAAGTCAAAAACAATCAAAAGATATTGAAGAATAGAAGATTGTTTTTACTTGCTTATATACTTGATAACTTAGCTTGTAAAAGTTTGTGTGTTCTAAATTATAAAGAACTTATTTTCTAGAGAGAATACACGTGAGCTTTAAAAAGAAAACAATGGTGGGATGCCATTGATTTATAAGTGATAGTTATAGAGTAAGAGCAATATAAAGATAGGCAGAAAAATCTAGAGGGAGTCTAAGTGTTTTTCGTTAAGACTTGAGTCTTATATTGTAAGCTTTTTATAATATCATAATCTGGGTAAGTGCCCCGGAGACGTAGCCTAGTTAGGTGAACTCCGTTGTTAAATGTGCGTGTGATTTCATTTACGTACATTTAACTTTTTACAGTTCTGTCCATTTATACACTGGGTTCTAACTGTGGTTGCAACCTCACTTAGAACCTAACTGCAAAACTGCAACTAGAACAGCGGATAGGAATTTCAGATACTCTGTACACAATTTTTTTAAAAAAAAAATTTTGAATTTTTTATTTATGATTTATTTTTGTATATTTTGTTATTTTTTATGACATATGTAACTAATTGTAAATAAGTATATGGGGTAATTGTAAATAAATACACATAGATGTGTTTTTTTGTAATTAAGTTGATTATTATGTAACTATTTATATATTTGTAAGTCTCTCTATCTAAAATGAGATTGTTTTTAATAACATTTTAGATAAAGAGGTTTCTTTAGTTGGAATTGTTCAATGGAATTTAGACATGTATTACGAAGAAAATGGTGAGAAAATACCAAATGCGTTAATGTACTTCATGTTGTACCTCGACGCTTTTACTAAAGTTTCTCCTGTTAAACTACTATTAATGAACAGTGACTTGAAGAGATTTGACATCTCCAATACACTATGTCAAACCAAGAGAAGTTAATGGTGATGACAAACAATTCCCTTACATGTAAAGTATTATATGTGTACATGCGTGCCATGACGGAACCAAAAACTTCATGTGTGAGGGGCCGATATTCTATATAAAAAAATTCTTACCATATATAAATATTTTTTTTGGAAATAAGGGGAAGGGACACGAAAGCTTTTTTTAAACAAATTTGATCAAAATACATGGAGAAATTTTATTTTTTCGGTAAATTTTTTTAAAGGTGGGTGAACGCGATCCGACTGTCCCATCTGATCCATTCCCTATGTATAGTAGTGTGTATTTATTCAGTATATCGTTATTTTCTAGATTCGGATAACTAGTAGGTGTCACTTGACTTGGTTCAAAGCGTAGATTGACATTATCGAAGTATCAAAACTACCAAATACCCGTAACAGTTGACATTTTGTTTATTCGACTTTAGCTTATAATTAGCAAATTAAGTACTCCCATTTGATTTTCATATCATGCACTAAGTTACACATATAGATTTCAAATACAATTATATAATAGGACGATCGAAATGATACGACTGTCATCCTACAGAATAAAGAGAATTAATAAAAGGCTTATTCTAATTCTTTAACTTGTAAAGATGATCATTCGTAAAATTAATAGACTACCAGATATGACTCTTACCAAGGTTATACATTTTCAGTTTCTAATTCTTTAGTTTATACATTTTCATTTAATCAAGAAGCTTGATCAGTTGACAACCCTGGATTACGTAAATTGGGAATCTAATCACGTCAGTCGGAATAATTATGATTTGAAAAACTCAAAATTGTGACCCGAGGGAAAAAGTTACACTTTAGTGTCTTTTCCACACACAAAAAGTTGGTGTACTCGTAATTTGTTAAGAATGATGATCGGAGGTTGATCGCAAACCTTTTAAATAGAGAAACTCTAAATATAAAATAAAATGTATATTGATCAACCAAATTTACAATGTATTCAAGTGAGTATTTATATACTAATCTAACTAAATAACTCTATGTATCTCAACACGCCCAATCAATTTGGAAGATATTGCAAATATCTCCAACTTGCACATAAAATGAGTTACAAAATAAAATGGCACAAACGGCTATAAAAGACCACGTAGGATCAAACAAATGCCACAGACGGCTATAAAAGACCACGTAGGGTCAAACAAATGCCACAATCGACAACAAATGACCACGTCGGGCCAAACAACCCACAATGGGCATCAAATGGTCACAAACGACCTAAAACGCCATAAAACACGATATCAAAGCCATAAAAGGAAACAAACGCCACTCGAACAAGCCAACAATGTGTATCAAATGGCTAAATTGCCAATAAAATGGTTACAAACGACTGAAACATCAAAGCCATAAAAGTCAACCTAACTATGGGTATAAAAGCTACTAAGAGCCAAATGAAATGGCCACTACGGACCGAAAATGTCATAAAGGCAAAAAAAAAAGGTTTGAGATACATAGAGTTATTTAGTTTGATTAGTGTATAAATACTCACTTGTATACATTGTAAATTTGGTTGACCAATATACATTTTATTTTATATTTAAAGTTTCTCTCTTTAAAAGGTTTGCGATCAACCCCCGATCATTATTCTTAACATGGTATCAGAGCGGGTCTAGCGATGTTGGGTTCACTTTCATCCATTTAATATGTCCGCTCGTAGGACCCTTGAAATGTCGGGTCACGAACGAGGGGGGTGTTAGAGTAATTATCCCACATCGACTAAAATATGATATATTCTGTGGTTTATAATGAGTTATCCATGCTTACCATTATGAGGTCTTTTAATGGTAAAATATATGAGGGTTTTAACTGTTGGGTACGTTGTAAATAAACACAATAATTTCTATGAAAAAAGAAATGGACAAATAAACAGAAAATGCTTTCCTCAAATATATAAATATCAAATACAAGATTTAACATAAAATAATGTAAATGATACTGAAATGGACTAAAGTCTGAGACGAGGTAACTGCAAGCAGTTTCCCTTAAACGATATTTGCCCCGCCACCTCTGCTTCTGGCTAAATGGGGCACTTCGTTCCCAAGATACAACGTCTATCACATGTGACTCGGCGGAAACGGCACCGAGTAACGGTCGGGCCGTTGGTGGTGCGGTACTCCCTCTCTATATGTATGCATGTGTATGTGTGCATGTGTATATGCCATGTATGAAACTTGTCTTGAAAAAGTGTTATAAAAATGGACCAAGACCATCCTTTTTAAACCTTTTTCTTTGTAACTCATTTTACAATTAAAGACACATAAATGGGGAGAATGAATGGTTTTTTGTAACCACTAAGCATTCACTCAAATAAAACCACATGTTTTTCCAACAATTTCCCACATGAATGCGATCTAAAACTTGCAATGTGCAACTAAATGCAATCGAGAGAACCACAAGAATTCACTGCATAAGGACAGGTAGCGCACGCCTTGAACCTGCCATAGTGATGTAAAATCTGATATGCTACTATTGGGTAGCCTTAAAGCCTTGAACCCTTTAGCGTTTGTGCATACCAGGGTAATACTCACACAGTGTTCTCTCTACACCACTTACTGAGCCCTTTGGTTGTTGTCCATATTTGGCCCTGGACTGCCTTGGCAAATTCAACCGAGTGCTCTAGCGATTTAGCCCTAGCTCATCACATAGTATCGGCCATACACACTCGTTATAGGTGATTTTCAAGTCAAATGTGTCCTGACTCACCCCACTCGACCTTCGAGATACTTGATTCATTAAGAGCCCCATGCTCACCCTTAAAATGGTATAGGTCTATCACTCTTTCATCATAGAAATGGGCTGAGAACTTATGTTCTCGAGTGCTTTGTTCGGTAACCCGCACAGTTCAGTTTTCCCATTGAACCAGAGACTGAAATTTCCAGTACATGTTGGGTAGCTTATGTGAAGGTTTCCAATTTATTGGGCTTCAACCCCATTTCCCTCGATGATGCTCCGACTCCTCCACGAGTCAAGCATTTTGTATATGGATCCGCATTATTATCCTTATACCTTGCAAAGTCTATGGATACCATAATTTTTGCTAGCAATTCCTCTTACGGATTTGTGTCTTCGACGAATATATCATGACTTTGTCGGGAATTTCCATTATACAAATTATTCTGATCCCGTTTAATAACTAACTGACTGCAGCAGTACACGTTTATTGCGGGAACAGATTTTGGCCACTTGGAATACCTCCCAAAACTTCTCAGTCAATCTGCCTTTTTCCAGTGTCTACAACATTATGAATTCTGATTTCATAGTTGATCCACGTATGCATGTCTGTTTCACAGACCTCCATGAGACTGCACCCTCTTTAAGTACAAACATATCCACTCATAGACCTTGTACTGTTAAAGTTCGAGAAACTTGGTATCAAAATACCCTCCAAATATTTTGGACATCTCGTATAATGCAGTTCATGATTGGCAGTATACCTCATGTATCTGAGAAGCTTCATTGGCAAATCTACTCGGAATGCTCACTGAGTTGGCTATATCTGGTCTAGTGCAGTTCTTGACGCACAAGAGACTACATATGATAAGTTAGGTGTTTGTTTTAATCCATATAGTGACTTAACAAGTTTTTGCACCTTGACTTACTTTACACGGAACCACGACCCAATGGGTTGTTCCTAATTCTCTAGATCTCTATTTATAAAACACATGTTCTCATTAATTAATGATGCGTCTTTTCATAGAGATTAGAGTATAGACATTAAAATTATCAAAACCGTAAGTTTACTTAAAGTAATTGATTTTATTTCTCACGTGCCTATCAACCTCATTGTTAATGGCATCTTCCCATATACACATTATATGGATAACATTGATTATTTCAATATCGTCGATTCACATTCACTCATGAAGGTCAAGGGACAAAAGAAGTTTCATTACTTACCCTTTTGCCATGCCAAGGTACTTCATCTTCCTTACAAGATTCAATTTCCCACTTTTCCAGCACCGTTTGAGTGTTCACTTGTCTTGGGTAGCGTAATGCTTTGAACCCTCAACGTATTGATCACACTCGTCTGGCATTAGAGTTTTTGCGGAAAAGCTTCTCTTTTAGAAAATATGCTTCTCATGCATAAAACAATGTTCTATATACACTTTAAAGCCATATGCCTTATGCACTAGAAACCGATCAGCACTATATTTTGTGCTTATCCGATGAACACACAATCTACCATTTTCGATCCTATCCAAATACTTCAAGGAACAAGATTGAGACCTTTCTTAGGTAGCACCAAACTTTCACGAAATTATAGTCAGGCACCATGCTTTCTATTATTCTGACTGTTTGGTACAACTTCCTAAGCGATAGTTTGTTCAACACATAGCTTGCGGAAAGCTCACTTCCCGTACAAATTCAGAGTTTAATCCTGAACTTATCAACATGATATTCATCGTTTAAGAACTACATTTTTGCTCGAGAGCATAATAAGTCGTTCTTTAACGATTGGTGTCATTCCATCAACACAATTATGTGAACGGTGTCTCATATTCACCGTTTCAATCACACTGATCATGTATTCATATCCATGTGAATATACCATTTCGGAACTAGTTAGACAATATCTAACACTTCCAAAATTAGTCTATCATTTAATGATTAACACTTAATCATTGGATTAAAGTTGGTAGATTAACACAACAGAACACGCATGATTAAACATGTTTTCTGACAAGCCTTAATCTTCAACAATAGAATTCACGTATTCATTCTTACTTGAATGAATATCTCGACTGATTTATCTTTACTTCTCATCAAGTAGACATATCAGTGTTTAATGCATCCATCAATAAATTGAGGAAATATCTTTTAAACCCTTCTTGCTTTTGCACTCATCTCAAATGCATCGAACCATTTGGTTATGTACTCCGTTCGAAACTTCGAACTGAAGACTTAGCAATACATTGCTTCAAACACAAACTCATATTTGTGTTTCAATTTAAATAATAGATTTAAAAAAATAAAACATTTATGGTTTTATATTTTCAAGACCTACTATATCATGTCAAATTAGTGACTTAGTTGAATAAAACAACATGTCATTATTGACCACAAGAGTATCGACTAAAATGCTCATTTTGAACAAATAGTCACTCATGTATTGCCACAAACAAGCAAACTTATCACAATTTGATCCTACTGTTTTGGCTACCGAAAGGCTACTACCCTTTAGATTTTAAAAACCACTAGTCATGATTCAGATTTGTATGCTTGCACTTGTTAGTGAATTTCCAAACGTTTTCTCACATTAACGCCCCCACAGTTCGTGCATTCCCTTTGTCCTCACTCAGAACATGCACACTGTTATAGAGAAACTTAATCGGTTTCAAGATGGTAAATGAACAATATCATTTATTTTAGACGTTTTAAATCCATACCAATAAACCGTTAGATATTCTCCCACTTGCCCGCAGACGTTATGGGGTACGTTTAGATTCTCGATCTACAGGATCAACGGGTTACCCCACATTTGTGGGACCCTTGGGGTTCTCCCCCAATAATAGTAATATAATATTACTAAATTACTATTCTCAATAATAGCAAACTCAACATATTCACAATATGTTTTACTAACAAATTAATAATATGTTATTTCAACAAATTATTAAATGTTTTTTTTCCAACAAATAAATAAGATGTTAATTTCAACAAATTATTAAATGTTGTTTCAGCAAATTAATAAGATATTATTTCAACAAATAATAAATTAGCCGATATTTGTTTATTCTTAAAATAAACTCAACGGTCATTTATAATTTGTTAATCATCAAATTATTTGCTTTTGGATGAACAAATTTGGTTATTAAATAACCTTTCATCCAAATAAGTAACCGACTCGTTATTGCAATTCATAGTTAGCTAATAAAACTCTCCATAAATGTCAACAATAACTGTCGTTACAATAATTTATAACTCTCCAAATTAAATTGCGATTAAACCACAATTAATAAGAAGTTATAAATACTCGTCATTAATCTTATTAATGATCACCGTTACAAAATTTGTAACCCTCCAAATTAAATTGCAATAAATCACAACTAAAATGAGTTACGACCCATTATTTCACCACATAAATGTATTTAATAATGGTCGTTTAAAATTTGTAACCCCCGTCATTAATATGCACTCATGCAAAATTAATAGGAGTTACACTGGCACCCATAATGTTCTGGTCAGTTCCAGCACCCATTGTGTTCCGGACATTTCCCGTAGGAAACTGTTTGTTATCTCAAATAACAAACACCCACAATCTAATTTCGAAAAATGAAACTAAAACTCCTCATTCGCAAACACCAAATTTCTATAACCACGCATGGTTTCAAGAAACTGATTTTGCAAGAGTATTCTAGTTCATTCCCGAAAAAGATTATCAAATTCTGAAAGATTTATTCAGCCGTAAACACCAGATAAATCTGATTTTACACAGAACAATCTCAGAATTCAACCAGTTCTGTCGTAAGCCCCAATTCTGAAAAATCAGAAAATGGTTTTACAAGAACTATTTCGAAACTAGTTCTTTCGTAAGCCCCAAATTAATAGTTTTACACGAACTATTTCGAAAACATTCATCCTCCAATTTAATTGTAGAGATCCATGCCTACATAAAAAACTCATTGGAAATTGTTAGTACTTTATTAACATGAAAATAATAAACATGTATAAATCAATTAACAATATAATTTAATTTAGTCTCTAACCAAATTATTTCTCATAAATAAAAAGTTCTAGAATTCTAGAAAATATAATTAGCACAAACTACTAATTCAATAAGCTCAAACGACATGTACACAAGCTTATATACGGCACATCCATAAACGGTATGTCAAATCAAATTAGCAGCTCACAACTTCTAACAAATAAATAACCATTATGCATTAAATATTTTAATGGCCTTGTACCACAAATTTCTTTACTACGTCATCAAAAGTGGCAGAAAATAGAAAGACCTCTGCCAACACGGGGTCAGAACTAATAGAAGCAGCCAATATGCAGTTGGACCAATATATAAAAAGCTTTCAATATTCATTCATGAATTAATCATAAAGATTTCAAAACCAAATATAATAGGAGATGCTTACGACGTCCATTTAAACTCATATATAACTCATATACACGAGTTATGAATATAAACTAAAATAATCACAAACCGAACTATTCAGCACCCTCCCTGAATACATCCAATTACCATCACACTAAAACCCCACTGCCATAACATTATTAGTATGCGAGTCATAGCTCATCACCGGCAGATTGTGATTAAAATTAACATCAAGCGATAAATAAGCATTTAATCACAATATTAAAACAAGAACCGTCCTAGTCAAATTCTGGAAACACGTTAGCAACCTGAACCTAATCTCAAAAATACATTATCAAGGTTATGTCCAAAAATAGGCATGCCAATATTCTCAAATATTCGCAAAATAAATAAATCGCTAAGACGCTTATAGCAGTTAGATCGACACTGATTGGAAGTCAAATAAAATATGTACAAGAGGGTCACGGTCTTTATTTATCAGGATCTACTAGTTACCCTGAATTCTCTTTTTTACCATGGTTGCTGGTTAACTAGTAATTAAAATCATAGGATTTTACGAAACAAAAAAAACTCACTAACAGTTAATATGAAGCAAGTCTAAAAATGTCTCACTGACTGAGAACAGTACCAAAGTTTTAAGACAATAGTATAACATTTGAAGGTTATACTCTCTCTCGGTCTAATATCTTGTGTCCCCTTTCTCGAAAATATCTGAGCTATATTATAATAAGACCAGATAGTTGATTTAGAACGGAGAGAGTATAAAATTACTAGTATTCGTATATTGTCATTGAATACGAATGTACTAAAATGGATTTTGTAGTACATGAGATGATTTGCACCTCCAAGAAGTTCGGGCCTTCATAATTTCAGATCCACTTTCAAGTGTGAGTAAATGTGAGCAGTCAATTACAGGCCCGTCATTCGTCGATACAGCATTAGTACTGGTCATGGATTGCACCACACTGTCCAGATGACACTCTCTTTTGTACTCCATTATTATGCTACAAAGCTCATAGTTCTCCAAAACTGAACAAGGTACTGTCTGTGTAACGCATACAACAGCTAATTAGTAATGAGAACGTTATCAAATTGGTAATAGATGGTCTCAATCGACAGATTACTAAAATTGTAGTGGGAAAGCTGGATAAACTGAAAGTTAAAGTGGTTAGCAGAGATAAAATGTAATATGTAGGGGGGGAACTGTAAATAACTGCTGAGAGCATAAAGTGTAAAATAGTATTCTTGAGGATTTTCATGCTGGTAATAATTAAGATTATGAAAGATTAATGTTTTGAGACAAATGAGCTAATTGACATAAAGATTAAAGGTATAGGAGGTGAACTGAATGAGTATAACTGAAATTCTGAAAGTAAGGTCATATGCAAATTGTGTGAAGAATGTTAGTATTTGTATAGTCTTGAGGAAGATATATTTTTCTTTTTAAACTTTGAGCTATTAGCTTTCGGTTTTAAAAGAATTTTGAAAAATTACCTCAAAGATCCATCCAATGTATTTGGCATTGTTGACATGTTGATTGCCATCTAAATCGATCCATCTTGGCTGAAGCAATATCACATGCCACATTAAATTAAAAAATGGTGAGAAACATTGAGTAAAATATGCAACTTCTTTAAGAAAAATTATTAGCAATTCTTCTATTAATTATTGTGTTACTTGAGAAAATAGCTCCAAAAAGTCACCTTAAGGCCACCACGAACGAAATCAGCTGTGGTTTCGTCCAGTTTCGGAAATTCCTTCTTATGATCTTTGACAATAGGATCCGAATCAATCAAATAAGGAGCGGATATCTCCCGAAGGTCATCCGGAATTCTTGTTATTTTTTTTGTCTCTTGATTCATAAATAGCCAGTAACTGCAGAAAGAAAATCTTTAATCTTAGTTGGAACTCTCACGATTGTGTAATCCCCTGACACAGTAGCCTAGAAAATTTGCAGATTTTTAGCAACAAATAAAGTGTACTACCTAGATGCTCGCAAAAGTGTTACTCCTGTTTTGTAATCCCGAATAAGCGAGTCGCGCCTTATACCAGTCCTTCCCAACGACGCACTCCAATTGTCAATTTCCACAAAATCTCCGCTGAGAATAATTCGACAGAATACATCATGAACGATGATGATAACGCGGTATTACCTTACCATATGTTAATTCTAGGAAAAAATGAAACGTATATATTGAACCATTAAATTTTAATCCAAAATTTATTCAGCTAGATGTCGCTATAGATATTTAACATCCACAGGTCCCTTTTTAGCATTTTTTGACATTTATTAAAGTAACCTTAAAAGGTCACAATTCACATGCATAATGTATTAAGGTGGTGCATGTTCCACTTATACCCGCTTGACTTGAAGGGTTGCTATTAATTAAGTCCGTGACAGAATAGCCAATATTTTGATTTAAATATTAGTGACTATTACTACAACATTCGACAATATTTGGTAAGAGCACCTTAAATATTTAATGATCATTTGTAGATGTTTCTATGTATTGTTAAATCATTATGTGTCATACTATTATTCATTTATTCTTTCGCTTTAATTACAAGGTATGTGCGCTTGTAGAAAATAAAAAAGAGGAAAACTAAAAAGTTGAAAGTCATTTTGTTTACCATTAATTGTCAGTAAAAATGTCTCTACACTGGGGAAAATATTAAATAAAAGTGTTCAGTATTATGAATCAAAGAGAGAATACTGATAATAAATTTAAATTGAAAGGTGAAATTGCTTGTTGCGGCTTAATGAATCTCCGACAAAGACTCCGTAGCGAGAAGAATTTCAAAAATTGAAATACTCTTAATTAATAATAGGGTTTAACTAATCCAAAGTTAAATAAATAAAAAAAATTAGCCCTGACTATTTTTTCACGGAACCACTGTTAATCCTGAAAAAATAAAATTGATAGATTTGTCACTATCACTAGAAAGTAGAAAGTAACAGATTTGCTCAAAAAAAATTCACAAGCAACGGACTGGTTCTTTCACGATCTCTAACTACCAATTAATTTTTTTGATCATAGCTAATAGATGGCAACACCATAAATTTACTTAAAAATTAAATTCATTCTAGAATAAAGTACACAAGAGTAATATAAGGGCTAAAAATGGTAGCCTGGTAGGAATTTACCTGGTTGGGTAGCAATCAATTTCGACTTGGATTTTAGTCATCACCCATATAATATTTTTTCTGCACATCTCGGGTGTTAAAGCCAAGCCATCGACTTCTATGCCCACGCCTTTCACGCAGTTTATACCCGATTCCTACATAAGCATACTAAAAGCATGTTAAGGCTAATTAAATAGTTAACTAGTTGTCATTAAATTTTTCGTATTCAGATGTTTAGCCATAACGGAAAAACCGTAGTCAAAATATTGCAAAAGATAAACAAAATATCATTTTCAGTCATGTAAATATCTCAGCATAAACAAAATGAAGGACAGTCAACATCTACAAACAAAAAGAAAAGCAAAAAAATTTAACATTAAGCATAATATAACGGAATATTATCTTGACACATAATATAAACCCATACTCAAGGAGAATAAGATCTATTTACCGAATCAAAGAGAATCAGTTTTTTTTTGTTTTTAAATATTACTTATGTATTATTTCCTGGTAACTTTTCGGTTCATCGACACTTAAGCAAAAGATTTGTTTGTAATCACATTAGGGCCGACCCTGCTACTAATAATCATTCAGCTAAAAAAAAATACGCAAATTATAGTAATAATAAAAATGTTTTGTCTCGACCCCTAATCTCCTAGTACGAAAATTGAAGGGATAAAATTGATACACAAACTGTGTTTTAATATGGAGAAGACGAAAATGCAAAAAAAAAAACAAAAACTTGTAGATCCCATTCACGCATGGAATATATATATATATATATATATATATATATATGAATATGAATATATGATTATGTGAATAACAAACTGTACTTTCCGGAAAAGTTAACTAGTAAAATGGAATTAACAATCTACTCGTAAAAAAAAAATCATTTCAATTTCAATTAAACTACTTGCATGTCAATGTCATGGTCAAGTTATATTTATAAGTCATTTAATTGATGATGTAATTCCATGTAATATATAGTCAGAGATCATTATTCATTATTTTCGAATGCAATTTAAGTCGCTCATCAAGTTCATTATAATCCTACTTTAATACTTCTAATTAAAAAATGAGAAAAATTTAACTATTTATCAATTCTAAGTTTCTAACAAAAAAGCTCAACTCGATCTAATCACACCATCTACCTACCACTTTTCTCATATATTTGGTACTGTTTTTCTATTTTAACAACATTTTTTATTATCAAAATTTGTCTAGATCGCCATCACTTGCAGATAATATATTCGAAAGGAGGATTAGATCACCTCAAATTTGAGGTATATTGGATTAGGGGAATTTTTGCAAAACCTTTTTAAGCTATATAAATTATCTACAAATTTTGAATTAAAGCATTTGAGTTTCTAATTTGAGGTGAAGTGGTATCTTGAGCATCCTTTAAATTTGTTGGTACATACTACAAAATAGCAAACATGTCAAGTGGGAAAATTAGGACATAAAAGTTGTGACAGAAAGTAGTTAGAATTAGATAGAAAATTTAATGAGACGGGTCGGTGATAGTTACAATAGATTCAAAATGACACCAACATTTAAAAAAAATTGCAAACAAACAAATGTATTAGTAATCGGTCTTTATAAGAGTTTGACCGGAAAAAGTTTACAAACAAATGTTCATAAATATGATTGGTATATTTGTTTGTTAATGATTCGATTAGGAGCTATCACCAAAAATTTCTATAAAAAATAATTATGTTTAATATTATTACTCCTCAAAAAAATGGTTTTGCAGCCATAATAAAAACCGAATATGTCGGCTGTTCAATAAGACTAAAAAAGAAATTGTGAGCACCAACACATTTTTGAATATTAAGAAGATTACTTACTAACCTGCAAAAGGCTCATTAGAGTCTCTAATGTGACAGTTCCGTTGGGCCCGATCTCATACGATCTTATAGGGAAGTATTGGCGATGAATATGACTATTTGGTAGAAAAGTCCCCGAACCAAACCTCGCCATTTGCTTCTCATCAAATCGACTATCTTTGAAATCATCGGCTAAGATTTTGGTACCATTAGCCCTTAAAGGAAGTTGAATATTGGCCTTAAGTTTATGCCCACGTGTATAAGCCTCTTTTGGCACGAATCCAATCCCGATCGCTGACTTTGCACCAGGTTCTGGTGTCATGGACGCAGCGGAAAAGAATCCAGAACTAGCCCGTATCGCGACCATAGTTTTAATCTACAAACCAAGTCAATATTGAATATATAACCATTTAGATGTAAGAACTAAAAACACACTAAAAAGAAATACCATCTTAGGGTGATTTGAAATAAAAACTACCTCACGACCCAGATTAAATCATTATAGTTTCCGAAGGTGATTATTCAGGCATGTATAAAGACAACAAGGATAGTCAATTCTACAGAACACTATGCCAATATATAACAAGTATCTTTTTGGAGAAAAAAGAAACTAAAGATTTAAAATGCAACTGTCTTCCTAATTTGAGTATTTTAAGATTTAAAATATGAAAGAAAAAAAAAAACATACAAAGCACATGTTACATGTCTTAATTGAGGCTGGATTTTTATACTACATTTTTTCTGAAAAAACGTAAAAACCGTACATTTTTCCTACGGTTTGGGCTGAATTGCAATTTTTACGAAATGCATGGACTGAAATGTAATTTCTGTAAACTTCAGGCAAACCGTACATTTTTTCTACTGTTTGCCTAAGTTTACAGAATTTACATTTCAGTCCCTGCATTTTGTAAAAATTGAAAATTAGTCCCTTGAATAAAAAAATGATTTTTTTTTGAAATTAAACATGAATTTTTTGTTATATAAAAAACTAAATTACCTATTCGTATATTTAAAATAAAAAGGAACTTTTTATAAAAATTCTAAATCTTTTAGACATGACTTTTTTATATAAATCTCTCAAAATAAATCTTTTAAACATATATAATAAAAAATGTACGGTTCGTAGAAAAAATGTACAGTTTTTATGTTTTTTCAGAAAAAATGTAGTATAAAAATCCAGTTTCGTCTTAATTATGCATGGGGACCAATTCTGCCACTCAATTAAAGCTGGGGGTTGGAAAATTACAGAGTCCAAATAGAGTTCTAGGTAATTAGTTACCAAAAATTAAGTATTCCATACAACATACTTTCATCCCAGATTCACAGTAAATATCATTTTTAATGTTTTTGACTTATACTCTTATTATTTTAGACTATTCATACGTACTACAGCCATGAAAAATGAATTTCCAAGAGTTCTATACCATATAAAAGACAGATCATGAGCTTTAAGAGAAAACCAGTCTAGTAAAAACTAAAAAGTGAGAACATGGCCTAAAATGCAAAATCTTTACTAAATAAACAAACATCAAAAGCTTCATCGGCTAAAAATCGCAAAAAAAATAACTTTTTGTAGCCTTTTTAGGGTTTGAATCAAGTTTTTTCTCTTCTGTGTTTAACTTTGCCAAACATGATTTTCAGAGCAAAAAATCTCAACTAAAATAAAAACTTAGCAAACATATTTGTAGCAGGAACTAAAGCATTTCACTTCTTTTAATTATTTTAGTTAACTTAAATTGGAGGGAATTGAATACTGCTTTACATGATAATGAGCCTAAAATGTGCCTTATAAGTTACAAGCTAGATTCAGACTGGATTTGCAAAGGATCAAAAAATTAAAGAAAAATAAGTTAACTGCTTGCTATCTAAAAGTAAAAGCGAAATTCATAAAATTAAAGAAAAATAAGTTTTACCTAAAAAGGTACCCCTTTGAGCTGGGAGACAAGGAAGTTTTAATAAGGTACTTTTTCAAGAGATATAGAGAGAGTCCATATATGACTACAAAATAATTTCACCATGCCATTCCTTTAATAAGTTTTCTTTGAAATAACTTTAGGGTACATTACAAAATAGCTCCTATTACTTTAGGATTTATACTTAATATAACTACATTAATGGTTTGTAAGTTTTAAAAAAAGATCAAAGTGGTCCCGTTTTGGTCGGAAATTCATCCGAATTATTGACGTAGATGTGCTATAGAAACTATGAGGGCCAAACCAAATTATGTCCATCATATAGTTCGTAGTTCGTTTTATCAAAAAATTTCAGCAGTTACTTTTCCGCCTCGCAAAACTACATCGGAGAAATATTTACTGTTAGTCTATTACACGCCAGAGGCAGCCCGGTATTTATTGTTGCCCGAAGCTTATAATTTCTTTTTTGCCCATGATAGAAAGGGAAATAAAAAAAAAGTTAAATAAAAATGTTAAGCAACGGTTTTGAACCTTAAACCAATATAAAAACTATCAAAACAGTTAAGTAAGTTTAATCACTAGTCTACACACTTCATTTGCCATATATTTACTTTTAAATATCTATAATAATTTAAAATAAAATTGTATTTGACCATCGTGGAGTTGCCCCTAAAAAAATCGATTTTTTGTTACCCAAGGCCAAGGCTTGGGCTTGGGCCGACCCTGTTACACGCTTAAATCTTTTCATAATTTGGAATTTGGAGAAGGGTTGAAATGCCATATCAGAAAGCAAACAACCCAAAAAAAAAAAAGGTAAAATTGTAAAGACATGAATCACTTGCAAAGTGCTTCCTTAACTTTCAATGTATGTTATGCATAATGCATGCATGCCATCGGACTATCAAAGATTCAAAATTGTAGTAGTAATAATTCATTTCTAAATTATCAAAAGTGCGCCCAACTTCCAAAATAAATGCTGGGAACTATCAAACCTAGCAAATGACACATGTACATAAACATGACAACACATAAATTTTACTAGTAATATTTACTTACATCACACTATGAAATAATGTTTAATTAAACGAGAGTCAAAATCTATCATAAGCCTGTCACTAATTTAAAAAACTGTCACAAATCTGTCACAAATTGACTAAACTGTCATAAAGCCGTCACAAAAACCGTCGCTAATAAACTCGTAACAAAAAATATCGTCACTAATTCCGTAGCTATTTGGATTTTATTTTTTTTTTAGCCGAGGTTATTCACATAAATAATTGTCTACCTACATTTTTACGGCATCATAACTTTCTTGAGTTATAGCGTCCCGTTATTAGCATTTTATTAGTCTTGATTAAATAAAAAACACATACTTCTATATGAGTCTTGAGTAAAGAGAAAATTGTAAAATATTAACTTAGACCTCAAAATTGCTTCCCAAATCAACAAATTCAGTAACGGGATTAGTAGCATTGCATCCAAAAGATCTATTTATGATATAAATATATTCTCAAAGTATATGCAAACCGTTTCCTTAATCAGTTCGCAACTTTGTATCAAAGTTTAAAATTTAAGAGTATCTACAATATTGTTATTATCTCTATTATTAACTAGAAATGCTAGTTAACAATGCAATTTTGTCTCTCCATTAGGTGTGTTAAAGTGTGTGTTAACTTTATAGATGTTAAAAATAACAATCTTTTTAATTGTTATTATTTGATGGCATGGTAAAAATGTCAAACTCACCCACAATTAAATGTTATTTCTTAAAACTTGGCATCTCACGCATATATTTTCTATGTACGCATACTACTATTTATTTTCTTTATTTTGACCTAGCAGTTATTCATAATATTGTACATATTTTTTTGGTATTCATTATTTACTTGAAATATTTTCTTGGTATTCAGTATTTACTTGAAATATTTTCTTGGTATTCAGTATTAACTTGAACTCACGGTTTGTTTGACCCGGCTCTTTGTTTACAATTGAATTTTAAAATAAAGATATGTTGAAAATAGAATAACTTATTTTCCTGTTTCTAAAATTATATATTTTTGAAATTTGACGCTAATGTATGGCGTAGAAAAAACAGATAAGTCCTATATTTTGGATAATTAATTTTTAATTAAAATATATAACATTATTAAAGTTAAAACTAATGTGGGTGTTTAACTTAATATATCTATGTGTCATTTAATAGATTTTTAAATGATGATGTGTCACTACTTAAATAAAAAGTTAACAATACTATTGTATATGCTCTAAAAGATTTGATTCGTTTTAATTTCTAACTTCTAAGAGGGTGATTCAAATTCTCTAAACTTCATAATCATTCATATCCTCTAGAGTTTCATATAAGAGATGAAATTAAAACAATCCAATGATCTAGATTTATGCGTGCGTTTTGTAATTTTCTTTTTATATAATTTTAATATATAAAATAAGATATATTAAAATCATTGATTTTTTTACTATTTTTAAATATTACTTAAATTTATGGTAGTTTCAACTAGGATTCTATAATTTTGTTTGGTTTTTTATTGTGTTGTAAAGTTAGTTTTTAATTTACAAAATCATAATTTGTATTTTATATATTAAAATCATATAAAAAGAAAATTAAAAAACTTACGTATAAATCTATACCGTTTGATTGTTTTAATTTCATCCGTTAGATGAAACTTTAGATGATTAGTACATTATAAACTCTAAAAAAAAAATTGAATATGAGAGGTAATTGTGACATAACTCTGCCTGAGCAAGTCTCCAAAATCTGTTGCTTTAAAAAAGATACATGTATATTATTCATCCATCAGCCTTTTAACTAGTTCTGTATGAAGTTGTATCGTGCTCACAATTAAATTGTCATTATATTGGTAATAAACCGATTAATATTTTTAGGACTTTATCGTGCTTATAAGTTGGAATTCAGGATCGATAATTACCAAGGTCATCAAACAAAATAAATTATTAAGAATTAAGGAAGATCACACCACTACAAGGATTTGGTGTGTATGCTCCAAGCACTAAGTTGTCACTTCGTCTTAACTTCATCATCATTCTTAAATTTAAACAGCCCTCTTGGTTGTGCACAAAAAATATAAAAAGTTTACTCTTAGTCTGGTAGCATACTCATCGACAAAAAATATCCAGTGATAATTCGTCATTAGGCAAACTACAGCTACCAGAAAATCCATTTTCCTTTTAAAAACTACATTTTCCATTTCCCGCAGCCACTTCTCATATGCCCTTTCTCATTGTTTCACTTGTATATATCTTACTATTATTGTTCCATCTTTTTCACGTTTCACGTCTCTATTTCCTGTTACATTTCCTATTTTTACTTCCCTCCCTGTTTCATGTTTCCTGTTTCATTTCCCCCCTGGTAATCATAGGCAGAACCAAAAAACCCTCTAATATAAGTGATACACGCCAGCTTCCGAGACCCAGCCCAATATGAGTAAGAGGGGATCCCGTCTTTAACTTAAAGGTGACTGAGAGTAGGATTTTTAAAGTGCAACTAGTACAAAATTTGAAATGGTGATCAAGTGGAATTTCAGAATCTATTTGTGTAGAATAGTACTAGGTTGTCAGTCAATTTGATGGCAAATTAGAATGTAATAACCATTATTACATTACAAGTTTTCAGCAGGTACACATAATCTATCTAGGGTATTTCTTATCTTCAAATCCAAGTGCAATTTACGGATATAAAGGAAAGATAAACATCCAGCAAATTGACAACGAAAAATCACTGCATAAACCAATACTCTAAACTTCCAAACCAAAAATAGCCTCAAGCTTTATAGGAAAATCGGACAATAAACAAAATTTACACACTAAACCCACCTCACATCAAATCGGAGATCGCGATTATCATCCCAACCTTTATATCTGAAAATTTATCCCCCTATCAGCCTCAAAAGAGGAGAAAAAGCTAAGGAATCAACTGTACAATATATGTATATATATACTATACAAATTACCAAAATGACTCAAAAAAAAGTCATTTCGCAAGCTAGAGCAAATCCCTTCTCCCATTTAAGTCGGTAGGAGGAGGCTTCGTTGAAGAGTTGGATTGCGGGGGTGGAGCTGGGAGAGCATATGTAAGTCTAGATGATGAACTTTCTATTAAGCCAGCTACTCCAGCAGCAGATGTTTGTGCATTTGAAGGAAGAAATAAATCGTGCTTTTGATCTTTATAAGCACTCCAAACCTGTAAAACACAAGGTTCAGTTGCCAAATAATGAGTGGAAAAGAAGATAGGTTTACTAATGTCATTTATAACACAATTAGTAACAAAATCAACCCCGACATAAGTAACAGCACTTTGCACTTTGTTTGATATAGTTTCCAACTGCTAAAACAATAAAAACCTCGCCATAACAACAGTTGTAACGTTTTACTTATGCCTGTGGGGTGCTTAAATTAGCATTTACAGTATATAAACAGAGAGAATAGATTTTACATTTAACTCTATACGCATGTTTAATCGATATCGTTTAATAAGCTCAATTTTACTTGCATATATGTATACAGTATATATGCATGAATAATGTATCAAAACTAATCAACCCATAAGTTTCTGAAGAGAGCATACTGATGCTGCAGGTTTTTTTCCAAATTTAAGCAAATATTTTCAATTAGTTGACTTTTACTGAAAAATTCAAAATCTCTCCATAAACTTTTGCTTCTGTAGTTCTTACGAAAGACATATATATGGGCTTTTCTCCCGTAACTTTCATGAGTGAAATCAATCTTCAAGGTTAGATGTTAGGAGACGATAGTTACAGAGACAAAAGGACATTATTCATTCATATACATATCGTAAAGAGCAAAGTAGCTAGAGAAAAAAAGTCACAAGAATTTACGATAATAAGTGCAAAGTGCAAGGAACTGGTAAAAATTTAGTATGTATGGGGAACCTAACACTTGAAAACTTACATTAGAGCTGTCCAAAATGTCACGCACTTTACTGCAATGGGCACCCTCAGTGGCAAATGCATGCAAAACCTGCGGAATGAATGTGAAGGGAAAAAGACATAAGATCGTAACACTTCGCCATAAGAAAGCCAAAAAAAATCCTCAAAGCAGAGTAACAATATTAATTGAACTTCCACGTCAAAGAAAATAACCACCAGGCTAACATTGTTTCCCTTAAAAGATGCATTTATAAAAAGAGGTAAAAAAAAGCAACAAATCTACAGCCCTAATAGTTTTAACCAAACCCATACAAAATTCCATATTAAAGAAACTTTTTCCTCGCTAACTTGAGTAGAGAGGCCAAAGAGAGAACTTTATGAATGGAGATTAAAAATAACAAAATCTTAACAGGTGTAATAGTTCGACCAAACCTAAAGTAGAAGATTCTTGGAAACCAAGTGTACAATCAAATAAATAACAGAAACATGATAGAGAAGTTCAATTATTTGCAATACAGACAAATGAGTTTACTATGAAATACATTGAACATCAAACATTTAAACCAACCTCAATAGCAAGCACTCGTCCAATTGATGCTTCAGATTCATTCCACTTCATTTGAGAACAGAGCCCATTCCTTCCCCCAGCTCTCCAGTCCAGAAGGCCTAAAAGCACTTCGACAAGGCCAACCCTGCATTAATTAACAATAAGTTAATAAACATGAAGGTAATAAAACTGTTGTACAAAAACAACATGATTAGCACGAAGAAGCTAAATTGATAATTACTTCAAAAAAAGAAAAGGCTAAATCAATAATTTACTGCAAGAAATCTTTAAATTCCTCAAATGGATCTCTTAGGTGTTAAAGATCTAAAAGGTGGACAGCATTATACAATTGTACTATGGCTAAAAATGATTACAAATACATAATGACATCCGAGGTTATCTTCTATTAGACATTAGCAATCTGAAAAACCCAGTTAATACTAGAGAACTGAGAGGGTGCGAATATCACGACTAGATATACTTTTCCACATGTCATCTTCTTTTTAGTTCCTAGACAATGCAATACTTATAGAGATAGAAACCAGACTAACTTGTAATCAGTTATATATCGTACATCTATAACCAGCGATGTTCATTCTTGACAAGCTGGAAAGAAAGGGTCGTATTTAAGACTTCGACCAAACAAAAAGCTATTCTAGTATCTATATGCAACCAACCCGCATGATCTGTACTGCCAGTTTTTCATAGGCACAGCTACTAACAGCAATGTTGATCATTTTCTAACAGTTTGGAACTACCGAGAGTATATCAAAATCTATTCGAAAGACGTTATGGTGAAAAGAAACACTCGGAATTATCCCGAACTAATAAAGGTCATAAATTGATTATGTAACTCCAACGAGCTAAATAAATTGAGATTTGTACTCACTTAAGGCCTTGGGCGACAAGAGCATCCCTAGCTCGATTGCCAGCCACAACAACACGTTTTAATGTCTCCAGAGCTAAGATACTTCCACCAGGCCATCCAATAGCTTTCATTAGAAGAGGTACAACCTGAAAGAAACACAAAGTCTAGTTATCATTACAAGCCAATTACCGTAGCGCAAATAGTACTTGAACTATCAATTTAGTATGTATGAAGACTATGAAACATAAAACTTCGATGACCAAAGAAAGACAAGGCTAGAAAGTGCAAGAAGAAGAGGATGGACACCCTCCCAGCTGAAACCAATAACTTGTAAACAAATTACTGGACATCTCAAAATGCTATTTAGAAGTATATACTGATATAATTCGTCCATCCCAAAAAGATAGTTTTACTTCAACTTCACACAGATTAAAACAAAGTAGTCAAAGTAGATGAAACCAAAAAAAAAAATCTCCTCGAAGAAAAATGGTAGTTTATATTTGTTCATAAATAAACATTATATGGGTATAAATATATAGAATAAGGGTGAACACAGCAGTCCAGAAAATGATAAGACTGCAACCTGAGAAATTTTATAAGTAACCTCAGAAATTAAATACATAATTACTCTCTCAAAAGATTTAGTATGATAAATCTAGTGACAGATGATAACAAAAAACAAGCCAATTGTGACGGGACGGGATGGA
Organism: Primula veris; assembly: GCA_963682055.1. NCBI lineage: Eukaryota > Viridiplantae > Streptophyta > Magnoliopsida > Ericales > Primulaceae > Primula > Primula veris. The sequence goes on along the minus strand of OY821750.1, from coordinate 30,167,330 downwards.
GGGAGAATATTCTCTAATCCTACAATTATCTCAAATAAAAGACCTGGAAAAGAAATGATAAGACTTGTTAAGAAAATGTAGAGGATCCGATGTTCCAGAAATATTATACAGTATTCACACATTTTGCACAATGGTACAGAAAAGAAATAAGCATACATGTCAAATCACGTCATAAACCACAAGGGTGAACATAGCAGTCCAGAAAATTTATACAGCCGAATTTTACATAATAGTAACTATAAAATACTCGCTTCGTCCCAAATGGATGATCACTATATCATTCAAGATCTCAGGGTTTATCAAATAGTTGACCACTTCTCTGCATTTGTCGTTATATACGACAGGATAGCCCTCTCATTAACAATGAAAACAAGTTATCACTACAGCTAAATTGACTTTTTAAGTATTATTCTAATCTTTATGCTGCTATCATGGCGTTAAAAAAAAGGATTTCTCAAATGTATTATGTATCTACCTGTGGTGTTCCCACACTGGTTGCAGCCATAGCTTCAGCACAAGTAGTACTAGCAGCAAGTTGATGCAAAACTCTCAAACAACTCAAACGCACACGTTCTTGAGGAGTTGGCGTACTTGGCTCAGACAAACCCTCCTCACTTTTGAACATTCCATCATCAACCTTTATCTCATCAGATGACATTGTATCTCTTCTCCCTTCATACGCCACTGCAGAGACGAGTTTCGGAACATATCCGAGATACCCAACTTGGTCTGCAAGTGCAGGGTGCACCCTTAATAATGATACCAATGCGGCTGATAGAAGTAGGGGAAGTTCGGGATCAATAACTTGATCAAAATGTGTGGCTGAGATTGCTGAGAGATATTGGTCCAGTAACCCCTCTAGAAATCTTTTCGGATTTCTCAGCGGAAACTTAGGATCTTTTAGAAATAAGCGAACATAAATTCCAGCAACCTACATCACCAACGTACATCTGGTTAGGAACAAGGATAACTAATTTTATCGAGGAACAGAATGTAGCATAAACAAAAACTTAATACAACACTTAAAGAACCTTTTGGTACAGAAGAACGAAAATTTCCATCTCAAATGGTAAAATATATGGTGATATTATAGCATTGCTACAATGATGTACTAAAGTTCACAGTTAGTACAAAAACCTACCAAAGTTAACAATATTGATAACAATCTACACAAACTCAAACAATTAGTAGACCATCACAATTTACAAGTACTTCATTTTAGGTTTTAATGATGTACTAATAGTTCAATTTATGTAAATCGGTGCTTACTACATCAGCATAGCCCAACAATTATACATTCCCAGTGCTTTTGAGTTAAATCTGTTACCGGTGTACACATTTTCAATTTTAATCGAATGGTGTATTGACTGTTAAAACCTAATAGGTTTGTATGCAAAAGTAATATATTCCCTACTATTGGCTCATTGTGATGGTAAAACACTCGATAATATCACAGCATCTCTACATCTAGCGCTCAGTATTACATTTCGTACAAGAACTATTTCAATACATAATAAAAAAAGACGATACCTGTGGTTCATCTTTCATATCCTGTTGACCAGACGCCTGCTCAGGCACATCCCAATCAACTACTCTACCTTTCATCTGTTCACGATACAGATCCGATGCCATGGTGGCAAGTTGTGCGGCCAAAGAAGTTGCCATAGCTGATGTCCAGACAAGCTCGGGTGTCTCTGTTCTTTGGTCAAGAGCCCAAACAACTGCTTCTCCAGGCCCGTCTCTAATTATAGATACCAGCCCGTCTGGTAGAAATCTTGCTAGGGTTATGGCAACTCTTGGTCCGTGCATTGGCTGACCAACTAGCTTGCCTAATAAAGAAGCTGCTGCTGCTCTTTGTTGTAATGGAACTTCCTCTGCAGAAGAGAGAGAATAAGAGAGCGGGAGAATAAAGGAGAAAGAATCAATTTGGAAATTTTATTCTTATTCAAAAAAAAAAAAATGAGTTTTACAATCATACAGACGCAGTGTACTTATAGGCAACAGTTAAAATTGAGTTTTACAATCATACAGATGTGTTGTACTTATAGGCAACGGTTACACCCTTTCACTTCTATGATTGCATTTCTCGGTCATTGTAGTACACATGGTATACCAGCTTGAGAAAAGATATCATAGGTCGGGCCCGTCGGTATTATTTAGTGACACAAAGAAAAGATAACACAATTAAGTTTTTTCTATTTCGTACTCAATTAAATATGTTTTTAATCCTCGATGTATAACCTTTCGCCCATTCAGTATACTAAACCGTTGAGAAATGTATCATTAGTGAACAAAATCGGAAGTTGAGGATGTTAGTTTTCTTATTTTAAAAAAAAGCATGTTAGTTTTCAAAACCATAAGTTTTCCTCTATTGTATAACAGTTGCATCTTTCCAAATGAAAAAGAAAAATACTGAAATTAATCCCAATTGCTACACTTGTGCATAATTAAACTAACTAAAGATTATATTTCATTAATAAAAATAAAATCTATACATTTTATTTTATTTTTTCTTCTGTCTTTTTCGAAAATATGTTTTATCATGGATAGGCATTAAAGTTTACCTTGCACTGGTAAGAGGAGCTCAAGTATATACACAACTCCGCCATGTTTAGCAGCAGCCCAAGCAAGTTCAGAAGTGCTCGCCAGAGCATAAAGCACATGAAGTGCACCTTCACGACAATTAGGAGAAGAATGAAGCATTTGTAGTAAAAGAAGAAGACTCGATCCATCCGAAACCATTGCTTCCAAACACGGAGCATGTGCGGTCAAGAGAGAGAATATAGTCAGCGTAAGCAGGGGGATATTGCTCTCTGTCCCCACCAGAACAGAAAAACACTCGAAAAGCGGTAAAAGCTTTTCCTTTGTGGAAAATACGGATGCCAAATTCGGGTTGTTGGTCAACAAGTTCTGCAATTGCGATTATATATCAATATCACTTCGCTCTCATTCACTTCAGTGAAAACAGAACAAAAAAAATAGAAAAATCCAAAATAAAAAATAGAATAATACAAAAAAAAAGGGAATTAGTATTTGGTACTATGACTTTTTGGGAATTACTTTTGAAAAGTAACACTAAAAGGTAATTAACTCTTAAAACAATTAGTACACCATACTACTCCCTCTGTCCCAAATTGTTTGGGAACTTTGGGGAACATAAACATAGAAGGGAACACCGTAATTACTTGTTTATTTAGTTAACTTTACATATTTGTCCTTTACGGTTAACACCATTTTATTGGACTTGCAAAATAGTAAGGGTAAAAATGAAAAATATCACACCAGAAAGCGCCCAAACAAAACGGGACGCAGCAAAATGGAATCCTCCCTAAACAAAAAGGGATGAGGGGACTGGGGAGTATCACATATCACAACTTAGTTACCAATCTACACCAAAATGGCAAAATGGACATATAGAAAAACCGACATTTAAGTTTCAGCTCAAAAGCACTAAATTAGCAGCAACCGTTTGATAAGTAGGTGTACTAAGCACCAATCTACATAAAATCGAACACTTAGTATAGCGGGTGTAGTTTAAACCTTTTATTGCACTTGTGAATACTGATAGGTTGGCTCGTTGATGTACTAATTGTCATAACTTACGTATAATAATGTCAAAATTGTGAATTTTGATGTGATGGTGTACTAATTGTGACACTTGATGATGTCCCATTATTCCTAAAATGATAATTTTAATAGATTGCTGTACTAATTGTACGGTTTTGTGTTGATTGACAACAAGATTGTAAAATTTAATAGCGAGGTGTACAGATCGTTAAAAGCTGGCAGTTTGGTGTATACAAATATATTTCCCTCCAGAAAATAGCAGACAAGATCATTCACAGCTTGCATAGAATACCTGAAGGGAATTTAATCCAGATTGAAGTTTCTTAACAAGTTCAGTATCGACATTTGTGGTTTCCGTTATAACTTCAGAATCTTCCGAAACATGGTCGCCATTAACGGATCCATTTTCAGCATGTTTAGGAAGATCAGAATCTAGAGAAGAATTAGTGCAAACTAAAGAGGCTATAAAGTCGATGAGGGAGAAACAGAAGGCTTCTGGTTCGCTTATTTCAAAATCGGGTTGATCATTGTAAACCCTTAAATAGACATTGCCGACTAGTAGTTCTTTTGATAGTGCTTCGTAAACAAACCCATGTGAATCTCTTAGGTCATATGACCCATCTGGTCCTTGACTTTCACGCTGCTCGTCCACAAACTTTAACAATTCTGCTCGAGTGGAGGAGTTCCAAATAATCTGCAACAACAAATTAGGAAACCTATCAAAATCCAAAGTGAAAAAAGGGTATTGCCAGGTATTCTTCCAAGTTATCGTCAATGTAAAATGCAGAGAACATCATTTACAACGCATAGGCTGTCTAAGCTCTAAAACCTCGTACACTGAGTGATTAAAATTTAAGGAATCAGCACATGGTTTCCCAACATATGTATCTTAGACACCATGGTTTATATTTATAGTTGTTCATTCTGCACGTCTTCTCAAGGATCTGCATAAATAACTATATTCAGGACAATTAAGCTCTAAAAATAAATGAGACATTTATCTAGATAAAAAAAAAGGCACTAGGTAATGTAGCTAATCCCCTGGTTTAGGTAACGCTAAGAAACTTTTTTTCATAAACCATCGAACCCTCTCAATACGCAGTCCAGATAAGTAAAGGGGAACAAGGATTCTTCCGTCACTTTCTTGTTTTTAGAAATTTTTCACTTTCTTTTCTTTCCTAGACAAAACAGGAAACGTTTGCAGATGACAGGTCATTGTTCTTTTAGAGAATAATAAAGCTATAATAACCCTATAAGAATACAGAGAAAATTAATAAGAATATTTTTTTTAATAGGAAGCACTTGCCTCAGGAGACTCCAAATTGCTGTTAAGTCTTAACAATAACTCTCTTGGAGATGGATTTTTCAACAAACTGGCTAGTTTGGGAGTTAATAAAGCTGTGAGTGCATCTGTTGCAGTTTGGTTATATGGTGTTGAATTCTCATCGGTACTTAAACCACTAAGCCTTGACAATGCTTCACATGCTCGCATAGAGAGCAAGTTTTTCGTGACTTGAACACTAGCACCAACACCATGTGATTCTTTTGAGTTTGATTCTTCAGCAGTTGAATCATATTGAAGCAGTAGAGGCAAAAGGTACCTAAAATTAACCATCCCGCGAAATACAATGTTATTACAGTATTGAGAAGAAAATAACAAAATTATCTCATACACTAACTATTCAGCTATAAACAATTTATATACCAACTTAACAAAATTCTTAATTTACAGATCAATATACAAAAAAAAATCGAACAATTAGGCACCAATATAAGTAAACAACTACTCAGAAACAAACAATCAGCACACCAACCTATCAGAACTTACGAGTTGTTAGAAGTTTGAATAGTGGCTCGTGTACTATTTATTCAATTTGTGTGGACAAGTACTCCATATATTGTCGTAATCGAAAAATACAGTACGAATCGATTCATAATTTGTAGATTGGTAATAATTATAAGCTGATGAGCAGCACGAAGTAGAGCAAACCGATTTGATTAATCCCAGAGAGAGAACCAGTAAGGTTATAGTTACTTTTTGGCACGCAAAGGCAATTTGAGAGGGAATGCTTTATCATTTGAAATCTTATTATTTTTTTCCGACTCATATATACAATCAGCGAAAGCAAAATGGAAAGGATGAGCATTAGTATAGATATCCCTACGACATTTTTTTGTCTACAACATGATTTTACAAATAGGCAAAATTGCATAATCTTATCGGCAACATGTTGAGCTTATACATACCGTTTTATATAGCTTTCCTCTAAAACATGACAACACTGAACACTGCCACCTAAAACTACAGGTTTGATATGTCAAGCTGGCATGTTTTATCAGGTTATGACCCTTGACGATAAGTTGGTAGCAAGGTTTCAAATAAGGTCAGATGTTGGAAGCTCAAAGAGCAATTATACCACAATAAGAAGCAGGTCCCAACACTATTAACCCAAACGAATTAATTTGTCAATATTTAGCCAAAATAGAGCCCAAGTTTTCAGTTCAAACCCTAAAGCATGTTTATTACATCTCAGTAACAGAGAGATACATAGACAAGAACTCTCCATGAAATTTCGAAATAAAAAAGTTAATAACAGTTGTACAAATTATTGATTTTGTAAATCCAATGAACAACTATTTAATTAGTACTTCCAAAAGTTGTTTTCTCATTTAGTGCACTCCTATCACGTTTTCTTCAGGCTAGATGTACAAACTACAAATGAAAAATCATGATGTATCCATTAAAAGAACTATAATTAATCGTAACAGGAAACACCCATGTGAATTCACATGCATCCAATTTGATAGAACCAAGTTGTGGGAGTGAACTAAACAAGCAAGGAAACAAAAGTCTAGTGCACTCTGCACTAATTCAAAAACTGTTTGTTGGTGTACTACATAGAAAAATCATGATAGAAGGATGTACAATATTGTAATTTGTAAGTAACCCAAAATCAAAGGAAAAAGAGACAGAAGTGGAATTCAGAGGTAAAAAAATGTAAAACAATCTGCTTACCACAGAGCACCAGCTTTCAGCAACGCAGTTTGTAATTCAGAAGAGATAGTAACACGAGCAATAGCCTCAAGGGAAGCATCAACAGCAGCAGGTACGAGCTCAAGCTCAGTACAGTGAACAATATCTTCAATTAATCCAGAAAATTCAAGTATCTCAGCTCTGGCACTTTCAAAATGACTTAGAGCAGAAAATGTTTTCATTATATTAGTGACAATGATCGCAGAGGGTTCGCTTGCAGAAGTAGTTGGCTGAACAATACACATACAACGTGAAAGAAGGTTTCCAAGTAGCTGTATTCCACCATCTCTCACAAGTTCTTCACCATTGAGCGAAGAAGATGCACATCTATAGATATAAGAGTAAATAAATAAACAAGGGACAACAAAGTCCCCCAAAACAAAACCGACAAAAAAAACAAAGACCCCCAAAACACCACACATTTATCATTAATCAAATACACTTCTCAATGTACCAAAACGAAGATAAACTTCCTCAGGTTTGACTGAAAATCAAACACACCCCACACATTTCAGATTCAAACACATACAGCCGCATAGATATCAAAATACATCATTAACTGGCCTAAATATGCTTTTTCGTAAGTTGTGTGTAATAGTGATGTAAATATCTGTGGATGCTACATATTCAATTACTGAAATTATTAGGAATTCCAGGGTTATTTGTTACTACAATTCAAACTGTGGGGGCGTATCTGAGCTTAACCAAAACCTAAGGTGCTGTATTTGGTTATATTTTTGATAATATAAAAAAATAAAAATACCCATGTAGAAAAACAATAACAAGAGAAGAGAACAGACGTTAGCCATATGAGCTCTGAAGCTGTAACGAGGAGAGGCGCTCTATCAGGAGAGAGAAAGTTGTTGTCATCTTTGTCAACTGTGACAGCATTCATTAACATGGGATATCCAGCATATTTAAATGGCTCCAGTACATCACCGTATCGCCTATACAATATGCATTGCCCTTTAAGTAAAAGTATCAACCTCCATGATTGAGGACCTTGCAACCCTTGCATGGTCGCCTACATATAATTAATCAGATTATGTACTTGCTAAGAACTGCACATATTGTCAGTGCATTGCTTATATACTAAAAGTCAAGCATAAAACCTATATATACCAAAAACTTGAGCAATAAACGTATCTACTACATGGTACTACAATAAACCCTCATAATTTAAGAAAGCTACTAAAAGAAAACATGATTCCTTCTCCAAAGAGAAGATAATACGTCAGTCGTTAGATGAACAAAATGTTGCCTAATCGTCTTAGTCATCAGATAACATGGTTATCTGTTGCTATAAAGTTTAAGAAATGATGTATCAAAAAGTTGCAAAAGCTTTTTCAACAATATTGATAAAAGAAAAAACGTGTACAATATGAACCCAGAAGCCAATACAAACCTGGAAACGTTCATAAGCTTTTTGCACCGCAAGAAACTTTTCCCTCCCTTCAGGATTTTTATCCGGATGATACTTCATAGCAAGTTTTCTGTATTGCCGCTTCAATTTTTCTTCATCTATGTTCTCAATTTGTTTAGATAAATTGGGGATCTCCCCATTCATATCTACGGAATATTTTTTGCGTGCATCATCTTTAGATACATCATCAATTGAAATTTCCAGAATTTTGCAAGCTTCTTCCTCTGAAAGATCCATAGGTCTACGTGTCAACTCCTCACGCCACATCACCAGCAACGACTGTAAAAACTCAACATGTTCAACTATCGGCCAATTAGGGAATCGGATTTCGTCGCATAAGTTACGAAGGTAGTAACGGTGACACCACATCTCATCTTTCAGCTCAGGATATGTTACTGGGGGCATAGGAGCATAATCATACAAAGCATGGCAATGCTGTGGTAATTTCTGGGGAAAGTCACCTAAATGCTGCAAAACCTGAAAAATGAATGAAGAATTATGCAATTGAAATCATTTTTCAGAGAATCCTCAGATGATATCATCTCCATATATTCAGATTTTAGGGATTTCGTCCAAAAATCTGTTGTCCGGCAGTTCCTTATGAAGATAATTTATCCATTCTAGTTAAAAGCATTCCTAAATACATAAGAGGATTTATGCCCTCTGCTTAAGCATTCAAGTATTTCTCAACTATCTCTTTGTTTCCCATTACCAAAGAACATATATCCATTTGAAAACTCCACACCTCTATCCACAACCACAAATAAATAAGCTACTTCAATCCATGAAAAACAACTATTTTATAAGTTACTTCAATATGCAAGCTTTTTTATAATTCAAACCATAGTTTAATCTAAACCCACTCAGTAGTTGTATCTTTCTGTTCTGTTATTATTTCGTTAAGCAACTACTACTTAATTAAATTTATAATTGGAATTTATATGGAGAACCATCTTAGTTGTAACACGTTGGTACAAATTAGCAAATAAAAAGTGGTTCGGAAGATTAGAACAAATTAGAATTTAAAAATTTAAGGAGCCTGATAATGAGGATGGAAAATTGTTAAAACCCTAAATGGGAAGCTAAAAATAAAATTTTTGAAATTACACCCTAAAGTTAAAGAGGTAGAAGTGGATGCGCTTACAGGATTGTAGGGAGGTTACGAAAATGACTTGTATAACAAAAATAAAAGGTTGTGAAAATGCAAGAGGAAACATCTTACAGATGCACGCTCATGCACATATAGCCTTTATTACCTGGCGGATCAGATTTTCGGCCCTCATTTTGTGGGTCCATACAATTTCAGGAGTGTCAGAATCGGACACCATCGCCGCTGCAAATGCTGATGGGCCACTTCTATCTAAAACATACAACAAAGACTCGGGAAGTAACCCACCCAACACGCTACGCTTTGCTAATGGTAACGAAGACGAAACCGCAGCTTCTTCACCACCATGGAATGCTTGTTGAAGATGAGTTAATGAGAATAGTTGGGCAATCGATAGGAGATTAGATCCGGGATATGCTAGAGCAAAATAAAAAGCACCGGTACTGTACATCCTAATCATTGCCTTTGGGTTTCTTGTTACAACGGCTTTCAGAAGAGCAGCGGCGCTTTCTACTATACTCGGTTCCCCTGTAAGCATAGCCTAATATAACAGAACAAAAATAAATATTAGTTACAAATACCTTAATCCAGTTTATGAAGCATACTGCCTCTGTACCGAAACAGTTGATATCCCAAATTAAATGGAAGTTTCCCAAGATAGTAGTTACAATAATTACAAAACAATTCATTTTGTGCCTCATTGGAATTAGTGCAAATACAGAAGGCCTTACTTGACTTAATTGAGAGGTTCTGTTGACAAATGCGTATGTAGTCGTTATGATATTATGTTTTCTAAAAACAGATAAATTAAACTCACATCTAATTTGAGACGGAGGTGGTACAATTAATGGATATTCACGTATTACAAGAGTTATCCCATTATTAGGCTTGGTTACATCAACAATACAAAATATAGAAGTACCATTCGCCCACAACTCAAACCACTCAAAAACACGTCCAAAAATAAGAAAACAAACAAAGAATAAGCTTGAAGTACAGTTTTACATAGAAAAGGATCAGAAACCAAGACAGCAATTTCATGAAACGCGCTTGTATACAGTATTTAAATGGGTAACTCCTAGAAGTTAGAAAACTGGCTTCTTGTATAGAAGCATGCTATCAGTTTCTTTCAACTACGATACCTTTTACTTGAAAGTTACTAAGCATATGTGGCATAAGAGGGCTGCTGAACACTTTCAACAGAGACGCTTGTTAATTGGAATCTACTCAGCAGATAACATACTCCCTCCGTTTAAAATTGTTTGTCCACCACAAAAGATACATGCAACTTTGACCGGCAAAAAGCTCATATGTAAATTGCCGAAACGAAATTTTCAAAAGTTAATCACAAAGTTTGTTAAACTATGTTTGAAATTTTCATTTCGGTAATTAAGAGACGAGATTTTGGTTGGTCAAAGTTGCACGTAATTTCGTGGTGGACGTACAATTTTAATTATGACACTAATCGTTTAAATAAATATTCGATTTGAGTTGAATATGACATTATACAGAGAGACTGAAATCAAATATCTCTGTTATGCTGACATGTCAAAATCAGTTTTTAGTTCTATACAATGTGAAGAAAAATCGCAATTCGGCACAGGTAACCAATTTCTTACATCGAGGGCAAACCATGAATGACCTTTTTCCTGGAACAACATCAACTAAAGGTATTTCATATGAGAATCAAGATAAGCTATGGCAAGGTATATTCTGATAAAGTAGGAAAACTAACTTTTATACAGATATAATAAATGAAGAGGTTAAATGGCAGTTTCTCTGTGAAGCCAGGTAACTTTTTACATACCAAAAACACCCTCAATCACGAATCTGGAAGATATTTTAGTTATTTTCAAAGAAACCCCATCTCTCACCCCACATATCCCCTCTCTTCTCTCTAACATGCAACTTCCCTGAGTCGTTAAATTTCAAATCTCTTCTCCCCATCTCTTCTATATTTCCCTTCCAGTAACATCACCATCATCTTTTACCAACTTTTTTGAAATTTATAGGGTATCTGATATAATACGCTCAGTCATATGTTGGGTGGATTTGTATTCATACTCACGAAAGTCGCTAATTGTTTTTGATTTATCACAAACGACATTAAATAATTGTAAGTTTTATACTTTTTGCAACATATATACTTCCCAAACTGTAATTACACACGCATCACATAAACTTGGATGCCAGAGAAAAAGTTTCTTATAAGGACAAAGCTTCATTTTGCAGCTCCTACATGAGTATCAGCATCACTTTAATCGTCAAACAATACACGACAAAACAACATATGCATACTGATCTTATTTGACATGATATGCCATTTGACCAGCCCAAAACTATCCAATCAATCAGAACAATAAATATCCCTTGCATCTAATTTATACAAAGATGCCTTGCAAAACTGATAGGCATGAAAGAAATCATAACCTGTGCAATATGAGGAAGACAACGAGCACTTGACAAGATCTTCTTAACCCTAGGAGTAGGTGTAACTAACTCCCCAGCATCATCTAAATCCGAATGTGCATATACCATGCTGTGCAATATCGACAATGCAGCCTCCCCTACCTGAAGACAAAATGACAATATATTAAATAAATCACAACGATTATATGAAGAAATAAGAAAAGACACATTCTTTTTAAGCATTACTACCATGCAGGAGCAAACAATAAAATGAAATCTGTAGAGGGTCAAGAAGATAAGAAACAAGGTCCACACATGTCAATGCTATAATATTCCTTAAGAGCGAATGCAATGAAAGAATGAATGCAAGTCGTCTGAAACCTAGAGCAAAGTTACTAAAAGGTTAAAGGCTATAAGCTAATGATAAATGAAATACTGAACCAGTGATAAATCACCAATTGTAATGTCAAAAAAAATTTAATCACATTATATTTTCTGAGGTTTGGCCGTGGGGACAAAACACCACGACAAGAAAGTTAAGGTTCAGCTCCATATGATCGCAGTATATAACATAGGTCGCCAAAATATCTCGACAATCTAAAAAAGATTTGTCAATTGCACCACCATGTACATCTGGTTCAAACAAATATAAATTGTCAGCTGCCACTCACCAATCACAATCGTTAAGCTTAGTACTTGTCCCGCATTAATTGGGAATAGTTATATGGGCCGTAACAACAATGAAATTATGCATACTTGTAAATCTGTAGTTGTGACACGTCTTCAATACATAACTAAATTATACATCCAGCAAGAGTATCATGAAATGCAAGCACTGACTATTACTACTCTTCTCCCTCTTGGTAGTCCACTATCTTTTAGGAATGTTTCTGTTTGTTTGTCCATTTACCAAACATAAAAAGAAACTTGTTGTTTTACACAATTTCCTTTTTTGCTTCAGACACATATCTATGAAAGAGTCAATTATAGGGCATATTGGTCAAATAAACTAACATACAAAGTAATAATTGATGATCTCTTAATATTTAAAATTCGCAGTGGACAGAAAAACAGAACATAGGGAGTACACTCGAAAGCTGCAAGATAATCCACCACATCATTCAAGGGAGAGAAACAATACCTGGGTCGGAGTGAGAACAGGAACACGAGTAGCTAAAGCCCAACGAAGCTCACGAATATCCCTCAGCCTTTTCCAATCAGACATACCAGAAGCCCAACACCTTGTCGTCCACTCAATACCTTTCTTCGACCAAAATCTTCTAATTGCATCTTTTTCTAAAGGCCCAACTTGTGAGCCTTCCCTGTCTACAAACATCCACTCCTTGAGCGGCTCCATAAACGCAGAAGCAGCAATCAAGTTAGATTGTAAGGGAATCGCGGTCCTTTCTGAAGCTTCATGAACTGCTGTGAGAAGATCGCCAGCTAGAACACACCCTCCAACTAACACACACGCCTCCACATTTGATAGAACTTTCATTAGTACCTGTATAAATGGTAAAATGAAGCATTGAGTATAGAAAAATGTACATCAGTTCTGAGCTATGTTGATTACTGGTGCCAAGGACGGCATGTGAAAGAATCAGAATTGTGAATCTCTTGTTTCCAGGGCACATATTCCGACACGTCTAAAAAGGGTAATGATGTAAGCAGTCTCTATGAACAATCAATGTGAAGAGAAACTAATTGAACGGTTAGATTAAAGAGGGGGGTCTCAACGATAGACCTCAAGCATGGTCCCACCACGGCCCTTTTTATTTATACGAGTGTTTTTTATGTCATTGCATTGCCCATCTAATAAAGGGTAATCAATAGAGAAAACTTCAAGTTAAAGGTCTATAAAGAGTCAGCATTTAGAATAAGTAACCTTCCTAGAACTGAAATTGTATTTCCTTAGTAGCACGAAGCAGGAGCACGGACCGAAGTGGGAGCGGATGATTGTAAAAGTGAGGAAACGCTGTCTGAATAGGCTAGAGAAAATTATTTTTATTATATATTTTTTAATGAGAGAGAGCCTTGGCACAACAGTAAAGCCATGTGACTTGGGGTCACGTGTTCAGAATCGGGGAAGCAACATCTTGCAAAAAGGCAAGAAAGCCTATCTACCCCGCGCCAAGAGGTTTAGCACCGGGTTTGCTCTAATGAACATCTAAAATGGATTTTTAATATTTACTATGGAAAGAAGTGTCACTTTTAAAATTTGGGGTTCGTTTTGTAGTTTTTTATAACTTTTTATGTTACCTTTATCAAGCCAGACGTGCTTTATGTAAGTTCTAAAAATTATTGGGTTTTTTGGTAATATATCAAACTTCTAAAAAAAATAAAAAATTAACCACGCTGAACTATCTCTCTCTCTCTCTCTCTCTCCTCCAGTTTTCCCTCTCTACTGTGTAAGTTTAAAAATCCTAATAAAATGGAGGTTCATAAATTACTTCTCTATTCTTGCAATCTATCATCCCAAATTGGGATTCAACCTCAACTATACAACTTATATGCTCAATCAACAAAGAAAAGTACGATTATAATCCACAGAACGCTGGCGGTTCTAACGGTGTCCCAGCCGTTCTGATGATGGAAACGCCAGAGGCGGTTCCGACGACGGAAACGATAGCAAAGGCTCCGTTTTCTTCAACTAAGCTTGCAAATTCTTAGAATGTTATTTGTATCTTTTTCGCTATTAAAAAAAGATAAAGTCATGAGAAAAATAAACCAGACCTTATTGGGACATTTTACCTAGTGTCATTTGCTTGTCTCGAACCTTTCACAGTAGTGATTTAATTTTGCATTAAAGATGCTTATAAGAAGTGGATTCTGAGACAAATCATTCAAATGAAACAACTAAAATGTATGCCACGTTTTTGCTTATCTTATCTCAAGAATTGACGATAAAGATTGGCATACCTTGAGAAGAAGAAGAAGACGATGCCTCAAAGCTCTATCATCAGTCCTATCTAAAAGAACCGTCATATGCGCAGTCCCTTCAAAAGACCCAATTGTTCCATAATGCTGCTCATACACAATCGTCATTGCTCTCGCACAAAGCTCTCTAACCGAAGATCCTCCCCCTCCTCCAAACCCATCTAATCTCGCCATGTCACACCAATCATCCGATGCACCCATTTCATCGGGTACAGCGCCGTCCACCGTAAGTCCGGTGTCTGCATCGCAGAGGAAGCGGTGATACAACGCTCTAAAAAAAGCAACAGGGTCACGCAAGGGGAAATCTTGTGCCCTGCCAGTGCTACCACTCTCAAGCAGTAACCGTAAATAATATTGCCCAACACAAACTTCTTTGGATAAACTGCGGTAACTAATGAAAAATTCGGAATAATTCCATGATATTTGTGGAACAGCATCTTGTCCAGATACCTCCGAAGTTTCTCCCCCTCTAGGAACAATATCTTCGGTACGTTCTTTTTCAACGTCTAGGTTATGAACCTCTGCTTGTAATGCTTGTCTCAGCTCTTGTCTAGTTCGCTCATTCCAGATCAAATCGGCACGATTGTGATCTAAACTAAATGCTCGCCAAAATTCATGCCAGTTACAAAGTAGTCTGCCCGATCCAACTGGTGTATTCTCCACGACAATCTGAGCAGGTACAGGGATGCCTGTTGATGCAGAAAATAGGAAATGGAATTTAATGTTACAAAGTTGATGCAGACAAGGCCAGTTACATAATTATTGCTAAATATGTCAACAATAGTAATTATTAGTATGCACGTGTATATATTTTTGACTATTCATTTAAATAGATGTAACTGTTGGTATGAACAGTTATTCTATGAAGAGATGGACTGTATCTTTAGTTAGTGATTATCACTATTGGAGAACAACGGAAGTGTTTCATCCTTTTTCATACACCATAAATTTGTTTAGGGATTGCGAAAACCCAGTTTTTTATTTATGAATAAACTATACAGATCTTCCATTTTTCTCTCTCTTCGTCTCTCTCCTCTGTTTTTACATTACCTGTGTTATGGAAACCAGCCATATTTGCATCAGAATCAACTGACGGTTGTGTAGCTGACTCAATATTGTCACTATTATCCATCGACGGTGAAACTGGTGAAACAACAGTAGCAGAGTGATCTGTCTGGTAAGCCCCCTCAGTATATGTTTCACTTGGCATATAGACACCTGGTTGAATAGAACTTGAATCTAAGGAAGGCTGTTGAAAATTATTATCGGTGTCAAAATTATTATGTTCTGATGGGACGAGATTCCCCTGAGAAATAACCCCTTTCCCTGCCCGACCTCTTCTTTGCTGAAGTAGCCGTCTTTGTCTCCTACTCAACTTGGACCCTTCTTGAGCAAGGGTATTTTGGGTATCTTCAATCCCCTCATCAGATTTTGTATGTAAATAAGCTACAAGACCAGGAGGTATCACTCTAGATAACAGATCGAGAGCTGGCTGATAAGAATCTGCCCAAAGAGCAACAAGTTGTCTGCTAACTTCTCGACGTTCGCCAGCTGGCAGGAAAAAGGCGTGTGAGAGGTGGCGAAGCAGTGCCCCATCTCTTAACGCAGCGTCCCGCATCGACTCTGCTGCAATTGCATCTTCTTCAGCTATTGTACGCATAATTACAGCAACTGTTTCTCTAATACTTTCCGCGGGGTGTCCAAATAAAGAAAATAACCGACGACGCAGGCCCGCCACCTGGCGTAACAGTTCGACGAAAACAGGATATTGGGTGGTTTCTCCATGCGGGTCACAGATCATCGCCTCTAGAACTTCCACGACCGACATTGATAAAAGTGGTGAAACGGACATGGGTTTTAGTCTGTTTACTAGGATAATGGCATAACTTGCGTTGGAAAAAAGAACAGATTTTGTGTGCACAACCGTAGCATGAGACTCTCCTTTTGTATCTGTTAGCATATCCATATCCACAGGGCCACCTCCAATAAGTACCTATTACAGTTATTTTAAAATTTAGCTTTAAATTTTCATCTTAAAATACATTTCTTCTCAAGTTAAAGTCCCTGTTCCTTTTATTGTTGTGCCTTTTAGAAACATGGATCATTTCAATTTTAGTCCTTCATCTTTAGTCTCTGTCCTGTATTTTACCTGATTTAGTATTTAGTCCCTCAAACTACTAACTATATGAATTGTGCATATTTCGTACATACACCTAATAATGTTGTTTTCCCGTTCAATGAAGAAGTACCGTATACTTTTAAAACACAACTACTTTTTAAACGGATATTATACATGAAGTTTGGGAAGAAACCGAGATGAAATAGATACAAAATTGGTTTATACGTATTTTGCATTGTTATACACTGGGAATTCGGTTTCGGGACAAAAAGGCACAATTTATCGAAGTTCAAGGACTAAAATTACTTACTAGAAAGGAATAAGGACACGAGTGGGACATAAACTATATTTTAAGGACTAAAAATGACATTTACCCTAGAAAGATTGTAAATTTTATGGTTCTATTGTAGTCTCCTTCAGATTAATCACGAAAAACAACTATTAGTACAAAAACTAGACACAAATAACTTAATTAATAAACTAAAAATCAAGAAAATGGAATTAAAATTACTGCAATTAGTCCAGCAGCTTCAGCAGTGACTCCTTCGGACCCATTTCTAAGTAAACCCATAATCCTCCCAACAGCAGCTGGAAAAGACATCACATGTGAAGCAGCAGTTCTCGATATTAATAATCTTCGTAAGCAAGCAATAAAACCAATTACAGTTGCAGCCGCTTTAGGTGAAGGGGGAGGTAAGGGAGGTGACTCCGGGGGAAGATTTGGTGCAGCTGGTAACATGGTAATTAATGCCATTAATGTCACTTCGGGTACTTCAATATTAGCAGGTACTCCGCCATAAGGGACGCATGCGTTAAATTCTCGTATTCTACGCCATAGTTTAGCCCTAGATCCGGGAATAGCTCCTCCTTCGGTTACGGCGTCCTTGGCGGCAGCCGCCAGGTGTTTTAAATGCATTGTTGCAGTTTCCACGTCAAATATAGGGCGATGTGGAGAAGATGGTTTATTTTTCAAATGAACTTGCCCACATGGTGGATCTATACAGTGTCCTGGCATTGTTAGCCTAGGTAAGACAGGAACTGGGCATTGACCCTACATGAGTTAAGAGATGGGATTTATTTTTTAGAAAAACTACATCCAATGATTGCTGCAGTTTATCATCAAGCACAAAAAAAACAAGTCCAACGATACCTACTTCTGTTTGCAACATATCCCGAACTGCTGCAAGCAAACTATCCCGGGACGTACTTGAATAAACCTGCAAATAAATGGTGACGGTTAACCGAGTGACAGAGAGAAAGAGGGGAGGGAGAGAGAGAGAGAGCAGGAAAGTGAATAAAAGCAGAAATTAGTTACTTACATGTATGGGACACCCATCATTGAATTCAATTGCAAACATCTGAGGCTCCTCAGAAAACCTAACAAGGGAGCTTACTGCAGATAAAGGGCGTACAATAACAGCCTGCACGTATTCAAAAGAAAACCACAACTTTTATAAATAAAAGAATTTAACCTATATTACTCCCATAAACATCATCCCGTAAAATGGGAAGGTTCCCAAGTCTGATTTTGTTTCTAAGATGAGAAACCATCTAGCTTCTTTTTCTTGATAAGGAACCAAATATAATTTTACCTTACAAAAAAAAAAGAGGCTATTTTTGCTTACTTCATAATTGTCTGGCCGCCTTTCAACAAGTGAAACCCTAGTAAGAATAAGCTGGCGATAAACAGCATCTCCGTGTTCCCCAAGTCCACCTCTCGGCCCAA
This sequence comes from Primula veris, assembly GCA_963682055.1. NCBI lineage: Eukaryota > Viridiplantae > Streptophyta > Magnoliopsida > Ericales > Primulaceae > Primula > Primula veris. Next base: position 30,149,007 of record OY821750.1, on the reverse strand, counting down.
TTCCTAAACTTAATCCCGGCACGACTAATGTTCCGTGAGCACCAGATCGCAACCTTGTTACTGTCCAACCCCCACACGGAGTTTCTTCTGCACGTACAGCCTCTTTTGCTACAAAATATAATCATTAAAAATGTTAGAAAAATAACCTCCCTATTTAGAAAATGAAAACGCAGCACTAATGGTCAAGTACCCCTTCGTTTTATATACTCAGCGGCTGTGAGGGCTTGAGAATTATCCACTGATAGTATCGTACCTACCATGGACTTGGCAATCTTCATCTGTAAAACAAGAATAATAAAGCAATTAGCAGATTAAAAGATTAATTATATTTTTTTACACCAAAGTATATCATCAAAATACGAATCTGTACACCAACCTGCAAAAATTAGCAATTAGTAAACAACAATTTTGTACACTTGGTACCAACTTAGAAAAAGATAACAAAGGTTGAGTTACTAAAGCCAACTATTTTGCACACTATTTAATCACATTTTTTTTAGACTTTAAACACAATCAGTCTATCTTATCCCATACTTCAAATTGGTCCAGTCCTAACCATTATTTTCCTATCTAGTGTACAAAAGCAAAAAAAAATGTTATGTCAGGCGCATTTATTAGGATTTCTGTTAGGTTGCCATACAAAAAATCTGACATGAGTTGGTATACAAAGCTGATTAACGCAGAGCTTGTAAGCTTTCGGGGCCATGCTGGTAGTAGAAAAGTGTATAGGGGGAAAACAAATGTTAATGAAGGAAGAAATTAAAAGTAATACCAAATTTGAAATAATAGTAGCATTTGATGTTCCAGATCCAGCTTGGAAAGCTTTAGATTTTCTTCCGTATAAAGGACACAAAACAAAACCACCATCAGCACCTTTCTTTCCATAAGGATCAGATAGGAGAATAATAGCAGGGGAATCCATGTCTCTAAAGTCCAATGACCAACGAAGATCTCCAGATTTTAATTCGATAAGTTCAACTCCCACATAAGTGATTTTCAATTTCTGTGCAAAATCATATAGTAAATCAGTGATCCCATAAACGTATAAGGGCAAGAAATTAAGGAACATTTGGTATTAATACTACAACTACCTATATCTTATCTAGATTGCCTGTCATTGCCACACCAGTGACATGCAACAGATTATAGGAGCATATGTCATATTGCAGTAAACCGGACCATGATATCCCAAATGAACAATTTATTTATGTCGGCACAACAAAAAGAGTAAGCAACTAATAGGAGAAACAACCTTCCCTCTAAAAAAAAGAGAATGCATATGCAAAACTCGTGTCATAAATGAACCGAATGATTCATTGCGTTTGAGACATAGAGTTAAGCATACATTCAAGATGCCTCTTAGACTGTCAACTATTTTTGTCAATGTGAATAACCAAAATGTGATCGAATCAAAAAATAAACATAAGAGATTAGTAATATTTTCATCTATGAACCTTTATCACAAAGAAATCAAGAGATTGGTGATTAAGGACAATGGTGACCATGACACGTAAAAAGCCACTTCTGCAAGAAGCAATACAATTTCTGCATTTCATACACTAATTAAACATTGGGGGTAATTTGAGAAGTAATATTCATTCGTCGTCCCCTGTGTTTCAAATTAGCTCAAAAACAGCTGATCATGAACAGAGAAAGGCCATCTGCATCACAGAGTATTATCAACAGGACATACGGAAATTATATTACTCCCTCCGTCCCATAAAATTAGTCCAGTTAGGGTTTTCACGTGGTTTAAAAAAGTTGGTTAGTATAGTTGCAAAGTTATGTTCTTCCACAATTGCCCCTAATTTAATTTTTAGGTAGTTGTGATGTTGGTTCAAGAAGTAGTCAAAAACATAGAGATAGATACCATGATTAATATTTGTTGATTCTGAAATTGTTTAATACGGCCATAAGGGTATAAAAGAAAATTAATGGTTAAAAAGGAAATTGGACTATTATTTTGGAAGTATGATTTGCCGGTGAGGCAAAAATATCTTTAGGAAGCTTTAACAAGAACCCCAAGAGAGTATGACATAAGATAAAGACTAGGACCACTAAGAACTTAAAATTTGCATCTCCTGAGGAATCCAGCTCATGAAAATACCTCGTGCATAAGTTTGACAAATATAGAAGTGTATACTGAAGCTAACAACTACATACCCAACCCATGTCAGTGTAACGTCTCAGTCATGTTCTTGTAGTTTGTACACATGCAGGAAAATTTTCGATGCTCTATGTTTTCTCACAGAAAATGGAGAGCTAACAAAGAAAAGATCAAGATTTAAATACGTTGCCATCCTTACTGTACATTGTTGTTACTGAGAACCATTACTACTGTGAAGATGCCAATACGAACATAACTATAAACTTGTATTTCCGGGATCACATATAAGTTAAGGGGAAAAATCTGTTTAGTACACAGTACTATTCAATTTTACCATCTTGGTACCAACCTTTATTTTTTTTCTAAATTCGGTCCCCCACCTATCTATTTTCATCTAATTAGGGGACTGGTGTTAAACAAAATGACGGAATTGCAGTCACGTGCTCTCACATATCACATAGTGAGTGATTCCGACAAAATCCATCGAAAATAGATCCCCAAATGTGATATTGTGACTGCAATTTCATCTATTTACTGCTTTCCGACCTTGGACAAAATTTGATAGATTGGGATCCAAATTGGTATAACTTAAAGGTTGAGTACTAAAATGGTAAAAGTAGATAGTACATGGTACTAAACAGTTTTTTTCCCTATAAGTCCATGTTAATATCAACAAGATTTTTATAATGGTCACTTTCAAGTAACAGGATCCCTATAATGGGTACTCTGAAAAGGTAGTTAACCGGATCGCCTCACTTTTGTCATGCGCAGTACAAACAAAAACATAGAACACCAGAATCGTAAATAGCAAACTCAATTCAACAACAAATTTCATTATTCACAATGACAAGTTCTGAAATAAGAACAAATTTACCAAACAAGTTTTTAACATAAATTGGGTCTTAAAGAAAAGGAATTTTTCTATAAAGAGCATTTCTAAATTAGGTACCACAGGATAGGAAATACTTACATAAGGAACCCATTCTGAATTCCTCCGCCGAAGATGTAATACTGGAAATTCAGCAATAGGCCCAATTCTGTTCCACCTTAGCCTATGCAACTCGGTCAATAAACCCGCCCTATAATTAGAAGAAAACTTAAAAGCCTTGAATTTCCCACGACCATCTGTCCTGACACTGATATTAAACTCATGCGAGTTCTCATCTCTCCCCAGAATCGGCGACGCCCCCTCGTAGTCACTCGCCACGTCATACGAGTTCGTCACCGCGAGCGTCGCGGGGTCCAATGTAACAATAGAAGCATTCGAAATGCATAAAATCCTTTTATACCGGCCTCGCCACGAGTGCTTTACGACGAGCCACCTAGCAAGGTACTCTTGTTCTTCGGGGGCATGCGGCAAGGGCGGTTTCGAGGAGGAGGAGGAGGAAGAGGATGACCCGGCGGGTTCGGTGTTACGGTTCACAAAGTCCATATGCGATAGATACGCGAGTGTTTCGGTCCGAGGAGGACTAGGACGAAACAAGTACCATTGTCCCGAGCCAGGAGACTCCCCCGGTCGAGACTGATTTGCACCCAGTTCTTTTTCTTAGAGACGATTTACCGAACACATCAACTACCTATAAAGACTCCTCTCTCTATTTATCATCTGATACAAGGCAAAAATAATCAAAATTAATTAACCCATTCGTAAACAAACTCAAGTTAGTTTAAGTAATCAGAAAAAATGGAAAGCCAAAACTACCGGATAAATTTCTGTTTACATTTATTTCATCTGGTATAGAGTACTCCCCCGTCCCAAAAAGATGGTCTCGTTTGGATTTTCACTAATATTAAGGAAGGTTGTTTAAAAATAATTAATATGCTTACAAGTTTACGAATATACCCTTTGAATAATATGAATGTTTAATATTACTTGTTATCGATACTCATTTAATATGGTATATTTGGAAATTAAGCCATAACTACCACCTCGTAAATGGAAATGAGCCATAATTTGGGATCATGTTTTTATACGGAGGGAGTACAAGCAAATAAATAATAACTATTAACCTTTTTTTCTAAACAAAAAACTCAATTCAGTTCCATCATTTATTACCAAAAACTAACGTTTGTTCTTCTTCTTATAGATACAACTTATCAAACACATCAACAAACTAATAATTTCTCTAAGGGGAAAAAATATACATTTAGTCATTTGTAAACAAACAAACTGAATTCAGTAGCAGTGCTCAGAAATTTAGTACTTGATACCTCGCAACAAAATCAAATCATTTGGCCTAATCGTAAAAAAAAACTGTCCTAAAGAAACGAGCTCAAATTACCAAAATTGAAAAAAATTAGCAAATAATCCACAAATTGTTATGAGAAACCTAGAAAATTCACAGTCAGCAATAAAATTAGAAAAACAATATCCAATCGTAAAGAAACGAGATGAAATGATCAAAACATAGTTATTAATCCACATTAATAAATAGTAAAGAAACAAGTTAAAATTAATAGCAGTAAAAAAAAAGTTCAATTGTAAGGGAACGAGCTCAAATTACCATAATTTAGTAGATAATTATACAAATGTTTGAAAACCCTAGAAAATCCACAATCAGCAATTAAAATAATATCCAATCGTACGAAAAACAAGCACAAATGATCAAACTTCATTTAATTACCACATTAAAAACAATCGTAAAGAAACAAGCTCAAATTACCAGAATTTAGTAGAAAACTCCAAAAATATTTTGAGAAACCTAGCAAATTCACAATCAGCAATTAAAATAATATCCAAATTACGAGAATTTAGTAGATAAATCCACAAAGTGTATTTACCAGACTCAAAAAAAAAAACTAATTGAAAGTGATCAAATTATAAATAAAAAAATTGCAAATTCACAGTCAGCAAGAAAATAAAAGAAAAACAATTTCCAATCGTAAAGAAATGAGCTCAAATTGTGAGAATATAGTATATAATAATTTCGGTTAACGAAACGCAAAAACCTAATTAAAAGTGATCAAATTGAAATATATATATATATAATAAAAAAATAAAAAAAAATAGAGTACCAGATGGAAAACCCTAGATAATCGCCGGCGAGAGATCAATTGTGATCGATCGGGAGATAATAAGCATTTGTTAGTAATATATATATTTATATATATAAGTGAAAATGTATCTATCTATATATCGAACCGGCGGTTGATTTAGAGAGAGAGAGAGAGAGAGAGAGAGAGAGGAAGGAATGTAGACAGCTATGAAATAGGATTATTTTTGTTAAAACGGGATTTTGTTTTTCTCTTGTTTTTAATTTTCAGAATTAATAAAAGCAATGTTTTCGTTACTTAGTAATAAAAGTAAGAGGTGCACTTATTACACTATATAATTTCTGAAAAAACGCGTGAACCGTAGATTAAATCTACGGTTTACAGTGATCCACTGTAAACCGTAGATTTAATCTACGGTTTGTATTGATTTAATGCAAACCGTAGATTAAATCTACGGTTTACAGTGATCGGATCACTGTAAACCGTAGATTTAATCTACGGTCTGTGTAATTTCACAGATTTTTTGAAAATAAAAATAAAAATTAAAATTCTAATAATTAAAATTAAAATACTGAATATTTTTTTCAAATTAAACATGATTTTTTTTTTACATAAAAATGCCTTATATTTAAAATTTGATATTTTTTTCAAGTGTATAATTTGATATTTTTTTCAAGTGTATAAGTTGATTTTTTTCAAGTGTATAAGTTGATATTTTTTTCAAATAAGACATTTTGTTTTTTTCAAATTTAAAAACAAAATGACTTATTTTTAAATTTTACATAAAATAAATTACGAATATTCTAACAATCTGTAAAAATAAACACAAAATTTATACAAATTTACACAAAAAAAGTTGATTTGATAAATTTTATGTTTTTGGTTCATGTTATATTTTTGTCAAGTGTATAAGTTGATATTTATTGAATCATTAACTAAATCGTCAATTTTTGTGAAGTTTTTTTGGTTTGTATTTAACACTTGTATAACGCAATATGCAAACATGAATATAAACTTATAAATTTCATAAAACAAATTTATTAAACAAAATTTACAACAAAATTTACAACAAAATTAAACAAAATTTACAACAAAATTTCATAGAACTAAATTTCATAAAACAAATTTATTAAACATTTGTTTACATCATATAAATTTACAACAAATTGGAAAAAATAGTAATTTACATAAAATTAAAAATAAAAAACCGATTATGGACTTAGGTCTATAGGTTCTTCATTTGCTTTTTTCTTCCCCGATTGCTTTTCCAGCGCCATATATAATTTGAAATTTGGTCGAAAAAGTTTCTTCCATGGCGCAGCTGCCTCAGTGCGTGTTTGTTCCCACCGTGCTATAATTCCTGTCATTGGGAAGATCCCTTCTTTAGGAATAACCTGAGCATAGTGACAACTGTTGACGAACACCATTACAGTCGGGATCCAATATGTCGTTCCCTGAGGCGGACCAGTATAAAGAGGTAAAAAAGTAGAGTTCCACACGTTTACCTCTCCATTTTGATTTTTCCATAAGGACAACAATACAATTGGCATATTGTAATGAGAAGCAATTAAAAAACCATACGACGGAAATCTCATCCATTTCTCAGAATGTGCGGGATTTGTAGCATGATAAAAATTTAAACTTGATAAAATGTAATCATACCGGTAAGCTTCAAAGTCAAGATTCTCAAACAGCTCATAATAAACACCTTTCATTTGCTGCAGCTCTTGAAACAATTCACATCTTACCGCGTACCAATCATCTTCCCCATGCTGTTTACCCGTCGCATTTGCAACTACCCGGAACCCACAGTTACCATCCCCACGCACATCATAAACCGTTTCGATGTAACTATGTAACATGAACCATATTTGGTCACTGTACAGGAAGGTTGGCCTATTGGGGGTGGGTTTAGGGTTCTGGTTTCGCGGCCTCCTAGTTGGGTTTACCCTTACCTCCGGTGTTTCATCCGCCTTGCCTTTACCCTTGTCCCTACTAGCACCAGCACTCTGTTCCTCCACATACTCCCATCCCGACTTATCCCTCTTACTAGATTTGTCGCCTTTTCTAGGTCTCCCCCTATTTGCTCTCACTTCGGGGTCACTGACGGATGTTCTGGCTGGTACGGTTATCTCTCGGAGTTGTGTTTTCATACGCCGTTTTTCAACATTCGTTTTGCTAGCATAAACACTTTTAAACTCTTCTAGATCACCCTCTACCCCATAATCATCGGTGTTCCCATTATCATCAATTACGTCTAATTTTTTCCAGAATGGATGAATATATTCTAGAGGAAGAGGCTTCCCGAATAAAATATGTTCACTCATAATATGATGACAAGGTAAACCGTGAGACAATTTAAAACCGCAAGAACAATTCTCATCAGCCTGGCCACTACATTTTCTGTGTTCTTGGAATAATAAATCAAAGGCATAGTGTGTGATATACGACCTAAGATTTATAAATAGAGGCGCTTTTTCAGAATGTGGAAAATAAGGCTTGCATTTATCCAACTTCGTCTTAATATCCTCAAACTGTTTTTCTAGAATTCTATTCACCTCTACCCAAACAGTTTCAAGCGTGCCAGTATTAGTGGAAAGGGATCTTTTCAGCTTAGCATGTTGTTGTTCGGCTCGATTGCTAGTTCTGTTACCTAGATGTGTTGTGTGGTTGGTATAGCATGCAACAAACTTTTCAGCATAATCATTTAGAAGCTTGTCTACATACTTAATCACAGCAGGGTACGATTTGTAAGAGGTATTGAAATTAGTTCGGTTATAATTGTACTCCTCTATCGACTCAGAATCAACCAATAAACCCCAATCATCTAAAAACGTTTGCCACTCCTCGTCAGGGATCTTTTTACGGCAGTTTTTCAAAACATTTTTTGCAATATGAAAAGTGCACAAAATATGATGAGAATCGGGAAAAACAACGGATAAAGCATTTGATAAGGCCATTTCCCTGTCGGTTACAAACACCCTAGGTAGTATACACCCCTCCAATGTAACTTTAAATTTTTCCAATGCCCATATATAACTTTCTTGTGTCTCGTCACTCATGAAAACAAAACCTAAACAATATGTTTGGTTCGTTGATGTCATTCCTACGACTTCTAGAAATGACATATTAAAACGGTTTGTCCTATATGTACAATCCATTAACAAGACATCAGGAAAAGCTTTGAACATCCTTATAGAATCGGGGTGTGCAAAAAACAAGTTCTCAAGGGAATGGGTTGATGGGTTCATATTATAGTAGAACGTGTAGCGATGGCTATCCAACAAATTAAACAGTTCCTGTATCGGGTTTCTACCATCTCGTTCTTTAAATTTCAGTCCGGCCAAAAAATTATGTATCGTTTTAGTGTTTGATACATTGTCAGGATTTCTATTTTTAATGGCCTCTAATATTGCACCAACTTTAAAACTACTTTGCCTTAAAGTTTTAACAATTTCTTTTTCATCTTGGGTTAAACGAGCACGTCGTGCTTGCCCTTGGAGGTAAGTTGGAGGTGGGTGGTTATGTTGTCCATTTTCTACGTGACACATCCATTCACCATTAACTACGTAACCTTTAATGAAAAATGGGCAATCTTTTTTCTTTGTACCTGATTTTACGGAAGATGGTTTCTTTTTTTCGTAAACCCCCGATTTATCACACACAATATCAACATACGGTGTTCTGCTCCCATCACCCCCTCCAGACCTACGAATCGTAAGGATGAAACCCCAATTTCCAGCCACATCAGCAAGATCAGCAAGCATTTCATCCCTTGTTTCCCAAGTCAATTCATCAACTTCAAAGTGCTCCGAATAATCAGTTAGCTCATCGTTTGAGCCACTGGATGAATTCGCATTGTTGTTGTTATTCCATTGGTTGTTGTCATAACCATAGTTGTAATTCATTTTCGAAAAAGTGTTTGTTTGTATATTTTATTGGGGAGAAATGAGGATTTTTTTAGAGATTTCCGAAATGTGTTTGTGTTTGATTTTATGGTTTGTTAGAATTGGCAAAATTGAGTCATATTTATAGGGTAAGTTTACACTACAAACCGTAGATTACTTTTACGGTTTGTAGTGAATTTTTGGTGTAGTCATTTCGAAACTTTAATAATGCATTGAGTAGTCATTTTCGGATAGGGTTGTCAAATCATAATAATTCAAAAGTGATAAGGTGTTGTCGGAATTATTTTGATAGATATGGTATCCAATGTAGTTTACACTACAAACCGTAGATTACTTTTACGGTTTGTAGTGTTTTTTTTGGAGTAGTCATTTCGAAACTTTAATAATGCATTGAGTAGTCATTTTCGGATAGGGTTGTCAAGTCATAATAATTCAAAAGTGATAATGTGTTGTCGGAATTATTTTGATAGATATGGTATCCAATGTAATTTACACTACAAACCGTATATTACTTTTACGGTTTGTAGTTTTTTTTTTTTTTACGTTGTTTACGGTGATTCAGTGCAAAAAGTACATTCGTAAAACGTCGCTGCTCAAATCAGGGGTACAAACCGTACATTACTTTTACGGTTTGCACAAAATACATGCAAACCGTACATTTAATGTACGGTTTGTATGAAATCTGTACAAACCGTACATTAAATGTACGGTTTGTATGTATTTCAGAATATTTAGGGTTTTTTAGGGTTTAGGGTTTAGGGTTTAGGGTTTAGGGTTTAGGGTTTAGGGTTTGTAATTTAGGGTTTAGGGTTTAGGGTTTTTAATATAGGGTTTAGGGTTTAGGGTTTTTAATTTAGGGTTTAGGGTTTATGGTTTGTAATTTAGGGTTTAGGGTTTAGGGGTTAGGGTTTGTAAATTAGGGTTTAGGGTTTACGGTTTAGCTTTTAGGGTTTAGGGTAAGTGGTTTGTAATTTAGGGTTTAGGGTTTAGGGTTAGGGTTTATAATTTAGGGTTTAGGTTTTAGGGTTTGTAATTTAGGGTTTAGGGTTTAGGGTTTGTAATTTAGGGTTTAGGGTTTAGGGTTTAGGGTTTAGGGTTTGTAAAAACTCAATATTGGTCCTATCAATTAAAATACAGAATATTTTTTACCCTAAAACATACAAATCAAACATACGAATCAAATTAAACTTACGAATTTATAACGTACAAATCAAACATAGAAATCAAATTAAACCTACGAATTTATAATATTCCAACCCTAGCTAATAATAAAACTGACAAATCAAACATAGAAATCAAATACAAAAACAGTGCATTTATTTTTTTTTGTAACGACTAAATGTTTTAAAGTTGGACATAGGGAGCATCTTTCCCGCCGATGTTAATCTATCGGATGACGGCTCAGCAGACTCTTCGATTTCGTTTAGCTCCGTACGCCGTCTTTGTCGCTGCTGCGATTCTGGATGCGGCGCACGCTCGTGGGATGTAACTGTCAACCCTCGACTCCAACTGTCGGTTGACTGATGACTAGGATGATGCTCGAACGGGACATCATCCTGAACGTAGCCCGACCCAGCAAAAGAAGCACGACGACCATGACCGCTTGAACTCGGACCCGGACCCTGATCTGTAGTCGGGGGTCGACCTCCACTGGTTCTTCTACCGCCGCTACTAGATTCGCCTTCCCCTCTGCCTCTTTCGTCGGGACGCCGACAACTTGCCGACCTAGTGTAATTTCTTGGGTCGTAACGTAGGTCGTCATCACCATCGTCGTCGTCGTCGTCGTCATCGTCATCCTCCCCCTCCGACTGTTCATCAGCTGACCCATACGGATTCATACCCATTTCAGCGAACTCCTTACGTAGTAAGTCCACGTCCGTTTTCATTTTCGCCCGTTTGAACGATTTGAAACTGCGGCGCAACATCGCTTTCTGTAAAAAAAAAACAATAAAAAACGATTTATTAGTATTGAAATATACATAAAAAGAAGTAACGATTTATTAGTAAAAAACGATTTAGTAGTTACCATTTTATTGAAGACACCCGTATTCTCCCGGAAACCGTGAGGGGGCGGGGCAAGTTCAGGTGGGTTTATGAAGATGCGGGTCCGCTCTCTATACCATTTCATGTAACCCGGTGACGTCCCCGTGCCATATTCGCCGTTAATAAGACGGGTGTGGCGGTCATTCCACACGACTATAAATTCTCCGGTTAGTAAAGGCCAGTCGTGTTTTTGCCCAATCCCATATCTTCTATCCTTGCCGTGACCCTGTCTTGGTTTCCAGATATACGTAGGGACCCGCTGCACAAAACCGAACTGCCTCATGAACCTGTCCGCGGGGTGGTACTCAATCTTCTCATTACAAATGAGAGGCACAGAACAATGCCACATATACCGGCCCCGCGTGCAGTATTCCGGATACTGATTAAGATCCCCGTAAGGTTGCCACACTATCTGTAATCATCAAATTAGAATATATAAACAATGGTTTAAAAATAGACGAGTAATAAATTCTGCGAAGATAAGACCAATGCAAACATATACAACATATAATACGTAAGTTACATATAATACGAAAATTATAATTTACCTGTTCAGGCGACATATTGTCAAACTGGTCACATATGTGGACCACATTATGTCCGTAGACATATGGCGTAAGGTTAGTTTGCCGCCACATCTTCCATCTGTAATATACAAACAAAAACCGATAAACAATAAATATAACCGGCAGCTAAGTAAATGATAGATGACACAATAATATAAAAAAGCAAATCCAATTCAAAAACTAAATAAATATCATACCTGTAACCGAGGGGGAACCTAGGCAAGCCCTCCGGTGGCTCGACATCTTCCGGCAGCTCTTCACACGGTCTAACCGGCAGTAGTCTGGTAATCGCCCACATATCCAGAAACATAACCGCCCCGCTTACTCCGGTTGTCTTACAACGTACCACCCTGCATAGATTAGCCTCTAACCAGGCCAGAAGAGCTGATCCCCAACTATACTCAGCACATGTGTCAAAATCCTCCAGAAATGGCAGAGGCCAGAGTGGAATCTGATCACTGCTCTTATCCGAAAACACATGTGCAGCAAGTAATAATAGCATGGCAGCCCTAGACTGATATAGTAAACGCTCCTCACTAGGGTTGGGGGGTAATTCACCGAAGGTCTGTAACATCCAATCAAGTCTAACTGTCAGACAGTTTTGATCGACTTGATTGTCAGCCGGCCTAACACCCAACAAACTCTCCATCATAGCCAACCTGCTCGCCTTCGTGTCATTCCGCTCCGACCGGGTCACAGCAAGACCATCCACCCTCAGACCGAGCATAATCTCTACATCCTGTAAAGATATCCCCAACTCTCCCCCGACAAAATGGAACGTGTGCGACTCATCACGCCACCTATCAACTAAGGCTGTAATCAACCCTCGGTCTACGGTATAATTACCTATACTGTAAATACCGTAAAAACCAGCCCTAATGATATTATGAACTACCCTTTCAGGCGTCGGTATCTGCCAACTATAATTATAAACCCTAATCTTATTGGCATCTCCTCTACCCGCTTCTCTGCCAGCATCCCAAGTCTGATTAGAAATGTGACCGGTCTGTCGTAAAATACCCAACCTCCCTTTAATCTGTGGACCTGGGTCTGTCATCCTAACTATGATAACCAAATATAACTCAATTAATGATAACCAAAAAAATGATAACATAACCAATTAATGATAACCAAACAATGATAATTCAATGATAACCAAACAATGATAACTCAATTATAACCAATTAATGATAACCAAACACACATTTTTTCATAAACCAAACAATAATAATTAAATTTTTTAATCATAACCAAACACACATTTTTTCATAAACCAAACAATAATAATTCAATTTTTTAATCATAACCAAACACACATTTTTTCATAAACCAAACAATAATAATTAAATTTTTTAATCATAACCAAACACACATTTTTTCATAAACCAAACAATAATAATTAAATTTTTTAATCATAACCAAACACACATTTTTTCATAAACCAAACAATAATAATTAAATTTTTTAATCATAACCAAACACACATTTTTTCATAAACCAAACAATAATAATTAAATTTTTTAATCATAACCAAACACACATTTTTTCATAAACCAAACAATAATAATTAAATTTTTTAATCATAACCAAACACACATTTTTTCATAAACCAAACAATAATAATTCAATTTTTTAATCATAACCAAACACACATTTTTTCATAAACCAAACAATAATAATTCAATTTTTTAATCATAACCAAACACACATTTTTTCATAAACCAAACAATAATAATTCAATTTTTTAATCATAACCAAACACACATTTTTTCATAAACCAAACAATAATAATTAAATTTTTTAATCATAACCAAACACACATTTTTTCATAAACCAAACAATAATAATTCAATTTTTTAATCATAACCAAACACACATTTTTTCATAAACCAAACAATAATAATTCAATTTTTTAATCATAACCAAACACACATTTTTTCATAAACCAAACAATAATAATTCAATTTTTTAATCATAACCAAACACATTCTCAACAATTCAAATTAACCAAACAAAATAAAAAAACATGCAAAAATGGGACAAATATCAACAATTATTAAAATTTCTATAATTAATATAAACAAACAACAAACAATTATATATAGCTAAGTGAATTATGGTTTTGCATATTTTATATATTTTTTCCTATTTTACAAATTAAAATTACAAAAAATAAAAAAACATGCAAAAATGGGACAAATATCAACAATTATTAAAATTTCTATAATTAATATAAACAAACAACAAACAATGATATATAGCTAAGTGAATTATGGATTTGCATATTTTATATATTTTTTCCTTTTTTACAAATTTAAATTACACAAAAAAACATAATAAATTAGAGAATAAAAGATATACCCTTGAATTATGAATAAGTTTGATTGATGATTTGGGGTTTTTTGTTAATAAAGTTGATAGTTAATGTGGTTGATTGATTTGGGTGATTTTTTGGGTTGAAAATTGGGGGTTTTTGAGAGAAAGAGAGAGAGAGTGTAGAATAAAATTTAATTTTTTTAAAAAAATTCGTAACTTTCTGTTTTTTCCAGGGACTGTCTGTGTAATTTTTACAGGGACTGACTGTGTAATTTTGAAAAGCAGGGACTGACTGTGTAATTTTCAAAAAAATTACACAGACCGTAGATATAATCTACGGTCTGGATCATTTAATCCAAACCGTAGATTTAATCTACGGTTTGGATTAAATGATCCAGACCGTAGATTATATCTACGGTCTGTGCGTTGATACAGAATTTTTGTAGTGCTTTAAGAGCACCTCTAAAAGTAATGGTATGATTATGATACCAATTATCAACAAATAAAAAAACATTAAAATATCAACAAATATACGATGTAATGACAAAAACCAGATGAATGCAACTCTCTCGGGCCGGGTTCGGTCCGATTCGGTTTGGTTTTTAGTAAAACCGAAACCGTAACCGAGCATATTTTTCGGTTCGGTTTTTTTCGATTTCGGTCTTTTTATTTTTTGGACCGGACCGGGTTTATTCGGTCCAGTTTCGGTTATTTTCGGCCTTTTTCGGGTTTTTTCGGTTCGGTTTTATTGAAAACCAAAACCCCAAAAAAATTTGGTTTTCCGGTTTCGGTCTTTTTCCGGTTCGGTTATCGGTCCGATTCGGTTTTTCACCCGGCCCTACTCTCCGTTTCGTGAAAGTAGTCACGATTTCAGTTTTTACAAGTATTGTTGTTGTTACTTATAGTAGGTACAATTGACAAGTCAGATTATTCCGTTTCTGAAAATCTGATTTTTAGGCTGAAAAAACTAAAAAATACAGATTTTTAAAATCTAGCTTTTTAGTGGATTATCAAAACAGATTTTTAAAATCTGATTTTTGACCAGATAAACTGTTATCAAACATAGTTAGTTATAACTAAATATAAGCGTAGAATATCAAAATTACAGACGAATATGTTATGATAGTCATGATTTGCAAATAGAAATCCGATTGACTAGTAGAGTGTAGCCACTTAAAACTACTCTTAATTTGAACGGATTAAGAAACCATCGGTCATTAACTTTTACACAGGAAAAACCAGAAATGAGTTGTTGCATGATGCATGTTTCATTTCACGATCGATGTCAACTCGACACTAACTTTGTATGTTCAACGGTTTATTCGTACGCTTACCAAAACTTTCGGTCAATTTAAAAACAAGAGCCAAAAAAACATATATTATTAAATAGTGTATCACCATCGCTGCTACATTAAGAAGGGTCCATGACAAAACTCGAGATTGCATTAATAGTTTCGAATGATAATGTAGTTTGTCTCTGGATTATACATATGGTTCATGCTCCAGATAATGTTAATGAGTGCATTTGTAGTTACATTGGCGGTGTGGTATCCAATTATCTGATTTGGAACTTTGAGACTTAATTTAATGAGTTGATATTTAACGACTTTAAAGATCGTCTCATTGACAATTACATAATCATAAACGTAAACGCAAGTTTTAAACATTAACATTTGAAAGACTACATATTCGACATTAACTTTTCTTAAATTGGACACGAGTTATAATATAAAAAAATCATGCTATATAAAGAAGAGTGTATGAGTGAGCTCGAAATTGCATTAATAGTATCGTAATGGAATGAACTAGGTATGGACAGTCGGGGGCTACAACCCTCATTTTGAATTTTTTTATGAAAATATATATTTTTTCTATGTATTTTGATCAAAACTTTTAAATTTTAGTGTTTCAGCCCCACGCTCCATTCCGTAAAATAACTTCATATAAGGTATAAAAAATTTTATATAGAAAATCAGCCCCACATTTCGCAATACTGGTCCCGTCACTGAGCATCGTGTACACGCAAATGATGTGTTTAGTAATGCAATTTGCCAATTTGTATCCGGATTATACATGTGGCTTAGGCTGCAAATAATGTTGATAAGAGCAACTGTAATTCTATTAGCGTTGTGGTATCAAATTATCCACTCCGAATTATTTGTTAATCCGAACTTTATTCTCAAACCCATTCATGATCCATTACAATTCTTAATCTCGTAACGAATAGTCAATAGACTAAACGAGACCGATTTAGTGTAAAAATATAAAGATATGCAGTATCGAAGTTATGGTGTCTGTCAAGTGGTAGTTAAACAGAGTAGGCTTGATAGAAGTTAAGGAAGGTTACTCTTTCGAAGTACAGTAGAAACTCTATAAAATAATACACTTGGGACCACCAAAATTTATTAATTAAAAGAGTTATTAATTAATCGATAAATTAATAATTAATATTTTATTAATTTATAGTAAAATACTTAGTTTACAAACAGTTTTCAAGCTTCCACTTAATTATTGTACAATTAACCTTAGTAAAATAAAGAGTTCCAATACATGTATATCAAATAAGTAGGAGTTATGAATAGTTTCAATGCATGTATATCAAATAAGTAGTTGCACAGTTGTTGACTGATGAAGAAATTATTGAAAGCGTTATTGGAATTAATAAAGATGATATCGATGAAGAAGATGATGAAAGTTCTACAATGGAGCCCCCTTCGCGAAACGAAGCTATTAAAGCGGCAATCACATTGAACAATTTCTTGTTGAGCTATGAGAAAACAACACCAGAAGTTCTTACCATGCTAAGGAAAATTAGAGACGAGATTTAAGGGGTAATTGATTTCAACAAAAAACAAAAGACAATTGAGTCATTTTTCAAGAAACTTTCGTAAATCATTCATGTAATATGCTATATATAAGGAATTATTAATTTATATTTTATATGGGGTCTAAAGAAATTATCAAAAATGTATTATCTTATAATTTTAGCGAATTATTAATTTAGCACCCTATCCCCGAATCGGGACCGGCCAAAAATATTATCTTAGAGAGTTTATTAAATAATCGAGTATTAATTTATCGAGTTTACAGTGTATTGCATTTAACTGAGCGAATTTAATGACTTATTTATAGTAAGTTTCAACAAAAATAAGGATAAAAAGGCCCAAAACTGACCATGCCGTAGTATAAAAAATTATCAACTCTAAAATATACTGCAAAGAGAATAATTAAACTTTACAGATACATGTTTTCACCCAATTTTCTTCACACATAACTGTACTTGCCATATTGATTTCGTCTTCTCATTTTTTTTTAAATGAAAACTACCAGTGATATCTTATGAAGAATGATAACAAGAAAGGACATGATGAATAAGTAATAATCGAAGGACAAAATTGCTTGAAGAAAAATGCAGTGAAGCAAGGTACTCCAATTCCATTGAATTGACAAAGGATACAGTACAAACTCGTGGGCTCGTTTGCAAAAGAAGCATTAGATTACAATGGAAACAGTGCAAACATTCCCTGATCAGTGATCATCACTTAATGATGATTCAAATGAAACAGTACGACATAAAAAGCTTACACTACTATTTTTGAACAAATTGAAAAATCAAGTAGAGGATATCGATACACTTGTACCCACATGTTGGATAACAAACCCATAAATCTTGCGCTTGAGATGCTCAATTTTTGTCGCCAATACTTCATCTTTTTTCAACACCGTTCGATCTAACCACTCATTCACCTGCTTTAACTGAGATAATATCGCAGTTATAGAACCATTTTCCTTGGTTCGATTACGAAAAACTTGAAAGCCTCCATCAACCGACTCATCAACAAACTGAACCAGCCAAGATTGCATCTCTAACTGCAAGTCTTTTCCTAATTTAGCAGTATCGTTCATTCCGTTTCCTCTTGTCCACTTTTTCCCTAAAGAATCCAATGAAGCTGATGAAGTAACTAATGCGTTTTTAGGTGGAGAGCATAGAGATTGGCGTTTTGATGAGCTCCTTTGTGGAGTTGTTTTAGGCTCGTGAATTTGGTCAGTGAGAAGAGAGACGATTTCGAGATCTGTGGCTAGAGCTGCTTCTATCCATTTATCCGACTTCAAATGTTCTTTAGATACGTTTTCGTTAGTCGCAATTGACTCAGCTATTTTTGTTGATTTTACCACTTCCGCATATATTGTCATGAATCTTTCGATGGTGGGTAATGGGTTCCCTGTCTTTGATGTAGATGAAAGGTCTGCAAACATGCTGAAAAATGGGGACACAAAAACACAAAAATACGTAAACAAAAGAAAGGTTATTTCATATAACATCTTGCAATCTGATTTAAAGATTTCTCAAATTAGTATACATCTAAAACTATTTATAAAAGCATTTAAAATCTGTGATGTTAAATCTCTAATGGCTCAGTTACCAACTTTTTGTGAATGTAAGCAGTTGCTTAAATTATTACAGACTCTGAAAGACAAAAAGGTACTGGAGCAAAAATGCTTAACAAAAATATTATCCCCACAAGAAGCTTAACATCTGCCCTTACATCTGAGGAAGGCGTTACTATTTACTAACATGATTTCAACTTCTTAAAGTTCATATACATCCACAAGCTTTGGTAGTGTATGAAAATAGCTGTCCGAAATCAAGTCCTTGGTATTGTTTATTTGTGTGCATGTGTGTGTAAGAGAGAGAGAGAGAGAGAGAGACCTTAAGTTTCTAACAATGGACTCCGTGGCAATAGCCTCTTCCAGGGCTTCAGCTGCAGCTTTAGAAGCAATGGCCTTTCTCAGCATAGCTTCCTGTGTAAGAAGAAATTAACTTAAATTATCTTCTGACGACAAAAGGAAGCTTACTACTTCACTGATTTTCCTTATAGTTTTGATGCTTGAGCAGCATGTCCTTTAAGAGGGCCTTCAACTATAGGTCTATATAATGCAACCAAAACACAACAAAAAAATAAATTAAAAAAATCACTTTTACCTTTCCAAGTTTTGCAAGGTCTCCGGAGATTGTATCTAAGGGAACACTGCCATCTGTCCATTTCTTTTTGTGAATGGTGAGCCCCAGAGCCAAGGACTTTGGCTTTGCAGGCGAAAAATCATCTTCCTTCAAATTCAAATTCATTCTTTCACCAGCTTCATATTCGTCTTTTGTTGGTTTATGGCTATGTACATCACTTAGTCGTCTTGAAATAGCAGCCTGGGAATTAGAAACAAATGAAAATCTAAGATGTAACCAGAAACAAGTGAAAGAAATGATATCACACACACAAAAAAGAGAATTTATCAGAATGGTGGTCCTAAATTTCTGAAATATATTCAATGCTGCAAACCATTAAGCATAGATGTCTTATTATTACTCCCACACAATTTGCTACAGGAAAAAAGCAGATACATGGTTTTATCTATATTTATGTCGAAGGTATAAAGTTATTACCCATGGCATCAGAACATTATATACCCTTTGCGTTTGATGTCAATATTTGAAACTTCACTCAGTGTATTCATAAGAACTTTTAAGGAAAAAATAAAATATATTAGATTAAAAAAGGATTAGTGGTAAACTGGTTACTTTCCGTAACAAACACGTAATCTAGCTCAACTACAGGTGCTTCTAACTCGTACAAGTGTTAAATCTTTAATCATCCGATAAATTCAATTTTCCTATTCTAGAACCTCAGTTCTCATTTAGGCTTGACAGCAGTTAATACGCACTATTCCCGGAAAAAATCATGCTCATAAATATATCTGAGTATCGACAGTTTTATTTTTTCCATAAATCTATGCATACCTCGACAATAAATTAAGGGATAAAATTTCAACATGACTTGAAACTAAACAGTACAAGAAAGCTTCAAACAGGTATACAACAGATTGCTACAAGTACCTGAGTTCGCAATAGCGATTGCAAATCCGTCTTATTTTTTACCGAAACCTTCTCTTTTACCTCCACACTCGCCACCTCTGATAGCTGCTCATCCCACCCCTTCCTATTCCCTTTCCCGCTCCCAACAAGAGCTTCAGACGCCTTTGTTATCCCCGCTACAATATTTGCCATTTTCTTCCTGCTAGCTGAATCACCTTTGACTCCAGTAGACAGTCTCCTCCCAGGCGACAGCGACATCCTCCTCGGGTTTGGAGAAGCCTATTAATGCAGAACATGAAGGGCTGAGGACATTTTTTTAATGGAAGCACATGGAAGTAATTAAGTTATTTTTGTCATACTTAATTTAGCTTAGTTTCAAGTTCGCTCACAAACTAGCTTATATGCAATTTTAGTCCTTGAACCGTTATAAATTCCGATATTTTTCATCCCTAAGACTGTCACCGTTATTTTTCAGCTGTATATAAGAATATTACAGTTTCCTGAAACGATTCTGTTCTTCTTAATCAACAAAACATGGGAATTGAACTTAAGTTTAGCGACAAAAGTCACAAAACAATTAAATAGAAAAAAGGCCGGCTTAAAATATGTCTCAATATCTTAAACAGAAACCACTAACTGCATTTAGGACTGCGGAAGAAAAATGCACAAAATCTTAAAGATTGGGACTATAACCTTTAGATTAAGTAACTATAGGGACAAAAGTGGGACAGAGGCCATAATAAAGGGACCAGAAACAAAATTAACCTATTTTTATTTTTTTAAATATATATAAATCGGGAGATTTAGTTTCAGCCAGGTCACACATTTTCATAAAAAAAAATAGCTTTTGGGGATGACACAAGTTTTGATGAAAAGAAATAACTGATAGGGCTGAATAGTTGTATCTGATGGAAATAATGGACGTGTCCGTCCCTTTTTATCTCCTATGATTAAGCCTCTTTATAAATTGCCAAAATCAGGCTTGTTATGAATTCAAAGATAGCAGATTATGGGAAATTGATTGCCTTCTATTGCCTCTCTCTCTAGATTACCTGCCTCCGGACACCTGTTGTTGGCGAAGGCTGCCGATACCTGGAAGCCACAACAATGGAAGGCTCTCTCGCCACCTTCCGGTTCTCTTCTCGAGCTGCTACTAAACTCGGAACTGTGCACTTTGATGGTACAGGGGATGATGATCGCTTGGGCTTCGCAGCTGGAGATGGTTCTCTCTCTATAGTTTTTCTTCCCACTGACGCTGGACGTTGCTTTGATACACCAGGTGACGAAAATCTCTGAGGCTTGCGGGTGTCTGAGACTTTCGATTCTTCGTCTTTACTTGCCATTAGGTTGTCTCTCGATGCTAAAACTCGCCTCGTGTTGTACTTCTTAACCTCTACATTTGCTTCGGGGTAATCTATTTTTGTTTCTTCAAGTTTCTGACTACCTGCATAACAGAAATATAGTAATTACTATAGCTTGTGAGTGTTACTTCCTTGTTATGATTCAGGAAATCACAAATTTTAAAGTTAAGATACATAGCATTACATTCAGCAACTCAGATGAGATTTTATGATTATTATAGTATATCTTTTATATCATATACAAATCCTCTTAACTGTTTTATCTTTTTAGCTGCCTACAGAAGTAAATAGAATGCAATAATATTATGTGGTGCCTGCCTTGACAACTGAATAGGGGTTTTTTAATTTCGCTGATGAACTGGACGTTATGAATTTAATGATTAATAGGGTTTATGGAAAACTAAAAGATGCAATGCAAAAAGTGCTCAAAGCAACATGGCTATACAGTAGCGATTGTCATAAAAAAGATAAAATGGCACTGAATCCTCACCTTTCTTCTTTGTATAAACTAGAAAAGAGTTACAACCACAGCAATGGACACTAAATTGCTCAGGCTAAAACTTTAGAATCAAGGCTTTTTAACAAAACAAGTAAGAAAAACACAATTATTGATTGGTAGAGACGATAAGATAGAAAAATATACCATAGGGTTCAGACTTTAGACTTTCAAATTAAATTATAGTAACAAAATCCTACTGAAAACGTTTATAATCCTAAACAACATTATATACATGCTTACTCTACCATCGAAACTACCATTGTGCATCTATACTAACCTTAATTACCAAATTACAAAAAACAATCGATATGTAAAAGCATAAATTAAGCAGTATTTGAAGAATATTCCCAATCAAAACGGGAAGGTGCATCTGTCATCTTTAAAGCTTAACCCGTTTAAAAGAAAAACCAAAACAGGAATTTAATGCATTTGGCTGCTGATTCTTATATGCTTAAATCTTCACTTATTAATGCAGGGAAGTTCTAGCCTTTCTATAATCTATACTTTAATTTTATTCCAGTTCCATTTTAAAGCAAACAAAAGAAAGAGGATATCGTGAAAACAAACTTGAAATAATTCCAAAACCAAGCACAAAATGGTATCTGATCAAACTCTTGCCATTCCTAGTTTGCAAGTTTGAAGTCCAATTCCCTTAAGAAATTTGTAACAAGCAAGACGAAAACAAACATAGAGAGAAGACAGTATTATCCGGTTCTCGTTTCATTTATGAAGACAGCATTAGAAAGGTAATACAAATAACTAATATAGAACAATAATGCATATTTGAAAACGAGTCAAACACAGTTCTCATAATTGAACGATCTGAGTCATTCTAGATCCTCCAGGAACCCAACAAATTGAACTACAGCCTGTGATATTTTTATTCTTTATATGTTACAAATCGTTACCCATAAAAGTAGACCATAAAAATAATTTGAAATTAGATGATCATAATAAATGATATATTAAGTAATTTGGCATAGCTACCGTTATAAAAACTGGCTTTCTCTGGGTACGTTAGTTATTCAAAACTTATAGTACCGTTACTGTTTCAATTAAAATCATGGAAACAGTAACGATACTATAAGAGTTTTGAATAGATAACGATACTATTAGTTCCAGCCTACCGTGACAAAAACGAGTCTACTAAATTGTTACTTTTGCTAATTGATGTAGGACTAATTTTTCAGAAACAAAGTTAAGGAATTTGAGGAAGCAAATTCAGTAAAAACACTCAAAGAGAACAAACACAGAAGTCAATTGCAATAAAACCTAAACCCGTTAAAAAAAGACTGACAATAAAAAAAACAAGATTACCAGCAAGCAGCACATAGAAGGTGCTCGTTAAAAAAAAACTCAAAATAAAAAAACTCGGATTACTCGCTTGAAGCATCGCGGCGACAGGGTCATCCTCCTCCTCAACGGGCTGGAGCAAGAACTCCCTCCCGCCTCGGACACCCTAACCACCCCCTTCAGCCTCCCCTCAAACCCGCACCTTCCCCCCACATGCCTGACCCCACCGCCCTGGGGACGGAGGACCCAGGGACGAGCTCCAGCCTCTCAACGTAGACAAACTGTCCGATCTGGAGGGTGTCGACGAGGGATGCGTAGGTGGAGTGGAGGGAGTCAGAGAGGCGGAGGAGAAACACGGATATTTTCTATTTCAAAATTTTGAAAAAAAAAACAAGGAATCCAGGTACTAATTTGAAAAAGTAACACAGTACTAACCAAGAAACCCAGCAATACAATTTACAAAATTGCTAAAAACCCTAAGCTTGTAAAAAAAACTCACAATAAAAAACACAATTACCGACAAGCAACACAGAAAATGCAAAATTGCTAAAAACACTAAAAATTGATTCACTGTAACAAAACACGATTACTGGCAAGCAACACAGAAGGTACAAAACTGATAAAAACCCAAACTAGCTACAAAAAGCTAAAAAAAAAACTACGATTACCCGCAAGCAACACAAGAAGGTAGAAAATTGCTAAAAACCTTAAACTCGTTAAGAAAAAGAAAAAACTCACACTAAAAAAAATGCACAAGGTACAAAACTTGCTAAAAACCCTAAACTCATTAAAATAAACCTCACAATTAAAAACACGATTACAGGCAAGCAGCATGGAAAGTACAAAATCGCTAAAACCCCTAAACAATAAAAAAATTACGATTACCAGCAAGCATCATCGCGGCAACCGGATCGTCCTCCTCCTCAATAGGCTGGAGCACAAATTCCTTCCCATTCTCAGAAACCCTCACAACAACTCCCTCCGGCCTGCCAACAAAATTATGGCGTCCGCCTATGGGCCTGATGCCTACCACCCTCGGCACCCTGGCACAAGCTCGAACCTTTCTACATAAACAAACTGTCCGAGCTGGAGCTTGTTCGAGAGGATGAGGTCGGATTGAAGGGGATCGAAAGAGGCGTAGGTGGAGTGTTGGGAGTCAGAGAGGCGGAGAGAGGGGAGAGGTGAGGGGCGGAAAAGTACTTCGTATTTTGAACTTTCTTTTGATGAAAAAGTTAAAAATTTTAAAAAAAACACGAATCCAGGCTACTAATTGGAAAAACTAACAACGTAAAGTACAAATCGAGAAAACCAACCTCACAAATTGCAAAAAAAACCCCAAAACTCATAAAAAAAACTAAAAATGGAAAACATGATTGGTTGCAAGCAACGCGGAAGGTGCAAAAATTGCTAAAAACCCTAAAATCGTTAAAATACCTCGCAATAAAAACCACAAATCACAGGTAGTAATTGTAAAAACTAACACTATAAGGTACTATTAATAAACACGCAACAATTCAAGGTATAAAATTGCTAAAAAAAAAACCTATTTACCAAAACACCATAGACAAAAAAGCGTAAACTCACAAAAAAAAAAAAAAAAAACTAGGATTACCTGCTTGAAGCAAAGTGGCGACAGGGTCCTCCTCCTCCTCGACAGGCTGAAGCACAAAGTCCCTTCCGTCCTCGGACACCCTCGCAACAATCCCCTCCGGTCTCCCACCAAACCCGCACCTCCCTCCCACAGGCCTAACGCCGATGGCTTTCGACACACTGGACCCTCCAACGAGGTCAAACCTCTTGACGTACACAAACTGTCCTAACTGGAGGGTGTTATTAAAGATGAGGTCGGATTGAAGGGGGTCGAGGGATGCGTAAGTGGAGTTGAGGGAGTCGGAGAGGCAAAGGGGTGGAAATTATAACAAGGATGTTTTTCATCCATAATGAGATGGTAAATTTTCAAAATTTTGAAAAAAAACAACGAATCCAGGGTAGTAATTGGAAATCTAACAATGTAAAGTACTAATCAAAAAACTCGACAATACAAACTATAAAACTGCTAAAAAAAAACCTAAACTTGTTAAAAAGAAAAGACTCACTACAAAAAACACGATTACGGCAAACAACACAGAAGGTACAAAATTACTAAAAGCCCTAAAACTGGTGAAAAAAACTACAATTATCCGCAAGCAACTATGATTGCTAAAATAAGAAAACAACTACAATTACAACAAGCAACACATGAGGTACAAAATTGCTAAAAACCCTAATCTCGCTACAAAAAAACTCACAATAAAAAAAATGATTACCAGCAAGCAGCGCGGAAAAAGGTACAAAATTGCTAAAAACCCTAAACTTGCTACACAAAAACTCAAAATAAAAAAAAAACTACAATTACCCGCAAGCAACTACGATTGCTAAAATAAGAAAACAGCTACAATTACAACAAGAAACACATGAAGTACAAAATTGCTAAAAACCCTAATCTCACTACAAAAAAAACTCAAAAAAAAAAAAAAAACTACAATTTACCTGCAAGCATCGCGGCGACGGGATCCTCTTCATCCTCAACAGGCTGCAAAACAAACTCCCTCCCGTCCTCGGAGACCCTAACGATGATGCCTTCTGGTCTCCCGACAAACCCGCACCGTCCTCCCACAGGCCTGACGTTGACGGCTCTAGGGACGGAGGAGCCCTTCACAAGCTCAAACCTGTCGAGGTAGACAAACTGTCCTAGCTGAAGGGTGTTATTGAGGATGAGGTCGGATTGGAGGGGGTCGAGAGACGCGTAAGTGGAGTTGAGGGAGTCGGAGAGGCGGAGGAGGAAGAGAGAGGGTTGAAGGGAGGATGAGGAGAGGGAAGGGAGGATGGCGGTGAGCTGAAGGAGCGGGGTGCGGTGGTCGCCCGTAACGCGGGTACGTGTGTTCATCGAGTGGAGAAGCTTTAGCAGAATGCCTGGGGTTAGTGTCGCCATTGTTGTTGTAGAGAGAGAGTGAGAATTGGGATCTGAGAGGGGGGGTTTTGAAATTGAATTTGTTTGATTTGGATTTGGCCGTTACTTTTCAGGGGGGGTTTTATTTTGGATTTAGCCGCTATGGTTTTGAATATCGGGGACTTGTTTGTAATTTGTATCCTGGCAAATAACTACAAGTCAAATTTAATAGTATTAAATTGTATTTTATTGTAAAATTAGTGGACTCTTGGCCATTAAATCCAGGTGGGCTTGTAACCCTAACCCTCTATCTATATAAATAGGGCTAGGGGTCTTGTATTTCACATCCATTGATAAAGATCATACTGTTCTCCCCTCTCTCTACTTCTGTCTCCCTATATACGTAGCTAATAGTGTATTACAACATATTTTAATTATTCATAATTGTTTGGTTTACGAACCGAACTTTGTTTGTAATTTATATACCAATACTACCGACTTGTTGGAAAACATTATACCGTAACCGAATAAAAAAATGGGTAACGGTTCGTTTTTTTTTATACCGAAACATTACTATTATTAAAAGACAATTCTTGGTAACAATAAAATAGTAAAAAAGCTTATAAAAAATAAAATATGTACAACTATTATTATATTTGCTAAATTTATCGTGAACTTGATTAAAATAGTAAACACTAATAAAATAATAATTATTTTAAAACATGAGAAAAGAAAGTGGAGAAATACGAAATTATTGTATTTGACTTCGTAAATATGAAAATAAGTTGTAAGGAAAATTAAACAAAACTATAAGATAATTTATTTATAAATTATGAGTATGTAAATATCTATATATTTTATAATTTTAATGTTTGATTTGGTTCGGTTCGGTATTATACCAAATATACGAAATGGATACCGAAACCGAACCAACTTTTAAAGTTTGGTTCGCTTGTACCGTACCGAAAAGTCGGTATACCGAACTTTCGGTACCAACTTGTTTGGTTCGTTTTGAAAATCGGTCAGTTGATATAAATTGGTACAAGAAGTTCATCCCTAATTTAAACATGATGTTGTTAAAAGTATGAAATGGACATTATTATTTTTATTATTTTACAATTAAAAATAATTATCCTCTATTTTTTGTATTGATATATTCAAAAAAAGAGTAGCACGTATGATAAAACTAGTTATTGTTTTGGTAAGAGTTCGGTAAATTAGTACACTCCAAAATAGAATACAACTCAAATAAAATGGAAAATATAAGTAATTTTGAAAAATATATTTAACATGTTGATTATATATTTATTTTCATTTTAACTATATAACACGGACATGCATACTTGAAATGGAGTATCGGACATTTTTTTTTTTATTATTATTCGAGCATCATATCTTTTAACTTAATAAAAAACGAGGAACCCTTGTGTTAGCATCATTAAATTAAAGTAATAAAAATGTAACTCAATAAATATATACTCACGTAAATGGAAACACTTGTGGGAGTATTAAACAAATAAAAACCCAATAAATAATGAGAACCTTTAAATTAAATATAAGAAAATAAAATTGTAACACATTGTTTTTAGTGGAGTGGTTTATGAAATAGTTTTTAATATAAATAGAGACCGTGGACAATTGTTACACACATTTGTCTTAGCAACATTATACATATGTGGTCAAGTGTACCAAGGAAAACTTATGTATATGCATCCATAGTGAAAGGATACTTAGGGCTCGTTTGGTTACGGTATTCATAGTACCGGGATTATGAATCTGATGGGATTAGACATGTATTCATAGTAGTTGTACTGTTATTTTCAATACTCACCCCTAGGTATATGAAATAACTTCATTTAACATTATTTTTAATATTATCCTACTATTAATATCCTCCTAAATATGCGAGTCAAACACTGGATTGTAGGTCCCACTGTATTAGTAGTGCATTCCTATCTTAGTAAGGTGACAAACAAACGAGGCCTTAGTTTTCTATTTGGTCACAAAATTATATTTTATTACTTTTTATTTTACGGCTAAATAACCCCAAATATGTCTACGTAATCTACGTCAAATTAATTGCATTTTATGTTATATTTGGATTTGACCGTTATTTGAGGGTTTTGATTCGGATTTAGCCGCTATCGTTTTGAATATCTAAAACTGGTTTGTAATTTGTAATTTGTCATTCGCAATACTATTTTATTTACTCTAAAGAGTTTTTTTATTTCAGTTTGCCTAACAACTTATTCATATTTGTTCTTTTATTGATTTATCTCACTATCTACTATTATAAATACCACTTTACAATTATACATATTTCAAATATTTATTGATTTGCGTTTTCGTAAAAAATCGAACCAAACTTGTTTTTTTCTGAGTCACCCCTACTTAAATACATAGTTAAATGGACCTGTTTATGTTTTAATTCATTTTGCATCCATTTTTTTCCTTAAAAAAATAATATAAATATAGACAATATTACCAACTGCAGGGTGGGGTCCAGTGGATGTGGCCGTTACGGGATTTTAGTTTGAATTTGCCCGCTTTTTGGATCTAATTAGATTTTGAATTCAAGGGTGTGGTTTGTAATTTTAAATGTATATGTTATTTGCACTTTTATCCATCTATTTTCACAAAATTATAGCACTACTTCACACAATAGAGTTGTTACTTTGTAATGTTCAGGTTGGGTTTTGTTTTGTTGCCATTTTTAAGCTTGTTTTTATTAAAATTTAAAAGCTTATTGTGTTTGGTTGACCAGCTTTATTTGTTCAATCTATGCAAATCAAATTAGAACTTAGTAGTATAACATAATCTTCTAATTTATAGCTTAGCGAGTTGGTTCGCAGTGCAGCTTGAAGCTCGGGTAAAAAAATTTTGGCTTAAGAGATTGAATCTTGATTAGTTGGTTGGCCAGATTATTTTTTTTAAAAGCTGCAACCAAACTAGACCTTCGGATAACCTAAGTTATATATGGCTTTAATATATTCTTTGTTTGGTTGCAACTCTAAGCTCAATATTTTCTAAGATGGACAAACTTATTTACATGTCCCTACTAGAGGGGGATTCTTTTTTCAATAGGCAATTTGCTCATCTGTATAACAGACGTGGAAATTGAAATCCCACGTCTACGTGGCACAGATAATTTTTTTTTTCTTTCATTCAAAAAACTTTTCTTATTTTAATTAAAAAAAAAGCCTAACTATCAACCATCAAACTACTTCGTATATCAAATTTATATATTTTTTTATCAAATCAACATCACTCTACCACAACAAGTATCCTCAATTTTACCAACAAAAAAAATCTATCCCAATTTACCAAAATAAAACATCTCCCAATTTTACCAAAAATAAACTTTAACCATCAACCACCAAACTACTTACTATATCAAATTAATATAATTTTTTTTATCAAATAAACATCACTCTACCACTACAATTATCCTCAATTTTACCAACAAAAAAACCTCTCCCAATTTACCAAAATAAAACATCTCCCAATTTTACCAAAAATAAACTATAACCATCAACCGCCAAACTACTTCCTATATCAAATTAATATCATTTTTTTTATCAAATAAACATCACTCTAAATTTGATAAAATAATTTTATATAGGAAGTAGTTTGACGGTTGATGGTTATAGTTTATTTTTGGTAAAATTGGGAGATGTTTTATTTTGGTAAATTGGGAGAGGTTTTTTTTGTTGGTAAAATTGAGAATAATTGTAGTGGTAGAGTGATCTTGATTTGATAAAAAAAATTATATTAATTTGATATAGTAAGTAGTTTGGTGGTCGATGGTTAGAGTTTATTTTTGGTAAAATTGGAAGAAGTTTTATTTTGGTAAATTGGGAGAGATTTTTTTTTGTTGGTAAAATTGGGGATAATTGTAGTGGTGGAGTGATGTTGATTTGATAAAAATATATATAAATTTGATATACGAAGTAGTTTAATGGTTGATAGTTAGGGTTTTTTTTTTAATTAAAATCAGAAAAGTTTTTTGAGTGAAATAAAAAAAAATAAAAAAATTTGTCTGTGCCACGTAGACGTGGGATTTCAATTCCCACGTCTGTTATACAGATGAGCAAATTGCCTATTGAAAAAAGAATCCCCCGTACTAGAGACTGATTTCTATAGATGGAAATGAGATTACTATCGATCGGATTCAAATTATTTAAAGTTTTTAGTGCACCCACATCATTTGGAATTCAATCTAACAGATGAAATTAACACAACTCAATGGTTTAAATTTTGTAATTTTAATTTTATATAAAAAATAAGATATATTAAAATCATTTTTTTTAATTAATACTTAAATTTATGGTAGTGTCAATTATGGTTCTATAATTTTATTTGAGTTTTTATTGTGTTGTAAAATTAATTTTAAATTTACAAAAACTTAATTTGTATTTTATATATTAAAATTATATAAAAATAAAATTACAAAACACACACCAAAATCTAGACTATTGGATTGTGTGAATTTCATCTGTTAGATTGAACCGCACTATAAACTCTAAAGAATTTGAATCACTTTTTTTTTTTGGCTTGTTTGTTTGTTGTTTCCTTAACCATGCATGTCTTAAACTTTGAGACAAGGACATGACTAGTGGTTACATTCAACGGCCGTCCATCAAAAGCCGGTCTATCCAACGGCCGTCCATCCAACCACGTTGATCAAAATTTGAATCACTGTCAACTATCAAGCAGTGTAAATCTTTAGTTCAGCAATCTCTTCCTGATACCTTAAAATCACTTCTGAGACATTATTAAATAAATCTAAATAGGATGAACATGCATTCCTCTGAAGCTCAATCCATGTTATTTACTTAGAAGCTACAACCCTTAACGATTTATTCGTCTTAAATCGTATTCATTCTCCCAAAAAGTTTCGACTGTAATGTCATTCAACTAAATACATTATACTACATACATTATCGGAAACGACACTCACATTTATTAAAAAACTTAGCACAGATGACATTGCTCATATATGCAGTTATGTACAATAGTTACATATATAGAAAGGAGTCTTTGACAATAAAGTTGATTACATTTTCAAGTCGCAACTTTTAAGCAAGTAGATCTAGTTGCCTACTGAAAACCAATTTTCCTCTATCACAATATCGGTAATAAAAAATCAGCTTATGTTCCAGACTAGCTAGCTGCGTTTATTTTTGCAATAAATAGTCAAGACTGCAGATGTTTTCGCAGAATGAAAAAACTTCTTTTGCTTCAAACATTTTCACTGCCATTGCAGTGTGTCTGTTTGCACCTTTGCCAGCATAAAAATAAAATACAAAATCGCAAATTTCCTGTTCAATAGCCACATAAATCAAGGAAAAAAGAAGAACGGATGGCTGAGATTCGGGAGATAGGTAATGAATGATATCTCATTCTAAAATAAGCAGTAGAGAACTTATCTCATCAATATTCACTTGTTCGATACCATTTGCAACTATTTCCCCTTTTTATCCAAATTTAGATCATACAAAATAAGAGGCATAACAAACAGAAAACTCATAACAAAGAGTACAGCAATCGACTATCGTAATTTACATGACAATTTTTTTACCTTTGTACTGTAGCTTCTACACAAAAGACCGCTACAACATACACCTAGCTACCAACTGTCTAATTTTCCCCATTTATTAAACTACGAAACGAGTAGCAAAAACACGATACACCCCTCTAGAATCGCAAGCAATATCCCCAAAACTGTCCTATGGATCGTATGGCGAGCACCTTGAGCTATCATCACCGGGAATCGACACCTGTTGTTAAACAAAAAAAACGAGTTAGTATCTCCGTTAATAAACCGAGACTAGTTATACAGAAAATTTTCTAATTAGAAAAGTAACACAATAATTGATGAACCAGAATGAAACTTAATTATAATGCAGTATGATAAAAATTATTATTTTAAAACAACTGAATAGTATTTTAGTACCTGTCATCCGAGGGATCCTTGTCTGTCTCAATAGCCAAACCAGAAAAATCACAATCCCAACTATTTTGGCTCTTGAACTGAAAGTACATATTAAAAGCATAAGAAGCATTTTCTTTCATGTTCAAATGATTACACGATGAACCATACCCCAAAGCAGTACAATCCGATAAGCTACACGCATAATCAATATTCTTAGGCAAATCTTGTAAGTCATTAGCATCTGGGCTCAGTACACACCATTTTCTCACCAAATACTCCACATTATCTATAGCTACTAGCCCTTTATTTTCATTTAAACCAGATAAATCCAATTCGTATTTTGGTTTCCCATCGAATTCAAAAATTCCCCAGTGCCTCTCAAATGCCCCTGGAGCAATACTTTTTGTGTTTTCATCGATGAGGCTAAATAGGTAAACATCGATGTTACCTTTCCTAGTAGGGGTCCCATTTCCACTCGCAACATGTTCAAGCAGCCCCTGGTTAAATCTTCTAGCACTTTCAACATTAGCATTTTTATCACCATCTGTTGGCCACCCAACTTCGCCTACCATGATCTTCATATCTGGAAAACCAGCTTTGTTTAAAGCCCAATTCAAGGTATCTAAGTTCGCATCAAACACATTCGTATATACAAAATTTCCGTCTCGAAGGGGCTTATTCGACCCATCAAAAAATGCGAAGTCAAAAGGGAAATATGTGTTCCCATATAGGCTCAGAAAAGGGTAAATGTTAACTGTAAAAGGTGCATCATTTGAGTGAAGGTATTGGACTAGTTCGATAGTTAGGTCTTTAATTTCTGGTCGAAAATCACCAGCTGAGGGGACGGGGTTAGAATCTGGTGAAAAGTACACGTCAGCATTGAATGGGACAGTGGCTTTAATTTGTGAACCGAGTCCTGCACGGTTTAGAGCTTCTTGTACATTTTTTAATGCTGGTAGAGTGATTTGTAAATAAGTTCCATTGTATGTTCTCAGAAAGGGTTCGTTTCCCACAGCGACATACCTGTAAAAACGGAATTACAAACTGACTTTAGATATAAAAGATAAAATCACTGATTGTTCAGTGACCATGAAATGAAAGCCTGCAACAAAAGTTAGCAAGAAATAACTTTTGAAAATGGTTTAACTTCTCTTAGTTTTTGTTAAAGTTGTCTGAGAAAGTATTTTAGTCTCACACCACCCTTTATCATCGTCATCGAATCAGCCTAATTGTTCAATTAATTAAGTAATAAAATGAAAAGAGGTGTGATTAGATCTGAAAAGAAAAAATAAATATGATGATGACGATGATACAGATAAACTTATAAAAGGTGGAGAAAAGAACAGCAGTGTGTTAGTGGAAAGAGAGCCCTGCTTGTTAACTGACCTCAAAACAAAAATAAACAAAATGACTTGTAAATTAAACCACTATAACAAAGCCTTAAAAGGTGTTGATTTAGAAAAAAAGTGAAAATCCAAAGATAAATGATAAATGACTACTTATGCTAGTCCTTATCAAGAAAAGGGTAAGAGAGCTCAGGCTCCATTACCCTTTACTAGTTTTGGAGACAAATCATATATCAATATTTTTTAAAACATCACATCTTCTTAGACTTTGATTATGTTCACATTCTTTTTGTTTTGAATTCGTAAGTTTTAGAGTCTGAGAGGATTAAAACAACTCAAAAAATCAACATATTACTTCTTTTATTCAGTGCTTCGACCATGTTCCCTACGACTTCAAACTTAAATTGTGTGTAACTAAAATTGCATACACAATGTATTAATTTTAACAACTTCTGGTTCTTACTGTAAATCAAAACCAGTGAAAAATAAAGGGAAAAAAACGCAACTAACTCCAAGAAGAAATAAGCAGATAGCATCTAAAACGAACAAAACACAACTCTTTTATTCCATCGTAGCTAAAAGTAGACCCTAGAGATAAAAGTCTCTTCAATCGCATGGAACTGTATTTTATTGGATTGGTAACTCAAGGCCCTAGCAAATGAAATCTCTTAAAACAGTTTTACTAAAATTACCTAAAGTTCAAAAAAAAAAACTCAGAATCTCGAACCAAACAAGCATCAACTTGCAATAATACTTGATATGAAATAACGGAAAACAACTCTATAGCAAAACAGGCATCACATTATTTCTAGCAAAAATCTTACTTGTCGACTTAGATGTTTATGCATACCAATCATGTATCTCAGTATCTGCTACTTGCTAATTATGACAAATAAGAAGTACTCGTACATGATTTGTACAGTTCAAACGTGTAGGATTATGGATATGTTTTTTGGGAGTTGTAACACAACTCAAATAAAATTTGGGGATAAATGCAAACAACCTCACAAATAACCGAGGACAAAGAATCAAACTGAAGAATGCAAAAGCAGCAAAACATCAGTTATTCGAACCAAGTTGACAATGAGAGAAAAACAGCAAAACTAACCCCTTTGGATATCAATTCCATTGGTTTAAGCATAAGTAGAAGCCTTTGCAACTCAGTTTTCCGCAACTACTTGCAGATATAGCAACAACAACAACAAAAAACGTGCATTTTATTTATTTATTTATCAAAAGCATCCAAATTTAAGCACCTCTCCCAATCCAATCACGATTTCTTCCCTGCCTGGCTATTTTTACACTTTATCAAACTCGGTATGTTCCCGCCATTGTAACAGTAGTCAAAAACATTGAGAATAAATGCAAACAACCCCATAAAAAATCAAAAACAAAAGATCAAAATCAACACCATAAAACATCAGCTACTCAAACCAAGGGCTAATGAGGGGAAAACAAAAACTTATTAGTTATTATCAACACCACTAGCATAACTGCATAAGCATACGCGGCACCTGTAATCCAGAACCATCTTGACAAAAATAACAAAAAATTAAATTTCCACCCTGCATTTTCATCAAACTCACCCGATTACAGCATTCTATCCTATCTGATTCTAATTTAATTTTCATGCTGCTGGCTGGCTATTGCTACATTTTTATCATGCATCTTAATACCTATCTACCAAAAAAAAAGGTTCCAGTAAGACAACGAAACATGATAAAAAGATAATGATATGCATAATCACGTGAAAAACAAACAATCCCTTAACAGAAAAATCAAGAACAAGAATGAAAAACGACGTAACGACAGAAAAACAAAAAAAACAAAAAGGAAAAAATTAGAAGCCACTCAACTTGATATCAACACCACCAGAATAAGCATAGGCTGTAACATTAGCATTCTACCTATCCGATTTAATTCCGTTGCTCGCTGGCTATTGTTACATTTTATCATGCACTCTATCTACCAAAAAAAAGTACGATTTTTTAAAAAAAAACGAAAAGTTACCGTAAAGACAGCAAAACAAAAAAAACAAAAAAAAGAGACAATGATATGCATAATTACTGGAAAACAAACAATCCCATAACAGAAAAATCAAGAAGAAGAATGAAAAACGATGTAACGACAGAAAAAAAAAAGAAAAAAAGGGAAAAAATAAAAGCCACTCAACTTGATATTAACACCACCAGAATAAGCATAAGCTGTAACATTAGCAAGCTACCTATCTAATTCTAATTCCTGCATGCATTTTATCTACCCAAAAAAAAGTACTGTTTTTTTTAAAAAAAGAGACAAATTATAATAAGGAAAGCCAAACATGATAAAAAGGATAATACTGGAAAAAACAACTGAAAATCAAGAACAAGAATGAAAAACGACGTAATGACAACAAAAGGAAAAAAATTATAAAAGCCACTCAACTTGATATTAACACCACCAGAATAAGCGTAAGCGGTAACATTAGCATCCACCCAAGAATCCGCAAAACCTGGATCCTGACTCATCTCCTTCAACATATAGTTCGGTATCGCGACCATAACCTCGATACTCGACCCAACCAGAGCCGACAAAATCCTGTCCTCGGCCTCAAAAAGCTTCACCTTGTCGAACCCGTTCTCTGTCATCATCTCCACCACCTTTTCAATTAAAGTTTTGGTTTAATTAAAAAACATATTAAAAAAAAATATATATATATATATAATAATGAAAAAAAACTCCACCACCTTCTCGGCCGGTAGCTGGTGCGTCGCCATTGTTCCCCAGTTCACACCCACACAATGTACTTTCGACGAAAGGCTTATAAGAATTAGAAATATTATTAGTTTGGGGAAAAAGATTGGTTTTTCCATGTGGGTTTTGGTTAATTTGAAATGGGTAGTAGCTGGATTAAAGTGGGTGTGTGTAGAGAGAGAGAGAGAGAGAGAGAGAGAGAGAAGGGAGAGATTTATATGTATGTATTTAAGAGAATATATAGGGAGAGGAACAAAAGTTGGATTTTTTGTGTGAAAAATAATCCACTCTTAATTATTTCAGTTATATAGTTATGTTTAAAAGAAGTAGAGTTGTTAGTAATGGGTGAGTTTGGGGAAAAAGATTGATTTTTCCAGTTATTTGATATTTTTAAGGGGGAGAAACAAAAAGGGGATATTTTTGTGAAAAAATAATTCACTTTTATTTCAGGTTTTCTTTTTGAAGATTTTTTATTTAAGTTATTTATTAGTTATGGTTAAAAGAAGTAGGATTGTTATTTGTTAGTAATGTGGTGAATTTGGGATAAAAAGATTGGTTTTTCCATACGGGTTTTGAGTAATTTATTACTTTCTAAGGGAGATTTGTATGTATGAATGTATGTATATCAGAGTAATATAAAGAGAGAAACAAAAGGGTGATTTTTTGTGAAAAATATTCTGTTCTTAATTCTGTTATTCAGTTATGCCAGGTCACCAACATGCACCTACATAGTCCTTGCACTATTATTTTACTTTTTACTTTTCACTTTTTCAATAATAAATTCCTCATTTTAATTCCCTTGATATTTCTTATCATTTCAGTTTTTATGCAGTAAAATCAATTAAGGGTCCGTTTGGTATCAGTTTTTTCAGTCAAAATGCTGTTTTTAGAAAACGGTAGAAAAAAAACTTGTTTTCCAAAATATACATGAGTTGTTTGGCAAAAATTTAAAAAATCTAACTTTCAACATATTGATTTTTGGCATTAGCTAATAACTTTTTGCCTTTTCAATCAAAATAAATTTATAAGACATTTTTTTGATAAATTTTCAAAATATCATATTTAAACGAACAAGTAACACGTCAAGTATACGAATAAAATTTTACTTGAGATAAGATCAATATTCATTTAAATTATTAAAATGATAGCGAGAAAGTTACCAAAATCTCCAAAATGTGTGGCTTTTTTTTCTTTTAGCTTTTCTAGTTATATTTCTCCAAAATCTATATTTTTAAAACCTAAAAAAAGCAGTGATACCAAACACATGTGACTTTTTAAAAAAGCTAACAAAAAAGGTTGTTGCCAAACATACACTGCGATGTCTAGAATTTGTTTATTGACTGAAGTTTTGGTTGGTAAATTGGAATGAAGTGTTTTTTTTTTTTGTTCGGAGAAAGCTATAAATTTTAAGCAGGTAGCATGGTATAGATTGTTTTCTTGGCTATTATCTTAGCTTCAATTTTATTTTATTTTTGTAATCAATAAGTCAGCTGATAACTGAAAAGATTACTTCTCTTTACTAGTGAAATCCTCATTTAATTTTAATCCTATATTATTTCAGATAAGTTAGTTTCTTTGATATTTTGATTTCCTAATCGGTTACGGTTTTTCCTCATTGTTTTACATAGGTTAGCAGTTAACTACTCGCCTTTGTTTATTCCTGCAGTTTTGGTTGTTAAACTTATACACAGTTTTTTTTGTTTGATTGGAAAAGCTATAAGTTTCATTTCAGATAAGTTAGTTTCTTTGATATTTTGATTTCCAAATCGGTTACGGTTTTTCCTCATTGTTTTACATAGGTTAGCAGTTAAGTACTCACCTTTGTTTATTACTGCAGTTTTGGTTGTTAAACTTATATATACACTGTTTTTTTTTTTTTTTGATTGGAAAAGCTATAAGTTTCATTTCAGATAA
This sequence comes from Primula veris, assembly GCA_963682055.1. Lineage (NCBI taxonomy): Eukaryota > Viridiplantae > Streptophyta > Magnoliopsida > Ericales > Primulaceae > Primula > Primula veris. Next base: position 30,111,194 of record OY821750.1, on the reverse strand, counting down.
GTTAGTTTCTTTGATATTTTGATTTCCTAATCGGTTACGGTTTTTCCTCATTGTTTTACATAGGTTAGCAGTACTCGCCTTTGTTTATTACTGCAGTTTTGGTTGTTAAACTTATATATACACTGTTTTTTTTTTTTTGATTGGAAAAGCTATAAGTTTTAAACTGCTACAAATTAATTGTTTCCTTAACAGCTTATAGCTAGCTAGCTGAAATACTCACTTCATGAACAAGCCCCAAGTAACAGAACTACGATTGTATATTTCTTCTATGCTACTTATCTTTTCGACAACTTTTAATTAGTAATTAAGACTAAGATCAATAGATATCGTCAACGCGATATACTATATCAGCTGCTGCGAGAGGTGTTCAGATTCATATTTATAGAACTATTTATTTTTATAGAAATAGATGATCACTATGTCTGAAAATGGCAAAATGCTAACCTTGGAATAAAGATGGTATGTAACCCAAACTATCCATAATTATGGGGATTGTTGCTCCTCCTAGTATTAAACCTTTTCGGTTAATTTCGTAACACCTTAACTAGAAGTAGCATCGTAATCTTAATGCACTAATGTTCGATTTTTGTTCCTTTCAAATCCATGCACTTACTAAGTTTAGCTCCTCTAAATTTCACAAACTGAGCCTAATGGTTAGTTAATTTGCCATTAAAATAGTATACTGCTAATAATGAGCATAAATTTTGATAAAGTCTCTTTCACTGAAAAACACAAAACAAAAGCTGAATCCAAAGAAATCCAATACCGTTGTCATAACTAGGTATTTAAAGCAACCCATTTTGACTCCACTTTGAAATTGAGGATAGGAAGAGAATCAATTTATATAAACTTTCCACCCAAAATCTACGTATTAACTTTCTTTGCCCCCTTTTTGTCTCAAAGTTGCACCTTTTTTGAAATATTTCATGACAACAAAAGTGGTGTGACATTAAAGGAGGAGACGATGGTGCTATTCCAAACAAGAAGGATATGGATTAGAAGAAAAAGTAGTATATGCTATTCTCATTTCTCACTTGCCTCATCTGGTTTATTTCATATATTATCTATACAAGGATTTGCGAAACCAACGTATAAAGAAAAAAAGGGCTCCGCTTTGTCGAGTTTTGCGTCAACTAACCCGAACACCACTATAAGAAAAAATTTATTTAGTATCATAAAAAAAATTCGTTTATGTTGCTAAAGTGCTTGTGGCTAAATTTTAGCAACAGTTTAACAACAAATTATGTTTCTATTTGTTGCTAAACTATTACTAAAATTTAGCTACAAATACTTTACCAATATAACTCAAAAAATTTTATGATATTAAATGAAAATTTTCTTGTAGAATTTTAGAGTATTTCTTTGGAGGAGGGCCATTAATTAAAAGTCTCGTATAGCAGTGGAGTGTTACGTGTAAATATCGAATAAGCAATAACATTACATATTTTATGACAATATTGCAATATGTCAATCATGTGTTAAATTGATTTCAACTGCAGCAAAATCAAATTCATTAAGGAGGCAGTCTGGCAGATTATTGGCTTATCTATTTTTTGTTTCTTAATCTTCGTTTCAGTATAAATAGAAGGGTTAATTATAATTTTGTACACCAATCTATCGGTGGTTAAAAATATACATACTCACATTTTAATATTAACGATTTGCATATTCAACCAGTGGCGGAGATAGTATAAGCTCAGAGGAGGCTATCCCCCTCTCATATGAGCAATATTAATGTCACGGGAAAACTACAAATCACTTACTTAGGAGTAAATATAACACATTTGGTACATGTAGTTATAAAGTTTATAATTTTAGTTCACTAGTTGTTCCAAAGTTTGTAAAAGATGAAGTGAAGGCTAAATTGCTATGAACAATTAATTGTGACATATTTAGATATTTTTATAGTTTTTTAATAACAGTAACAACAATTTCATGCCCAAATTGTATAAATTATAACAACATCAAATACTTGTTAAAGACTAATTAAAAATTCACAAATACTCTAAAAATTGACCGCTTTCCTAAAATAAGAACATTATTTAATAATAATAAAATATTAATTATTTTAATAGTATACCATGAATCCATTAATAAAATAATAATTCGGCTCTTCTGTTTTTCTGCTTTTTTTCTTAACTATAGAGAAGTTCGCCAAAAATCTAATGTTACAATATTTTGATCAGGTCCTCGTGATTTAGTTTGATAAACTAATTAATTAAACTAACAATTAAAATTACAAGTTTGATCCCTAATAGTATTGAATTCGTTGTAACACATTCAATTTGTTTTTCTTTGGAAAGTTAATTCGAGCGTGATTGTACCCCGTTAACGAGAAATCCTGGCTGCGTCCCTGTATTCAACTATGAAAATTCGTCAAATCAACACAGCAGAACTAACTTTCGTGAACTTTTTTAACGGAAAAGTGGTCACATGCCAAAACATGTGCGTTTTTAAGGGACAAAACTGTCATTTCTTATATTTAAATAAAGTGAACCATTAGATCTGATCCAAATACCGAAAATAAAAGTAAATGTAAGCCGTTTAAATTTGATTAAATGGTTAAAACTAAATTTGATAAAAAAAAAAAAAAAGAGATATAGATACACAGAGATAAATATTTATATATATATATATGTAAATATACAGACGTATGTATACCGCCAATATACATACAAACATGGTATACATACATACAATATATATATACACACAGCCGATATATATACATACAGAATATATATATATATATATATATATAGATAGATAGATAGATAGATACAGTCGCATAGGTGGATGGTGATGAATGGAAATGGGGGTGGACTTGTCTATGCCCTAGTTTGGAGAAAAAAGGGACCATTTTTTGCAATTTTCATGGTTGTAGTTATCTAATTAGTCACACATATAAATAATTTGTGCAATTTAGTCATCTAATTGTTATTGATTTTTATTAAAAGAAGTCAAGTTTGTATTTGATGAATTATGTAAAGTATAGTAAATTGAACCCGCAACAAGTAAATGAACCTCGCAACCAATATAGCTACTTGAATATAAATGAATTAATTTCGAGTATATAGTGTATTTATAATATTATTATTTGAATTTATAGTGTAAAAATTGAACTTTTTTCAATACATAGGCACCAAATTAAGTTTTATACAATACTATGGATATCAACTTTGTATTTAACTAGTATGAAAAGGTTTATGATGACGTCTCGTTGTAAATAATAAGAAAACATTAGAGTAATTTTGTCATTTATCTATTTTCGTCATCTTTTTTAACAATAGTATGTTGATCGGAGGACGTGCATTTGCTGATATTGCAAATCGTTAATCTTAAAAGGTGAATATGTCAATCATTAACCACCAATAACTTGGTATACAAAACTATAATTAACCCTAAATATAATTGATTAATAGTTGTGTTTATAAATAAAAAACAGTTGTGCTATCAGGAAAATTAAAATTGAGCGTGTTCATAGGGTCGACCTCGACCTTTTCATCCGTTACATCAAGCATAGCGGTTCCAGGAACAACATGATCAAAGACGATGTAACATAAGTTTCAGCGATTTCTCTCGTCTCTTTGTTATTTGTACTAATTAAAGTTGAAAATAGTTGGTACTCTCTTTGTGACTAATCCAATCATGAAAAATCAATTGCAGTTTTATATTCACCTGAAGGACAAGATCATTGAAGAAATTAATCAGACCAAACTTCTATGATTAGTCCTAAATCTAGAGCACATTGAATCACAATTACAAAATGTAAGAATATCGCTGACAAATTTATGTGGTATCACTAATCAAGCAATATATTGAAATAGGCTTGCACATATTGATGGTATATAAACAGCCAAATCCTTTTCATCTTGCCTTTTGTTGGTTGATAAACATTGAATTACAGTTTCAGAAAGTAAGAATATCGCTGACAAATTCATGTGATATCGTTAATTAAGCAAAATATTCAAGTAGGCTTGTAAGTTAATTTCACATATTGAAGATCTATAAACAGCCTTTTTATCTTGTCCTTTGTTAATTGATGAAAATGGAACCACTGATATATAATTAAGCTCAAAACAAAGCAGGATATGCAAGATATTCTAAATTTCGTACTAATACATCTTTGTACTTTAATGACCTCATTATCCTTTTTATTCCACTAACACAAATTTTTATATATCACAACTAAATCTCAGCACACTACACCTTTAATCCTCAACAGATAATTACAATTTATGACATAGATTACAATAACATACTATTCATTCCACCTCTGTGATACTACATAGAAACTGCCGATTCATAATCTCATTCCATTTCCGAGTAAATTCTAATTCCGTTTGTATGAGTAATCCAAATTCGATAATCTTCGCGACATAGATGACCTGACCTGTCTTCGATCAGGACCAGTTATACAAATCGATCGCGCTCACCAACACTATAGTCGAACCAATAAATTTACAAAATTTTACTAGTTCTTGGCATACCAAAACGATCATTAATTCAATCTGATACATCATGAGCGTGCCAACACAAAAGAATCGATACACATCGCCCGATTATATAGAACCTTGCCCTCTGCTGCTTGCATAACCTCGAACACCGCCTTCGTAGACTCGTTTTTCGACAACTTTTTGACATGAATTGATCATAACTTGCTGACATGTTTGCTACTATATATGTATGAAGTCAAAAGAAAATTGTTTTGTGGAGAGCTCAATATTCTAGGAGGAACAAATGAGTTGCTATGATTGATTGTATAAATAGATATTTATATATGTATATAGGCACGTTTGTGTGTTACTATAAGTTTGTTGTTTCGTGGAAACTGAGGTTAATAATAATAATATTAATAAGGGGATGAGAATTTAGATTTTAGAGCCGTGTGGAAACTGACACGGACCCTACACTCACAACTTGCCACGTGGATCTCACTGTTTTGTTGACTAAAAATTAAATTCTGGTGGCCTAATTTCATTTAATTTATTTGCCGACTTCACACACTTGTATGAAAAAGAGAGAGTGATATTGCATCAGATTTTATTTATTTTTATTTATTTAATAATTAATAACCGTTTTTTAAGAGATAAACTTACTTCACAGGTGTCAGGGTTCGAACACTGCTGGTGAACGTGATATACTCGGATAACAAACAGTTGTACCACACCACAACATAATGCTTGATTTAGTGAGAGCCAAAAAATATCACAAGCCTGTCACTAATTTCAAAAACTGTCATAAATTATCTAAACTGTCACAAAACCGTCACAAAAACCGTAACTAATAAGCTCATAACAAAAAATACCGTCATTAATCCCTATAGTTATTTGAGTATTTTTTTTAACAGTGTTAACCACTTTTGTTCATACTTGGATCATATTCCTTGTAGTGGAGATGGAGAATTTCAAAAAAAAAAAAAAAGACTTGCTTGCAGTATTAAATGATTTTATGAACTGTTTATTTTTTCAAGATTAAACACTATGAACATATTAAAAAAAGGCAAAAGCTCCTTCTAAACGGAACATAAACTATAACGAGCTACGAGCCTACGAATTTATATCGATTAGTCACCCACATATTTGGTGCTTAATCGCTAGATACCAACTAGAAACCTATCTTTATGGGAATTAATTTTTTTTTTCCATATTTGTTCATACAATTAATTAACAACATAAAATTCAATTAATTTAAAAACATTTTCGGGACTCGAGCAATTCCCTTCATATACCCTTAAATTTCTCTCCATCTAAATCCAATATACCATTGAAGCCAACAACGTTCTTTCTAGATACGCGGTCGATGACCGACTTCTTTTTAAATAGATCCGATGCCTACCAAACTTTTCTTAAGAACGCACACCCAAATAACAAGTGATCAATATTTATTAATGAAGGTCGAAAGAAAAGACTTATTAATGTATTTATAAGTATTCGTAAATTTTTTAGTAAAAATTAAAAATATATCGGGAATGATGGAAAATAGTTGAAAGTAGTATATTATTGTTGAAAATTATACATATTAATTATTAAGTATAACTTTTTTTGTCTCGAAAACACAAATGTATATACTTTTTCAGTATCAACCAAAACAACATGTTAACTTTTTATACTTGTGAGTGAAAAGTAAAATTAAGGCCAACATGCCAAACAAGGACAGTATGACGCTATGAATCCATGCAACATTGATTTATCTTTTTTCGTTATTGTTATACTTTAACAGTAATTCATCTAAGAACATGTGATGATTCATTTATGTAAATGGTTAAAATTTACGTAATACTTCATCCGTTTTCATTTAATTGTCTATTACGAAACTACGTGTAATTTTGACCGTCTTATAACTTATATCAAAATTGTCAAAATGATTTTTTTTTAAAATATAATCATAAAATTTAACATTTGAACTATATGATCAACTTTTTAAAAAAATTATTCCGACAATTTTGATATAAGTTATTGGCCGATCAAAATTGCACGCACTTTCGTAATGGACAATTAAATGGCAACGGATGAAGTAATTATTATTTGATGTGCAAGGACCTAGCTAAATGGTATGATCGATCAACATGTTTTCAACAAATGACTCAGATCAAATCCTTTCTTAGCATATCAAATTCCGAAATAGAGCCAAAATAGGTGATTTTGAGCAAGATTTACGTACTTATATTGGCGAAGTGTCAATTTGGAATAGATGATTATATCAATTCAATTCATTTTTGAAATTTGTAATTTGGGCAATTAGTATGTACTCCGGTTCTCAAGCGTATTTTAAAAAATCACACTTAATATGGAATGCATAGATAATGTCATAATCCAAGCCCAATTGTGTTGAATTTTACTTTCCATTTTCAATGTATGATTGGCCACTACTAATTAACGAATAGAAGTATCAAATTTATGCTACCAAATTGATAAAAAAAAATAAAAGATAGATATTTTTTGATATAAAAACGTAATAAATTAGGGTGATGATATATCCACATACTGTTTACCACATGCTTTTAAAGAGACTTGCGAAAAGACTTTAATCTATCTCGATATACATTAATCAATTGACTCTCACTGTTTCAAACAGTATATACATATATCACCATCGAATGAATTAATAAGATATATTATACGTATATCATCATCCAATGAATAAATAAGGTATACTCAAGCTAATCCTAGTTTCCTACTCTTTCTTATAAATTGGGATTTAGCTAAAATTAATAAATTACTTGTTTGTGGTTGAGATTAGTGTTACGATAAAAGATGTGTTTGTTTAATGATTTGTTATTCCAAAATGTACCAATCATGTATACCCAAATTCCTTATACTACATTATTATGACGGAGAAAACAAGTATATACCGTCGGAGACAACGCCACCATCGTAATTCTAAAAAATATAATTTAGTTTAGTTTTCATCCATGTGTTTCACTAAAATATGTTGAAACAATAATTTGACAATCCCATTTTTTCTATTTCAACTAATTTAGCAGTTTACGTAAATTTTAACATCTGTATAAACCATAGTTTCTCCCGTTGTACATAAGTGATTAAATTCTCATATCAACATAGTTCGATATCATATATGATATATTATATCAAATATCACTTTATATTGTAAAATCCACTTTTATAATATAGCACCGATATCACCTATTTCAACTACTTTTTATTCATAAATTTAAGAAAATGCACACTAGACATTAGACAATATGACGTGTTTATATATTCCATATAGGTCCTACCTTATCTATATTGACAAGGGGCAACGTGATTGTTTATTTATGGGTCCAATATGATACACGTATAAACTCACGTGCTTTAAAAGTGAATTTTGGCAAAGCAAAGAAATACAAATCCGATTTTGTTTTTGTCTACACTTTCTAGAACTAATAGTATTTTCCACTCGAGCAAAGGTGGTTGGTGTTTAAAAAAAAAAAAAAAAAAAAAAGTAAGTTGGTATTCGAGTATACCACGTTCATTATCAGGATTCGAACTTTGACGCATTCGAAGCAGATTTACCTTCAAAAGAGAGTTACTAATTATAAAAAAATTTAAAAAAAATAGTATTTTCCACTTTTCTCGATTTTAGTATTTTTCTTTCCTTTGATGGCTTTATAGATTTCTTCCGGATCAATCATATTTTTTATTTTTTTGGTTTTTTAGATTTGTTTCCCTCTTCTTAGTTAATGTAAGAAAATTTTAATCTAATGGTTTTGAAATCTTCCCTTTTGTGTTTATCATTAATGACAAATAATCTAACAAAAACTAATACTTGTGGACCTTTGGTCACTTAATTTTTTTTTACTTTCCAATGCATACAAAGAAATTTTGGAGCAGAAATAATATATGAGAAATCTTTCATTTTTTTATCCTTCCGAGTTCCCGACTAAATGTAGATTCCACCATATTTATGTGAATGGTACTTTCGAAGTTTCTAAACCTGTTCTTTAATTTGTTATTGGATTTCAGGCAGAAAAGCTACAGTAATAGACAAAATAAAATAAAACAATATATACTATTTATAGAGGGATTTAGAAACTCGAAACGAAAGATGGAGATAATTACTAATTTTTGCTTTCAATAATCGATAAGAAAGCATATATTCAACATGGCTAATTAATAGTAAATCGGTTTTTTTTTTTTTAAATTCCAAACACAAATTAGACTATACTTGATCATTTGTCATATACATGATAAAAAAAATAAAAAAAATTGTGCTCATGTTTGTTTATCCCTTGTAAAAATGAGTTTGTTTTCTCAAACACAACTTTTCAAGAGCTATACCCTTTACATGTCTACTAGTCTGATCAGGATAAAGTGTCATTCTAATTAAATGGGCAAACCTTCAAACCTTGATGTTGTTGGAATTTTCTGGACTTGGCCAAACTAAAAAACTCAGAAAAGAAACAACATTTTCCGACCAAGAACTTCAATACTTCGAAGTTCACAACTATTGGCCTTCAGATTGTGGTCCGGTCCACAAGTACGATAAAAAGGGAGATAATTAAACTAGGCTTTTCTTTTAATCGATCCTACTTCCAATGTTTATGCCCATGAAATAAGTTTGAATGGACCGGTGAATGCATTTACCGTCCAACTAATTTTTGAGTGAATTTTTGGAATCAAGGAAATTGAATTGGGGGAAATTCATAGATTATTATCAAACCAAACAAGCTCACCAACCATGTTTTTGTTTTTGTTTTGGATCGACCTGATTCTTTTTTTTTTTTTAACCAAACACACACTTTCATTGATAGAAAAAGGGACCTAACCCAGTTACATCGATAAAACCAAACACAAATAAAGACTTACAAAATATTACAAACAACATGCAAACCAGACTATGTACACGGGTGACATAGTAACACGTCATACCTACTTACTTATGTATAAGACTGACATACACACATGCCATGCGTACTTATCGGTACTGAAATTTTTGATTATATACCGATACCATAGCAAAATAGTTTGGTTTGAGAATTTTTATGTCATTACCGAACCAAAAAATTTGGTATACCGAACTTTTGATATACCAAACTATTCGGTTGGTTTGGTTCGATTTTAGTTTTTATACAAAACTTTAGAGTTTACAAGTGATGATATAAAAATTGTGCGTATCGAAAAAAAAACATAATATAAAGTTTTAAAAGTAGTAGATTAAAAATATATATTATATTTATTTATATCATTGTTACATTTATTGTTTATTTACATAAAAGATTAAACACTATTAGACCTTTCTAGTAAAAGTTATAAATAAAAGAAAAAAGTTATAAGTATTTACTAGAAAAATTAAATATAACTATGTTAATAAGTGTATATAATTCTTTTAGTTTATTTGTCTATATATTATATTTTAATATTTTGCTTTGGATTGGTATCATACCAAACTTACCAAATAAATACCGAAACTGAACCGACCTTCAATGATCGGTTTGGTTATAACATACCGTAATATCGGTATACCAAATTTTTGATACCGACTTGATTGGTTCGGCTCGAAAAACGGTCGGTTAGTATAAATCGGTATAAAAATATGACCCCTACTACTTACAGAATAAAACCCCAAACGGTTTAAACAAAGAAGAAATGTGAAAGCTACCAACAATCTATACATTAAGTCCATTAATACAAATTTTCTCCCCCAACTTATACTTGTACATTGTTAAATTATTCAATATTAGAAGGTTGGGCGGAGCATTTTATAGTTTTTTTTTTTCCTTTCTTTTTGGAAATGGATACGGTTTGTAAACCATCTTATCCAGCTATTTCTTTTATTAGAAAAGCCCAACAAAGGAACAACTTGAAAGCCCAAAATTTTCATTGAATATTGTCACAACTCACAAGTGATGATCGTGTTTTTTTTCCTCATGAATATCAAGTTCACAACTCACGGTGAGTTTTGTAAACTTAAAAGTTTGCGTGTGGTTGCGCTTATAAGTTTATACTATACGTGGTTAAAGTAAGTATACATAAAGGTCAAAGCAGGCTCTAATTTGCTTACATAAAATGACAAAAAACATAAATGCAGAAAACAAGATATAATCTTATTGGTTGATTCAAAGTACAATATTATTGTACCGTGTTTATTTTTCACTCTGCTATAAAAAAAAAAAAAAAAAATGTATTAAGTTAACTTATATTAAACTTTTATTATGTTGACAGTTAATGCGTAACACGTTTGTTAAGTTGTGAGTAAAGTTTAGGTTGAAGTTACAATTCAATTATAACTGAAACCGTTACAATTTCAGTTATAACTGAAACCGATGTACAGAAATTTGGAGATTAAGATTCGGTCAAATATATTTTAGAACGTCAAAAAATGTGTAAAGGGAATGTAGAAGATCTGAATTAAATCTCAATTAATGAATGAATATAATGAAAATGTTTTCTTTGAAAATAGAAGACTTGAAGGTAAGGAAAGAACACTCCTAGTCTAAGAAAAAATAAAGAGAAACTAAATACTTCCTATTTTATTGTGATTAGAATTTTTTTTAAGAGTATAAATAAACCCAATTATACTATAATATTTTGTATTTTTACATCATAAATTATACAGCAAATAGAGAGACCCACGAAATATTAGAGAGAAAAATTATTATTTGAGAGAAATTCGTGACGGAAATCATTAGATATTGAGAGCTGTTATGTATGAGCAATAACTTGATAGTCAAATAATAGTGAGTGAGTTATTGAGTATTGTAAAACTTAAGTCTATTATTGTAAGCTTGACAATATCAATAAAAACTGGATGAGTGGCTCGAAGAAGTAGATGTGGTGAGCACATCGAATTTCGTTACTAAACGCATTGTGTTATTTACTATTCGATCAAAACATTTCAGTTATAACTGAAAGAAGATCTTAGTTATAACTGAAATGCATAATAACATTAAACATCAGCCAAACTTATCTTTCACTTATATACTTATACATTCTCACTCGAAAACAAGGTTCCATACATATTAAAACAACAAAACAAATAAACATATAGTGTATAAACTTGATCAAAAGAGCCAATTCATAGAGAGCAAAAAGTACACTTGACCAGAAACAAACCAGATTACTTGGAAGGATAGCACTTTCTCGACAACAAAATTAATTATATGCCCGGCCATGTAAACAGTCAACATAAGAAACACATTTTTGTATTTAGAAATCAGTACGCATAACCAAGGGAAAATAATTTTCAAGACCAAGAAATTAAACAAGATCTCAAATAGATATCAGATCGCAGCCAAGAATTCTACCCATGATCTCTAGGACCTGAAGATGAGCCGTTAGATGCGGGAAATGACCATCCCCCTTAACAATCTCCACCGTTGATTCACTCTTGATCTTCTTTTGGATATAATAAGCAACGGAGACCGGAGTAGTTGCATCATTTGTTGTTTGGATTAGATTACATGGGACCGTAACCTTTTCTAGAATATCCCTCTGGTCACCCTGGAAAATAAGTTTGGCTACGACTAGTGCAGCCTTAGGGCTCATACTATTCAGGGTTTTCCGAAATTTTTCGACGGACAAAGGGTCATTTCCGTCAACAAAAGCAGAAGCAGCAAATGAACACCATCCGTCAAAATTGGACTCAATGCTTGACAAGACTTGATCAATATCCGAACTCGAAAATCCGCCTTCATAATCTTCCAAATTAATGTATCTACGTACATTCATAAGATGAAAATTTTAAAACATTTTTTTTATCTAAATCAAATGGTCATATCTTAATTACTCAAGGGAGATGTATTTATTAATGGCAAAACCTTTCCATATATTCCTTGTTCTCATTCATTGCTAATTTTCAGTAAGACAGTATATATAGGCTATATACGTTGCATTCAATTGTGATATAATTTTTTTTATTATTTCTTATGGTTGACTGTCAAGTGGAATACATAGTTGATACACCATGTAGGCCTGCACCAGTTATAAAATTGTATTATGTATACACTTGGATGTATCTAATATTCTGCCGTCCAAATATCTATTTTTATTTCTATGTTTCACTTTATAAAAGTTTAAGTAAGAGGACTCTATACGTGTTATGATGTCAAAGTAACTTAGGTATATGTTTCTTTCACTATAAACATTAAATTAAAGAAGAATATATCACCGTTTTTGTTATGCCAGAAAAACTCTCTACTTGGTTTACTTAATTAAACCAAGATCTTTTTTGTTTCTGTAAAATGGATCGCCAACTTCATATGTTTATATAGTTTCGAGGTGTCGTTTTCGGCCTTCCCGTTAAAATCGCCCTTTTAAATTTTGCATGGGCAAAACCCTAGAAAGTGAACTGAAAGTCAAGCAAGAGTACATAAATATGACAATTTTAACTCTTATTTATAGTCAATGGATAATATTAAAAGGAAACTTATTACTCACTTCAAGAGATTTTTTCTATAGATTTTCTCACAAAAGTAGTACCCGTCAAGTTTCTTTATAATGCATCCTCAGTAGATTTTTTTCTTTTCTTTTTTCAACCAAAACAATTCCGGCATCTCAATTAAATGATTAAAAGTGTAGCACAAACACAGCCAGAGAAATAAAACCAATGGTTGGAGAAAAACAACATTTTGTAAGGTCACCGTTGTTGATTAAACAAAAGCCTTTCAACACTCATAACTAAAATACAAAATCCTCATTAGCTTCCCTTTCCGTATAGATTAAAATTTCCTAATATATTTGAACGTTCTCATGGGTACAAAGGGGTAGGGCTGCTTCCCACAATTTAAAGAAATGCTATTTTTTATTTAAGAAAAATTCGGAATATATAAAAAGCAGTGTATTGGTGACGGTTAAATAACATTTAAGGGGCAATTAAAAAAAAATACTCTATCTCTATTATATTAACAAAAATATACTCTCAAAAATTAAATTATCAAAAACGTACATATATATTCTAATTATTTCTCTAATTCTAATCAGACTATAATCTAACATTTCTCTCTCTCTAACCGCAACTTTTTCTCTTTAATCGCACATCTCTCTCTAACACACGATAATCGCACATCTTTCTAACACATGTTAATCACCCATCTCTCTCTTTCAAAATGACTAAAAATTCACAACATATTCATATGCTAATTATAAAACGTCATACCCTAATTTTAAAATGTCATACCCTAAATGTTCTCGATACAATCAAATATCTAAAAAATGGTTCATACCCTAATTTTAAAACTTCATACCCTAATTTCAAAATTTCATACCCTAATTTCAAAACTTTATACCCTAATTTTAAAACTTCATACACTACATATGAATTTCTCTCAATAATGTACATATGAATTCTCCTCATTCAACTTAAAACTCGCAAGATTTATAATAGTCTCAAACCTCAATAAATAGAAAAAAATCTCACCAATTTCATATATTTTTCATATATTACGGGGTATCAACCAGTGTAATATTTTTGTATTACGTATATATATATATATATATCTGTATTTATATGTATATGAATGTTTATATAATATAGATGATTTTCGGTAGTTAGTGACAGATTTTCGTGGTGGAGAAGGGAAGAGAAATAGAGTGTGATATGAAAAAAAGATATAGAGAAGAATGGAGGAGAGAGAGAGTAATATCAGAGAGAGATACAGAGAAGAATTGGTGAGAGAGAGAAGAATTGATGAGAGAGAGAGTAAGATGAGAGAGAGAAAATTAAGAGAATAATCCGCATTAAATTTGTTTGGTATACTTTTGATAATGAAAAGTTTTTGGATATGTTTTTGTTAATTTAGTTTAAAAAGTAGTATATTTTGTTAATTTATCCCATAAGTAATTATTTTGGTTCCGTTTCTCTTGAACGAGTTTGAATTCCTTCAAGTTTTCTCATATTAATTGTTAGCATCCTTGAACATTATTCTCAGACATTAACCATAAATATTGTATTTGTTCGTTTAGGAAAACATGTTTTCCAACAAATAAATTTCCCACCAAAAACTTTACTTCTTCATTTAGAGATTTTTTAACCATCTCATGACTTAATTACTTAAATTTAGTTAATTATCTACCCCACTTGGCTACATAAGCAAATTATATTTAACCATTAAAAATATTTATATATGATGATGATGATGATGTATACAGTACATTTTAATTACCTTGGTGAAGCTCCAATAAGTATGAGCCTCTTGAATAGGTCGGGCCTTTTAATAGAAGCAATAAACCCTACCATCCCAGACATGGAATGACCAACAAAAACTGATGAAGTCACCTTCATCTCTTCTAATAAATGTATCAAATCATCAGCAAAACCTTCAAAACTAGAGTACTTGATCGGATCAAAAAATGTTTGGTCTTTCACAGCCCCTGAGTAGCTCCAATCGAAGATTACAACTTTATATTTTTCGGTCAAATGTGGTACGATCTTATCCCACATTGACTGGTCTCCACCGAAGCCATGCGCTAGAACTAGGGTTTCATCGCCTGAGCCGATGGTTCTAGAGTTCATCGCTACGGAGAGAGACTTTTCTGAAGGCACCATTTTCGTAGGAGACCGACAAATTAAGAGAGAGAGATAAGAGGGAGATAGGGTTATTTAATTAGAGAAAAATGGTGAAAGTATTTTGGTTTGCTTTTTTAAGTTTGGTTAGGGTATATATATTTATAATAGGCAAAGATAAGAGGTATCCACATGATAGAAGATCCTTTAAGTGATTTTACAAGAAAAGACAAGCGTAGAAGTATTGACTTTTTATGATGGTTTTGCTAATAAGAGCTTTTAAATAAACCCTTGTTAGCTATTGTTTAACTTACTACTTACAGCTCTTCCAAATGTTGTACTTAGAAATGATGAAATTGTTGTAGTCTCTTTGGAGTTGCTATGAGCTGCAAAAATAATAAGTTTAATTTGTATGGTTATTTGTGGATCTTAGCTTAGACTTACACAAATATATAATAGCTCTTAGCCTCTTACTAGTTTGCATTTTTGTCATTGATCTACCTGCATGTAGTGGTTCTTGAGAAGTTTAATATGCCCCTGTCAATAACTTGATGCCTAATTAATTTAATAGAGATTTTTTTTCTTTGTTAATTGAGTTTTATCGTGACATTTAAGTATATATATAATTGTAGTGTAAATAGTTCGAGACACACTCATGCAAGAGAGTCGCCCAGTCTATACCATTTGATCAATATTATAAATCGAGAAAGGCTAGTGAATTTCAATTAGTATGAGTCAATAAACATCTACATATATATCATCACTCATAGTTTTAAGTTACTAGCACGTAAACATTCATCAACAATCAAAGATAGAGCAAGCACTGTTGATACCTCAATTGGATATTCAATCCATAATTTGAGTAAGTTTATTGACTTTTAAAAAAAAATTGATTTAACAGGTTACCCTGAGTCGTAATGTACCTTATAAATGTGGAACCAAAAAGACTTCCTTATATTGTTTCCATTAAACTATGTTGAGTTACAATGTGCTTTTTTAAATAAGTAAGTTTGTAGGTTAGTCGTAATTTTGTGTGAGTGTAAAAGTGTAATATAAAATTAAAAAAAATATTATTTTTTGTTAAATTTGAAGAAATAAAAGAGAAAGCTGCAGTGCTTGCTTTTAGGTATCGGTCAACTTATACTAGTGTGAATCAGTGACGGTTGTACTAGCTACATCATAGGGTGTGTTTAAAACACGAAAAATGTTACGAAAAAGAAAACAAACTAAAACTAAGAAAAATTAAATTAAAATCATTTTTCGGTCATATATTTGAAAGGTTGTGAAATCAAGAGAAAAGAAAAGAAAAAAATGAAGAGAGAGTGAGTCAGTTCCAATTTCCCTATTTGTTTTTATTTTTCTCCTAATTTTGGAAAGAAAATGGTTTCTCTCATTTTAAATACAAATTTTTTCCTCACTTTTTTTTTTCTATTCCATTTTTTTTTCATATGCAACCAAATAAAAGAAAATGTTTTTTCGAAAAATTATTTTTATTTTCTCATTAGTTTTTCGGGTTCCAAACACAACCTGAATGTTTGATGTGAGTCAATTCATAAACTCACTTATATTGTGGATCCTATTTATTGGCGTGTCGAAAAGAATGCGATTTTAATTAATGTCGTAAAGTATCGTGTCGGAAAAAAAAATTATTACTTCTTCAACTCTCTTTATTCCCCGATAGTTATCATTCCACACTTGTATATAAAAAACCTTAGCCTAATTCCTCTCCAACACACACTACGAGTTTACGATCACCCAAACCCTGTCATCACCAACATTGTCCAGTATCATATTATGTAAGGGCAGGGAAGGAGTCAGAATTTCAGTCATGTAGTTGCTAAATATCAATACTATTTTAGAGGAATGCAATATACGCATACACCATTTTTTTACTTATGGGCTTGCGTCGATGAGACCCTACCCCTTCGCAAGGGACTAGGGACACCCCATAGCCAGGCCTCTTAATTTGCAAAAGAGATGATTCATTATCCTGCTGTAATTTTGAATAGAGGATGATAAATTTAATGGCCGGCCTCGTTCTTCTATCTGATTAATGAGAAATTTGAAATAATACATTTTCTTAATCATGTTTTTTTATATATATTTAAGCAATCACTTTGTTATTGACATAAAGATTGAGACCTAACACAGATTACATCAACAAAGCCAAAATAGGCTTAAAAAAAAATACAAAACTATACAACTAACAGAGTAGATACCTTTCATAACACTATCGGAAAACTAGAATACAACTTAAACCAAACAGAAAACAATCAACTACGTAGCTAAGGCGCTACTCTATAATATAAATTTGTGGGTAAGCTAAGGCGCTTCTCGATTCCTAAAACAAGGGCGTATAGACAGTAATACATTGTAGATATAGACAATCCGTTTTTTAGGACAAAGAACATTACTTATTATTCATCACTCACAACCAAATAACAATTTAATCCGTTTTTCTTAGTTCGATTCACATGATTAAATTTTGGTACGTTTATCTTGTTTTATTCGTGATCAGCAAAAACCTATTTTTGTAAGCCCTGATTTTCTTTTATTTCTATAGATAGACATACTGAAATTGATAGTCATATTTTTTATTTTTTTTATAAAATCTACACGTTAATTCAGATTGTTATATATAGATTTGGAAAATGTAGCAAGGAGAAGATTGTTTAACTGTCCAAGAAAATAGTTAGTTATTACAGATCCCTTAAAAGTTGTTAATGATTAAGTAACAATATCAATCATAGCCCCCAAACAATGTAGCCTACAATTTATATATGCAGTGACTCATTTCATCTGTGTTGCTAAAGTGAGAATCGTTAAATTTAATAACATAATAGCGACATATTATTTTGCTAAACTGTTAATAAATTTAATGACACGCTGTTTAGTATAAAAAATCAATAAAATATCTCGTTATGACATTTTCTTGTAGAAATTTGAGATAAGCGTCATACATGACAACAATTCTTGCAAACTAAGAAAAGTCCGTTGCATGAAAAAGGTACGTTTTGGCATACAGTCCAAAATTGATATTGCTTTCTAGAAAAGAAGTAAGATAGGATTATTACCTAAGCGTGAGGCAAAAACATCGGCTTGACTGATTCCTCACGGGATAGAACTGCTCCACACTATGGGTCCGTTTGACAACATATTTTTTTAGTTGATTTTTGAATTTTGGATTATAAAAATCCGTGAATGTTTGACAAGTCAGATTTTTCTGCTTCTAAAAATCTAATTTTTGGGTTAAAAAAACTAAAAAATTCAGAATTTTAAATTTTACATTTTCAGTAGATTTTTAAAAAAACTGATTTTGAACTAAAAAAATCTGTTAGCAAACGGCAAACATAGCCATAGCAAGAATAAATATAGCTTACTCTGTTGGGTTCAAAGCTTTTACGACTTATTAAGTCAATACCTTTGATTGACTAGCTAAGAAAGTTCAGTTACTATTTTTTTACATATTATATCATACATATTCTTCATCTAAAATGCACATCAAGTTTACGTATTATATATCTTATAATAGGTATTCTTCATCTAAAATACAGGTCAAGTTTATATATTTATCTCTCCAATCTTCAATAGAACATTTAAAATACTATTTACTTTAATTAAAAAATTATCATTTCCACCATTATTATGAGCATAATTACAATAATAAGTAAATAAAAAAATAAAATTTCTTTTACATGCAATTCAATGCGATAAAATTTAAGAAACTTACAAAAGGAAAATTACACCTCGCAAATGTATACATTATTAAAGGAGTTAAATAGGGACAGGTGCGAAAATTTTGATACAAGTTAGATTATATGATTAGATTTAAAAAAAATTCATTTCGATAATTTTGATACAGGTTATAAACCGTTTAAAATTACATATAGTTTAATAATGAACAATTAAATAGAAACGGAAGTAATACTAAAAATTGCATAAAGACAGCCGACAAGACATACGTGTATGAATTTAATATATTTGGAATGGATAGATAGAGGTGAACTGAATCTGTACTTTGTTTTGCAGGATTCAATCTTTTTTTTTTTCAACATGAGAAAAGCAGCCTTTTTTTACTTTTGTCATTGATTACTTGTGAAAAAATGGACAAAACACTGTGCTAACAATTACAATCCAAAAGGAGAAACATATATATTTATCAATTTATTACAGAAATATTTATGTCCAGTTGTTTTTGTAGTTATGGTGAGTCAAACTTACAAGTTCGAACAGCTAATTCTAGCTTGTAGGGCTTCAACTCTTAATTGTTCATCGGTTTCAAAACTCCTAGTAATTTTTTATTTACAAGAATGCAGCTTAACAAGAGAGAAATCGGTCGCTAAACGGCAAACAGTCCTTCGATCTTCCCAAAATAAGGAAGTTGTCACATTACTTCTCTGTAAAAGATTTGTAAAATTTTCTTACATCATTCTTTATAAATGGATTTCTCATGAACAAATGTTGAGTGTTCTCTTATATTCGTTTGGCAAGGTTAATTATGTTTGCTTGATCTGTGGATTAATTGCGGTCATTCCCTCTCAGTCCTGAATTAGAGTGTTGTCTATGATTCATATATCTTTCTTTTTCATGGTGTCTCGTGCGTGACCGTTACTGGCGATTGTTCATATGGCGCCGCGAATCCGCCACTATTTGCACACACACAAAAAAAGGCTTGTAATTCGTAATAGTCTCTATTTAGTAATCGACTATTTTGCCGCTACTTTCTCGCATTTTTCAAGTGTTCTCTCATGAAGAAGAATAATAAAAATACGATTTCCAAAGATGGCCATTTATTTCTTAATTATTTGTTATACCCTCCAATTTAGTAGTCATAGTTTGACTCTCCACTTTTAAATCAAAATCGAGGTCTTAGTAATTACTTTTGTTTGAGAAAAGGGAGAAATAAAAAAAGAGAAGAGCACATGAATAAACAGTTGCAGATACTGATGTTTCTAGCTAAGTTAGTTCATGAATACTAAAGAAGCATCACCAAGTTGGTGTGTACATTTAAAAGACGGTTCCTAAATCTACAAGTCCTTATCAGTTCAGTTGTATTTTTTAGAATTAAATACCACACCTTTTCCATTACCCTCTTTCTTTGGTCACTGCTATTCAACAATAAGGCTTTTTTAGTTGGGCATTAAGTCCAAATAATTGTTTTTACTTCCAATTTTTTTTACAATTTTGTTTCCTCTATGGTTTTCTATTTATTCAACCTGCGTGGTTATGAAGCTATCTATCCATACAATCTGCCTAGAAAATTCTGAGAACCCAGAATCACACTAATAAAACACATAACACTCATGACTTTTAAAGCTTCTAAACATTAAACTCACTTCTATAACCGAGCCTCCATAAAAAAAAAATACGGCAACAAAACGATCAGAACCTGAAGAATTCAATTCTTGTTATGTGTGACAACATTTCGGGATGCTTTTTCCTGGGAGTGTCACTTCTTGAAAACTATTTCGTTTATGATCCCATTTAGCTCCTTGCTTAGCCAACAATTAGCTACTTTATTATATTCCCTATTTTTTGTCGCTAACATTCTTTAAAACATGATCTGTAAGCTTAGACACTTCATCATAAATGCAATACTATTAGAACCCGGGTTTGGAAATCTTGTTATCCCTTTGTATATAGTTAAAGTAAAGGTTATCCTGTTTGACTGTTAAATTTCATAAGAGAGGTGGATGTTCCAAGTATAGTCCATCTGTTATTAAAAAGGTTAAATATGAATCTTCTACTTTCCGGTTACACCAAATCGAACACAATGTATCATTGCAAGTTTTTCTAAAATAATTGATCGAGTGTCATTTAAGTGAGCATTTAATTTTAAAATCATGTTGGTGCATATTGGCCTTCAAATCAAGGTACATCCTCTACATACAATGATAGAATGCAATGCAATTTTAGTAAATTATACATGCTGGACACATTTCATCGAAACCAGACGAAGAGTTACAAAAACTTAAAAATGTCTGTGCCGATATCATGAGGATGCTCTTGTAATAGAAGATTTTGGAGCCTCTGTCTCCGTTACTAGTACTGTGTCCACTTAAAAAATATGTATGCATTTGCTTGTTAAGGGTAGCTAAATAGTTTCATATATAACCATAGTATTTGCTTGATTTTTAGCCATAGTTTTTGAAAAATACATGGATAGATAGCTTCGTAACAACGCCACACATTCCAAGTTCCATTTCCACGGAGAAACTTTTACACAAGGTACTAGTACTACATTACAAATATGACGTAAAGAGAAAAAACTAAAAGGCACAATCACATTGAATTTAAATATCACATCCAAGAATTCGATCCATGACTTCCAAGAACTTGAGATGAGCAGTTAGTTGAGGAAAATGGCCATCCACATCTATGATTTCCACTGTCGATTTTGCTTTGATCTTCTTCTGCATGTATGTAGCAACCGAGTTTGGAACAGCTGCGTCGTTGGTAGTCTGGACGATAGTGCAGGGAACCGTAACCTTTTCTAGCATGTCCCTTTTGTCGCTTAGGAATATAAGTCTGGCTACAACAAGTGCAGCCTTAGGGTCCATTTTCTGTAGGCTTTTTTCGAAATATTCTACAGATAGAGGGTCATTTTGGTCAACTACTATGGGGGCAAAGAAGGAAGCCCATTGGTGGAAATTAGACTCGATTGTTAATAAGAGTTGATCAATGTCTGGGCTCGAAAATCCGCCTTCATAATCATCTGAATTTATATACCTGTTTTTTGGACCGAAAACGAAAATGAGATAATAATTCCTTACTACAAAAGTCGTATTTTACTTTAAAGATTAGAATTTAGAGAGTTCACTTTGATATGTAGTAGTAGTATTGTTTTAAATTGTATCAGGGTTATATGGAGTATATATATAGCAATACTATAAATTTCTTTTTCTTTATTCATACTATAAAAGATATGGGGTCATCCATCTCGTACTATTCCAATCTAAGCATACTTAACTGTGGAGTTCCGTCCTCGCTATTGTGCTGTACGGTTTTAAAATGTCTTGTTGATATGAAATTGATCTTTAAGCTTATATACCACACGAGTACTCTCATATCTGGGCGATGTGAAACTGACGCACAACACTGTACCACAAAAATTCCTTCCTGAAAATCTGGGTTGTCACAATCACCTCCTTTAGGCACGACGTCCTCGTCTTTCATGGATCTACACACACATGCTAGTCCCCACATTTCCGGCCAGATAGAGGCTCTGATACCACCTATAACGATCCGGCCCTACGGACCGAACCGCCATGCCCGTATCAACAATTTTGTCCGCTTTGGCACAAATTCTCAGAGGAGTCACTCATCCTGGTACTACTCCAAACTAAGCACGCTTAGCTGTGGAGTTTCGTCATCGCTATTGTGCCGCACGACTTTAAAAGGACATGATAGAAAATTGATCTTTAAGCTCATATATCACACGAGTACTCTCATATCTGAACGATGTGAGACTAACACACAACACTGCACCACATAAATTCCTTCCTCTAAATCTGGGTTAAAATGGAAAAGACGTAGATGGAAGAGTTTCCTAAATTAAATGGGTAAAGTACTACTAAAGGTTCCTTTTGGCTTTTGAGAGATTATTTCCAGATTAGTGGTATGTAAAGTTTTGCCATTAGGGTACCGGATAAAGCCAAAGTGTGGTTAACAAAATATACATATAGATAGCACGTATGCAAGATAATTTATAACCTTTTTTGAATATATTTTTCATTTGTTTAAATCATAGAGTATATAATTATTGTATGAAATTCAAAACTTTACTATATTTTTCATTTGCGAAAGATGGATTACTAAAATAATGGGATTAAAGTCTATTTTAAGATTGCATATGACTATATGAGTGTTCAAACTTCAAAGACATTTTTTTTTCTCTTTTTCTTTATTGTCTACTGCTTAACAATTCTCAGTTAAACATATGAGTGTTCAAACCTACCTTATTTCAAAAGAGTTTTTTTTAATAATAAAATATCGTGTGTATTAAATATTGTTGACATTTCTTTTTTTTTTTTTTCATTTTTCGGTAAATTTATAGCTTCTTTTATGTTATAAAAAAGTTAAGCATGGTCATATTAAAGGATTTCAGTCCAGTGTCATCAACAATTCTAGCAACGAACGGATCTTGAAACTTATTTGGACTTAATTTTATATATGAATAGTTTCTTTATTCTTGGAATGATTGCTGAACTAGATAGTTTTTTCAGACTTATGTCGTGTGCTATTTATTGGAAACTAAATTGTCATACCACATATTATCAATAAAGATGAATTGTTGAATCTCTAACGTGAACGTTATTGACTAAAAAAAATATCGAGCAAGTCTACTAACACTACAAAATAATACTTGATTTAGTGAGAGTTAAAAGCTGTCACAAGCATGTCACTAATTTAAAAAATTATCACAAATCTGTCACAAATTAACTAAACTATCACAAACCCGTCATAAAAACTATTACTAATAAGCTCGTAACAAATAATACCGTCATTAATCCGTCCAATATTTTTTTTCCATTGTAATAGTAGTGGACAAAAGTCCACATGCCCAGGTCAATTTTTCCCATTCAATTTCTGCAATAGAATTAGAATCTACCGTCCAAGAATCTTTAACATTCTTGTTCCTTTGATCACTATACTAGATTAATGTATGGCATATAATTTTGTTTATATTCAGGAAAATGTATAAATAATACTAGAGATTTTTATTAAGCGAATTTTATGCGACCACAACGAGGACATTGATATATACCTTAGTTTATAAATTCCATGTCTTTTAATTAAACGTTTAATTTTACAAAAAGTAAAAAAAAAATATTATCCCGTCCAAACTTTATACAACATGGCTGAAAATTTGTTTCATCACATTGAACTGAATTTTCTTTACTAAATATCTAGAAGTAATACTTGTACTCGGGACAAAGATATAATCCACCCGTTCCTATTTAATTTAATTGTCCATTACGAAATTATTTGCAATTTTGATTGGTCAATAACTTGTATCAAAATTGTCAGAATAAAATTTTTTAAAAGTTTAAATGTTAAATTTTATGATTAGATTTTAAAAAAATTATTTCGACAATTTTGATACAAGTTATAAGCCGGTTAAAATTGCACGTAGTTTCGTAATAGACAATTAAATGGGAACGAAGAGAGTATGTATTTATTTGTGGTAGGAATAGGTAAATTAATTAAATACACTAGATATTTGTATAAATTGTGAAACCTTGTTCCGAAACAGTGACTGAAGCAAAATTTAATTTACTCTATTATCTCTAATTAGTTTGAGGTTGTAACTAATATAATTCATATAGTCAATTATGGAGATTATATAATATGTTTTTGTATATATATATATGTATACTGAACATCACCTTGGTGAAGCTCCAACAAGTATAAGTCTTTTGAAGAGGTCAGGCCTTTTAATAGAAGCAATACACCCTATCATTCCAGACATTGAGTGACCAACAAAAAGTGTTGATTTTATCTTCATCTCCTCTAACAAAGCTATCAAATCATCAGCAAATGATTCGAAACTAGAGTGTTTAACGGGATCAAACAAGTTTTGATCCTTCACATCCCCTGAGAAGCTCCAATCAAATACTAGAACACGGTATTTGCTGGCTAAATGTGGGACAACTTTGTCCCACATAGACTGGTTTC
This sequence comes from Primula veris, assembly GCA_963682055.1. Taxonomy (NCBI): domain Eukaryota; kingdom Viridiplantae; phylum Streptophyta; class Magnoliopsida; order Ericales; family Primulaceae; genus Primula; species Primula veris. The sequence goes on along the minus strand of OY821750.1, from coordinate 30,086,573 downwards.
CTCCGAAGCCATGCGCCAGAACTAGGGTTTCGCTCCCTGAGCCGATAGTTCTGGCGTTCAGGGCTGTAGAGAGGGAAAATTGTAGCGACCCCATATTGAGAGAGAGTGGTTTATTAGAACTTGGGAAATGTTTGGTTGGTGGTTTATGGGTTGTTAGGGAAGTTCTTTATAGGCACAATTGGAGAAATTATTTATGTGGAAATATTTGTGTATATTGTCGTGATCAAACCATATTATTAGTATAAAGGATTTACCCTATTCTTTTAGCAGCAAAAAATACAAGTGAGACTAGAAATTGGACTCTATATTAATTGATGGTTATATTCTGGTAGACTATGTGAGAGTATTTAAGGGATAAAAAGAATTTCATAACGTGGAAATGCAATATTGGTATAAGAGCAGTGCTATTCTATCACAAGCTATTAACCTACAAATAATGTGGAGAGTAAATGAGCTCAAAATTTGAGTACCACTTGTTACCTTTTGTAATTATAGTTATGATGAAAAGAGAGAAGGTCAACATGTAATTAACAGCAAAAGATGGAGAAATTTAAGAGGATGCCATTTTAGTACATTAATATTTAAAATGTACTCAATGTTACTAGTAAAGAAAAAACCCAAATTTTGTGTTTCTTAAAATTTAAACCATAGTACAGTAGAAACTCGATAAATTAATACTCGATTATTTAATAAACTCTATAAGATAATATTTTTGGCCGGTTCCGATTCGGGGATAGAGTGCTAAATTAATAATTCGCTAAAATTATAAGATAATACATTTTTTATAATTTCTATAGACCCCATATAAAATATAAATTAATAATTCCTTATATACTACATATTACATGAATAATTTACGAAGGTTTCTTGAAAAAGGACTCAATTATCTTTTGTTTTTTTGTTGAAATCAATTTCACCTTTAATCTCGTCTCTAATTTTCCTTATCATTGTAAGAACTTATGGTGTTGTTTTCTCATAGCTCAACAAGAAATTATTCAATGTGATTACCGTTTTAATAGCATCGTTTCGTGCAGGGGGCTCCATGGTAGAACTTTCATCATCATCTTTATCAGTTCCAATAACGCTCTCAATAATTTCTTTATCAGTCAACAACTGTGCAACTACATTTTTTTCTGGATGGTTCAGGATATCTTTGACATCCATTGCATTGTGATAACCCAACTCTTCGATCAAATTTCGGAGTTCTTGAGTGCTTTCACCACCTACATATTCACCGGAGTTCTCAAAAGCCATGTTATCTGTTGATCGAAGTTTACAATGACGAAAGCAGTTCGCAATTGTATTTGCACGAACATCCATAGTCCATGCTGAAATTGCAACATTCATTGTATCTAACACATTTATTTTTGATGGATTTGGAACCCCTAATTCATAACCCTCCAAAAGACTTCTATAAAATCGACGACGATAATGCATCTTAAAAGCTCGTATAATCCCCGCGTCACAAGGTTGAATTTTTGAAGTTGTGTTTGGTGGCAAAAAAAATAATTCAACATTTCGCAATCATTCAATAATTTTTGGATGAGCAGGACAATTATCCACAATCAAGAGAATTTTTCTTCCAACCATTTTTTTTATCAAGTTGGCGAACATATTCTTCAAATAACACCCCAATCATCCAAGCTCGTTTGTTAGCACGGTACTCACAGTTCAAACTGTTCAAGTTTACATTCTTGAAGCACCTTGGTTTAGCATATTTCCCAATAATCCATAAAGGAATTTTCTCTGAACCGTCCTCATTACAGCAAATAACAACAGTTAGTCTTTCCTTGTCTTGTTTTTTCCCTTCAAGTTGCATTGTTGCAAGAGAATGATCTGGTTGAAGTATAAAAAATAAACCTGTTTAAGATCAAAACATGTAAATAATTACATCATTAAAGTACAAAATAAAAAATAATAAAATAATAAAAAACAAACCTGTTTCATCCATATTGAAGATGTCTTGTTAAGAATACAATCACAAATGATCTCGAAGCAAATCAACCGTAATCAATCCTTGCCATATTTAGTTGTTCCTTGATTATAGGAATCATAGTTAATTTTCCTATCCCTAAACTTACGCCTAATGCACAACTAATGTACATTAATTTAGCACCTAATTTTAGCCCCTAACGTAGGTCATTATGGCTGTAAATCCTAGTATAAATATATGCTTGTAACCTCATTATAAAAATAAACAAAATACAAATTTTCTTCAATCTCCAATTCCTTTCTTACTGTTATATGTCTTTCATTTCAAACTGATCCACTTTGTCTCTTATGGTTTTTAATTTGTCCTCCATGCCCTCCATTTCAACTGATCTACTCTCTCCGAAACGCCGGAAATTTTTAATTCCATATCTTGCTTTGAACTTTCCAAGCCAACCAATAGAAAAAATTAAAGTCTGGAGTATCCACAGGATACATATCCTTCATGAACTTTTTCGCCTTCTCGATGATTAGTTCACCTGTCATATTCACATGTTCTTGATATTGAAGAATCCATTCATAGAGAGATTTTTCTAGATCAGGAAATTTTGCCAGTTTGTGTCGCTTAACATCACCTCTTTCGGGAGCAAGTGAGAGATACTCTGAAGACTGCTTAACTGTATTCGATACTGTCCCTTGACTCATCTGCAAACCATAGTTACTAAGAACCCATTCTTGCAATTGCTTTTGAGTGAGACTTGGATTATCTTTGTTGTGCTTGCATAATGCTCTTCGAATCTCGTCGGCCATTGTTGTTTTTTTCACACCTTTAAGATGAGAAGCCATGTTGTGTGTATGATTTGTTTGTATTAGCATATTTTGATCTTGTATTTATATAGAAAATATTTTTTAATATCCATAAAGTGATACATTGAACACAAGAAGCATAATAAGGTGGGAGATTGAAGGGTTCTTTCAAATTGGACCCTTCATTTTATATACGTACATGCATTGTACAATAATTAAGTGGAAGTTTGAAATGTGTTTGTAAATTGAGTATTTCATTATAAATTAATAAAATATTAATTAATATATAAAATATTAATTATTAATTTATCGATTAATTAATAACTCTTTTAATTAATAAATTTTGATGGGGCCATAAATATTAATTTATAGGGGCAGTAAACAAAATTTTCATCATAGTCTTTTTGGTAAATGGTGGAGTATAAGGAACACTATATTTAATTAATGATGAGGATGAACTTACTCTCTTTGTGTTTTTAGTTGGTTGGCTTTTTATAGTTGGAAAGTTGTGTGTTCTGATGATCTCTTGCTGGTTGAAAAAGTTCATAATACAGCTCTAATGGGCTTGCATTTGAAGGATTTTTCAGGTATAGTGTATTTTTCTTCTATGTGTAATCTTGATCCATATGAACTTTTTCTTTATTTTGCAAATCCATTGCTTGGTTAGATAATAACTGAAAATATATGGATGATTATTGAAACATTCAGATCTGTTATGCATTTATTTTCCTTAGCTAAGCAATTCAAGCCTTATATTGGCCATCCTTATCAACACCACTTTGTTTTATTAAAACTAACATATTTTATACTTCCTTCGTCCCTAATTAGTGTTTATTATTTTATATTGGTTTGTTTCAAAATAAGTGTTCGCATTTTCAGTATGATAATTCTAATGCAACAAATTTATTCTCTTACCCTTTACTTACCATTTATAACTACAACAACAATAATTTTTAGGAAAAAAGTTACCCGCATTAACTTTAATTATGATATTTACAAGGACAATATTGGTAATTTATGTATCAAAATTTAATATCCTTAAAAAGTAGCAATTTATAAGGGGGACACTTAAAAAGTGACGGACTTAAAAAGGGACGGAGGGAGTATATTTTAAGAAACCGTTTACATTTAAACAAAATTTCAGCTTTCTTATTAATTTTTTTATAATAACCCTACATTGTTTCTTTTTATTTGTTTATTATCATTTAATAATCATAACAATATTGCAACCGCAAAAATGTGGACTCCATAATAGTTTATTACTATTATATTAACCAAGTGAATCATATACATTACTTATATATAATGTGAATTTTTTGTTTTATGAAATTTAGGGAATTTATATGCCTTCTGATGCATGCCACTTTTTATATTATAATTATTAAATTTTAGGAAAAATTATATTTTAATATAACAGATGCGGAGCAATGACATCAATATCACCATATTATATTGTTTCTGTGTTATACATAACTCTTACAAAAAGATGATGTTGCATCAATTAGTTAAAGAAAACCTCATATTAACATTTATCAATTTGTTCCCCTATTTTTACACTATGCATCCAAGTCCACATTAACAATAAAAAAATTACATTTTATTTACTCATTTGTTTTGTGGCGAATGATCCCAACTTCCCCCTTCGACCACCCGACATTACTCGGCTTTGCCAACTCGATGTAGAGGGTCCTGATGCAAATATTAAACTCAAATAGGGTCTCACCTAGAGAATATATGCAAAAGTCTATAAGCCTACATGGATTGATCCTCCCGATCAAAACTCTTTATTCGTCCAAAAACAAATGTCCATTTTCATTATAAAATATATCACATATATTCAAGAAATAGAACACAAGACATCTGATGGGGAAGTAATTATTTGCTTTTGTTTTTAATTTTTAATAATAATTGCTTCTGGTTGGAAAAATATGTTTTATGAGTATATTATTTTATGTTCAATGTTGGGTAGCTGCTGTCATATACACGATGTTGCCATGTGGGTTTATTTATGGGTTTGTTAAGAAAATATCAAAATATAAATCTCAATAATGTTATGCTTACATTTTGGGGTCTTGTTGTTGGCTTGTTGGTATATTCGAGTCATATGTGGTGTACTTAGCTATTCATAATTGTCTTCTACTGTTTCATTTGGAATTATTTTGATCTTATAATTGATATACTATATAATAGTGTTTCTTTGATTTTTTGGTCATTTAGGCTGCTTAATGGTCATTAAGGAAAAAAAGAAGAGATTTTCTTAATCTTATAATTAACCAGTACGTATAGGGAAAATAAATTTCTTATTTTACATTAAGTTTGTTTCCATTTTAATTTTGGTAAAAACATAAATTTTTATCTTGGTAAAAACATAAATTTCTTGTTTAAAGAGCACAATAGTTTAATGGGAAAATAAATGTTTAGTTACATATTTTCGGACTTAATTAATTTGTTATGTTTTTTAATAATTAGTACATATTAATATACAATCAAGTGAGTATCAGAAATTAACAAAACAAAAAAATGATAGCAGCATAATTTAGAATTTTTACCTAATTTTAAAAAGAATTTAACCATAAATTTTGATAATCAAACCTTATCAAAACTTTTAGTGAATGACTTTATTTAAAATTGAAAGGGCATTTTTCCCGGAATGAGAGGGCATCCATGGCAGTTGAATTAATAATACAAATTATCAGTAGTAATCACAAAAAAAAAAAAAGAGATAATTTGTCGCCTAGTGTTGATGAATTGAATAGGTCCAAATACCAACTTTTTCCTATTGTTATTAAATGTTGCAACCACCACTCACGTTCTTCTCTTGTTAAATAAATACTGATATGGTAATTACAGAAGCTTCAATAATCAGTTTCTCTTATTTTATCCACCAAATGCAATAGTGTTACTTCAGAATAACGTAATTTTGTGTGTGTATGTTAGAGTTATATTATCCCACATCGATATAGTATCGATCAAGCCTGTATTTTATAAAGAGTTTTCATCCTTACAATTACGAGACATTTTAATGGTAAATGAATATGGATTCTAAAATGGTATCAGAGCAGGCATTCGATGTTGGGCTTCACCTCCACCCGTTCATTATATCCGCTCGTTGAACCATTGAAATGTCGGGCCACGAACGAGTGGGAGTGTTAGAGTTATATTATCTCACATTAAAGAGTTTCCATAATATCGATCAAGCTGTGTTAGAGTTATATTATTCCACATCGATGTAATATATATGGATTCTAACCGTGGAAAAATTAGCCATATGATATTAGCTTCTAATCACTTGTAAGTTGTAACATGGTTACTCCGTATATAATAACGTGATCAACATATACTTTAATGCCAAAATTTTACATTAATTAGCTCATTATTTATCAAATTAATGACACCATATATCCTAGCAACCTCTTGAACGATCAATATTTGTTTCATCAAATAATTTTTATTCCTTTATTGAACCTTCCGTGGGAGAACACATGAAAAAAAACTCGTATATATATAAATATATCACCATTTTTATAATTAGTTTAGTTGTTAAAATTTGATTGAGAAGGACGAAAGTAAAATTAATTAGCAAGTCAAATGAAGTGGGTGATAAACAGACGACAAAGACATTGGATTATTTTAAAAATAAGAGAATTGAAAATTGAAAATGTTATTTTCAATCGTGAAAAAGCTTTCTTTTGGCATGTAGTCTGGAAATTGAAGTTTATTATTTGAATAATGATGATGATAATAATGTGCAATGGTCAAAGAAGCGGAAAAAGACAGAATATCACTTTTTTCTTGCAAATTTTATTATAGTTCTGGTCCTTTCAGTGAGTTGGCACGATAAGGTACCGATTACCTACTATAATACTTAAATGAGAATAAAGTTATAAAAATAGAACAAAAATCTTCGTGGACACAAAGATATTATAATTATTAGCTTATCTATACCCTTCCAATATATAAGCAAAATAAGGTAACAATGATGTCCTCGTAAATTATAGGATTTTTAGTGGTGGACTTATAAAATTGGAAATGAGGTAGTATTAAACTGATATGGCATAAGATCTACTGGCGAGCCTATTTTTTTTTCCCCTATGTTCGGCTTAATCTAGAACTCATGTCGGTCCTGAATGCATGTCGGTCCTGAATGTTGTCGGGAGAGCGTCGAGGTCGTTAAGAGGTCCGGCGGTGATATCGTCCACTTTAGGAACGGATGTCTTGTCGTACCTGTACAAGCAACGAACAGGGGCCCCAGATTGATCGCAGAATTTTCCTCTCCGACGGTCAAGTCAGTACGATGGAGGGGGTCCTAAAAACTTGATACAAATATGTAGCTAAAGAGGGTGGGATCGGGACGGTTACGAATGATTGTGTGGTTCGGGTGGTGAAGTCAGTTTTGACGGGGTGCAGTTGTGTATGCCGGATTTTTCGTGTTCTCTCTCTCCTCTTCCGTTTGTCTGTCCCTTTTAATGTGGTGTTGGTGGAGTATTTATAGCACAATTCAAGGCATATCAACTCTTGGATCATTGTACCGTTAGACCCTGATCTAACGGTGTCAGAGCTATTTAAGACTCTAATAAGGGTACAGTCCTTGAACATGGCTTACAGTAGGTGGCCTGTGACTGGGCCATGTCGCTGGAACGCCGTGAGGCCTCTCAATGGAGCAGCAACATTAATTGAAGAAGCGTGCTCGATACGCTTCTCTAGGCCGACGTAGGAACGGTTCGGCATGTTTAAGGTCCGGGACAGCACGATTGACTGGCTAGTTAGAGGGCCGGACAAACGGTTTTGGCGGTGATAAGGCCCCGGACGAGAAGATACCGACATTCCCTCGCCATCTACTGTAAAGATTAATTAAGCCAAAAAGAATGATTTTACTTAGATTAATTATATTTTAATTAACCTAAACAAAAAATAGTGAAGATTGTCCAAACTCTAAGATTGTGACCAGCCCGTACCCGTCCAAACCGGACAATTCGGTCTAGATTGGAGATCATTTAGGTGGTCCGGATTGGATCCATTTGTTCATGATGGATCTAATTTGGTCTAAGCTCAATCCAGATTGATCCAAAATGTTACCACTAATCACCACGCCTATATATTTTTCAAGAAGATAATATGAATCATAGAAAAGTAGCCATCATGAATTAAAAGGCGGTCCCCTGGTGTAATACTTACGTACAAAATTGTTGGAACTATACAAAATTACGTGTAATTTTAACTGACAAATAACTAATATTTAAGTTGTCGAAATCGAATTTTTCTAAAGTTTATTACACAGTTCAAATGTTAAACTATATTACAAATTTTAAAATTTTATTTTTTAATAATTTAAACACAATATATTTGTCGATTAAAGTTACACGTGAATACATAAACCATATATATTTAAGTCTAAATATTTGGGAATTGGGACGTATATAATACATCTCTGTCACAGACTGTTGATAACATGCATCACACATTTTCATAGATCTGCTAAGATCTTCTCAATAAATATTATTATGAGATTCAAAGGGAGAATGTATCTGTAATCTAAATTGTATAGTAATAATACCGAGTATGTAAAATCGGAGTACAAATCTTCTATTCCATTTTTCTATCATCTTCCATTCTTCTTTCTTATTTTATTAAAAAAAATTCTAAAAAACTTGAAAAAATTTGTACAATTACTATAATACATGTATCAATACATTTCAATAATTATTTTTAAAAGAAAATCCACACAAAATTTATTTTGGAATAAATATATAAATTAGTGTAAATTAAACATTGAATATTAAAAAAATTGTCTAAAATAATATTATGTTCAAATGTTTTAAAATTTGAATACAATATAATATAAAAGTTTATAAAGTTGCGGTATAAGTTGTGAAAATTTAAAATTTGAGTGAAAATAAACAAGGAGGCACGAAAAGAGGTACAGAATAGGAGATTGAATATTTGGGCCCGAAAAATCGTTTATGTCGGCAAAATATATAAAAATTACATGTAAAGTAAGAAAAAAGCGTTTTTCTTATGGTCCCCTATTTAGCTTTCCCATTACACTGATTCATAGTAATTTAATACGTAGTTTTAAACTAACTACTAGAGACATTAGTGATATATAAGTAACAATTTTTTGTGTGAGAAAAAGTTGTTTTTTGGCGTATAGTTAACGTGAAAGTAACTCAACTTTTAATAAACATGCAGGCTATTTCTTTGGTAAGCGGTTGATGGAAAAAAGACATAATTGTATAATTTGTATGTCAAATTCTATTTTCTTGACATTTCATCTCTTTTCTTTTTAAAGTGGCTCTTTTAATCTTTATCTACATGACAACAAGAATGTGCTAACAAAATTTGAAAATTATATTCCGATTTCGTATTTGATATTCATATTTGTTTGGCTGCTTATCTATATTAATTTCACCTTTTTATCGAGGCCGGCATTAGTTGTTTTGTTACGAGAGAATGCAACAAAAAAGCAGAAGAAAATGGACCAGAAGGCGGACCAAACAAAGAAACAAACAACCAAACAAAACCGAAGTAAAGTAACCATTGAGAACTACACCACAGCCTGTAAAGTAATTTCTTTCGATATAAGATTTAACATAACTTCAGAAGATGTAAGTATACTGAAACAAACAGGAATATTGCCGTGCTCGTATATAGGTATATATTACTATGTGATTGACACATCTGAGACGGTCGTAGTAGAGTATTATCTACTAAACATGTGCCAGATAGATGAAACTATTTTGCCAACGATGGCTCGATTTAACATTTCCCGAAACTACAAATTTGGATTTAGCTACATTTTACAACTAATGACACTATATTTTTTTGGGGACTTTATCACATCTTTTTAGGAGTTGGAAGTTTTGGACATTTTACTTTTAAATATCATTTTCAGGGTCCTGGGCTAAAAGGCTTGGATTCCTTAGTCCATTGCATAGGTATGACTGGGCCGGGTCTGTGATTCACCTTGAATACCTTTACGAGAAGCGTACGGATACATATGTATTCTTTTTGTAATTTTCTTCTCAAACTTGTGTATGTATTTATACATGATTTAGAAAATCAAGGGAAGAAATGAGGTCAACAGTTGAGGATTTAGCCAACTGCCCAACTTCAACATTATGAACGTATTGTTGAATCTTCAATCTCTATTCATTAAGCGGTTTCCACTCTTAGATAAGCCTATAGGAAAGTAAGGGGAAAGTATAATCAGCATAACTAATAAAAAATCAACAAGAGGGGGAACTTCATTGCACAATGAAATCATAGGAACATGTATAAACTTGTCCAAGAAAAAGTTAAAACGCCTTTTTGCTTCTGAGATGGTTTTTTGCACTTGCACGCACTTAAGTGTAGCATATCAACACACTTCCGTGATGCTTTTACCAAACACGCACTTAAGTGTAGCATTAACAACACACTTCAGGATAAAAATGACTTGGATTTCCTTTTTGTTACCAAACTATGAGTAAAGAAGTATGTAAATAACGAAAATTAGGATTGTTACAACACTTGTCACAAGCATTTAAAATTATTTACCTATGCATGAGTCAGTTCAGGAACATCGACTAAACGCTCAATTGTTTGCAGCTGATCATATGGAGCAATCTGTATCATGACAAAAGCAAGATAGTGAGAAGTACATGGTTGAGTTCGGGGTGATTAACAGCAATAATTTCCCGTCTCCAGACTTTGGAGAGTTTTAATAATTGGTAACTTTTTTTTAGCAAATACTTCTGGAATAGTTTCTTTTTCGGCCCTAACAATTTAATGGAAACCCTATGGATCCACTTTGTCTTAATAAGTTACAGAGACAGTCCCCATATTTTGAATAAATTATTTTGGGTGGTTCCCTTGGTCCTTATATAAGGCTATTGGTTGCATAAGTAGATACCGCCGGAGTAACTTAGTTCAAACCATGGGACAAAAGATGTTGTAATAGTCTAATAGAAACTTTACAGACCAGTGATGGAACTTTTTCAAAGTACGAGGACCAATATTGTTTCAAATGAAACTACATGGCCAAATCAAGATATCTCTAAATCTTAGGGATCACTTTTGTAATTTACCCTTGAGTTTACTTCCAATCACAAGATGCAAAGATAGTCTTGCATCACATTTACCAAATTTAATTCACCCAAATAGATCTCTACTTAAAGCCGCATTATTCAAATACGAGTAGAATTAGACAGTTCAAGAGAGAATTCTATCCCCCAGAAAACTACATTGTCTTAAAAATGTTATCGCATGCGAACACTTATACAAAGGATTTATCCAGAATAATAATAATAATAGAACCTGGCTAAATCCATCTGGCCACGTTATTGACACGGCATAGTTTCCCATCGGCCGAATCTCTTCAGGTTCAATATCTTCTGCGACATCAGTATATTGCAGCTTTTGGTCACCAGTCCATTCATCCTGGGTAATAAATAAAAGAAGAAATATAACCAAATATATACTCATGTGACTATATGAGGGGTGGGTATATACTCCCCAAAAGAAAAATTAAGAGTAACAGAAAATAATTGGTTTACCGGCAAGTCGGTAACTATAAGCAGTTTAGATGTGAAGCAGCGTTTTCGTATTGACTATTTTCCGAATCAACAAAATATTCAATTTAGACATATATGTGATGGGAAAACAAACAAATTCTGACAAAAACACTTTATAAACCTCTTAGGCATATATGGTTTTCTTTAAAAAAAAGATTTTTAAAAAAAAACTAGAAAGATGCCGAGTTTTTGTCATTGTTCCAGCAATAGTCTCGAAACAGAAACGTGGCTTTCTCAGATTCCAGTTATCAGTCAAGGACTCACAATATCAACATCATTGAGTAGAAATGATTGTAACTGATTAAATAATTGAGATACGAGCTTTGGGCATACCACACTTTGGGCAGAACGGTCATTTCGTCTAACAGTTGCAGGATGCAAATAGAATTCTTCGTCTGAATCAGGTACCTTCACTCTGATTGCCTTCATTCCTTTGTCATATGTTACTGCAGTTGATACTGGAACAAAAGGAAAATACATACCGTAAACAGGTAACACAAGTTCCCTGTACCATTGTACGGGAGTATACTAATAGTCTATTCTTAGTAAACATGACTGACATTTTTTCATTTATGTGAAGTAAACTGCCTTATAAAGTGTCTGAAAGAGTAAAATTTACATCAAAGCATCATTTGCTCTTTTCATTTCCAGTGTGATATGTGATTCAGATAGGTTCTCCATGAGAAGTTACTAAGTTTGTACTACGCTATAATAATCGTTAAGATCCATATCAGTTCTTACTTATAATAATCTACAAAGAAGTACAAATTTATATTTAGATTTTCTAAATAAAAAGCCATTTCCCACCATTTTGGGGATTTTGGATTAGTTCACTGACCTTGTTGTCGAATTTTGGCGCATTGTTGAACAACGCAAACACCAAGGTCTTGGAATATTTTGGCAACTTCACCTTGAGGATCAGCAGCTACTTCAGGCACCCCACTATCTCCAGAAGCTGATAGCTGAAAGAAAAATAAAATGTAATTGAACAAAAACATTTCCGACTGCAGTTCTTTACAGGGAACTACAAAAATATACTGACAAATTTATTTCACTGTCATATTTTATGAGCACTTTATGTGTCCAAAGGGCATCAAACCTGAAAACCAAATTAGAAATTTCAGCAACTTACAGTTGGTCTAATAGGAAGATCAAACAAATGGGGAATTCCAAATTGTTGGACAACCTATCAACATATCAACCAACTAGTTATTAGTCACATAATTTCAGAAGTTTGAATATTTTCCTGGTTTTATTTCTAATTGGAATGAGAATATTTATAGAATTATGAAAATAGGTACATACCTGAGAACCTGAACCTCTACCAAAGGGGTAAAAACGTTTTCCATCTGCGTCAAAGTGGCACATATTCTCCACCACAGCCACACATGGCACCTAGTGAACAAACAAACCACATTGTGTAAATGAAAATCCAACACATTTTAATATATACTTATATGATTGTTTATTCTATTGTTCTTTGTAAAAAAGAGACACCTTGAGCTTTGAAAACATGCGAACTCCTTTCGCGACATCTATAAATGCAAGCTTCTGAGGAGTTGTGACAATAACAGCAGCAGTTAATGGGACAACCTGATTTTTTTTAGAAAAAAGGTGACACAAAAAGAGCTGTTCAGTAAAATTTGCTATATCAAGGAAATTGAAATATTGAAGAAATTAGAGAACTAGGCTGAGCACCTGGCATAAGGTTAGTTGAATATCACCAGTTCCGGGGGGCATATCAATCACAAGATAGTCTAGCTCACCCCTGCAGTTTAGAACTATTTAGAAATCTAGGTATTACCTTCTTTTCTCAAATTTTAAGAAATAATTATATTCAGAAACTTCACCAAATAAATAAATAAAGAGATGATCAAATTGTTTTTGCAATAACACCTTCACAACATTCAATAACTCAAGTTATTTAGATTTCGCATATGATTCAGAGATGAAATAGAGAAGTCAATACTGGCAAATAAGAACTTTAGGTTAACTGCAAAACAATGTAATCTTAACTACTTTTTAAATTAATTAGGTTCTTTCTGAATTTCCAAAAACTAGAGGTTGAAGACTTATTTTCGAATAAAGTTTATTGGTCGATAGAGATTATTTGGCATTAAGATAACCTAATGGTGCGTATACTTCACTGAAGTTTTCGAGGACTAAAATAACACAACTAATTGTCAGTCAATTAAAACTGACTGATAAAGTTATACAATTAAGTTTCTCATGATCTAGCTCACAGATAACCCAAAACAAAACGACACAAAATAAGTTACCGTATCGAAATGTAAGTCATGACACTAATTGTCTTATTTTTTAAAATTATTGACGCTTAACATACCATTCGGTGGTAGTTAATAACTGGTTGATAACTCCAGAAACCATTGGTCCTCGCATTATAGCACGACCTTGTCCAGCAAAACCAAACGATACCAGTTTAACTCCCATATATTCTGTGGGTATAATGGTTCTCTTCTCTGGATTCTGTACAACACTTGAAGAATTTAATTATTGCAAAATATTCAATAAACTAGTGTTAGTTTAAAAGAGGGTTATTACCATTTCAAGCAACCGATTTTCAGGAGACACCATTGTAGGTAAACTAGGACCGTAAACATCAGCGTCGAATATGCCAACTCTAGCACCCATACCGGCCAAAGTATAAGCTAAATTGACTGCTACAGTTGATTTTCCAACACCTCCCTGCCATTTTAGAAGTATGGACAAAACTGTGAGAATTTTTGAAATGCAGAAAAACTCAAATGAAAATTTCACTTTTCATTCAATGATAAATTGATAAGAATGCTTTCCAAATATTGTACTGTAGAAAGAACCCTGAACAAAAAGGATTTCTTCAGAAAAAGATTCATAAAACCAGAAATATTCATCTAATGTTATCATATTAAACAACATGGTGGCTAAACAACTAGCTAAACTTGCTCCACCATATGCAATATGGATTTACTCTAACGAACCTAATGGAGTTAGTAAAAGTATTTTATGCCAAATCTTTTACATAGTCAAACACGTCATATATAGAACCTAAGTTCTTGCACAACCCATGCTTGCCCTTGAAGTGCTGCGACTTGTGTTACTTAGAGAATGATGAACAATGACGATAACAATTGGAAAAAAAAATGTGTAGAAATCGTTGTTACCTTGCAACTAGACACTGCCACAATATTCGATATTCTTTGTAATCCTGGTGGTAAATCTCCAGAATAAACTGGTTTTGCAGGTTGTGCAGACATGGTGACATTGACCTTTTTAACCCATGGAAGAGCCAACACCACTTCATTTGCTCTCTGTTCAAACTGCCAGGTTTTATATGAAAATCATTATCATCCTTTTATCATTTCCAATCTTCTGACACTCAATTATTATCAAGAGATACAAAATATTACTACTCATTAGACAGTTACACTCTGAACATAATAAATAAGACTTATTGATAAACTCAGTGAACACTGTAGCATGGGGAAATATTATTTTCAGAGCAGTATTTACTCTCATTATCGGTTTGACTGATCTCGGGATTCATAACGATATTTAACTCCATTGATTTATGTTCATATGATTTCCTAACATTTATAAAACGGGATTAGAAATGAAAAGTTTATATAACTATATTTTCATAATGATTCATTAAAAAAACGCATTGGGAAAGCCCTCTGATTCTATTCTTTTTAGAAATCAAAAATGAAAAAACTGTTTTCAAAAACTTAACCAAAAGCAGCAATAGTTTCTTAACAAACTAAATAGCGGAAATACAAAACAGAAGAAGTTACACACTTTTAGAAATGTTTACCATGTCCTTGACTGGACATGCTGGCGTAGTGAGCTCAAGTCGAAATGAAACCTGAATACAAGCAAAAAGGCTATGTAAGGAACAATATAAAGTTGAAGCTTATAAAACTTATTATATGTGCAGGCTAAATAACCTCTCCTGTAGCTTCATCGATGTTTAGATCCTTTATAAAACCACACGACACAATATCGGTTCCAAAGTCGGGGTCTATAATTTGTGACAAGGATTTCAACACATCTTTTGTTGCTGTAGCAGTGGAGAGTGCTAAAGCATCAGCTACCAATGAGAAGACAAGTTAGCTAATTTTATTTCGTTCAAAATAAGATTATTCCATAGAATTACAAATTCTAGGTAGCATGTCTTTATTAAGTATCAAAATAATTTTAGTAACACAGAAACACAAAAACACAAAAACACAAAAACACAAAAACAGGAAAAGTTTAAGCAACTAGCCTAGTCAAGAAAGCAATTTAGTAAGTTTGAGAGGTAGATTAAGAATATAACAACATATGTGATGAACCCAAATTTCCAATTTCTAGAAAGCTCGTGCTAGTAATCTCTATGCATATGATCCCTAGTAGCTCTAGAGATGTGATAGAAAAGTCGAGCACCGCTCATAATATCTCTTATATTAATTTAAGCTACTCTTAAGACTAATGATAAGAAACCAAACCACACCAAACCTCGAATTTAGTAATTTATCTCCAAGTCTTATCCTGATCCCGTAAAACTACACAAAAACTTGAAATCCATAATCTCAAATTGTTGCTAAACACCCAGAAAATAAGAAGGTAAACCGTATCCATTAAAATAATTTTTCAACAGAAACAAACATGCATAGCCGAATGATTACATGAACTTCTAGGTGGTTAAAACGGAAAGTTAGTTACCTTCAACAGAAGCTGCTTTTGCTGTAACAGAACGTGTTTGTGTATCCCATAGTGGCTTAACATGTCCTTGATATTGAAAACAACTCTTTCTATTTGAAAATTGAGCAAATAATCCTACAAACGAAAAGCTAGAGTATTAGTGGCCAAAATTAACTGCTTCATACAATCTCTTTCTACTCTACAAAACTAGGTGCAATTTTCAGTGACTAGGAACTTTTACCTTAATTACCAAAAAGAAAATTTTCAAAAGTTAATCATCCGGTTCAAGTTCAAAATGTAAACTATATAGACAATTAAATGGTAATGGAGTGAGTCTTAAATAAATAAATAAACAGCACTTGTGTGTGTATATATTACTGTTTTAAAAAGCGCGCTTCATAGTGAAAAGGCTCGATTTAAAGCTTATAAAAAGCTTTAAAAACTCGCTTTTCAGAATTTTGGGCCGCTAAAAGCTTACGCTTTTTGCATATCTCTTGCAAAAACGCTTTAGCTAAGATTTCGGTTTTTAAAACACTGAATTATAAATTGGGGTGGTAGTTGAAGTGAGACAAAGAAGGAGCTAACCTTGTTTGAATTGTGTACTAAGGTTGTGCAAAGTTAAATGTGGTGAAAATGGAGAATTTAAGAGTTGCATTTTTTGTTACTTGTTTGTTTTAGTGTATGAATGAGTAGAGAGAATGAAGAGCTTTGAGCCTCAGGTTTCAGTGCCACGTCAGTTGATAACTGCTTGAAAATCTAATCTGTTACATATGACTCTTTTTAAGAGTATTTGCTTAAAAAAACCTTGGTGTTTCTGTTCATATGCAGAACCACCCCCCTGCTCTTCCACACGTCTGCATATTGCGCCTTTCAAAAATCGCGTTTTTAGTTTTTCGTTTTCCATTAAATCATGAATAAATCTTTAAAAAAAAAAATCCTTCATATTTTTGCTTTTCAACGTTTCTTTTTCTTGTATTGTTTCCCACTTCCACTTCCCATACTAGCAACTGTTTGATCATAATACGTACAATGCCAGTTTTAGTCTTTTAGATATAGATGAATATGATTTAACGAGTTTAGCCTCAATATTATGAGTGTTAGTTTACATAAATATTGTGAACATCATTTATTCATGTTTACTACGTAGTTTAGACCACCAAAGAAATTTCTGACGATGTATCAAAAAAAAAACTCACAGCAGAGGTTTAAAGACAAGCTCTGAAAATAAATAAAAATCTGACTCACAAATGAGCGGAACAAGTTTGTTTAGCCCTTAAAAAAAGAAGCGGGTTAAAGAGGGTTCTAATGGCAAGTCAGGGTATTAATTCATAGTAACGTGAGATGGTAATTTAACAAAAAAGGTTGTTCAAAGAGTTTTATAGTTCTGCAAATATTAAGTAAAAACCAGGAAAGGAAAATATTGTACCAAAACATAATTTGATTATGAAAATATGAAACTCGAAATCACACAACTATAATCCCATTGTGATCATTTTCATATTTCCGAAATTAATAAAACTAACATTTGATATTGCGGAGTAAGATATGTTGCAGAAATTTAAAAATATCAGAAGCTCCTGAAGCAGGCAGATCATTAATATAAATTTGAAACTCCTTCAATTTCTAGCTCCAAAATCTGAAGATTAACCAGCTACGATTTTCTTCCCACATTTCTATTGAATATTTGTATATTCACATATGCATCATCAGCTCATCTTAACTCTAAACTAAGCTTCTCATACAAATCAGCCTATAATCCAATCCACTAACAAAGATGGCAGGAGACGAGAAAAAAGGAAATGAGGAATATCAATTATTACAGAATTATATAAGAGGGAACTGAAGATTAGCATAGGGGACAAACAGAGAATGCAGTTTCATCTAATAAACACAATTACAAAAGCTAAATCTGCAGAAAACTGCAGCAAAAGATAATGCGCATGCAACTGAATCTTCTACTTTAAAACTCCATATTATTTATAATATGTGCTTAAACCTTCAATGCCAACTAGAAGGTGAAAAAATATAATTGAATTATCATGTAAACAATTCCAAAAATTTGCAAGAGACTGCAGAAACAATAATGGTACTAACAAGATATGCTCAAATCACCTATGAATATAAATGAAGGACGTTGACAGGGAATATTAAGCGGCCCATGGTTTACCTTGGTCGTCAAGGAAAGCCAAAATAGTAACTTTCTTTGTGCGACGTACACACAAGACACACAGTCGCAGAGAGAGATAGGCTATGATAATAATAAAAAAATCAAATTTAAAAATAAGTGCCAACAGGAACCAAAAGAAAATCCTGTAACTCAGGCTTGCTACCTAAGCACAAGCTCACCCCTGTAGACACTTACTCAAACTATTCCTAATTTGATGAAGACAAACAAGAAGCGGAATCTATAAATTTACCAGACTGGTAAAAATAAAAATCTGAAATCATAAATTAGTCTCGTTGACAAATATAAAATTAAACAAAACAGTTTCTTTTTCTCCATGATAGTTGATGTTGGCGAAATCAACTCCGCTGATGACTTGAAGAAGGGTAATCCGACTCGCCCATATCTTCTCTGATAAAAACATAACGATTCGATTGTGTTGTAGATATACCAGATCCAAATATATCCGCAATATATCATTTCAGATGCCGTACTCTCTAAGAATCATTGCGAGGCTTCTTAAAGTTCACAATATCAGAAAATGTATCGACCAACTGTGCTGCTAAGCTACTGGAATCATCAATAAACTGAATAAATGTTTTCACCACCCTTTTCTCGTGCTCAGTCGATCTTAAGCTAAACCAAGTCAAAAATTTCTTTCTAAACTCCTCCTTCATATGCCCATCACCTTCAAGCTTGCATATCACCTTGACACAATAGTCAAAATTAATATCTGAAGTTCCCAATTCTTTAGATATCCCCAGAGGTGAACCATTCAACATGCATCCGCTCTCATTTGTATCATCGATTGTAGTCACAACTCTTTGGGAATTTACCGCAGGCATTTCCCCATTTGTCGAGACACCACTACCATCAGATCTTAGACTAACTTTTTTGTCAACCCTAGGAACAAAATCGTGAACTGGCATTTTACAGGGAGACATGGGTTCTCTGTGATCTTCACTTGTAGTGGTATCAAGATGTGGTGGCATCACCGTCTCGTTTAAATCAGGCAAACCACGTAAATTGGGGGGTAAATTAGCCCTCTTGGTAAAACATTTGGCCTCAAAAAGACAGATATCACCAGCTTCTGAATAAAAAGAGACCTTATATGAGTACTCTGTGAAGGGTTGTAGATTGGATATTAACACTTCTCTATTAGATCCCGGCAAAATATGAGTAGGGTCTTTCGGGTAGGTCTCATCTATGCTTTTGCAGTACCAAATTTTGTATCCCTCTATATCACACAATTTAGAGGGTGGTTCTATCAAAACTATGACAACTGAAGAAGATGTAATTTCCTCAAAGCGAAAACTCCAAGCTGCAGGAAGTGATTAAAATCGAAAATTAAATAAGACGGTAAAAGCGGGATGATCAAAGGAGCTAAAATATAAAGGAGACGATAACTAATTGCCTAATTCTTTCCATGAACAGCAAAAATAACTACACATGCTCTGCACCTTGTCTAAGCCTTTTCGTATTAAAAAAAGGTAAAAAAAATTAAAAATTCACGAGACTAGGGGTTGGATTGCTTTTCAAGTGAAACTATGAAAGTTTATTATGCGCATTGCTTGTGCTAGGTCATGCCCATATCTTTGACAATCTAAGTTTATTGCTGTTTTTCTTTTTGCTTCTCGTAGTTCTTCTACAAAGCATGTACACCCAATTTAATTATGTAACTTAGTAAAAGAAATGGCAAGAGATGTCACTGCAACAAGTAAAAATGTTCCATCAACCATCATCAAACTGAATTACAAATTTACTGTTTTTTTTAATATAATTTTCCCTTTCTTGAGGTACAGATGTTGGCAAGTTTCACAGAGAAGCATAGGAAACATGCTGAGGTCTTCACCCTTTAAATTCATATTCTGTCCGACCCATAGAAAAATGGTCCATAGACATCATACCCCAATTACTACTCTAGCTAAATTTTCTTTATATATATATATAAAAAGTGGACCGTCTATATGATATTATGATGGTATGAAGTCGTAGAATTGAAGATAAGAGAATCACCTCTTTGCCATTCACCTACTCTCTCAATTGCAAGAGCACAGAGTGCTTTGACTTTTTTACCTATAGGGAGCCTGCTAACTAAGCCACCCCTAGGTATCTTCCCAGATACGTCTCTCAGTGGGCCTAATTCTCTATCTAGATCTCTCATGATACCTTCAACAACCTTGTGCAGTTCTTGGAACTTAAGAGTTCCTTTTAAAAGTCGGTAGCACAAGGAAATTCTCTCATATAGGACCTCAACACGGCGAGCATCCTTAGCAATCATCAGCTGCTTCTTCCAACATCTGTCAACAGAAGTAATTAAACACGAGATTTACTAATAAATTGTTTTGAAACTTATGGATTTGATAAGAATATGGTACTTGATTGTATTTGTTTTCTAGGATAGCAGGTCATCTTTATAGATTTTTTTGTTTTACCAATAAAAAAAACTATCATTTCTTAGGAAAAATGGGTGTTTTTGAATAGAATTAAGCTCTGAATAAATCTAGCACAACTTTTTGTCTATTATAAGAAATAAAGTAGATGATGAGTGTCATGATTCAAAAAGCATAATTGTGAAAATCATGGATGTCATTTACCAGTCAGTAGTGTACCCACAATGGATTATGTATTCTAAAGTAATTTGGGTTTAGGCATCTCAAGTCACTCAACAGATTCCTTTATTATAAGATTTGATCTTTTTCATGAAAATGTTTATATCTCTACATGCAAAGACAGTATTTCCTTCATAATCTAATCCGAATTCCCATGGATTTAACATCCATTTACCCAAACGAGTCTAGTAAAAATAAAGCCGGAACTTAGATTTCCTGTATGCCTCATTATATCTTGTTCTGTGAAGTCACTAAACCAATCAC
Organism: Primula veris; assembly: GCA_963682055.1. Classification (NCBI taxonomy): domain Eukaryota; kingdom Viridiplantae; phylum Streptophyta; class Magnoliopsida; order Ericales; family Primulaceae; genus Primula; species Primula veris. The sequence continues at coordinate 30,065,565 of OY821750.1, read as the reverse complement.
TAAAGAACTTTTGTTATTTTCAACTCAGCCAAGCCCGAGCTTATCCACTTTTGAGATGGATTTGACTAAGTATATATAGGTAAACGGGCTAAACTGATGAATCGAATATGAATATTTAGAGAAGGAGCTGAATCTCATGACTAACAAATTAGCTGGATAACATGGCTTACAAACCAACTTTGTTGTATTTAGAACCAAAAAGTTGAGTTCCAGAACAACTTATTTTTCTCTTAGAGAATGGAGCCAAGATAAAAATTTGGTGACAGATATGGTAGAAAATGGGAAGACACCCGCAGAAGAATCAAATTCTCTTACTTTTTCTTGCGATAAAGCTGATAAACAAACAAGTAAATAAAATTAAGATTCAATATTTATTCTAGTGGCCTCCGAACTGAACATGAGAACCTTCTCATACAATTTACATGCTCAAAAGCTCGAAATGAATCTGGCCTTTGCTTACACATAAAAAAGTGTTCCTTTCTACATCTAGTTTTATTCCTTTCATTACCTTTTGTATGAAGACTTAAAACTCTAGGCTCTGTTCAGTGCAAAGAACAACGAAAAATGTAATCTTGAACGAAAATCTATTAAAAAATAACATGATTCTAATACCAATATTCTATTATTCTACAATTTTTCACGTAAAATCCGTGCACTGGATACTTCAAATTTTAACACCTCTTGAAGTAAAAGAAAAGGAGAGAGAAATTAGCTTACCCAAGTATGAAGGAAACTTTACCACAGGATGCACAACAATAACTCCCATCTAGACTCATAGATTGTTCATTACCAGTAACTCCAATTTTTCCACTTGTAATCGCACACTCGACGTGACAAGAAAACCCACAATTTTCGTTATCATCATATTCAGAATTGCAGACCAACCAAAGACTAGGATCTTTATTATCATCGAACTGCTTGCATATCCAACAAGAACACCTCTTACAAAATCTGTCATTCACGGACATAGTAGCTTGGCAAGCAGCATTATCACATACGCATGAACGTGAATGTTCATTATTTGGTGTAACTCCTTCGGGGTTTATCCCCTTCCTTTTCTGACATCTCTTACTTGTCCTTGGAGTTTCTGACATGGTTTGCTTGGTTGGAGCTTAAAATTCTCTGCCTTGTCCAAACAGTTCTGATATTTCTTTATCTAAGCAATGCTAGGGCTAGTTCTGAACACGGAAATATGTGGTGACGCTTTTACACACTGAAGAAAAGAACAAGAAGGAAAAGGAATTTGTTATAACATGTTGAAATCAAATTAACTAACAGAATTAAGCATCACATAGGCAAGAAGTATGACAAAGAGTCATTTAGAAAACTGCCATACATACAAGCGAACTGCAAAGAAAAAGACTAATACTTCAAAACACCTAACGTATGTCCTTTTTCTAAGCTTCTACATGTAGCATTGTTTCTTCTAGCAACTAGTAACAAAGTAAATTGCAAATGAAAACAAATAAAATTTAACACTGTCAGAGAAACATCGGCAAGGAAATCCTTAACTCCTTTGTTGCTTGAAAATATAGGTACGTTTTAAGTTTATCATATTTGTTTAATCCAACACTGCTTTTATGAATTATGATATAAACCATAGAAAGTAGGTTCTTTCTCTGAGCAAACAATGTGACATACAGAAAAAGTGAGATAGAGAAGCAGGAAAAAGTTTCAAAATCAATTAAATGCAGCAAATTGCTGGTAAAAATGCATGATTTGAAATCACACTAGTTTATGATCCAAAAAGTGCCTAACTCAAGATAATCTACTTATACTACCATATGATCATCCACTAGCTCTTCAGCTGTTTGTAACAAAATATGGCAGCATATCAGCCAGGTCTAACAGCCAGCTGTTTGAAAATGGTCATCATGGTCTTTTTTGCGCTATTCTTAGCACTTGATAAGGTTTTCAGATATAATCCAATTATCCAGAAGGTTGCAGGTCTACAGTGATAATTGAATCAACAGTTTATTTGCACAATACCTTGCTGGGTAGAAGTTGCTTGAAAAAAATTCCATGCTGTAAACCTAAGGGGTTTCAACTCAACAAAGAGCGGGCAAATTTATTTTAAGGCGCAATAAATGGAGTTCTAGTAATAGGAACAAAAGATGCACGCATAGAAATTAAAAACTTATGGTCATGGGGACTCTTCAAATGCAAACAAACTTACTGTTTATATAATATATATAAAGAACACACTATCGTACTAACATCTAAAAAGCCATAAACCTATCCTCCTTAAACTGCTCTTAACTGCCAAGATAACTTGCATATACCACCATTCCACCATCACCACTAGCTGTAAATGTATTTAGACAGATTCAAATGTCAATTTTTTTAATATAAAATAAAAGATGAAAATTGCAAATCGGCATCTATCTTCCTATAGATAGTGATGTGCATAAGCCTTCTATTTGCATCAATTTCATCACTTTTTCAAAAAACTAAATATGATCTGTAAACATAATAAAAAGGTTCTTCCTAGAGGAAATATTATACAAAAACTTGTTCAGGAAAGTGATAACAGTAAAGGACTTAAATCCTATAATTAAGAGAACCCCATGTCATCTTTTGTGACACAAAAGATACAACCAAAGTAACCATATAATTCATCTTACTCACAGAGGTTCATTATAAATTTAATTTATTGGGTCGGTATCAAGATAAACATGCATATTTCTATAAAGAAATAAGCTTTGAGAGTAACAAAAACATGGAATGATACAATTAATTAGTAATTAGAGATCTAGGAACAGTTAAGAACCGTAGAAATGTCAACAATGTCAAATCAATTGATATAGAGATAAGCCTGATCTTAAAAGTATCGAGATTGATACGACCAAAGTAATATAAACGTGAGATTTCATAAAAGAGATAGCAGGCTGTTATTTTTCTTACCATCAAAAGAAAAGATCTCTGTGAACCAAAATGAGTGACACCCTCTGCAACAATGGAAATAACAAATAAGATTAGATTAAATATAAATATGCATGAAGACAGATGGCGAAGAATGGTAATCTGAGATGAAGGACGCATTACATCTGGATGGGATAAGCAGCTACGGGATCAAAGATGTGTGCTATTAGGGTTAAAAATAGCTCTAAAATCTCTACTTTCCATCTTAAACAATATTTATACCGGCAATAGTAGAATCGTAGAGACATTTTGGTATGGGCATTGATGCTAAGGCCCATTTAATTTTACTGGATAACATTGTTGCATCATATTACTTAGAAGGGCCTTAACCCAATTTGTAAATGGGCCGTCTAAAAATAAATAATAAATAAATGTCTATTCATGAAATGGGGAAAGGTTCGGTAATTCTACTCCATCAAGCAAAAGCCTTTCAAAACTACATCACTTTACCCATGGGTAATTTTTTTTAATCAGAAACATGAGCTTGGTATTTCATTTTTTAATGTAAAAGTACACATAACGGTGGAAGCATATCCAACATATAGCAGAGAAATGAGACTGCCAAAGATAACATATACTTTAGACACTAGACATTTAGATGTCTACATCAATGAAATAACCTTATTGCTTTTGATAAGCATTTCTGATTGAATACCCGAAAGGGGAGGAACTAGATATGTTCTTTGTTAAAAATACACTTAAAACCCAGGATGCAAAACATCATATCCCCGAGATCCCTTAGATATTTCACCAATAGATAGAGAAGGGCTGACGAAGCTTGGAGAGAGAGAGGCAGAGAGAGTACAACTGAAAATCAATGAGAACACCAAAAAAACTGAAGGATCCTTTACTTTTCCTATCAAAGCAAGTCCCATAACACCTCGCCTGTTCTATCATCCTACCCTAACTACACTGGTCACATAGTATGCAATATTCAGCAACTAATCTACGGCACAAACTTGCACGAAGTAATTGTATGCATAAAACTAGTACACCAAAATTATTTTTTATTAAAATTTTAAGGAGGGCCCCACGAGGGTTCCTCATTTCTCTTTTGAGTTTTTATTAGCTTGGTTCACCAACTTTTTAGTGCACTGGGTTTACTAAATAGTTTCTCCTGATCTAGAGTTGCACTACATCACGGTACACTTTAAATGCAGGAATATTGTATCCCTTTGAAGCTTTTTGATTTTTAACCACAAAGAAAGGGGGGCTGATCGAGAGATTAGTGGTATAAACAATTCCGAAACTGAAGGGAATGGAACTACAACAAGGTATAAAAGAGAACACAACCCCTGCCTGTAATAGAGACATTATAGCTGTAGGATATGGGAAGGTGAATGACTAATTAGATCTGTTTCAATAAGCTAATTAAAAAGATAAAAAGAAAAGATGAAACGAGATGTGGCAAACTTAATGATGATTCAAAGGTAAACCAACCTAACCTAACATCATTGTGGAGAAACTCACATAATCACACCTATTTTTGTGCTTACATGCAGAGGAAAGGGCTTCTTGCTTTTTAAGTACTATTTAGTAAAATCATAGACGAGTTCAAGTACTTTCTTATAAGCACTGTGTAAGATGTATATGAAGCTAGTGAACAGAATAGGGTATTCCGTTTTCTAATTAACAAGAATTTAAATGGCATAACATACTCTTTGGTTGTTCTCTCGAGTACAAAGAACAGCAATTTATCAGTAGATAAAGAGTAAAAATGAACAAAAACACAATTGAAACGAGTTCTGAGGTTTAATAAGCAAGAAAAGAACATAAAGATATTACCTTCAGCAAGTATTTTGTCTTCAAACTCCATTGATTCCAAATTTTAGAAAGTCGTGTGACTCCTCCCTGCGAGAATCGGTTAAAAAAAAGGCCCCAAATTTGCTAATCAGTCATATCAAGCAAATCAAGTATTTAGTGCGAAATCATAATATCTCGATATTTAAATCAATCATGGAAAGAAATCCGCCTTTTTTTTTTTACCTAAAATCATAATCTCATTAATAACAATAATTCCAAACAAAACAGTAAGAGATTATAGTAACTTAAAGTCTATCGACTGCTAAGGTAATTCATGGGGGAAGAGAACTAATTTTTTCAATAAATTTATCTTCAAGTCCCACTAGATTAGTCATACTGAAAAAAACAGGCAATGGACATGGTTTCGAATTTGTTCGAACTGGACCGTGTATTCCCCTGCCTGTCGGTCGCTAAGTAGGGAAAAAATATATGCTAGAGAATACTTACAAGGCTATAGTTGTCTACACAACAAGAATATATTTCTTCCACTAAGAATGTAGTCCTATATTTGTGATTGAAACAGTTACAAATAATTGCCAGATCTAACTTCTAAACAAAGTCTAAAAGATATCAAACAAACAGGAGCTTTAGACAACTAAATGGACTATGTAGCGAGCAGCATATAAACTTAGGAAATACCTTAAAATGATTAATGTAATTATCTGATTGGATTGGTCACTTAATGTAAAGACAGATTATGATATCATGGTAAAAAAGAAAAGGTCAAAAAGCAAATAACCCCCATGGAGTTCGATTTTTGCATTTCCCTCCCGAATTACCTAACTTTTGCACCCCATCAATCATCTAACTTTTCTAATTAACCCTAATGTCCACCTTGAAAACGACATTGATTTGCATTTATTAGTCACTTTTATGTAACTCTCTGTTCAATATGTGTATTTTTTTAGCATCACTTACAAAAGTATTGTAATGGCTAACGATAAAAAGTCATTTGAAGCGGTTTTAAACAAAATAATATCAAAACACCAAGTAGAAATAAAAGAAAATTCGCCAAAACATACCATCGAGCACAAAGTCGTGCCATTTTTAAAATGGGCATTAGATTGCCAAATTGCAAAATGTATGTACATAGCTAATGGGGGTCAATTGCAAAAAAAAAAAAAAAAAGTACATGAAATAATTTGCATTTTACCCCAAAATTTAAAATGAGAAAAAAAAAAAAAGGTTCTTAGTTCTTACACAGGGAAGAACTAAACAATTTGAACTTAAATCAAAGTATCAAACTATTATCAATGCATATATATTTAATATTCTCATGATCCTACCCAGTCTTGTAATATAACTTTAAGTAATAATGTAATGTAATGTAATATAATATGAATTATATGATACTTAATTGAGCACATAACTAACAAAGCAATTACAAGTAAATATATAGAGAGATAATGATAATACCTTGTGGAGAATTTTAGCAGATATATATATATATATATATATATATATTATGTGTGTGTATATATATATATATATGTATAATATAAATATATATATATATATAGTTATTTTTCTTAAGATTAGCGAAACTGATTAAAAAGTATAGATATATATATATACTGTAAATAAAATATATGTGCTGGTTTTCTGGGACATATTTAGTTGTTCCTCGTATTTTGGAAAAGAAGAGTTCTTTATGGTACTTGTACTTCTAAATTATATGGAATTAGGTGTATGGTTTTTATTGGAAAATGTCAATTTTAAAGGTCATGTAGCACCAACTATCCAACAAAAATTGAAGTGTGTACATGGAAATTTAGACATATAAGAAGAAATGTCTGATAATGTTAGTCAATCATAATAATCATACTTCTAAATGTAACGGAATCAATCCTATGATAAGTTGATAAAAGAGCGTTTTCAAGAAACGAATCATGTTTTTTTTTGTTTTTTTTACGTAAAACGGTCGAAGATAAGTTTTATCTTCAAAAGATAGTGAGAGCGAAGGAAAGTGTAGTATGCCAAGTTTTATCTTTAAGCCTTAGAGCATTACTAACGGTCTTGGCCCATGAGCTTCTATATACAAATGTGGACAATATAGTGAAATTATTCATCACATCGGTTTGTACAACGCTCAATACCCAATGAGGAAATACATACAATCTGGACATATGTCGAAGTATGTCAAATTTTTGTACACACTTTTGAATGAGTCTCTCACACACAAATATGTCCAAATATGTCAAACTTTTGTACATATGTACACACTTTTGGATGGTTTCTACACACACAAAATAACATAACTCTCTTACACACACAATAAAATAAGTAATATAATATTCTTATTTAATATTTTGTACAGTGTTGTGTATGTCAACTGATGTGCAAGGAAAAGATATGTACATGTTCAAGTTTACTATTAGTCCTATATGTGAAATTCTGTATAGAATTTGGAGACATACGGTTGAAAGTGCTCTCATGGTAAACTGTCCGCGCCCAACAATTTTATTTTCACGACTTATGTCTAGTTTTGGAGGCGATATTAATTATGTTTGTCTGATTTTCAAAAATTAGTTTCCTTACATAGTATTTGATACTAGTGAATACATAATTTTCAAAGTATCAACGAATTATATACTGTCTTTCATGTAGCATAAACTTTTCAAAACATAGGTGAAGTGTTAAATATAGGAATTTAGACATTAGTTGCTCTTAGTATTTTAGCCGGTAGTAGGAGTTGTAAACAAGAAAAACTGAAGTAGACCTAAAGATTTTACCTCCCAAATACATTATTTATTTGGGTGGTAAAATGCAGTGGAAAAATAAAATTGAGATTCTACCTATTTACTCTAGAGGTCTTATGAGGTCTTGAAACAAATATTTACAAAATAGTATTGATAGTTTGAAAAATTACAAATAAAAAAACTGATAAGTAAAACTGCTAAAATAAAAATAACTGATATTTCACGTTAGCATCTCTCTTTATTATTATCTCTCTACCTTTCTCTCTCTATTATATCTCTCTCTCTCTATATATATATATATACTATTATCTCTCTATTATCAAATCCCCCTCTCTCTCAACCATAATTGCCCCTCCGTTCATCGAAAATTCTACCATGATAGCAAGCACACGTTAAGGAAACTGAAGAGAGTTAAAAGCAATAAAGTGAGTATCATATATATGTAAATGAATGGGGAAATCAAAGACATGTACCCTTGATCGGAAGTTTACATAACATTTAACCAAAATGCAAGCGCAATTTGAACTACACGTGCATGCATTATTAAAAAATTGAAGGGCTTAATTGATGAAAGAAAAAAATTGACAAGTCTGTTTAGTAATTACTCTTTCGACCAAAAAGAAATGTGATGTGAAGGTCCCTAAAAAAACTGATAAGAACAGGAGATAGGGTTTGGTTGGATAGTATGGGAAGATAAGTCTTAATAAGACATTAATTTGAGAAAAGAGAAAGTACCTCTTATCTGGTAAATCACTTATTCGCTTAAAAATGCGCATCTTGCTGATCATCGGCTTCATCTTCTTCATCTTTATCTTCTGCCTCTTCAGCACCAACAACGTTCATCTTTATAGTTAAAACTGTAACGTTTAACATCTTTCATACAACACGTAAAGACTCTGACTACATAACCAGCCAATATGTGTTTATTATAAAATAGGAGTAAGCAAGAAAAAGAAGAAAAAAGCGACGCATTATCTTAGCCAATTATCACTACAACCTTGTTTTGTTGTTTAATGAAATGCTTACCTTCCAAAACAAAAACAGGTCTTTTCCTGGAGAAAAGTAACCTATTTAATTAAAGCTAGAGGTACAGTTATTTCAAACAAATGAAAATGAAAATTTAATAAAAGATGACAGTTTTTGTTTTTATTTTTAAATTTTGAGTTGAATATATTTCCCAAGACACATAAAAAAAATATATATTAAAATAGGAAATAATTAATAAAAAGTTGAAAACCTAATTTGAGTCCTAACCTAGAGGTTTTCCTTTTTCTTTTTTCCAAATAAAGATCTGCTAGCTTGTTTATTTATTTATTCATTAAAATTTCAATTCGGAAAATTAAAGAAAATATTTTACCATCCTTATTTGGCTTCAAATGGGAAAAAAAGAGCAGTTCAACTAATCAATAAGAATTAAGAAAACATATAAATTTAAAAAGTCACTAAGTAACAGAAAGAAGGAATAAAAAAATCACGAGTCCTAACCTCAGAGAATGAATGAAGATGCAGCAACCCTAATTATAATAGTAAAATATAAGTTTTTTTTTATATATAGTAAGTTATAAAAAAAATTAGGGTTATGAAAAAAATTGAGGAGAAAGCACTATTTATATATATAGGGGAAAATGATAAATATTAAAGGCTGATCATGACATCACATGTTTGTTTGTTTTCATTCAGTCACATGTCCAAGTTATACTTAAATATTTTAATTTTAAGAAAACAAACATGGAATATTAATTACTCAAAGCCAAACGATATTTATATGAATTTTAATAAAGAATTAATATGTATTCGTAGGTTATCACATAGGGAAACACATAAATTTTCAAGACTTATATATGAAATAACGAGAAGCGGAAAGCTTTATGATTTTACCAAATATGGAAATGCTTTCGTTTTCTTACTCGAGTCAAAATGTTAGGGTCTTATTCATTTATATGAAAAAAATTAGGGTTATTAAAAAGTGGAAGAGAAAGCATTGGTTATATATTGAAAGAAATGTTATGACCAGCTATAAAAAAAAAACCGGTATATACACTTTTTGCCTGTTATGCGGAGTCATTAACCATAACAGAAATTGATTTTAGTGTTTGTATGTCAATAATTCTCATCCCCCTCGTATATATATTCATCACATAAATATTACAGTATTTAATTGTCTCGTTTTTTTCCATCTCGAAGTGATAACAGATTAACAAACGACGTTCATTACGTATGTTCCTTAAAAAGTGTAAAGACTTGGTCGGGACCAAATCTAAAAGTGATCGTATAATACATAAATTGAAAACGGCTAATGCCATTCATAAGATTAGTTTTTTTTATTTATATATTTAATAAGGTAGCCAAACCCAGAACAATAACAGCGAAATTTAAAATCTTTAAAAATCCTCTAAATAGCCGAACAATATTCTTAACTTTCCAAACAATAAACTTGGTGTCTCTCTATATAGTAGAAGAAACTTGAAATAAATAAATAAAAAAACAAACAGAAAAAAAGGAGTAGCAAGGGCCGTAGCCAAAGCCACGCATGCCTTCTTTTCGATGACCTTATTAATTTCAAGCGAGATGAGTACGTAAGAGACGCAATATCCCACCTCTTTAAGCCCATCTTCCACAAGCTTTTTGTCGGTTTTCTTGTTGAAACTTCCATAACTGTGTGTAACACACCTTGTAAAAAGTATGAATCATGCATGTTACGGCCGTGGGAAGGCAAATCTCCGATTTTAGAGAATTTTTTGTCAGCCTTAGCAACAAGTGACCAATTTTTTTACTAGTCTTTATAGATTTTCAGATTGTGGATGAACCTTTATATATATATATATTAGTTGAAATAAGGTCAGGTACATAGGTAATTAATTAATTAAGGTCTGGTTACACATTATGCAATTTTGAACACATATTATGGGTTTCTCGTTCTAGTATGTATTTGTATCCTTCCATTACCAACAAAAAAACTGTCAGTTTAATTACTATCCGATACCGCGAATTGAAGGTAAAGTAAATGTCGTCAGTTTATCGACACTCGATTTATCATCAGTTTAACCACATTGGCCTCTGATAGTAATTAAAATGACAGTTTTTTTTACGGTAATGAACCTTTCTATACACACCCATTTTTTGACGTATGACTAATTAATGTGCACATAATTACTCTTACACTTATTGAAATTAATTATATTTTTTGTAATAATAGTGAAGACAAAAACTAAGCGTCTTTGTAATTTGTCTTCATTCCTTTCGAAAACAATGTCATGAATTTATTTCTCCCGTCTTATGAAAATGGTTCAATTTAATTTATCTATCATAGTAAGTGTTGATCATAGAAATTAAACCTAGCTAGTTGCAATTTTTTAGAGTAACTATTATGCTTCTAAGTATTAACGTAGGTTATTATATGTTTTATAAAAGCCCTCTATCAAATTTTGAATATATGATATCATTATGTTATTAACAATTGTATATATATTTGTTAAATTTGTTAATTTCTAAAAATGTTGTTGTGGTGTAATGGTTGTCTTGATTATCTTAAAGTATTTGACAATTGAAATGGTTTTGTGTTCAATTCTTGCTCTCACCATTTTATGCCATTTTTTCATTTATATTCTTTTATTTTCATTTAATTTTCGTAAATTAAAAAAGTATTCATCCGATCGATCGGCTCTGAAAAATAGGCCGGTTTAAGACGCATGTGCAATTTCGTCATTTAACAGTCAAACCGTAAAAACGAATTACGAACCGTCAGTTAGACTTACGGTTTGACTGAAAGTCAAATTGTAAATATGACTTACGGTTCATAAAAAAAACAACCGTTTGTGCATGAAAAATCCAGTCTAATATTTAATAGAATTAGAGTAATTCTTAAATAGTTTTATTAAAAAAAGACCAATCCTTAAATAAGTCTTGGGAGTAAGACTAATTCTTAAATAGTTTTGTTTTATAAAGCCAATCCTTAATTAATCCTAAATTGAAACACTAAGACCAACATAGAGAAATCGCAAGAAATGAGCTAGAGAGAGAGGCGTACCGTGCTAATATAACTTCTACTATATATAGAGAGAGACAAATGGGGAGTAACAAATAACTAATTAACAGTTAATTAGATAAAGTGGGTACGAAACTCCAATTAATATGTTTGAAAATATACCTTATACTAATGGTGTACATAACGGAACCAAACCGATTATACAGACAGAATCGATCAAAAACCGAACAAAACTGCTATATATATATATTTAAACATAATATTATTAAATATACATCAATAAGTTAAGACTTGATGTTTTACTTGCTATATTTATGAGTTATTGTTTTGTTAAAACATTAGTAAATTTATTTGTTATTTCATTTTTACATTTAAAATTTTACGAAACTAGCGTAATTTTGAATGTTGTGGTTTTTTTATTTATTAAGGTTCAAACGGACCGAAAAAGAATGGTTAGAAATGTTGCGGTCAAAACCGAACCGAACCGATACTTTCTAATTTATTCCGTTGGTATTTTTGTCAAAAACCCGAACCACCAACCCGCACCAAGCCTTGGTAGTAATAAGTGGGAAATAAATCATTTTAGAGAGAGAGAGAAAAAAAAACCTAAACCGCTAATTCGATTCCTAATATATATATATATACTAACGGGTATGACCACGCGATGCGTGGTGTAACGTATGAGTTATCGATAATCGTTTATAAAATCAACATTTAAAAAACTCATAATTAATACAGATAAAAATTTACATAATACTAAAAAAATCAAAATACCTGTAATAGAGAGAGTAAAATATTCACTAAAAATAAATAAGGAGTAAAACTGTAAAATATATATATAGAGAGAGGATAATATTACTCTGCGAGAAAGGGTTAGAAAGTGGGATTGGAAAGAAATAAGAGGGAGCAGTTTCTAAAGTGGGATTGGGATAAGAGGGAGCAATTTCTAAAGTGGGATTGGAAAGAAATAAGATGGAGCAATTTCTATACGGTTTATATTGCTGGACAGTTTTTTCTTTTTGAATTAAAGTTATTTTGGTAAATAAATTAATTAGAGAGATTTTTTTTGCAAATATTTGTTTCAAGTTCTCATAAGACCTCTACAGATAAAGTAATAGTATGTATATATATGTATATATATATATATATATATATATATATATATATATATATATATATATATACTGTAAATAAAATATATGTGCTGGTTTTCTGGGACATATCTGGTTGTTCCTCGTATTTTGGAAAAGAAGAGTTCTTTATGGTACTTATACTTCTAAATTATACGGAATTAGATGTATGGTTTTTATTGGAAAATGTCAATTTTAAAGCATAAATGAATTATATATGGTCATGTAGCACCAACTATCCAACAAAAGTTGAAGTGTGTACATGGAAATTTAGGCATATTAGAAGAAATGTCTGATAATGTTAGTCTATCATAATATTCATACTTATAAATGTAACGGAATCAATCCTATGATAAGTTGATAAAAGAGCGTTTTCAAGAAACGAATCATGTTTTTTTTTTTTTTTTTTACGTAAAACGGTCGAAGATAAGTTTTATCTTCAAAAGATAGTGAGAGTGAAGGAAAGTGTAGTATGCCAAGTTTTATCTTTAAGCCTTAGAGCATTACTAACGGTCTTGGCCCATGAGCTTCTATATACAAATGTGGACAATATAGTGAAATTATTCATCACATCGGTTTGTACAACGCTCAATACCCAATGAGGAAATACATACAATCTGGACATATGTCGAAATATGTCAAATTTTTGTACACACTTTTGAATGAGTCTCACACACACAAATATGTCCAAATATGTCAAACTTTTGTACATATGTACACACTTTTGGATGGTTCCTCCACACACAAAATGACATAACTCTCTCACACACACAATAAAATAAGTAATATAATATTCTTATTTAATATTTTGTACAGTGTTGTGTATGTCAACTGATGTGCAAGGAAAAGATATGTACATGTTCAAGCTTAGTATTAGTCCTATATGTGAAATTCTGTATAGAATTTGGAGACATACGGTTGAAAGTGCTCTCATGATAAACTGGCCGCGTCCAACAATTTTATTTTCACGACTTATGTCTAGTTTTGGAGGCGATATTAATTATGTTTGTCTGATTTTCAAAAGTTAGTTTCCTTACGTAGTATTTGATACTAGTGAATACATAATTTTCAAAGCATCAACGAATTATATACTGTCTTTCATGTAGCATAAACTTTTCAAAACATAGGTGAAGTGTTAAATATGGGAATTTAGACATTAGTTGCTCTTAGTATTTTAGCCGGTAGTAGGAGTTGTAAACAAGAAAAACTGAAGTAGACCTAAAGATTTTACCTCCCAAATACATTATTTATTTGGGTGGTAAAATGCAGTAGAAAAATAAAATTGAGATTCTACCTATTTACTCTATTGTTATCTTCACTTGTCCACAATCGAAATCTGTTCATTTTGAGATGTGAATAATTCGTATCTAAATTGCTAAAATTGCAAGTTTGAAAAAACTTTCAAATACTCGAATTAAATTTGTCTATAAGAAAGTTTTTTAAATTTATCATTTCGACATATTATAATGAATATTATGCATCTTAAATGCACGTATTTATATCGTAGACAAATAAATTGGAATGGAGACGGTATTATTTAACCAGACTTAGGCATGTAAAGTATATTTTTTAACCAGGCTTAGACATGTAAACCTTAATTTTTTTAACCAGGCTTAGGCATGTAAAACATAAAACCGTAGTCAACCACTTATTTTGACAACCATGCTTGTAATAATATAATCAGTATATACAGTTGGAGTAACACTTATATTGGGCGGCCCTACCACGTCATCTTGCTGAGTTGGTGTGGTAACCCTATAATAATAGCACGCATGTTTAATATGAATACGGAGAGATAATAAACATGATGCGTCAAATTAAAACTATTAAATTAACTGAACACAGTCCCCACATTCTCCTCTCTCTCTGCCACTTCTACAAACAAAATATTTTCCTTTCCTATTTTTCCTGAGTCCCTGTATAACCAAATACCTCTTGTAAAACTTCCTCTCTTTTTTTCTTAAAAAATTAATTGATCATGCTTCTCAAATTTCTCTCCCTACAATAGAAGAAAATAAACATCAAATAATTTATAGATAATTTCACTATTTATACTTGCTAATATTCAATTTATTATAGTTATTTTTCAGTTAGATTATTGTTGAATTAGATGAAATTTCATTCATTCCAGTTTGTCCCTCGTTATTTGGAGACTGTGAGAGGTTCAATTGTTTTTTTATTATAAAAAAACCAATTTCTCCTTTAAGCTAGATTTTTTCTAATTGTACTTAGTATATTACAAATGATAAGTTTTAATGTTACTACCCAATAAAAACTCAACACATATTAAATAACCCAAAATAACTATCCTAAAATTAATTAAAATTAAAATTAAAATTAAAAAAATCTTCAAATGTTTGTGTCATAGTACTTATTTATAATTTTGATCATATAATGCAGTTATAGAAGTTAAGGAAGTGAACAGTACTATATTGGGAGTACACTCTGAAAGGGGAGAAATAGAACCAAAAGTAGGGACCATTGTAAAGAATGAGGAAGTGGCTTATGATTTATATAACAGCTATGCCATAAACAAAGGTTTTAGTATCCATTGAGGAAAAAAAAGGTACAAGCAAAAAACCAATATACCGTGTGAACGCACTTTCTTTTGCTCAAAAGACGGACAAAAACAGAAGGCTGAACCAAGCCATGGAAAACATGATGAGAAATTGGACACTAGAACTGGTTGCAAGGCTCTTGCACGATTTAAAGTAGAAAATGAAGTATGGGAACTTGTTCATCTTGTTAATGAACACAACCACAATTTAGTTCCATCGGATAAACAATACTTATTGAGGTCTGCCCATAATATACCTGAAACTAGTAAAGGCATAATTCATTATGTGTCAGCAGCAGGTATAAGGCCCATGAAAGCTTATAGATATTTGACAAAAGAAGCTGGTGGAATTCGAAATGTTGTATTCACTAAAATTGATCATTTTAACTTATTGACTAAAGATAAGTCCGAAAACCTTGGCAACAGAGATGCTTAAAGTCTTATTAACCTTTTCAAGCAAAAGCAAGTTAAAAATCCAATGTTCTTCTATTCGGTACAATTAGATAATCAACAGAGATTGAAAATTTTCTTTTGGAGGGATGGGCATTCAAAGATTGATTACGAGTGCTTTTGTGATGTCGTTATTTTTTATACCACATATCGTACTAACAAGTACAATATGATATGCACACCATTCGTATGTGTAAACCATTACTGGAAAAATGTTTTCTTTGGTTGTGCATTTCTGTCGGATGAAAAGAAAGTAACATTATATTGACATTCTTAACAATTATTTTTGTTGAGGTTATAAGTTCTAACCGTTAAATTATTATTCTTATTTATTCGGGTCATACAAGCAAGTTGATGGAGGAGATACAATTCCAACGAAAAAGCACCCATAACATAACAATGGTATATGAAATATCTATTAATATATACTGACTTGCAAACCAAAATCGCGACATGTTTAATTTTAATTTTTACATAACACCAGTATTCATATAAAGTAAAATAAATTAACTACATGTATAACAGTACTTGGTTTATATTTGATAAAACTACTTGTATTAACCAACTTTATTTCTTAATTTTCTTATAGGGAAACATCAGCGTGCATAACTTGGCTAATCAACATTTTCCATTGTGTAACCGGTCGATTTGTCAGAAGATCTTAACAGGCGCCACAACAAGATCAGAAGACGTTTATGTTTCCGTTCTATGTTTGTTTACATGTTGCAAGACGATGATTAATTTATTTTTCTATTTGCCTTTGTAATTTGTTCTTTATGATGCATAGACTATTTGTTTCATGAACTCCTTTCGTTTTGGTAATATTTAAACATGTAAATTATCTTTTGAAATTTAATTTATCTTCAACTTATTAATTGAAGACGACTGTGTGTTTGTCTTTTTTTTGTGTAAAAGTTATTTTTTATCAAATCCTAACAAGTTGGACCACGTTATTTTTTTTATGTTCATAAGAATTGGAAAATGATTATTGCAAGTTGAAGGACTTTTTAAATTAAATAAAAATTTAAGTAAGTGGGGACAGATAACCAACCCACTTTCTAAGCGTTATACTGCCGTTATTATTGTGTATAATTGCAAATTAACTTCCCAAAGTAAGATCATCCACATGTCATTTACCCATTGATTTGCCACACCAACTCACTAAGATGACATGATAGTGCAGGTCTATATAAGTGTTTCTCATACACTTGATTACAATAAAAAATAAAATTAGAGGGGTTCATACTACTTATTTTATATACCCCCTTCAAACTGAGTTTTAAGTGGTTTTTATAAAAATAAAATAAAAGATTCTCTTATACCAAAAGAGTATCGAACACATATCCAAATCATACCGAAGTGGTAAAAGACGAAAAAGTTAACGGTAATTGAAATGTCGTGATAAATACACGGAATGATGTACCGTACTCATACCGGATACTCCGGTTTAAAAAACATGACAAGTCCAACTTCTTATTATTTTGTTTAAATTAATATCTATTTTTAAATATTAGACGGAACATCATTTTTTCTTAAAACTTGAATAAAAAAATTATTTGAGGAGACATGAATATTTGATTCTAAATTCAAAGATAAGAAACTCCCGAATTCAAAAAAAAATCAATGAAAAGGCCGGTTAAGAGTTTATTATCAATATAATTTATCTCAGCTTAAATGGTTTAAATTAATAGCACAAAAATGACGAAATAATACCTAAAAATCATGACATGTACGCCGTTAAAAACTTCGCTCTAATCCAACCCAGTCAGAATGAATAATAATACTCCATCCATTCCAAAATATAAGTCCACTATACTATTTTGGGCTGTTCCACAATATAAGTGTGATTTACCAAAATAGAAAAGAATCTTGTGTAAAATTACGTGTTTGCTCATACTTTTAAATTTTTACGAGAATGTGCATTAATAAAAACGGGGATAAAAGTAAAAAGAGAACGTAAAAGAAGTGTAATTATTGTATTTTATTAATAAGTTGAGTTTTCCGTTATATTGTGGAACGGAAGGGTGAGTAATTCAGAGGGAACTAGATTTGTACTTAATCTTTGAAAGCCAAATAGATTCTGTACTATTCACAGTTTAAAAAGGGGTTTTATAGATTTAACGGATCAAACTATCTGCTTTTAACGATTTGGATACTTACCTTTCAAATTTTTCAATTTGTGTACCACACTATAATAACTTTTCAATTTAGATATCACCGACTAAATTAATCACGGAATCATGTCATGTGACATTTGACAAACGTTAATTTGAGAGGGTAATTTGATAATTTTGCACAAAAATATGTTATCCTATAAAAACTTTTCTCCCAATTTCACACATAACAAAAATTTGGATTATATGCTAATTTTTTTTATGTGTGAAATTGGGGGAAATTTTTTTCTAAGATGACATATTTTTTGTGCAAAATTGTCAAATTACCCTATCAAATTAATGTTTGTCAAATTTCATATGACATGATTCTGTGATTAATTTAGACGGTAATATCTAAATTAGAAAGTTATTATAATGTGGTAACCAAATTAAAAAATTTAAAAGATATGTACTCAAATCGTTAATCGCGCTATAGTTTGATGTACTAAATGTATTTGTTCCCCAAATTAAAATGTTAACATGGACCATATTGGGAGTCTTGGTACTAATAATATGAATAGATATGGGTCGATTATGAAAAGAAACAAACTAGTGGGGTCAAAATAATTAATTTAAAAACTAGATCACACACTAGTAAAACTCAAACTGGGTTTTATTTTTATTTGTATTTTTGCATAAAACCCTAACACCATTTATTTCATTCTCTCCCAAAACTGAAATACTAGTATCAAATAATTTATTTAATAATGGTGTGTTACAAATTTGTAGGTAAATTAGCGTCACGTATGAAACCAGTAGCCTTTAATTTCACCAAATCTTCTCCTTCTTCTATTCCCCGTCTTTCTCGTTCACTAAGGTTATACCTAATTTTTTTTATTATTTAATTACTTTTTTATATCATTTAACTCGTTATTATTAAGGCTATGTTTGGCATTTTGATTAACTGTTTGGTATGTCAACAAGACTAAGGCTATGTTTGGTAACTTATTTTTTAGTTTAAAATCAGATTTTGAATTCTGGATTTTTTATTTTTTGATTTTTTTAGCAGATTTTAGCCTTTCGGCAACCCGTAATTAGAAAAAAAAATAGCTCTGTACTTAATTTATGTTTGTATGCATGTATTAGTTAAATTTTTGTTTTTTTTGAAAAAAAATTAATTATCTGTTATCTAAGCAATAACTATGTTTCTCTTATCTAATTAGAAAATAGCGATGTTTCACGGTGTATTTCGAAGAAAAGGCAGATTTTAGCCTTTTAATACCCCCGTAATTACAAAAAATAAAATTAGCTATGCACTTAATTTATATATATATATATATATGTGTGTATGTATGTATGTTTTTTTTTTCTGTTATCTAAGTAATAATTAAGTTCATGTTATCTATGTAGAAAATAACTTTGTTTCACCATGTAATTTGGAAGAAAATGCGTAATTTAGCCTTTCAGCACCCCCATAATTAAAAAAAAAAGAAAAAAACTCTGTACTTAATAATTAAGTTTCTGTTATCTATATAGAAAATGAAGATATTTCATCATTTATATTGGATTTTTGGATGATTTTAGCCTTTTAAGCAACCCCACAATTAGGAAAAATATAGCCCCTTGATTTCTTCTATTTTATTGGTTTTCTGTCATTTAAGTAGTAATACCTATGATCCTGTTATCTATGTAGAGAATAGCAATATTTCAACCCGTACTTTGGAAGAAAATGTAGATTTAGTCTTTCAGGACCCCCGTAATTTAAAAAAGAAAAGGAAAAGGCTTTATACTTAATAATTATTTCTCTGTTATCTGTATAGAAAATAACGATATTTCACCATGTATACGGGGTGGGTATGTTATACATCTTTGATCATGTACTGCTAATATGTTCTGTATGTAATTATGTGCGTTTTTTAGATTACCGGTGGAGCTGAGTTGCTGCTTGGAAACAATGATGCCCTTGCACAGCGCAATAGCTTCGGCTAGGTTGAAATCAAACTTGTCAGTCGAGGCAAAATGCTGGGGATTAATCTCTCAAGGTTCAAATTGATCAAGTTTAGTTTTTTTTTGTTTTATTTCTCCATTGATGATTTCCATTTAGTTAATGACTTAATATTGCACCTGAATCCTGATTACTTGTTTTCGGTAGGAATTCAAGCAGTAGTCATGTGACCGTTTTGTTACTAATACTTTAAAGCTAAATTTTTGCCCTTTGCTTAAAAGAAGATCAGTTTTGTTTGTTCTTACTTGGTATTTCAGATGGTTTTTAGCAAAAGGTTTTATCTAGATGAACTACCATCTCAGCCCCAATTAACCCTGCAAATTTCGTTAAAGTTGAAGCGAACAAGCCTTAGTGTGGTTTTGCAGATTTTTTTTTTGCTTAAAAAGGCTTCTTTGTTTTCTGAAAGAAGCTAAAAAGATGAAATGCAAACAAAAATGAGAAGAAAGCTTTTTTGGCTTTTATAGTTGAATTTTATTTTAGAGTATGAGACCGTTTTAAAAGAGATTAGTCAGATTACAATATGAAATATTCTCCATGACCATTAATAAACAATTTGGAAAAATACTAGTATAGAGCAAATGCATATTTATGCACACCATTTTATAGTTTTTACGCTAGTTTCCCTCCTTTTCAAACAGCCAAACAAGTTTATCCTGTTGTTATTATATGTTTTCATCTTCAGATAATGCGTAGGTGAGATAGAAATAACATAAACAGAATCTCATTTTCTATCGTGACTTTAACAAATAGTATAGTAACTAGTTAGGAGGAGAAAAGAAATATCTGAAGTTACAAATATAAGCTGATGTGTTCAATTTTATAAATTTCATCTTTGGATATCATAGTAGTGAAGTATGGTTAGAATGTGGACTGGGGAACGCAAAGGTATTTAAATCTAGTTGGAGTATTTGTGGAGATTGTTCTTAAATGGTAACTAAGTTCTCTCTGGTTTAATATATTCGTCATGAAATAATATAGGTATAGCATTCAGGTTGAGTAATAATTATTTTTATCAAAAGCTCCAACATATAAGTTACTGTCGCACTTACGTTATTTTGGCAAGCTCTTTTAAGTATGTAGATGCTAAAGATTTTAGTGAGTTTTGGTGTTCATATTTGACCTGCTAGAGTAGACAGGATGGGTTTAACCTCCGGATTGGTCTCTGGAGTTGATCTCAAAACTAGAAAGGATAATAATTATTAGATTAATTGTTTCAAAAAAAAAAAAAAACTGTAAGACCTGCAATAGAAATGCATTTCCAAATGAAATAGGTAAATATTTTTCTGTTAATAGTTAAAATCGCATGATACAGGAGATCAGAATGGTAAGATCAAATGTGAGAGAATTTATAATCTGACTTAGAATTTTGAAGAAAAAAAAACTTTTTCGTTTTTAATTGTTATTTCACTTGGAACTTTTAATTTCTTGCTGTTGGCAAAAAAACCTTCACTTATGTTATATTCACTCAGCAATCTTTATTGGAGATTTAGTTTTTGACAGTATGTTATAGCTTTCTTGTAAACAACTCACAATAATTTCCGTTCTTTGTCAAAGTTACATGCGTTGGATGATTAAGACTCATGGATGTTTTCTTTGGTTTTGATGGCAAAGTTGGTAAACTGCTTTGTGGTACTTATTTCAGTAAATTGGTTGGAGTTTTGTGGAGCCCAGGATAATTGAAAGTACTCTATTTTACAATTTTTTGGAGTAGATGGATAAAAAACTGACTAAGGTAAATCCAGACACATTACTCCCGATGAACTAGCCACTCAGTTAGGCATCCATTATTTCCGTTGTAGTTTTCATTGGAACCAGATAGACAGGATGAGAAATTCCTTGAGGGATTTTTTGTATAACGTTTACTAAGTGGTAGGAATGTTCCAAATAGGTTTAAGAGTTTAGACTGATATGAGTCATTTCTTATACACCTTGGTGGCATTTCTTATTATATAGCTGTTTCCACATTGGTGGGCTTTCATCCCCATCACTTCTTATGTCGAGGTCTAGGTTTTGGGATTAAATTTTAAAAGTCAGTATCTTCAAGGACTACTGGTCATTTTGTACAAAATGTAATCCTTTTTTTCCCTGACACCTTAATGAACGTTTATTTTCTGTATTTTCCCTTACATATTCATAGCTAATTAGCCATTTGTGTTTGTTGATCTGTTGTGTCACCATCACTTGATATTGTTACACTAGGTTTTCATTGCATGTTATCAATCTTCTTAATCGGCCCATCTCCTTAAATGCTAACTTGCCTTTCCGTCATAGTTCTTTCTGTAGCATGGAATTTACTTTTTTACCTTCAAAATTTGATGGTTACATCATATTTTTAAACCAGCGTCTTGCTTTCTTCCGTATCTTGTGCTGAATGCCTTCAGGTGCTGATTTTATCATAGAGCAATGGTAATCCATTTTGTGTTTGATAATTGCAATAACAAAAGTCAGAACTATGACTTTCTCTCCGGTACTTTAAAGTATAAATATGGCATCTAATAATTGGATTGACCATTACCTTTATGCTAATTTATACCTTACTTTCCTGGGCTTGCTCTGTCTAATAACTGGATTGACCTTTATCTTTATGCTAATTTGTTCCTTACTTTCGTGGGCATGCTCTGTGAGTATTGGGGAAGTGTCGCTTGCTTTGTAAAGTAATGCTTTAGGTTTACATGTGTTTCCAGGGGAAAAAAACTACTACTACTACTACTACTACTATTATTTTATTCCTTCTTACATGATAATGCTTTGTAAGCAAAATTCTAATCCGATAATGTGCCAGGTTATGTTAGAAGTTGAAAGATACAATACTTCTTTCTTAATCAATTGCAAGATGCCTTTACAATGTGCTGTTTTTTTCTGTGGAAGTACTTAGTTACAACTTACAATTACTACATAGATCTACATGTTGCATATTACTTGATTCTTATTTTCCTCAAAATTGATTTACACTTATTGCAGGCATATCAACACCTTTATGACAGAATTCAACAGAGCGTGACATCAAAAGACATATGCCGGATATCTTCTTTTGAGTAGACATGTTTGACCTGATGTTGTGTTCCTTTCTCTTGTTCTTATTTTTTATAACATATGATTTACGAGATTGAACTGTTTCCTTGGCTTTCATAAGGGAATGTAAGTTATGCATTTGTTGATTATTAATCAGATTTCTATTTCTATTTCTATTTCTATTTCTCGTTTCTCTTGATTCTTGAAGGGTATTTGATTTTCGACTTTGCGATTGAAATTCGTTGAAGGCAAGTATAAGACGCCTGAGAGAAAATTCTGTTGATTTATCTTTGGCATACAACTTATTTATTATAAACCACATATCTGCACTCCAGACTCCAGAGAGACCAAACTTCAGGGTAGGCAGTAATATCAGTACTTGCCACAAGTATCCGAGTCTCGATCTAAACTTGATATAGTTATTGATGTTTCCCCTATATTTTAACATGACCGGCAAAAAGTAAACTGCATTTTTTTTAAATCTATCTCAAATATTTTTACTTGGTCACTTTGCTGATGGTAAATTCTTATTGCATAAAGATTTGTTCATTTGATCTGCTGAAAAAGCTTTGGGGTTTTAATTATAACTGTTGCTGCAAAAATTGTGGGACAGAGAAAAATTGTAGACACTAGACAGTAAAAGAATTGTTTTTCTTCCTTTTAGTACAATTTGGTAATTAAGTTTGGTCAAGCTACATTGCGGTGGGATTATCCGATTATCTTTTTCGCTGAGCAAGAATTTGAGAAATTTGGTAGAAGTTATTGATCAAGAAGGATATTTTCCTGAGTTTCAACAGTCTCAGAAATACTGGGTAGCACTTCTACTGGAAGAATATTTCTAGCAACTCTAGGTCACCATCTGTACACCCCTGACCTCGAATGTTTAAAATAGAATGTTTACATGATAAAACAATATGGTGTGAGAGTTCAACGACTTAGACTTGCATCATTGGATTGTTTCGCAGGTAGAGTCTAGCAAACTTGAGTTTATAATGTTATTAATCAAGTTACAAATTGCACAATTAGGCCATTTAAAACTCGAAATCTGATACCCAGTATATATTCAGAAAATTCAGTTGTTTACCGTCTATAGTACCATCGCTGCAGCGATACAGATGGTAGAAATTGTACGATGAAAAGGAGACGGTTCGAACGTGGAAAGAGTTGTGTCTGCAAAAAGGTATAGGGAGATAAAGAAGTTTCTATTCTCTACTGCATGCGATCCGGGGTGCGATTTTGCTGAGTTACGTACAAATTTGAGTCTGAAATTTATGTGGCGTGAATTCGGCCAGTTTGATCATTTTTAGCCTAAATGGGAGAGAGATTGGCCATTAGTCATTAAATTAAAAGATAATCAAAGATTCAAAGTTACCAAAATTCCCCCATATAAACTGGGCCGACCTAAAATGCCTGACGATCCAAGCGTATGGGTAATGGAGGTGTCGTTGACTCGCAGGAGCATATGAGATGAGACATATGTGCAAGTTTGCAAAATACACTAAAAATGAATAGGTTGATTAGACTCATTTTTTTGAGACCGTTTAGAAAATGATTGAATTCTGTCTTAGCTCAACCCGTACAAGTCCGAGCCATGTACACCGCTACTTGTACGTATTTAATAAACTGGGCCGACCCGAAAAATGTTCATTTTTTAATATAGTATGTCCATATAAGTAAAATACCTAATAATAACTTCTCACAAGTCCAATGGGATTTCCACCCATAAAATAAAAACATTATCCCCAATTCCCCACCTTATATTTTTTTCAAACATTCTGAGAGAGATATTTACCCAAAAAAAGAAAGAAATAAAACTTAAAAGAGAGAGAAAAATGGATGGAATGCAACTAGCTCTACCTGTATTGGGCATTGTTGCAGCTGCAGCTGTTACTTTCTATGTAGTTAGCTTTGCTGAAATTAGAGAGGTTATATACTACTACTAAATATTAATGTAAATTTTCTTCATGGCTGTTACCTAGTGTATCATGTTTATTCAAATTCGTTTATTTGTGTAGAAATCCTTCAAAGATTTTGAGGATTCTGAAGAAGGTGGAGGAAAGTTCAAGTCATCTCTTAGCTCAAGGCAAAGGCGCGCCAGAAGGCAATCCGAAAAACAATCCAAGTCTTGATGCTTTCATATTTGTAGAAAAAGTAGCTATCTGTTGTTTTTTAACTCTAAGTTGCAATACATTTGCTTGAATCACCGTAAAATTGCTGCATTTCTTCTTTTTTTTTTCTTTCGTTTTCTGGCATGAGAAACTAGAAGTTATCACCTGGAAACTCAAACCTAGTTCTAATAAGCCGCTTATTTGTTTTATAATGATAAGATAACAAGCTTATAGTTCTGTCACGTACGCATACAAAATTTCGTGCCTATAATGGTTGTATTTGAAATCTGAATATCTTCGTCTGTATACATTGGTAACCGACTTTTTTGACTTTACAATATGTCCAGTCACAAATGATTTGTTCAACAGAATGTTGAGGTATAGCGCATTTTAAATTGGTGAAGCACAATTTATCCCAAATATTTGCGAATGAGCAGACTAGCTGCTTGCTGGAATAACAAGTTCGAATTTTAATAGTGACGTCTTATCTTCGAGTGTTTGGAAAATACAAAACTTTTTTTTTTTCTTTTTCACTTCGATCATATTAAACAGAAATAGAACTATATAAGTCTGCCAAGAGTTGTCTGTTGCTCATCTGTCAAAACTCAAATGTGGGAGTTGTTTGAATGTTATATGTTTTCCTTTTCTTCGGTATCATTGTTCATAAACAATGTATAAATCATTGTTCAAATTACCGTGTTTGTACATAAAAAATTCAGTCCAAAATAAATACTCGAGAAAAAATAATTGAGTTTTAATTTTATCATCCACCTTAATTCTTCGTACTAAATTTGGTACAAAGACTGCATTCAAAGAATCGATAGCACAATAATGTTATTCCAGCATGCATATTTTCTTTTGAATGTTCTATTAATCAAAAAGCGTGTTATACTGATCTTTGGGGAAAACTCAAAGCACATATGGAGAGAACAAACAAAGAAGCGTAAATCAACCCAATTACCCGAGGTCCTGAAGTAATGGTATTCAGTCTATTTTCAATTTAGGAGTTAAATAACATCTTTCACTGGCAAGTAATTTCTAAGGTCTTCGATGAAGGTTGGTTGATTACATCAAACTACACACACACCGACTCCGGGAGGCTGCAATTAAAATTCGGGAATCATGGGATTTTTAAAACTTAAAAAAAAAAGGGGGGGGGGGGGGTTGAATAATTTTTGCAATGAAGTGCAAAAGAAGAAGATAATGGAAGAGTTGCACAAGTAAAAATTCAAGGAAAAGATAAAAGAGATTCAACTCCCATTGATAGGAAATGTAATACATTCACAAGAAACTGTCTAAAGAAAATTCTTGATGTTGCACATTTCTACTCCCAATCATTATCCCAGTGAAAGTTTGTATCAGAGATGTTGATAGTAGTTTTACCATCAGCTCCCACCAGATCATATGGTGAGTCCTCGGAGAATTCGTTTGGTAGTGATTTCCAGTGCAGACTTGGTTCCCAATCCGCTTCTTTAAGCACTGCCAATATCTCTCTCACTACAATTTTGCTCCCCTCACTTGTTAAATGGATTCCGTCCCTGGATGAAGAACAACCCCCCCAAGAAATTAGGAAAACAAATAGCTTCTAAATCATCAAGAAAGTATAACGAGTGTGAAGTAGTTTTTTATGCCGTGAACTATGTAAATAGGATCTATATAGCTCTTTTGTGGGGAAGGGGTATGTAAGCATAATATCTATATAATATCTTACGGGAACATAAAGTGAAGAACTAGTTAGTTGTGATTCGTAAACAAAGGTAAGAGACAGCTAAAAGGCCAAATAGTTGGAGTTTCTGCGTTTTAATTTTTGATCAACAGATTTGGCAACTAGATAAAGAAAAGGGTCTTACGGCCTATATAGAGTTGTTTGGATTTGGTGTTTTCAACAACTAAAGATACCTGAGTTTCCACTGCATACAGGAACATGGAATCAATGCTTTTTCTTAGTTCAAATTGTCTAAATCTGTTATTTTAAGGCAAAAGCTAAAAAACTTTCATAACTCAAAGGTGAAAACCTGAGTAGACATTAAAGAGGAAACATGTGATTCCCCACTAAATTATATGCACGGTATATTAAATATAGCGAAAACTTGCAGGTTCACTAAAATTATAGACCAAGGTACTTCAGAAAAATTCGTTTTTTACAAGTTTGGGCGGGTTTTGGCAGTTACTCCCATATTGATTTTAAAGTAGATAAGGCATATACCAATGAGTTCCCGGTATCAAATTTATAAACCCCTACTCAGCTTTTGAAGTTGCGTTATATTTCCTTAACCTGTTTGGATTTGGTTTTCGCACCTACCCAAGAAATTCATTCAATTTAGACTTCCACTAAACGACTACCAGAAACCACTGAAAACTGAAAATTAAAAAACCAAACTACAGAAGACATTGTATATGACCACTCTTTACTGATGTGGTAGCGCTCCCTCCTCAAAAAAAAGAAAAGAAACTGTGCATGAGTATTTTTTTCTTTATTTCCGAAACTCAAAAGAAATGTGTAAAAGCTCCACACCAGGATATTGTCCTTTGGGCCACTCCTAAGCCTTATTAAAGTTACTCAAACATTGCTCAATAAGAAAGTTACAAATGAAAAAATAAGATGATACAAAATTACTTACGTAAAGCAAGTAGTAGCCCAGTCATCCGAGGTCTGCATTGCTGTCCAAACATCAACTACCTTTATACCCTCTTCTCGGCAAAGATTTACCAATGCTTCTGCATACTTTTGGCAACCTTGGTTTGTACGGCCTAAATCATCAAAGTTACATCTGCTATCCAAGAAAGAAAAATTACTGTGACATTGTAATTTAACATTAGCTGTAAAATATTAATAAATATAAAAGGAACAGAGAAAAGAGCACCCTGTAAATTCTTGAATTCGTTCTTCATTTACTGGTGGAGCGGTAAGAAAGATTATACGGGTCTTCTCTGAAAGGCTCTGCTACCAAAATATATATTTTAAGAATAGGCATCGAATACTTTGATGATGTAAGAATTGGTAGATTGTGACTTAAAATGTTAAATTTTCTCTTATAAAGAACAGCATTAAAGAAGTGACCAATCACTGGTAACATTAACACATGTTATCTACAAAAGCTTCGTAGCTTAACTATACAGATGGGATTGCAAATGCAAGACTGGTTAAGCATACTGGCTTTTAAAATGTTAAACACCAATAGGGATTTGCAGCATCAGCTTATTAAAAAGTCCAGTATATCTCCGAAATCATGTTCCCAAAAAGACATGGGCGTGTTTCAACTTTTAGTCATAGATTTTTAGAAATTTAAAAGATTTTAATGTTTGTCACATTAGACTGTATCAGTGGGTAGGAGAACGCACAATTACAAAGTAATTTATCACCCATGTACTGAGTTCATTTGAACAGGTATCTAATTTTGTAGTATGATAGTCAATTTTACCTCTCCACTTGTTAAAAAAAGGAATTACCTTTAGATGAACGGCTATCTTCCTCATATTCTCAATGTATTCGGTAAGAGGGACATGAGGCCCCAAACCACTTCGGTGAGGTCGCATTGAATCATTACCACCGAAATAGACTATCACCAGAGAAGGTTGTACAGCTGCACCCTGAAATATTTATTGCAAAATATGACTGAAAAAAAATCGGATACTGATCTAACAAATAAAAATTACCTTAGGAAAAATTTTATGAAGAACTTGAAGAGCACGCCTAGAATTCCAACCAGTATAACCTCGCAGAAAAACGTCTGCCTGTATCGGTTTCAATAAAAGTCAGCACTTGCATTCACTACAAAAACACTGCACTTTCAATATAGTACACTTATACTTAGTTATAAATGAAGTTCACAAGAAGCATTTGCTCAGATAAAAAAGACCCTAAAAACATATATCGGTTAGCAAGACGTAATAAGAGAGAACAGATTAAAGACAATGGAAAGAGGGGAGAGGTTGTGTACCTTCCGAGAGTAAATGTCAGCCAAAATAGCACCCCATCCTTCTGCAGCAAAACTGAATTGTACTATCGATGATCCGAATATCACAAACTGTGGCCTCTCTGGTCCTACCATTTCCCCTCTCTACATAAACACATTGTACAAATCTCTATATGTTTTAGGAGTACATCTTTCTATCTGAGAGCTACAATCACTGATGTTTACAAAATTGAAAATCAAAATATGGAATTTAACCATATTCTTTTAGGTGTAGACCTCAATAAGAGTTCATAATACACACCAAAAATACCACAAGTAATAAATAAAACCAATATGAATTGAAAATTTACTTTGTTAAAAGTGAAAAAGAAAGGCATACGTATCCACATCCATAACTTCTAATAATTAGCGACACTCTAGAAAGGAAATCAAATTTAGTAGAAATTATTGTCACAATTCTGACATGGAATATACAATGACAATGTATAATTTGTCTTCCGACAGACAACCAAAATTTTCTTTTAATTAATACTATAGCTTATTTGTTTTAGAGTCACGGAATAAACTAATGGCATGCCTTGAGGGATACATTTACACCTCTGTTTTAGCTTTATTTTGATATTCAATTCCACATAAAAAAACATTTAGCGTCTCTATTGACAAATAATAATGTCATGTTCCTTCTGTTTATTCCCAAATGTTTACTACAGCATTTGTAAATAATCTTAGCGTCTCAATGGGGACAAGATTCATATCAATAATAATTATAACATGTATTAAAGAATCAAATCACTAACATAAATATTATATGTGCCTCTTTAGTTGCCTCGACCACTGGACCATATCAACCCATCATATATCAGACAAGGGAAACAGAATATATTATAGTTTTATATCGTTTTCTGTATTCCCCATCTCCGTAACGTGGTTAAGATTTACAGATAACTCGTAGTCACAATTGCACACTGTATGATAATTTTACCAGTGATAGGTATATTGAAATCAGGATCACTTTTAACAAAATTGGGATTACACCATTTATTCTTATTCTCCAATCGAGTCTACTAGTCCAACGTTAGCTCTGCAATAAATTAGAAAATTATTCTACCAAAACAAATTAAAAGAGAGTAAAATCTTCTAATGATCATGAATCTGCAGGCAATAAGGCTCTGATTGGGTTACTTAACTTGAAAGCAGTATCTTAAGTTCATGATAAAAGAGGTTTTAGACTAATTTCTTTTAGGGGGGAGTTTGTATTGCAAGATTACACTGGACTAGAATGTTAATCCGATTCCCTGTATATTTCACAATATGATTCGGATCTTCTAGGGATGAATTGCTCTTATAAAAAAAAACTCTCCTGAATAAGTGACAATTTTCCCCGAGTGGGTAGTGTTGGATTACTAGTCTAGCCTCCCATTCCCCAGTAGATGTAAAATTATATCCCAAATTATTATTCACAGTGGTAATATTCATTTTTAACACAGGGACTAACAGCCTCTCCATACTATTTCATCTCAAAACAAGTGACATGATTCCCCAAGAGTAGGTACTGAACTATTAGTTTAGAACTTTAGCTGAATGAATAGCTAAAATGATAAATCTAGTCTGTGATATAAAGAAATTATCCATTCCTCAACTTCTACTAGCTACTCGATTGTTCTCAATCTAGAACAAGAACTTCACTTCTGCTAGTAAGTATATATAGTTCTTATTCCTAAAATTTGACAAGAAGTCCTAATTAAACTTCGGAAGTTTCCGTGTTCACAACTCTAAAATTCTAAATCTATCGAAGTCTCATTGTAATGTATCTTCTAGCTAATGCTTTAATTGCCTATGAATATAAGATCTGAAACTTGTTAAAGGCAAAATAAACTTCTAGCTAATGAATTGTGTTTGATAAGGTACTCACTTTTACTTAACATAAACATGTTTGGAGTTTGAACTTACCCGGCAAATTGGCTCGCCAAACTAAGCATAATTATATAAAAAAAATACTCCTATGCATCTTCTCATGCCTCAACGACAGACGACAGTCACGTGATCTCAAGTCTTAACACACAGTTATAAGTAATTTTCTCTCTAAGTAAATGCACTGGGTAATTTTTCAATGGGAAAAAGTTGTTTAGTACCGTGCACTATTGACTTTTACCATTGTAGTACCCAACCTTTGAGTTTACCAATTTGGGTCCCACCTTCCTGCTTTCATCCAATTAGGGGCCCGACAAAAATAAATTGATCGAGTTAAGGTCCTTATATCTCACGTTGGGATCTATTTATGAAGTAAGTTGACGAAATTTCACTCACTATTTGTTAGGGGAGACCACGCAACTGTAATTCCGTCGTTTTATTTATCACCAGTCTCCTAATTAAATAAAAATTGGTGGGTGGGGACACAAATTGGAAAAACTTAAAAGGTCGACTACCAAAATGTTAAAAGCCAATATGTTTAGAACTTTAGGTACTTAACAGCTTTTTTATCCTTTTTCCAAGTAGATTATGTACAATACCTTATTTTTTTTAATTCAAACTAAGCACATTATTAATTGCAAGGTTTTTTTAGTGATGTTTTAACCTTCCCCTAATTAAGCAGAGTATAATAACATCAATTATTGAACAAGATTAATATAACAAAAAATTAAAACCTTAAAAAAAGAAAGGAAAGTAGCATAAATGCAGAATCTTATTAATTATTAAGACAAACATATTACACACTGAAACATTATTAAAAAATAAAATAAACCATAAATACAGATAACTAGAACTCTGATTATTTTTTTCTTTCTTTTCTTACTATTTTCAGTTCAAACAAAATAATAAAACTTAATAAACACAAATTTCCTATCAATACACTATCAAATAAATCAGCAAGAATTAACTAATAAATCAATTAACAGTTAAAAATGTAACCAAGACAATTCAATTCATATATAGAAAATTTAAATTAAGTAACAAACAGTAAGAGAGTATATTAATCACTACATACTGGTGGAAACTAATTAATTACAGTAATTTGGAAATAAATAACCAAGTAATTACTGATGATAAGTGTGTGTGTATATATTTATATAAATGCATATAAATAATATATATATATATATATATATATATATAGAGAGAGAGAGAGAGAGAGAATTTACAGTGGTAATTGTAGAGAGAGAAAATTGGCGATGAAACTTCACTGAGTTTTATTTATTTATTTATAATCCACTGAGTTTTTTTTTTTTTAATTAGAAAAGAAATGTTTAGATTCTCACATTCTTATAGTTTTCTGTATTTTTGTGATTTTGGCTCTTTAATTTGATAACATATCACTTTGACCCATAGTTACCAACTTGTCATGAAGAAGTGTGTACGGGAATTGGAAATGAAAACGTGAAAAAAATAAAAAAAAAATTCTCATATAAAATAGTAGGAAGCGGAAAGCGGAAAACGGAAAACGGAAAACATGACTTCTACAAGAAAGTGATTTTTTTACAATGGAAGATGTTTTTTTTCTTAAGCAATATTTCATTTAAAGGAGAAAACTCCAAAGTAGTATAGCAGAAACAAATCACAAACGGGAAGAGATATTCCCTTTTTCAGGTTCAAGCGAAAGATAAAACTTTAAAAAACAATTAATGTCTTGACAAACAAAACGAAAATATGAATCCGAGACCTATAAATCAAAATAAATAGGTGTTCATCGTTTCTCTTTATTATATATGTAGATCTTTTCATAAATTTCTTTTCTTTTGTTTTTCACTTTTTTCGCTTCTGCTTCCCTTTTCAACAACTTTGTTTTGATCCCTTGCTCTACTTCCAAACAAATGTCTAACTAGTCCTAGATCAGGAGGAGCTGGTTTCCTAAATGTTTTTTCCGTCGTATATTAGGAGTTGAAATGCTTTTTTTTCTAAGAGATTTTAATTAAAAAAAAAAGACATAATAAATATATTGTTTTGTAAAACTTATTGAATTGGATGGATTATTATAAGCTTCGACCGAGTCCATATGCGTACTTTCTTTCATGTTGGATCAATAGTATGTGGCAGTTGTTTTATGATATTACGATTTAAGGTAAATGAAGATAACTCATTTGAGCAGTGAATATACTACAAACAACTAAGGTGATAATTAACGTTATGTGTATTGATCGTCTTTGACCTTTTGTCACGGTGACGATGCATGCAATTTAGTTGTTGAAAAAATCTAGATACAAATTTTCTACTATGCGAACTTAGTATCGCTTGGTCTTTTTTCTAATATACGTTGTATATATGTTCTTTTAAATTTCCATGATGTTTATTTGCAAAACATAGATGGTATGGAGGTTGATTCAAAATTTCCAAAATACATTGGGGCTATTTGTAAAACAAATACAGTCCATGAGCGTTATTTTCAAATTATCCTAATATAATATTTATCTATTGTGCAAGTCAGTTTTTCCAGGTTTTTTATTTTTTTTGAAAATATCAGTTTTTCCAGTTTTTGTAAAACAAATACAGTCCATGAGCGTTATTTTTTTATTTTTTTTGAAGGAAATAACCAATATATGGCCATATATAACATTTTTTTTTTGTAATGTGGAAATGAAAATCCTAAAATATGTACTAATGGCTATTTTTTCTGTTTATTCATCATCATTTTTATTCAATAAACGATGAGAGACGATTACCTTTTTATGTAAATTCCTCCATTGAGAAAACATTTACGGATTTCTTGAGTTGTATGTGCGTCTACAATAGAGAAAATATTAATGTGATCTTGATAGTATTAATGGAAAATCTGAGAATT
Organism: Primula veris; assembly: GCA_963682055.1. Lineage (NCBI taxonomy): Eukaryota > Viridiplantae > Streptophyta > Magnoliopsida > Ericales > Primulaceae > Primula > Primula veris. Next base: position 30,032,110 of record OY821750.1, on the reverse strand, counting down.
GTAAATTATGAAATTAAAAACTGTGAGTATATTATAAATTAGTTAAATCTTAGTATTAGAGCCAATATATCTTACTATTAAAATACCTCGTTAATAGTAAGGATGATAACTCTTTATAAATCACAGATTTGATCGACATTTCATGGATGTGGGATAATAAACTATAACACTTAATTACATGTACAATATCTTTAACTTGATTAGATATATTTATTCATTAGTTTTATGAGCATGATAGTCGACAGCAAATTTTTAGCAGCGAGATCCCAAACACGAGTTTCAAAATCGAATACTTTCTAAATTAGAAAACCGATATGAAGCTAGTAATTAACATCCTACTACTATTTAAATTAAATAGAATTGGCTCCATCAAAAGTAATCAACATGTACGATAAAAAAACGAGTTAATCGACCTATCTAGTGCATGATGAAAGGACTATGAGAGTAGATGATATATCGAAGTCGAATAATCTAGACTGTTTAGTTACTATATAAAATTTATTGGTTAAAATCTATTTAGTATATAATTTGCAAAATGTAGATATTGATTTCAGGGGTAGAACAAGAAAAGTTGAACGGGAGGGGCCAATTTTCTATATAAATTTTTTTCATACCACAAATGAGTTTTTTTTCCGTAATAGAAAGGACGCTATTTCTTTAAGATTTTAATCATAATATATAGACAAAATATTTTTTCATTAAATTTCTCAAAATGAGAGGTCGTGATCCTCGACTGTCTCAATCTGTTTACTTCCTTGTTGATTTAATCGAATGTTGTTCCATAAGTATATATGATACCACATACTAGTTCAAGTGTGATCTCAATCTTAATTATAATAAATCAGAGGGTCCAATTGTTATTAAATCAGCCTCAGTTGTCATTCTCTCATTTAAACCACCAAAACAAAACGTTTGTATAGGTATAATATTTACTATAACGACAGGTGGTCGTCAACTAGCTCTTATGCTATTAAAATCTGAATAAAATATCTGATTCGATATTAGTAGCAAGTTTGTGACAGCCCATGTGAAATACATTAATATATTATGTCCCCATACATTACATCAGTATGCTTTGCAAAATTCTAATTCCGGGACCTATTTTGGTTACATTTTATTTCTATATATAACAGCATTTATTTATAATTGCACTACTAATCTTAGTCGAGACGTGATCATGCTTAGGTTTACTTGTCAAATAACGAGATTGTAAGTTATCAGCCATTAATCCCAGAATGAGAACAGGATCAATTAGCACATTTTTTAGGATGAATTAATTTGGATGGATAATAGCCATTACCGGAAATTAAAACAGAAAGAAATAATGAGTCCCGTTATTTATACAGTCCATCAAAAGAATATTATGAAACGTATGTCTAAAGCCCGTTAAACAAACGCCTAAGCCATAATCGCAACCTTTATATATGTATATCATTAGTGACTGAAAAAAAATATATTAAAAAATGTTTTAGAGTTAGCTCATTGGAGCATTCCACGAACATCTGAAATCTGTATTCAATTGTTGTTTTAATAATTAATAATAAGACTGTTTTTTTCTTTTCTTTTTGGCCTTAGATAATTGCCAAATCTATGTTGAAGTTGAGGAAAAAAGACCTGAATGCTGTCCATTTGTAATGAAAGAGATCAAAAAGTACTTTAATTTAGATTTATATGCCACATATTAGTAGCAACTATCATGGAGTTTAATTATAAAGGTTCCATCACCAAAAAAAAGAGCTGCAAGTTTGTTACAAATCTTTTATGAATACCATCAAACAAACTCAAAGTTTTAAGACATATTATGACACATAATATAGTTATGGCCAATTAACTAGTTGATGATACTTTATATTTATTCAAATACAAACTTAAATATCCCATTTCAGCAGTATAATTGTTACCCTTATATATGTAACAGCATGTTAGTTATTGTTGTTGCCTGTAATTTTATAAGACAGACACTGCTCAGTGCTCTTTTTGCACATGAATTGAATATATTTTTTTTACAGAATATCTACATATAATCTATATTCTATGCAGAACATACATTTCCTGATTTATGCCGTATATTGTGGTACTCCTTCCACTTGTAAAATGCTAGACCAGTTCTCATGTAATCTTTTTGTGAACGATCATGCTAAAAATATATAATAATCCTATATGAATCATTCACTTTTAGAAGGAAAAATTGATTTTGGAGAAATAAAAAGGGTATTGTCACCTACTCTAATAAAATAGTACTACTATATATACTATTGAGACCAAGTCCCTAGAGTCACCAAGAAAAGACTACATTATTATAATTTATACACACGTCCGACTTAGTAGTTCATAAGGTCATATATTTACACGTATACCACTCATGAGCAGGCATGCTAAAATCATGATAATAGTTAAATGTAAAAGGAACGAAATAATGTACTATAGTATTTACCAATGAGGAGAAAATCTCTAGTTTCTAGAAGCTAAAACGTAGATTTATTGTGAAACATTCACTCTCTTACTAGAGAATTTATTCCATCTAACCAAATAGAAAGTGTTTTGGTACTTTTGGTTGCTTTCACTAAGATGGCATATTTCATAGATGCAGACCATCAGGCGCAGCAGCCCCGTAATACCGAAAATTATGATTTTTTTTAAAATTTTTAACCATGTATTTTTACTAAAATACGTTAAAAACGGTGATTTGAAACCACTCACTTTTATATTCTAAATTTTGACACCCCCGTACATGTCAAACAAACAGAATCATGTTGTTTAAAATCTTCTTTTAAACCATCAATTTTGGAACTGGGAGTAGACACTGGAAAATAATTCCATTAAATAGGTAAGTAGAACATGTTATAAATTGGTGTCATTATTTCACTACAAGAGAGTTTGATTAACAATTTACAATATTTTCAACGAAGTGGGGGTGAAACTTGATTTACGAGGGCATAACTTAACTTTACTAAGTGAGGTGAAAACTGAGTTTGGAGCATTTCTTAAAAGTGGATAATTTTACATTCCTGATCAAGAACTACAGGTTAAATTGCACTTACAAATGGTCCCCAAGAGATTCATAAATATTAAAACGATGAGTAGTGAGTCTCACATGCAGTGTTAGAGAAAAATTGCCAAATCACAGTATACAGACAAACAAAATTGTTACAATTGGCATGAATGTCATGAATTAAATTCATTACACAAAAATGAGAATTCCACCGAGAGAAATAGAAAGTACTACAAGATCGATATGCTTTTTTTTAGATCAAAGACGATTTAATGATCTTTCTATAAGATGTTTGACATAGCATAAATGTTGAAGTAGATGGACAAAAATCTTGATATACACTAATACAATTCGATGTGGCATAATATTGTATGAAATATTGCATGTTATGTAATTCAATTTTTAAGCAGATATATAGGCTGATCATCACAAGTGGTGGCAAACTTCCAGACTTATTTTACTATGCAGACCTAATAATGTTATCATGTCTTATGGATCGACGCTGCTGGTCGAAAGTGAACTAGTAAGGTGGGAGTAAATGCATCGATTTGTCGGATTATAGTTCATCAATCAACAACTTATGTTTTTTGAAAAATATTTTTGCTCGTAAATTAGAAAATGTCTTCATTGCGGATTATGAAGTGCAGAGGATTCGACTACTTGGACGAGCTTACTTGCGAAGTTGCAATACATTCATGGCGGGGGAAACTACACTCCAACTATAGAAACATTAGAGGATTTCTATTAGACATAAATTTGATGTTTTTTTATAAGTATCTTAGTGAATAAAATTTGGATTTTAAACATAAACTTGATGTTTTTTTATAAGTATCTTAGTGATGTTTCTAACAAAGTGTGGAGTTATTTTTGTAATAGTTTTGGATTTCAGCATTGTCCACGAAATGATTGGAAGAGGAAATTGCATAATTGGTGCAGCAACTGTGACGGTTCTCGCTTTGGTAAAACTGCGGCCTTTGTGCCTTTTCTTATTTTATGCGAAATATGGTTGAGTAAAAACAGCTATAAACATGATAATACTCTCATGTGCGTCACTAAAATTATTGCTAAAGTTCTTAATTGGTTAAGGGATATCAATTTTCTTATTAAACCTACCAGCCCTACTAATAACTTTCAAAATATTACCCTTGATGGTTTGGGCCTTAAGTTAATTGAATGCGGCGTTAAAAAACCTTGTCTGGTTAGCTGGAAATGCCCACCGTCAGGTAGGCTCAAGTTTAATATTGATGACTCAACTAGAGGTAATAACTCAGACAATGGTTGATTGATTAGAGATAGTAATGGTCTTTTGATAGCTGCTTTTTCTTTTCATCATATATCTAACTCTAATACGCTAGCTGAGCTATTGTCTATTTACAATGGTTTGCTTATCTGTTATGGTATGGATATTTATGGCATTAATATTGGAACTGACTCTGAGATTATTGTCAATTGGTGGAAGAATGACACCACTCCTGATCTTAAATTTCAATCTATATGGAATAATATTTGTGAATTGATAAATTTGATTGGCTTGGACTTTGTTCATGTTTATCGAGAGCAAAATCAAGTAGCGGATGCCTTGGCAAAGATGGGTGCTAATGGCGCTGATCTAGTTAGCATTATCCTATTTTTTTGCCTAATAAAGTGTTTGCTATGTATATGTTAGACCAAAAGTAAACCCCTAGCTTTAGGGGTAAAACTTTTTGTGTTTGATGTATCCTTGGGTATGGTTAGTTTTTAGCTAATAATGGTCACTCTGAAGCAAGGTTTGGACGATTTTCACTATTGCTGGGTTTATAATTTTGATTGGTCTTAGTACCTCTGTTAAAGCCTTGCTTTTTCGGCCCTGTTTTTTCTATGCTAGTGATGAATATTTTCTAAAATATATTATTGAACACTATTATATTTGTCTCATTCAAGTGTTTAGGTGTGTGCAAGGGAGGCCGAAATTGGTACGAAATCGCTTTGTCTATTCAAATCGAGCATGTCATGGCTGCTTATTTCTAAATAAGATAGAGTGTTGCAGTGGCTTATAAATAATTTGAAGAACTTTTAGTGGTTTTATATACCTAGTTATCTTTTTCAACAACTCTTAGTTAGCTTTTAAGTTACTTATGTATGCAGAAATTTTGCCAATATTCCATTAACAATATAGAAAATGCGAACCAAATAAGCATAAGATGCAAGACAAGTTGAATATGCCTTCCCATCAGCAGAGGAAAGATTTGAAACTTGTTGGCCTTTGACCACTTAGTTTTTTAGTTTTATAATGTTTATGAGAGATAATAGATTATTTTATTGACTTTGTGCTTTTAAACGATCTTAATTTTGATCTGAACTGGAATAGTCCTCTTACGTTTCCTCTGTTTGGTAAACGTGCAAACCAACCTGATTGGTGATTTGAGATGTGTCATAAGACACATCTGCATAGACAAGTTAAATCTTAATGTATCTCGCTTATCCGCATTCGTTTTGTTTATTTAAACATGATAAGATGTGAGGGTAGTACCAATAATACTTTTTCAAAATAAAGTTTCTTTTAAAACACATTTATCCAGTTTTGTAATTGAGTTGATTACCGGTTTTCGGTTGTAATTTATCGCTTTTCAAAGTATTGTAAGACTTTTAAATTCTAATAAAAAGTTGGTCCGATACTTATTAAATAAAATAATAATAAAAAAATATATAATTGGATTTTAGACCCTTCCACTTATAGTTCATCAACTGAATTCTATATTCTAAGTTTCTAACTGTAAAGTTAAATCAGATTATTTAAAAAGAATATAGATCCAAAACAGCTTAATCAAAAGAACATTTAAAGGGATCAGATCAAACTGACAACAGAACCAAAGAAAGTGAAAGGATCAACTGATTGGGTTGTTCAAGTAGTATGGTTGAGAAAAATATATTCATATAGCGAAGTGAATTTTTCCCTTTTATGGGCATATTAATTATTAACTAATTAAGAAGAAAGGGATTGAGATTCCAGCAGGGAAAATGATGTTAACAAATAGTATAAAAATATTAAAACTTGACTACCTTTTTTGGTTGAGTTTGACTATAATTCAGCATGAAAGTGTACACTTCAAAACTTCGAAATTTACTTACTTCAAGGTAAAATTCAAAGAGAAATGATGTAGGCATCCAAAAACCTTACCCGCTGACATGGCGGGTTAAGTGTAACAATCATTTTTGTTTCGATATTGAAATCATCTTTTTATTTAATTCATAATTGGTCCACCTAGTCCGTCATGTTAACGGATAATATTTTTTGATAAAGTTTTTAGATGGCTATAATAATAATCCCAGCATGAAAGTGTAAACCTGAAAGAAGCCGAATATGAAAATTTTGCATAAATTTATTCAAAGGACCTGTTGTATATATATAGTAATACATACATATACATGGTTCCAATCCCAAATGAGTTGAAAACCCAAAAAATTCTAAGTTTGAGTGAAGATCTCAATCCAAGAGCACCCAAGCTGGATATTACTAATTTAGATTCTCTAAATATATATATATTTCATTGGATTTGCCACTAGATCTCATTCTAGTAACTTATTGAGAAATATTGGAAGATTCTAAAAACTGTTTTTTCTACTCCTACAACAGATTTCTTGCATGAATAACGTTCTTTTGGCAATGGTTTCAGACCAGTCAACTTATTTTAAGAAAATAATTTCTACCAAAAAGAAAAAACTAGGTAAAAATAAATATTTTGGATATTTCAGAATTTTTACTCTTTTTTTTTGAAGATTCAGAATTTTACTCTTGAAATATGTGAAAATGCTTACGAGAATGGGGTTTTCACGTATATGATAAAAAAAAAAAATGCTAGGTCTAGTCCCTGTATGAACCATCTTCTATTTCTGATTCTAACCACAAGATTGATTACAGTTGGAAAAACAAGTGTTTCAACTAGTACAAACAACATTTTCAACAAGTTGGGAGTTGGGGACATGCACATGTGAAATGAAGGACAATAAAAGAGGAACAGTTCCAAAATAACTATAAATTTATCATCAAGACCACATGGCAAGAAAATGGAACAGTACTTCCTCTCTTGTACAACATACTAAATTGATCCCTAGTTTTTGACAAATCCAAAGATAAATGTTAGTTTTTGAACATTTACTTAACTTGAAATAATCACTGCAGCATACGGAATTGCGAGCACTCTCAAGTGTCTGGTTTAAAATTATGTCATATTCTTCTGTATTAATATATATACAAGTGTTGAACATAACAAACTTTATATATTGTACAACAATCAATATTAACAACTTAAGCTAACGGGTGTAGACGTGGAAATATCACAATTTCTTCTCTTCTACCCCAACATCTCCACCAACACGGCTACACCTCTCATCATGCATTATTGGCCGGTGGGCGGTGGAGAACGACAGGGAGGTGGAAAGAAAGAGGAGATCGACAACGATAAGAGAAGGTAAACCCAACAACGATCTCAATCGTGTAATTATCTTGCAGATCTGTGGGGATGATTTAGGCGCTTCAAAGATGTAGGAATGTAGGACTATATCACCATGGGGAATTAGTATTAAAAGAACTAGAGACGGGGTGGATCAATTGGCCGTGGGTGGTGATGTGGCGACCGTCGTGGGTGGTGATGTGGCGACCGTGGTCGGGGTTAGATGGAGCTCTTCTTTACGAGTGTGGTCTTCTAGTTTAGTGTGAGTAAAAAATATTTGATTTTCTGAGAGCAAAAGGTTTTGTTTTTTGAATTTTATGATTATGAAAATATATTAAAATATTTTAGGAAATGGGCACAAATACTTGACTAATATGGACAGAAGACTAGTATCAAGCGGACATATACTAAGTAGGACATGTTGCTATATCGACCGTTGGAGAAGTTTTTTTCTTTTTTCTGTCTATATTTGTATATGAACAACCTCTAGTCAAGCCGTTGGGAATGCTCTAGGTACAACATACTGAACATAGTTTTTGACAGGTGACAAAATCCAAAAAAGTCCCTTGCCTTGTACCATTGCAATTTTTGAACAATTACCCAAAACTAAAAACAACCACTACAATGAAGTTTATAAGAAGAAAAATGCAACCAAAATGGCACGATTCGGATCTACTTACAAAACCTGCAAACGAATTTTTTTTGCCGCTCGCTCGCCCTATGTCAAAACTGAAGGCACAAAAAACAAGTGCGCTTTTTGTACAATTTTGTTGCTACCGTAATGAGAAAACTTATTAGAACCAATTGCGATTACCATATTTCTCAACCAAACGCCCCTCAGTTAACATGACCACAATCTAGTACTAAAACGTATGGAGCTTTAACTCAAAATGTCTAAAACAAAGCTCATTTCTTGTAAAAAAAATACTAATCAATTACATCTAGAAAAGATATCTAAGCTGATAGAACAAACACAGAATGAATGCGAATAAACACTCTCAACTCTGAATAACCAATACAAGTAAAACCATTCATTTCGTCGCCGTAGAATAAAATTAAAAACACCGGAAAAAAAAACTAAAAAAAATAAGAAGAAAAGGCTAATAACAATGGAAAAAAACAACAAACCATAAGCAGTAGCTTTTAACCCTGATATTATGATTTCTATACATACACTTCACAGCAACCCTAAACTTCCCTTTGAATCTCTGCAAATTTATTTTCCCAGTTCGAATTTTTAGCCAATAACAATTTATTTTCTCAATTCACCATCTCATCTATTCTTCTTGAACATCAATAATTGAAATTATATCCTTAATTTGTTTTGATCTTAGTCACAAAGGTAGAATTTTTATAATCTTGAATATGTAGAATTGGGTAGAGAAAGATAAATTTAGAGGCCATGGCAATAGAACCAAATGGTAGTGACTATATGAACCCATAATTTTGTTTTCTAGGAAAGGGTTAAGAGGGTAAAATTCTCAAAAGAATCAATAGAAAGGAGGAGGGGGCGGCGAAGCGTAAGGTACACTAAATATAGGCGGTAATGGCTCTTCGTATTTTGGAGGTGGCGGCGGGTGCTCGCAAGGGACCGGAGGTGGCGGTGGTTTGTGCAATGGTGGAGGCGGAGAACTATAGATATAAGGTGGTGGTGGTGGTGGTGGTGGTGATGGAGGAGTTTTGTGTAATGGTGGTGCTGGGGAGTTGTAGATATAGGGCGGTGGCCGAGATGGCGAGGGCGGTGGGGGTGATTTATATAGATACAGTGGTGGCGGGGAGGGGGATGGCGGTGGTGGTGGAGAGTTGTATAAATATGGTGGTAGCGGGGACGAGGATGGAGGTGGAGGGGAATTTGTAGGCGGAGGCGGTAAGTTATAAATTGGGGGAGGTGGTGGTGGTGGCGACATAGTTGGTGGCGGTGGAGATAAGTAGACCGGTGGGGACGGAGATGGCGGTGGTGGGGAAGGTGGAGGCGGTGGTGGTGAGTGAACCGGTGGCGGTGGAGCAGGTGGAGGAGGAGAGTAAACTGGTGTCGGCGGTGGAGAATAGACAGGCAGTGGCGGGGATGGAGGAGGCGGTGGAGGTGAAAATTTTGGTGGTGGGGGTGGTGGAGAATAGAGTGGTGGTGGCGGAGATGGAGGAGGCGGTGGCGGTGAAGATAAGTAGACCGGTGGGGACGGAGATGGCGGTGCTGGGGATGGAGGAGGCAGTGGAGGTGAGTGAACCGGTGGGGGTGGAGTTGGTAGAGGAGGAGAAGGTGGCGGAGGAGAGTAAACTGGCGCCGCTGGTGTAGAATAGACTGGCGGTGGTGGAGATGGAGGAGGCGGTGGGGGTGAGAAAACCGGTGGCGGTGGTGATTTTAGCGGTGGTAGTGGAGACAAAACCGGCGGCGGTGGAGACAAAACTGGTACATAAGGTGGGGAATAAACCGGTGGAGGTGGTGGCATTACCGGAACAAAAGGCTTGCACTTAAAAACCGAACAATCCACCTTTGGAGCAGCCCTACATTGTGCGTCCGACCTTTGATCCGGCCTTCCCAGAATACAATTCCTCTTATCATCAAAACTCTCCAACCTCAAACAAGTTGGCGGCTCGCCGGTAAAGAAATTGAAACTATAAGTAAAGTTTTCGAGCCTTGGTAACGTACATATGCTGGCCGGTATACTCCCGGTTAGCATATTGTGCGCCACGTTGAGTTGCTCTAAACTTACCATATCCCCAATAGTATCCGGTAATGGCCCCATTAATTCATTAAAACTCACGTCGAAAACTGTCACGTTTGTCAACAAGCCAATCTCTTCAGGCACGCACGAACGTAACCCGTTATCCCTAAAAATAATCTCGTTTAGAGTATCAGACATGTTCCCAATACTCGTCGGTAAACACCCATGGAACTTATTATTCGCCAAAACTATAACCGATACCGGAGAATTACCAAAATTATCCGGTAAGTCGAACCTAAACCGGTTATGGTTTATGAAAATCGCGTCTAGCGGTTTATCAAAAAGCTCCTTGGGCACACCGCCTTCGAACTCATTAAATCGAAGATCAAGAAACTTTAAAGACGGCAATTTTAAGACCACACTAGGGAACTTCCCGACGAACCGGTTATTACTCAAGTCGAGTTCGTACAAAAGCTTCAAGTTTCGAAAACTTTGGGGTACCGTACCACAGAACCTATTCGAGTTAATATGGAAAAGCGCGAGATCCGTAAGTAACCCAAGCTCATTCGGTAAGAACCCCGCCAAGTCACCATGATTCAAGTCTATCCCAGCTACGGTTAAACACGAAGCATTATCAGGCGCAGGTGCACAGAAGACTCCGATGTAGCTGCACACGTCGGGTCCCACCCAGTTTAGAGTAATGTTTTGTGGGTCCGATAATATCGCCTTCTTGAACGCTTGTAGCGCAACGAAAGCATTTCTTAAACGTTCATTTTCGAATACCAAGGAAGAGTCTACTAGAATTCTCTCTCCTCTATCGCCATTTTTGTCTACATAAAATAAAAGTTTCCGGTCTCCGGCGGCGAGGGTGGTGGCGGTGAGGAGAGAGAAGAGGAGGAGGAATGTGGTAGTATTCATCTCAGTGTATGCATTTTAATTTCTAAGGAAATTTGTTTTGTGGAATAAATAAAAATTTTGAGTGTGTTATTTTTGGACAGCTAAAACACAGCTTAAAGGCTCTCACATGAATTTTCTCTTTCTCTCTCACTAACTCACTAGGTTTGAGCTTTAATTTCATCTCTGTAATATGAAAAGTAGACTTTATGGTCTTTTCTATTTTATGTGAATTACAAAATGGATGCATATTTTGGGTGGACAATCTAGTTGGCTTTCATAGTTTTGAGTCTTTTGACTAAAAACTAGTACTACTAATATTGAGTATTAAAAATGTGACAAATTTGGTTTTGATTTAACTATTGAATGGGTTCCTAGTTTGGATGGAAAAGCTATATGGTATTGTACTTTTGGTTAAGATACCGGTGATATGAAAACTTTGGTTAGCGGTTTAACAAGGATTAATAGTATATCCGGTGATATGAAAGCTTTGGTTAGGGATTTGACGAGTATTAATAATTTATCATTCCGTTAGTGAAGTGAAAGAGAGAAAATAAGCTCTTCTTTGTGTGTACTTGCACTACTCTTTTTCGAGTTCAGAGTAAATGAGCTTAGAGCATTATACCATGTTTTACCTTATATTTTTCTTCAAAATACGAGATATTTATCAATAATGAAAACATCATAGGTATATATTTCTTGGTAGATTCAGAAAGGTATGCATATGAAGTAAGAATACACAAGAACCGTCATTTGGAAAAATCTACACAATCAAAATATTGTCTCTTTACTGAAATTACATTACTTTACAACTCAAACAAAGAGTTGGTATTGGATAAGAAAGTTATAAACTATGGTTGGTATTTTTTCACACAATTGGGACTAGATGTCATTTTTTCTATACTAATGGACCATGAGTGGATATTGTTTAAAGAATGTGAAGCATTATCTAGTTTCCATTTTTTTCAGAAATTCAAAAGCTTCTTGTTTAATCCTCAAAGTTAAAGGTAATGCACAGAAATCTAGTAACAAAATAAAAAGGAATGTGAAACATTTCCAGCATAGTGCATACATGAAGTTAATAACATAAATGTATTAACTGCCGGTTCCGTTCATAATGTGATTAGCAGGTTATCATTTGTTATTAAGAGAAAACTGACATTATAATTTGTTATCCGTTTATTTCAAACTCATAGGTAATAATTTACTCAACTAACTTTATTTTATTTATAACCAAAAAAATGAAAGAAAACAAATATCAAAAACAATATATTTAAAATCGCTTTTTATTTAATCAAGATGTCTCATCCGTGCCACATGAACTAAATGATGACATCACCTCCTACATAATGTAAACTTGTAGAAAAATAATATTTTTTTCATCTTATTTGTGTGTATATATATCAATCGTATGTATTTAGACAAGTAGGAATTGTTTAGTTAATCAAACTTTTGTTTATATAATTATTAAGAGTTTTCAAATATAAAATAGCTAAAATATCCTTATTAAAGTGGACACCAAACATTTAAAATAAAATATTAACAAAAAAATATGTAATTTTACTTTTTGTCTACTTTCACCACATAATTTGAATAACACAATTAAATTAAACATTTAAAAATATTCAAATCAAAATTTTAACTAAAAACTTAAAGTTTTTAAGCATATTAATACAACTAAGGTTGATATAAACTTTAAAGTTGTCTGACAATGTGAAGTTGTTGGATTATAAGAAACACCGCAAATTTGACTGGGCCCTCTTCACCGGCTCTTCCAGTTACCGGTAGATTTTTGTAAGGCCGGCAAACCGGTACCGGTAAGTTGATCTCAATTACTCCATATGTTTCTATTTAATTGTTCATTACGAAACTACGTGTAATTTGGACCGACGAATAACTTGTATCAAATTTGTCGTAATGAAACTTTTCAAAAGTTGATCATATAGTTCAAATGTTAAATTTTAAAAAATTCATTTCGATAATTTTGATAAAAGTTATAACCGGTGAAAATTGCACGTAATTTCGTACTGAACAATTAAATGGGAACGGAATGAGTAATTGATTTGGTTTGTTAATAAATAATAATGAAGGACGGCACAAAACTACAATTAATAAAGGGGATATAAATACAAAGATAAAAGCGGTAGGAATCGAATTCTAGTAATAATGAGAAGAGTAAATAAGTTGTATAATAATGTGAAGTAGGTACAATCTGTCATTGCACCGGCCTCCACTATGTTGTTAGACTAACTACAAAAATTTAGACTGGGATTAAATTTTGTAGAAAATCCGACGGAACTACGCTGATTGATCCGTTCGGTAAATCTTATTTTAAACAACTCAATTTCGATGGATTCGTTTGAAAGGATCAATAGAATGCAACTGCTTGTAATTGGTAACAAATTCTCCTCGATCAGTTTAATGTTTTTGAATTTTGATGTTATTGGAGTCACGTATACTGAGAAAACATTCGACCAAACACAACTCTAAATTTAATAGGTAACTTTCATAAGTTTGTCACGAACGTTAACCGTACAGACAAACCTATTGAACAAATGATACGATTACAAACAGAATTACGTTCGATTATTTGTCTTTCTTAAATATCACTACACATTGAGTATTGACTGAATTACACATAGCGTCATATCCCAAACCTAGTTTTCTAAATTCATACTCAACTTCGCACTTCCAACTCGTAGCTCTTGCTTACGAGTTTGATTTTTTTGTCTAAAACTTGTAATTTTTAATACTCCAAAATATTTGATTCCATTTAATGATATTGCATATTGAACTTATTTCAATCAACATTGAAATTAATTTATCAAATGCAAGTGAAATTTTACTCATTAATTTTTTTTTTTGAAAATTAAGTATATATTAACCAACCAAACCAAACAAGTACAGGAAAATAAAACAAGTCAGCTACTCACAACCTGAGTAATCAGAGTTAAGCGGGGTTCAACAGAGTATAAACACTCTGCGATAAGACGACTTTCCAGTTATACACGAGTATAAAAATAAGGAATAAAGTCATTCTACGATTACTGTGATTACAATCATTCTTTCATTCATTTTGCTTATCTTCAATTGTTCTCTTAACTACTGTATTAAGTGGTGTAGAAACCATCTTAAAGCTCACATCTTTATCAATATGAGTAAAAATTCATAACACCAATTGTTTTATTCAACTCCAAAACACCATAGAATGTCTCATTAATCTGTTCATAGTAAGTGCATCCAAGAAACAAGCTATTGCATTTATAAAGTAAAGTCTTATAGTGTTAATCCAGTTAATTTTAAAGTCTCCTAGAACAATTGTAAAAATATTTTAGTGCATCATCGGTTAATCCAGTGGAGAATAACCCTCAATATTTGACATCAATTCCGGCTCGAACTTATCATATTGTGACGATAACTTGACCTCTTAGTCAACTTTTGTGAATTTTGGTCGATGTGCACATAACTAGCCCGAATACCTAGAAAAAAGTACAACAATGCACTTGAGATCTAGTCTGTAATGAACTAATACAACTTTTAAAAGTAAATATTAAGCCATCTTATTTGATATTGACCTATAAAAAAATGTCTAAAATGCGATAAATAGTTATGCTAATACTTGTGATTTTCTATCCGACAGGTTTTGTGACAGATTATTCGACCTATGGCGACTTCATAACAAATTTTCCAATTATTACAAATTTACTAGGCTTTTGAACTTCGTTTTTTTTTATAGGGGTTCAATACCATTGAAGTGGATGATAATAGATTAAGTTTTTCTTCATAAAATAAATGTTTTAACCGTATATTTTTAACCAGAAACAAAAAACAAAAAAGACCAAACATTAAAAGTAGAGTTTTGATAGTGGGTCCAAACGTGTCACGTCTTGCACGGCTAGATCATCGGCGATAATGGAGGGTCCCTTTTTTTCATTGTTTCTACGCTCCCAGTCATGTTAACATTATTTATTGACCTCATTTTTCGAAATAGCTTTAAATTTGTAAAGTTACTGCTGTAATATATTACCTTTTCTTTGTTACTGGTTTTGTTTATGCATGCATATTTTATTTTATTTTATTTTATTTTGAAATAATTTATGCATGTACATTACTACATTTAAGAAATAAGAATACCTAACTATTCCACTCTCATGCATGTTGTGAAATTCAAACAAATGCTTCCTAGTTCCTAT
Source organism: Primula veris (assembly GCA_963682055.1). Taxonomy (NCBI): domain Eukaryota; kingdom Viridiplantae; phylum Streptophyta; class Magnoliopsida; order Ericales; family Primulaceae; genus Primula; species Primula veris. The sequence continues at coordinate 30,016,938 of OY821750.1, read as the reverse complement.
TTCAGTGTGGGTTCTAACTATTAGACTGGCTTTTATATTTTTTTTAACCTTCGTGTATTCATTTATTTCCGTTTCGTACGTTGGTTTGTTAGTTTTTTTTTTACCATGATTTCTATTTTTACTTACTTTTTGTACATTTGTTTCTTAATGTTTCTTTTTTTTACCATGGTTTTTTTTTTTTTTTTGTCAATTTTCAACCGTTAAAACTCCGATACAAAAAGAAAAAGAAAGTAAAAACCAAGGTAAAAAAAGAAAAATTAAGAAACAAAGGTAAAATGAACAAACGAAGGTATGAAGATTGAATAAACTCATTCCACTCCCATGTTGTGAAATTCAAGCAAATGCTTCCTACTTCCTATTTCAGTATGGGTTATAAGTTCTAACTATTAGACTAGTCTTACCAAACCGAACCGAAAAAACCCAAAAAAGACCGAAACCGAAAAATTTTCGGATCGGTTTTCAGTAAAACAGAACCGAAAAAGACCGAAAAAATCCGAAAAAGACTGAAAAATAAAAAATAAAACAGAAAAAAACCGAAACTGGACTGAAAAAACCGGTCAGGTTCGGTCCAAAAAATAAAAAGACCGAAACCGAAAAAAATCGAACCGAAAAATATGCTCGGTTTCGGTTTTGGCAAAAACCGAACCGGACCGGACCGAACTCAGCCCTACATGAAATAGTGATAAGTAAAAGAAATACATAATGCATAAAATTAAATCTTGGTCCAAAGGCTTAATGCAGATTTTACACCTTATTTCTATACGAAAGAAAAAAATGAAGAATGTTTCATTCTCTAGGGACAAAATTAAATTTAAACATTGGTTGGTTCATTGATTCAATAACCACAAATGATATACCTAGCCGTGTAAAACTATTAAAATAGGTCACTTGAAGATGAATAAGCAGATTATTAAAGTGAGCTAGTTTCTATTATTCTAAAAGTCGTCATTTCTATTGGGCATATTTATAATTACTTTCTCATACACCTAAAAGTGAAATCATCTTCAGGTAAAGTATATGCATATTTTAATGAGTACGTTATACATTTCCTATATATTATAGTTTAACACATATATAGGAGTGTATTTTTGTACACATAATGCAAAACTAGACAACGCTAGTACTAAGTTATTTCAGGACGACTTGTCCATGATCAGCTGCATAATGCATTTATGAGTAACTGAGTAACACTAAATAATGTATTTAGGATGTCTAAAATTAATGATAGTGATGCATATTAACGTATTATATATATATACTAATAATCGTTACTCATACGTTGAGTGTGCGACGTGTGATATATATATGATCCGCATAAATAATTTTTTAAAAAGTATATTGATTGATCGAATGAATATATTAAATTAGAAATCATGCGTAGTATAATTTTTTTATACTAACCCGATTTTTTTGGTAAATAATTATAATTGTTTTGAAAATATCATGATTTTTGTGTGTTTTTTATATTTTGAATTGAATATATGTAAATGAGTAATTAGTAAAAAAATGATATACATTTTTGGAAAAAAATAACCAAAATTTGACATATATACTCACATTGGGTTGACTTATATATATAGTATGATATGATATGATATGATAGTGTCAAGATCGAAGTAAATAAAATTTTGTGTATTCACAAGTGAAAACAAAGACTAGGCATACAAGAAGTGACAGAATAAAACAATCCCGCTAATTTATGTGAATTTTATGGTTTTTAAGCTTGTAAGAGGGCCGGATAATTGAAAAGAAAAAGGATTTGTTTTATAAGAAGGATATATCATCTTTTGATATACCAGCAAGTAAGTAATAAAAATGTTCTATATACTATACTAAAAAGAATACAAACGGCATTTATCTACTACTCCTAAATAAATAAAAAATTGCAATTAAGAAACGGCATTGTAATTCATGTGTGCTGTTTCTTTACATGTTATATATATCATATATGGTGATTGTATGATATATGAGGCGATATTCTAAATTTCGGCTTGTTATAACTTGGAATCATCATGTTTTAATTATATTTACTCCGTCCGTGGTCATTTAATTATCCATTACGAAACTACGTGTAATTTTGATCGGCTTATAATTTGTATCAAAATTATCAAAATGAATATTTTTACAATATAATCAAAAAATTTAACATTTAAACTATATGATCAACTTTTAAAAAATTTCATTCTGACAATTTTAATACATGCTAATGACCAATGAAAATTACATGCAGTTTTTGTAGCGAAAAATTATACAGGGGAGTAGTATTTTGGTTCATAAGTCTGTAGACTGTTAATAAAACATTCCTCGTTGGAGTGGCTAATATTTTATTTTATTTTATTTCAAGAGGGACGGCACCCCCAAAGTTCCATTAACCAAATATATAAATATATATGGGGCATATATAACTCAGTTTAAGAGTAACATATTTAATTTAGATATATATATATATACATGACTTTCATGAATTATATTTATATATATATATATATATATATATATATATTTTGTTTTTGCCAAATTAAATTTATATATAAACTATATAAATAACATATTTATGAATTATTAATTTTAGTGTTCTAACCGTAATATCCTAAATTTATAAAGTAGTCTGTGATGTATATCTACATCATGTCCTGCACTACAAAAAAATACTCAAATAGCGACGGGATTAGTGACGGTATTTTTTGTTACGAGCTTATTAGCGACGGTTTTTGTGACAGTTTTCTAACATTTTAGTCAATTTGCGACAGCTTTTTAAATTAGCGACATGCTTTTGACAGTTTTTGACTCTCATTAAATCAAATATTATTTTGTATTGTTGTGTCGCTGCATTAGTATCACTAAAAAACTCTTTCAAAAATTGTTTTGTTTGTCTGTTACACCTTACAAATATATGTGCTACATATAAATCATTACAAAAAAATATTTAAAGGGGTTACCAAGATCTCGCAACTAATACCAAAAATATTTAATTTTCTACATATCATCAAATTTCATATATACTAACAACCAATATCAACATTATCATTTTTTTTGAAAAACCATTAAACTAAAAACAACATCATAACTTTATTTTGTTCGTCATAATATTTTTTTGTGGTTGTTGCCTTTCTAAACAGTACCGATCTAAAATTTATTAACACTTTATTTAGACCGCATATTAGAACCGTTTCTCTATTTTTTTGGGTGACTTGACCAACCATACGGTCAACACTGTCGTGACCAATGTTCTAAAAACCCACTTAACTACACGTAATCTTATAGTATTCTAGACTACGCCTAACTTCGCCTATATGTGCTTCCTTTTTCGAACGCCGTGTGTAACTATCCATACATTGGGGATGCTTTAAGTAACAAATGAATGAAATCACAACACCGTAATTTACCAAAATACCATTTTTCTATAATAAAATTTTAAAACGATGAGTTCTGCAATCACATTAAACAACATTAATCTGTAATATGTAACCCGAAAATGTTAATACTCTCGTCCCTAACTATATACTATATTTTTGCTTTTAAATCAAATTGAGAAATTAAATTAACAAAGTGTTATAACATTTTTAAGTGGCAACCCAATATTTTTTGACGGAAATTTCGAAGTCCTGTAAATCAAAACGTGTGGGACCAAAAAGCCACATAGGCATTGACCATGTCAAAAATATAGCCGGCAAAAATACTTTTGGTTGATAAGACTAATACAGACGGTAATAATACAAATCACGTCATTTAATAAAAACTCAATCTATTAAAAAATTAAATAAATATATTGAAACCCTAATTTGAGTCTACCTTAAATTTAATTAATATTAATTAAAAAAAAATTATTTTTTATTTTTATTTTTAATAGATTGAGTTTTTATTACGTGACATGACTTATACCCCCATCCCGTTAATACAGTCGCCGTCTGTATCAGGCAGACACCGTATTTAGCATATGGCAATATAAAGGTGAAGAAATATACATGCCGACGTTACGCGTCACCAATTCTCCAATTTTGCAGGAACCACGTGGCCTTTATGTAGAGCTTAAGTGTTTTTTTTTTTAAGTTAAAATAATTTTCTCAAATTGATGCAAGATCTCATAACCTTTATTTATGATTAAATATATTTTCACTCTTTATACGTTTCTTACACTCCTACTTACATTTATTGTAAGTAAAAATATATTTTTACTTATACGTCAACTAGATATTGGCGAGCCTAATTTTCTTCATAGACTCGGCTTATTCAATCGATATGCGTCGGCTACGATTTTCGAGGTGCCTGATGTGGATCGTATCTGTCGTGGTGACGAGTTGCTCTTCGTGCCTGCACAAGAAACGAACAGGGGCTCAGGGTTGGTACCAGATTTTCCCTCTCCAACGATCAAGTCAGTATAGGGACGACTAGAAAGGAATATGTAGTTGAAGGGTAAGAGGGATCGTTCCAGTTACAAATCGTGGTATCGTATGTCACAGATGGTGTTCGGGTTGTTTCAGCTTTATCTCTCTTCTCGCCACTTTTTTTCTCTGCCCCCTAAAAAGTATTAGTGAGGGTATTTATAGTGTGATCAAGAGGTTTATTAGCCCTTGGATTACTGTACTGTCAAGCACTAATCCAACGGAATTAGGTCATTTATGACTCTGACAAGGGTACAATCCTTTTTCGGGGCCCACAGTTGATGGCATGTGATTGGGCCACGTCGATGAACTGCTGAGGGGTCCCCCATGGGAGCAACAACATTAATTGGGGAAGCGTATTCGATACGCTTCCTTGGCCAGTGTGGTCACACCTCGACTTCTCCAGATCCGGGGTGGTATGTCATCCATGGTGGCAGGGGCCGGACACCATGTTTTGAGGGTTGTATCGGTCCGGATGAGGGGATGCTGACATCCACTCGCCAACAACTCCCTGTCCGGAGTCGTCGTTAAGGACAAGGTCGGCAAGGATCTTCAGTCGTTATGGGGGCTCCGGTCATTCTGTTCTCATGTTCGGCGGTTCGGAGGTGCCTCAGCATGGCCTGTCTAGTGGCCCGTGTTCAGGTATTTATGGATTTCTTACACGTGGAGCACGCCTGGCATGCATTTATGTGGCGCCGCCTCTGTCTCTTCGATTTTATCAACATCATTAATGTCAAATGGCTGCTGTGCGACACTTGGTAGATGGCCTCTGCCTGCTGTACACGTGGTGGCGGTTATTAATGGGAGTTCGTGCAATGGGCCGTTGCTGTCTTTTCACCTTCTGGTAATATCTTTTCACCTTCCAGTGGGGGTCTATAAATACCCTCAGTGAAAACTCATTTTCACTTTCTCATTCTCTCTCTAAAATTTCACAGCAAACCAACTTATTCTCTCTCCCCACACTTAGCAAATACAACAAACACTTAGCCAACATGGTTATCACTCATGGAGCCGAAAAAGGCCCGATGGTTGCTCCCCAACCACGTCGCCTGGACGTTATGGCAAATGCCCTGCCATTTCGGGCCATGGTCGTTGACCCGGCCCTCTCTGTGGCCGTCAATGACAACATCATCATGGTGAGGCTGCATGGGCCCGATTTGGATGAGTTCCGACAGCTTTGTGGGATCTGCGAAGACTTCACACTCTGGAAATGCGAGAGCGCCGACGAGGTGAACGGGATCGTAGCCAATCCCAACAACATGGTGACCCTCTCCCTCTCTACTCACTTGTATGGGGGCACTGACCTCCCCATTTCGGAGCTGCTAGCGGAGTTATGCGCATGGACGCAGACTTTTCCGTGCCAGTGGCCACTGCAGGCGCACCGCGTCTGCGTCGGAATGGAGGCCCTCAACCTTCTATTGGGCTCGGCTCTGCCAGAACCGTTGGGGATAAATGAGCTCTTGGCTTGCTATGAGTTTCTTCAGAGTGAGCCAAGCTCCCATGCCAAGAGCAGGCAGCCCTATCTGCGGTGTCGGGCCTACAATCAACTGATCACAGGTAACTCCGATTCGAATCGGGGTTACACGCAAGATGTGGTCGTGGTGGAGGGCAACTGGCTCCACCGAGATGACCTGATTCTCCCATCCAGGCCGGGAAGGGTGCTTAGCACCAAGGAAAATAAGGCCACGGTGGCCATGAAGCTGAGGGGCCTTGGCGAGGCCAATGTCCAATCGCTGGAGGTGGCTCTAAACTGGTGGGGTCCGGACGGGACAGATACCGGCGCACGCGACGCAGAGCGCCTATTGACTTATGGTCCTACCACTTGCAAGGGGAACGACTTCATGTGGCCCCATATGACCTTATGTCCTGTGGGATACTCCCAGGACAGATGGGAAAAAGGAGAAGGGATTGGAGTCCACCCTCTCCCCCAAGACTTTCAAGGATACTGAGGCCACCGAAGTGTCTGCCATAGAGAGGCCTGTGGCGAAGGTGCCGAAGGCTCTGAGGTCAAGAGTCAAGGTGAAGCCGATGCCGACGCCTGCCACAAAGAAAATCGTCGGGGCTCCTGTAACGGTCGGGGTCTTTTTCGAGACCCGGCCGGATGGTATGGTGGTCCACTACTGGAAGGGGCCGGGGGGGACTAGGCTTTACATCGATCAGTGGGGGAAGCCACTGCCAGATGTCCTTCCCCTGAGCTCGAGGGAACCAGATGCGGCGGGCTCCTTCCGTCTGGAGGATAGCTCTCCCGAGGCACTCCCCATCGGGCCAAGCTTGGGCACCTCACGGACCAGGGTGAGTTAGCTTCCATTCTTTAGTTTTACACTTGGCTAAATTTTGTTTGATTTTTTCTAACACCCATTTTGTGGATTTTTACCATGTAGGTGGTCCATTCTGATGAGGATGAGGAGGAAGTGGAGAAGGAGGCAGCTGAGGCAGAAGAGGGTGATGAGGAATGGGTTGTCGTGGCGGATGACATGGTCATTGCCATCGAGGCGGGGGAGGATGCCGTTGTTGGCGCTGACGCTGCTACAAAGGCGTTAGAGGATTTGGCGGACGAGGCGAGGCGAAAACGAGTCACTCATAAGTCCGAGGCTGAGAAAAGGAAGAGGGAAGAGGCAAAGGCCCTTCGGGATGCGAAGAGGGCCCGGTCTGAGGGACCTGAGCTAAGGGAGGAGGTCGCTGCCACGGATCAGCCTGTGGTGGTCGTGGAAGAGGGGGCGACTTCTGACATCCCCTCTACGGAGGGTCCCCCATCGGATTCCGTCCAGGGCCCCGACTCCGCTCCTCCGACCCCTGGTATGCAGAGGATGCCACTCCAAACCCCCGAGGAGGTGAAGATCGCTACCGGGGTGAAGAGTATAATGGAGGCTCATCCCTCCGCCAGGATGCTGGCTCTTGCTGCGCCCCAAGAGCAGAGCGTTGAGGCCGACCATCGTGGTCGCAATCTCAAGTCTACCATGGAGCCATCCATGGCCATGATCCCACAGGTAAATTGTTACTTTCCCTTGGTGTAGTTTTTCACGTTTAAATTTCATATCTTTAATATCGACTAAGTGTTTGTCTTCTTTTTGTAAGGCTTCCTGATGATGAACCAATGTGTTTATCATCAGGCCCAACTGAAAAGGTCATGTGCCACGAAGGCTGAGGCCAGCGCTAAACTGGCGGAAGAGGCCCATGCTAGGGCAGAGGAGGCTCGAGTGAGGGCAGAGAAGGCCGAGGGTCTCAACGCCACCGTAGAAGCCAAAAGGGTTGAAGCTACTCAGGCAAAAGCCAAGGCTGAAGAACGGGCCCAAGTTGCAATCGAGGCCCTAAGGGAAGCTGAGGCGGGCATGGCTGAGAGGGTGAGGGCCGCGGTTCAATCCGCCAAGGCCGAGATGAGTGCCGCTCTGTCCCTCAAGACGCAGAAGGATTTTAATGCCTTCTACGTCGACGGCTGGTCCGAGGCGGCTGCTTTCATGAGGGCCGGGCCTGACCACCCGGTGTGGAATATGGAGAACATATTTGTTCCCGTTCCTGATGCTCCAATCCCACCGGTGGTTCCCTTAGCTCCTCGGGCCCCTTCAGATGACGAGGCAGATGATGAGGAGGATGACTAGGGCTTTCAGTAGTTTTGGTTTTTGTTTTTGATGTAATCTCTTTAATGTACTTAGCTTGTAAATAGCTTTTTTGTGGAATGAAATGAAAGAACAATTTTGGCTTCTGGACTTGTCTTTATTTTTCTGTTATTTTTTTGTTTTGTTTCCGGTGTGCTCCCAATGAGTGGATTATTATGCTTTGTCAAGGGGTCCACTCCTTGCTTAAACAACACATATAATCTGAACTAAGAATCTGGGGCTCCAGAGGGCCGAAACCCTTGTGGGGCATATCGTCATAAATCTTATAAAACGTAAACAGGGGTCCCTTGAGGTGTTCTGAAACACTTAGAAATTTTTTATAAATTTAAACCGGGATCCCGTATAGGCTCGGGTGTTCTGAAACACTGAGAAAATTTATATAAATATAAGCCGGGGTGCCGTATAGGCTCGGGTGTTCTGAAACACTTAGAAAATTTATATAAATATAAGCCGGGGTGCCGTATAGGCTCGGGTGTTCTGAAACACTTAGAAAATTTATATAAATTTAAACCGGGATGTCGTATAGGCTCGGGTGTTCTGAAACACGTAGAAAATTTACATAAATTTAAACCGGGATGCCGTATAGGCTCGGGTGTTCTGAAACACTTAGAAAATTTATATAAATTTAAGCCGGGGTAATTCTAAAAGAACAAAAGTTTTATTCATAAAGCCCTCAGGCATATTTACATCATATTTACATCAAAACACAAAGGTCGAGTCCTACTGATAGTTCTTCCTTAGGTTGTTGACATTCAAAGGACGGTCCATCGGGACGTCATCAGGGAGGCGACCCAATAGATAGGATTCGTTCCCGACTGCTCCGAGGATTCGATAAGGGCCTTCCCAGTTAGGGCCCAGCTTCCCGTCGGACTGTATTCTCGAGTTGTTGTTAACTTTCCGTAACATTAGGTCTTCGTCTTGAAAACGTCTGGCGTTCACTCTTTTGTTATTGGAACGTCCCAATTCGTTCTTATACTCTGCGTTACGGATGGCCGCAACTTCCCTTCTTTCTTCAGCATATTCGAGTTCGAGCCCCATCATTTTTTCGTTTAGCCCGCTCTCCACCATGTCGGTTCTGAGAGAGGGGAGGCCGATTTCTAACGGGATGATAGCTTTCATCCCGTAGGTTAGGCTATAGGACGTCTGTTGTGTGCCCCGTCTTCTAGTTGTTCGGTACGCCCACAGCACGTGCTGGAGTTCTTCAGCCCATCGTCCTTTGGACTCGTCTAATCTTTTCTTGATTCCGTCGAGCACGGTCTTATTCGATACCTCGGCTTGTCCGTTGCATTGGGGGTACGATGGGGTCGAATAATATTTTTTGATGTGGTACTTCGCATACATCGCTTTTAACTTAACCCCAGTGAATTGTCCCCCATTATCCGTGACTATCGAGTAGGGGATTCCATATCTGGTGATCACGTCTCTCCAGAAGAAACGGATCACCTCGGCCTCTATTATTTTTGCCAACGCCACGGCCTCTACCCATTTCGAGAAGTAGTCAGTGACCATGAGAAGGAACTTTCTCCCCCCTGGGGCCCTAAGGAATGGCCCAACGATGTCCATGCCCCATTGCGCAAAAGGCCAAGGCGAGGTCACGCTGCTCATTTTTTGCGCCGGGGCCCGAGGTATGGGCGCGTATTTCTGACATTTCTCGCACTTGAGCATGAACGTTTTTGAATCTTTTTACATGAGGGGCCACCAATACCCGTGGGTCAGAGCTCGGTTTGCCAGCGATCTGGCCCCGGTGTGGCTTCCACACGTTCCCTCGTGTATTTCTTCCATGACTTTCACCACCATGTCGGGGTGGACACAGAGCAGGTAGGACCCGGAGAACGACCTTTTATAGAGCTTCTCGCTAGGAGCCAACCAGAACCCTAGAGCCTTCCTCTTTGTTTTTTCAGCCTCTTTCTTATCGTCGGGTAGGTGACCGGAGCGGTGATATTCGATTATGGGGTCCATCCAACTCGGCTCCGGCGGGAGGTCGGTCACCACGTTAATTTTTTCCTTAGCCTCGATGCTAGGAGAAGGAATGTACTCTACGGTGATGACTCTTTCTCGCTTATCACTTATGGCAGAGGCTAGGGTAGCTAGTGCATCGACGTGAGTGTTTTCGTTCCTGTTGATGTTGACGATTTCTTGACAATCGAAGGTTTGGAGTATGCCGGAAGCGATGGCTACGTAGCTTGCCATTCTTTCATCCTTTGTCTGAAACTCCCCACTTATTTGGCTGCTGACTAATTGTGAGTCGGTGTTCACCAGTATTCTCTTGACTCCAAGGCTTCGTGCCATTTTCAAGCCGGCGATTACAGCCTCGTACTCCGCCTCGTTATTGGTGGCACAGAAGCCAAGATGGATTGACTTCTCGATCACGTCACCTTGTGGAGACCGGAGTACAACGCCGAGGCCGGATCCCTTTTTATTGGCAGCTCCGTCCGCATGCAAGGTACACGTTCCTTGGGCACGCTCCTTGGTGCCGGGAGGTAGGGTCGTTCCGTCCGCTATGGTGAATTCTACTACAAAGTCGGTCAGGGCCTGCCCCTTGACGGACGTTCGAGGCTCATAGCAGATGTCGTACGCGTTCAGGTGGCAAGCCCACTTCCCACAGACGACGCCAATTGGCGAGCCTAATTTTCTTCCTAGGCTTAGTTTATTCAATCGATATGCGTCGACTCCGATTTTCTGAGGTGCCTGATATGGATCGTATCTGCCATGGTGACGGGTTGCTCTTCGTTCCTGCACAAGAAACAAACAGGGGCCCGAGGTTGGTATCAGGTTTTCCCTCTTCAACGATCAAGTCAGTATAGGGACGACTAGAAAAGAATATGTAGTTGAAGGGTAAGAGGGATCGTTCCAGTTACAAATCGTGGTGTCGTATGTCACAGATGGTGTTCGGGTTGTTTCAGCTTTATCTCTCTTCTCGCCTCTTTTTTTCTCTCCCCCCTAAGAAGTATTAGTGGGGGTATTTATAGTGTGATCCAGATGTGTATTAGCCCTTAGATCGTTGTACTGTCAAGCACTAATCCAACGGCGTTAGGTCATTTATGACTCTGATAAGGGTACAGTCTTTTTTCGGGACCCACGGTTGATGGCCTGTGATTGGGCCACGTCGATAAACTGATGAGAGGTCTCCCATGGGAGCAGCAGCATTAATTGGGAAAGCGTATTCGATACGCTTCCTTGGCCGGTGTGGTCACACCTCGACTTCTTCAGATCCGGGGTGGTATGTCATCCATGATGACAGGGGCCGGACTCCCTGTTTTGAGGGTTGTATCGGTCCGGATGAGGGGATGTTGACATCCCCTGGCCAGATATAGTTTTGTTAGGTAACATTTTCGTATTCAATTATTTGACAAGCAATGTTTGGATAAATATAAGAGTAGTGAATGTATAATTATTTTTTCATTATAGTGTTGACGGTGTAGTTTTCGTTTACACTTGTTTAGACTCGCTTTTTGGAAGACTGTCTATAAGAGTTGGTCTAAAAGTGTAGTATACTTTTTGAGGTTTTAAGAAATGATATACTTGCTACACGAGCGAATAAATTATCCTATCGGTAAATAGAGATAAGACTGCATTTTCGCATTTTCATTTTCTTCATATGTAATGATAGATGTATCGACTTAGGTGGATGAAGTGTGCATTGGTCGTTTTTTCAGTACTTATTTTGTGTTGTATGTTATATTCACACTCTCTTACACCCTCACCGGCCGTTTCAATTTATTATTAGTTTACTACGAAATATTCTACTATAATTAAAGAGTATATCATGATTAGTATACTTGTACACATAGTTTTCAAATTCACACATTAAATTTTCACACGATTAGTAAAGTTAAATATGAAATAATGACAAATTTGTAAATTATCATAGACATTAGTTCTATTTGTAACGTGAACTTCTAAAGCGAAACAGTTCGAAATGAAAACATGAACTACTTTGACTAACATTGTTTCTTTATGATTTTTTTCATACTATGTAGGAGGTTTTTTTCATAACATGGAAGTCTCTATGCTAATTTTATAAAATTTTAATAAAAAAGCGAAGGAAAAATTTATTTTTTCATCCAATTTTATCAAAACGAAACTGCAGTCCAGACCGTCTCAACCGGATTTAAAATTCATTTTGTCACTAATGATATCAACTAATTTTTTTTATGAGATGAGTATCATTTTATCACTAAGCTTTTTACAAATAAATAATATATCACATGACGGTAACCAATCTAGCATTTTATTTTAAGCACAACCACCCTACAGTTCAATTTAAGAACCTCGAGTCACAGTTTTCTTGCTTATATTATTATCATGTTTCTTTTAGCTCCTTTTCACAGGCATACCAGTTTTTTTTTTCCCTTTTGCCTTGGACTTTTAAATGGATTTTGCTAATTTCTCACCAGTGATGCAATGTTTTATTATCATTACAAGTTACAATTGAAATGCATTGCTCCTTAGTCCTTAGCAAAATGCGGAGGAGCAGGCCATAGAATAAAAAAATATTTCAAATTTCAGGTCCTATACATGACTTACAAAATGAGACCAGTTCGAACCGACTTGCTCACTAAACGAAAAGATCGAGCATTGCCATGTTTAATCACTATACATTGCATCTAATAGCTCATCAAATTATTAACTACGAATCTTAATCACAACTCGTTCCCAAGCTGTCTTCGACAAATTTGATAATTCTGAAACATTTAAGAATAATCGTTCGAAGTTATCGCTAGCACTTGCAAGACTAACATTTATAATGGTACATGTCGCTTAACACGGTTAAAAGCCTTAAGACAACTTTTATTAATTGATGGTTTGGAGTTTGGACTCTATTATTGTAGCAATTTAATTTATAATAGAAATCTGTAAAGTACAAACTTCCTTTCCCCGATATGTTTATAAATTATAATAATTCACCGTCTTTAATTTCTTAAAAGCTGCAGATTTTAAGTTGGGTAATTGTCCCCTTTTTTTTTATATATACAGTTATAATTAATACATTTGGTTGTTCATTTGCATCCTACCCAAAATTGACATGTACAGGTCTCTGGAGAAGAAAAGTTGGAAAATGAATAATTTTTTCACCCTAAAATGGAGTAACTTCATTTAGAAACACTGCTTGTAAATTTATGAAATCCTGAATATACCTTTTTCTTTAAAATGAGTAAATCAAAAGTATAATTGCATACACACGTACGACTGCTTTTCACATATACAAATGCTAGTTTATGAATTTGTAGGCTTTGCTATGACTTATTGGTTTGTTAGCCGATAAGTTCGGGCTAAAAGCAGCCATGTAAAAATGCATAAATTGTTGTAACATAACTACATTTATGATGAAAAAATATCTTGTTGTTTTGATCGATGTGCACATTTTATAAACTTAAGCTAATTAAGGTTCAAGATATAAATAAAGCTTGAGCTCGAAAAATTCTAACCCGGAGTAAACTTTGATTTTTAGGCCAACTATTGCCCAAAAAGTAAAACATTTTGTTAAGAAATCGATACAATAACGTGTATTGTTTTGACGAAATCTTAAATTAATAATATACAACCTTCAGGATTGGATATGAATTTGACTATCCAAGTATCCATATACCAATCGCAAGGAATACTGTCATTGCAATGAGCAAATTACATATGTGATTTCTTTTTTCGCTAGACATGACATATTTTCTTCTAGTTTCGATTCCCAATTGCACTCTAAAATCAGATTATCCTACAATTCGGAGTCACTAGATATCTTTGATTTTCTTAGTGTAAATCTGCAAGCCTCAACTGCATCTTCAATCGATAAAAACACATTTTCCTTCCCTATTGTATCGATGAACTTTGTGACGATGAATTTTTCCATAACTTCCAGACGAGGATTTACCAAACAAACCTACGAAAGTAAACAATAGTTGCAATTCGTATAATATATAGATTTATGTCAAATAAAAGTTTACTAACAATTGATATGCTAATGGAGTATGAGATTTAGCACACACCTTAATCTCCTTTCTTTCCAAGCTTTTTATGACCTCCTTCAGAGTTTCGACTCCCGTTATGTCAATTGACGAAACACCTACATAGTGTTTTTATGTTAAATTAGTATCATTAACAGGAAAAGACATCATTTGTCATATGCTTGAAGTACTAAGTTCTTCAAGTTAGTAACTTAGTACTTAGCAAAGTTTCATTTTGTTGCTTCAAACACTTCTCCAACAAACAATTTGCAAAATACCTGACAATTCAAGCACAACATGCTCAACATCAGTTCCTTGCGAATTCGCACTTGTCTGTTCATCTCTAATCCACCTCATAATCCTGAATAAAAATAAAAATTCCCACACACATAAGATACAAGGTTAACAAATTCTACTATATGAAAACTGTGTAGTCTTTGCTACACTTTAAATTAAGAACAAATATATTTTTTTAATTTACCTCTCTCTTATGTAAGAGCCATTAGCAAAGTATATAGGAGAACCAAGTTGGAGAATAATGATCCCAGGTATACCATTTGCATCTGGGTACTGCTCCATATCTCTGTATAGATTCGAACTTGGTATGCTCCCAAGCTTGCATGTTCCGGGCCTTGCCACGTATAGGAGTGCTCTTACTACGGCAAGTCCTACCTAAATATTGCAAAAAAGTAAAAATAATGATCAGTTTGCAAAACAAGAACTTGTTACGAGAAAGCAATGTCGTCAAGACATGACGGACACTGATAACTCTCTCGAGCGGATAAACTCATAGACTGTCAATATTGACAGGTCAAGTGTCACTACACACTCATAATTATTAGCATCATTTCTTATTTTGTAAAATCGAGTTTTATAATTTTAAGATACTAGTATGGCATCTGCTTATTCTAAACCAGTCCCTTAAAAGTTTTGAGCTACAAACTTAAGATTCAATAACCAATAAAAAGTGGATCAAACAAGACAGGTTGGTTTTGAATAATTGATCAAGTATCTATTATCATGTTTCTACAATTTAAGTAGATGGAAGATCTAGCAATATCCGTTTCGTAGTAGAATATTTTTTCTAATCATGTTTCTACAATTTAAGTAGATGGAAGATCTAGCAATCTCCGTTTCGTAGTAGAATATTTTTTCTAAGGCAACAACTATATTGTACTCCAATGTTACTTAGAGTATATACTTGCTAGAATATTACACTGCAATGTTCCTAGTTGCTAATGTGGTGCACAAACATGGTTATTGTGGCCAATAAAGCTCACATTTAACTTAAACTAAGGTTTGGTATGCTATAAAGGCTTACCGACATCATAATCCCAACATCCATGCTAATAAAGGCAACACCAAGGAAAGCAGCCATACATATACAGAAGTCGAATTTGTCAGTCTTAAAAAGGTGATACATCTTCTTGTACTTGATTAAACCGAACATCGCTGACATGATAATAGCTGATAAAGCAACGATAGGGGTATAGCTAAATAAAGGTGCTAAGAACAAAAGCGTCAACAGCATGCATATGGCCTGCACGACATTTGCCATCTGTGACTTGCAGCCTGAGCTGAAGTTGACGGCAGTCTTTGAAAATGGCCCTGAATAAATTAAAAGAAATATCAAATTAAAACTACAGCAAAAAAGCGTGAAAATTATATTGGCTCTGATTTTTAAGCATTACAGAAAGAGTCAAATTATCAAGACAAGGCAGTCGCGAGTCGAATAAAAACAAGTGACAATGATAATAAGGATTTATGCGGGTGAGCAGGTGTTGGTTCAGTAGTCGTCACTATTTAACAATGCGTGTGCATACCGATGCAATCCATTTATAACACTATCGACACTTAGGAGCTCACGTTTTCGTACCTTAAACTATAGGGACTAATGCTATTGTAATTGAAACTATAATGGCCATAGGTGAAACTTATTTGACTAGTGTTAATATGTTACCGGTGGTCAAGTAGCATGAAGTGAAAGAACCAACAATGTTCATGAGACCAAAAGCTATCATCTCCTTATTTCCATCAATTTGTTCATTTTTCAATATGGCAAAGCTCCTTCCAATTGATATTCCTTCCTGCAACATACCAATTGTTAACAAAGTTATTTTTCTTGAAATTTTAAAGTCTTTTTAAAGTAAAATGGTGAAATTTGAAGTAGAAATTAACATGAAAAATATAGTGAAAAAAAATGCTTGATATGTTCATACAGCGAGAGCAATCATGCCAGTGATAATCCCAGCCTGTAGAGGTGCCATTATATATTTAGACTCAAAGTTCAATTTTTGTATGGAAGGTGGATTTATGCCTTTCTTCAAGGGACCTACCTATCATAAAATAAGAATAGGAAATTAGAAAAAAAAACATTAAAAATTATGCTCACAAGTTCACAATAAATTATTTGCCATGCAGTATCATCAAGTTAGATAAACAACTCATTTAGATAGTAAATTCGAATTTGATCAAGAATTTAGATATCAATCATAATTCATACATACTGTAAAAAAAATTAAAAAAATTGGTGTGTATAGTTACGTTTTAGTTTTAAAAATTTATTGAAGAAACATGATTTCGACGTAGCTTTACAACCTATTGTACAATTCTTGTAAGTCTAGAAAACTTTTTTGAAAGTTTGAAGTCCAAATCCAACTCTTAAGAATAAATTGAGAATTGAAGGGTTTAAAAAATGCGTAAATTTTCGGTAACTGTTGGAAAAATTTCTCATTAAAAGAAGAAAAAAAATTCCCTTCTTATTTCACTATTATGAATCTACTGAATCGTTATTGGCAATAAATACAAATGACAAAAACTAAATCAGGTGACGTGCACTTTTGTCCTCTAACCTATAAAAAGAAATCCTTTCTATTACGGAAAGTGATTAAGTTTGTTGAGAATTTATTCACATTCTGGTTTCTAGTTTCTCCAACATTATATATTTATATGTATTAATTATGTTTCTAATCTTGAAACTTGGTTGCCATTTATTTTACGAACCATAAATTAAGAGTTGTTTGGCCCAAGCTTGTTGAAGCAATTAATACGTTTTATCTGAATTAAGCAAACGCAAACTTAGTTTACTCAATTTAAAACTTATCGTTCCCGTGTTCATCAAGATACAAAAAAAATGGCTCCGTTCTTGCGCAACCAAATGTATTACAAATTTAAAACAAAGAGCTACGCGAAATTTTTGAGCAATACACCCTTAACCAAATGCAGTGCATTTTTCTGAACGGATCCGCAGCAAATAATATCAAATGTTCAGAACAGAAGGAAAAAAAATGCACAATTGCATAAAGAGAAATTGGGAAAGAGAACTAACAATTTGGATGCCGTGTTTTTCAGCATGAGCAAAATAAGCAAAAACACAGCCAACTATCACAACCACCATTGGAGCTATTGCTGAAATGTAAAACAAGTCTGGCCTCTTTTTCTTCTGCATATTTCAACAATTTATTTCAGCAAACATTAGTATAAACAGTACATACAATTCACGAAAAAACGAATAGATGAATAATTGCTAATTACAAGAACATGTTTTGACGTTGACAGTCGCTCTGTTGCTATTCTGACGTTAGATTGATTGTAACTAATTTGGTGACATGAACAACAACAACTGTGTTTCTGTTTTTTCACCAAATTAGTCACTAGCATAACAAAAAAGCATCCCTCAGCATTCAGACATTTTCTTATAGTTATAAACATAAAAAGGAAATTTAGAAAAGAAAGAACTTACCACAAATCTGGTGGATTGGAGAAATATTAAGAAAATTATTCCCACAAGTGCACTCTCCCATCTCCACTGTAAATTGGCCAAACCAAATATAAGTTGCCGTATATCGGGAAATTAAAATTCTTGCAATTTTAAGCTAAAATTTGACTGAACAGTGGCAAATTTCAGCAACTTAGTTGGTTATACACTACTCTCGAGTATTTATATTTTATAACATCTTGGCCACGTTTTATTACAATTTCACAGTTTTTTAATAACTAGAAAAATATACGGAGTGTATATGTATGTATTATCGGACCTCATCAGTGTGGCTGAATATTGCCTTCAGAACATGAACAACGTCGGTCTTTGTAGTAAAAGTTTTCAATCCAAACACGCCTTTGAGCTGTTGAAGGCAAATGATAACTGCTGTCCCTCCCATGAAGCCGGTGATCGTCGAATGTGATAGAAAATCAACTAATATTCCTAGTCTGCAATACACATAAATATCAAACCGTTGTGATATTTAGTTTTATGTAACTATCAAATAGAAATCAGAGTAGCAAATTGTCACATTTAAATCGTTACACTTGCCATACAAAATTTTACTAATTTCTTTTGATAACTTGGCCAACACATAACCTTGAAGTAGTTTTTAAATTATTGTACATTTTCTCTTCTGCTAAAGTGAACAAATTATTTCTAGAGTTGTCACGTATATACCTGAAGTTTTGTTTTCATGTCATTGTCCAACAAGACTAAATAAACAAAAACGAGATGGTATTTCAAAGTAGCATCCTTTTTAAGCCTTTCCATATCTTTTGTGATAGTTTTGCATACTAAATCATGAAAACTTGTTCCTTCAATTTTATCTTTTATTTATTACACTACAACTGCCTTATACGATCATTTTAACGGATTATGAACTGTAGTACATATAAAGGTATACATGTTTATAGGAAAATTACAGCGATGTATGTTTAATATTTACAAGTACTTAGCCGACTTTAATACTAAGTTCGATATAAAAACTATCAAGAAAAACTTGCACACTTTCATAATTTTTTCCTAAATTGATCTTGAAAACATTAGAATAGGAACTTGCGGTCACTAACGAGTTGAAATATTCTACCCCTTATTATTTACCATTTCTGTGTCCTTTTACTTATTTTTATTCAAATTTTAAATTTTCACAACTTGTTCCGCAAATTTATAATCTTTTATATTATATTGTATTCAAAATTTAAAATATTTGGACATAATATTGTTTTAGACAATTTTTTTAAGATTTAATATTTAATTTACACTAATTTATACATTTATTCCAAAATAAATTGCGTGCGGATTTTCTTTTAAAAATAATTATTTGAATTTATTGATACATGTTTTATAATAATTGTACATTTCAAATTTTTTTAGAGATAAAATAAACAAGAAGAGACCAAATGAAATAAAAAATATAGATAAAAGATTTGTACTCGTCAAAAGTGACATTTTCTTTCCTTTTCCTTTACTACATAGTATATTATACTCAATCTGTCAATCATTAATAATTCTCACGGGCTTTCCCTTTGTTCCGTAAATTAAGAACATGATTTTTTTCATTAAGACTTATTCTACTTTATAAATTTTGACCTAAGGTTCTACCTCTTTAACCAATAATTAATGTGTAAAGAAAGCAAAAAAGGGATCTAAAATCTAAAAAAGAAAATGCGTAAATCATTACCAACAATTTAAAAAATTTAAAACATAACAAACGGGAAAAAGATGGATAAGTGTGTATATTTTTTTATTGTTTCCTTTATCGAGAAGCAAATACCTTAGAAAACCCAAAGCGGACTGAAAAAGACCGGTAATGAAAGTGGCAGTGAAAAATAAGCTGAGATATAAATTCATATCGTCTTTTGGCGACACTTTCTCTTGAATTATTGAGGCCGAAAGCAATGAGCAAGCAGCAACTGTTCCCACGGCCAAATGCTTAGAGCTTCCAAAAACGGCATAAACTAGAGGAGGAACAAAGCTCGAATCTACCATAACAAGCAACCCATTAATTATAAATATTGTACTAAAAATAAAAAACATTTCGTGGATATAAGTTTACCAAGGTACTTGCAAAGGGAGACAAAAAGGTTAGTTGGAAAACGAAAGAAAAAATTGCTTTTGCTATTTAGACCGGTATCACAAATCATTTCATTTAGATAAACATGCCTGCCTGCCTTAACGAAAATATATATGTCCATGATCTTAATTTGTTTAACATCGTCAAATTTTGTTTCAATATTGTCATATTTTTGTAACTTGAGCACTTCATTTGTCATCATATGCTACCCAAATATAAATTACTTGAAGGAAAAAATGTACAAAAAGTATCTTTCAAGTATTATTGGGTAAATAATTTAACATTAGAAAATAGTTTTTAAGTGATGGAATGGAAAGAAATTTGGAAAACGTGAATTTTCGTTAAAGAAGTTGTCTATATCGTATTTATAGATCCTTGGAGTAAATTAATAAAGCATTGTTGACAATATACCTTCATCTAGCAGATAAATTCTAAACCTTATCATCTTGTAATGGAAATCGTTTATCAAAACTACAAAATCTACATTATTGATTTATTTCCATTCGTTGAAACTTGAAAAGATAATTATCAATAACTAATTTTGAATTCAGTATCTTTTACGTGAATAACATGATACGTTGCCATGTATTAGAAATTATATGATCATAAATACGTTGCCATGATACGTTGCCATAATGTCTAATTAAGCTAATTAATTAGCACTTACAGAGGCCGATAATCGGTGGAAGATCAGCAAGCTTGGCGTAGCTAATGCCCTGAGGAATAGCCAAGCTGGCAATGGTGATCCCGGCCAAAAGGTCATACTTGAACAAACTGAAATTATATTTAGGTAGCCACTCGAAAACAGGTACAAAATATTGCAACATCTTTTTTGTCCGTAACGGTAAAGGCTCATTTTTAAATTCCTCGAAAGGATCATCCGGGAAAAAAGTCTCCTTAAGGTCGGCCTTAAGGGCGGTAGTGTAGCCCCTAGTGGTGGTGAAGTTGACCGATGGTTTGTCGACCGTGTTAGTCATTATGGCTATATTAAGGGAAACACAAGGTAGATAGGAAGGGTTTCTATGAAAGAATTGAGGTAGTAACTTGTTAGTATTTATAGAAGCTGATTAGAAGGATATAGTTGATAAAATAATCAAAAAAGGAAATATGGTGTCACAAAGATTATTGTGGATAAAGTTGATAGAAATGAAGATTTTATCCACTAATTACGGCCGACTGAAAAGAAAATTTATTTTTTCGGTGAAAACGGTTTTAGCGGTTGTGTCTGTAATTTCTCTAAATAGCAGTAAGTTTTTTTTTTTCATTGAAAAATGTCTGGACATAAATGAAGGAAATGTACGTAAAAGGAAAGTTTAACTAATCGTGATAAAAATTGTATTTAAATAAAAATCAGTTTTTTTTTAAATAAATAAATAATGGAAAATCTTGTGATCATGCATATATATACTTGAAGATTAATATATTTTCCTTTTTAAAAAAAATATTAAACGGACCAACTATATTAATAATAAAAAGAGGTGTCTTGCTCGGAGGCAGAACGATTACACAATCATGAGAAAAATCGAAACCAGCTTATAATAAGTTTGGGGTTTAGTCTCCACACTCTAATCAAAAACCTATCTCGACAAGAACTACTAAATTTTTCATATCTATTCATACAGTTCATTATAAAAAATTCAATCAAACGAAAAGTATTATCGGGATTCGATTTTGCATTCACAAGTCACAAGTCACAACAGAAATATCATGGACAACATATGTGATTTGGTTATATTATTATTGTCCTTTTGTGGATCATATTTAGGAAGGACGAAATAGAAACGTCCACCAGGTTAGTGTGAAATGTCTATTAGTCTGAACTCTGAATAAATGTGAAAATATCAATTTTGTTGGGAATTGGCTTCTTTATATTCAAATGAGGAAGGAGGTAGTTGGACCAAAAAAGGTTGGGAGCGTATTTATGTTACTCATAAATATTCTATTTAAACCCACTATTTCATTAATAATAAATTATTTAATTAAATACGGAGTAATTAATTAAGATAACGAAATGCCTATCCTCGTACAAGCAGTACAAGTATTAATAGTGTCGGAAAAAGGTACTCTTCTCCTAAGTTAACTATTTATGTGCGTATGTAAACATATATGCGTATTTATTTATTTTTAAATCCATTAATTAGGTATAGAATCAAATCGAGGGAGGAACCAGTGGGGGACAAAGGATGTCATCGCCACCCCAAAAAATTTAAAAATAAATTTTGTATATAGAAATAAATAAATATTAATTTAGTTCAAATGATAAACATGAATTATTTGTGTCCCCAAGCTCACTAGTTCGAATCTTGCGTTTATTTTTTATTTTTCATTTAATTAACATTAACTTATTCTTTGACTTCTCCATTAATTAAGTGTATTTTTAAGGTATAATTACAAGATTTTATAAATAAATATTTTTGCGTAGTTTTATAGTCATATTAATTACAAAAAAGTATAAAGTAATAAATTTGTATTTGTAGTCAATTTTTCTGTATCGTTTGAAAATTTTAGATCAATGGACAAGTCAGCTAAGTTTTAACCTTCAAATTTCTTTGGTTTTTTGTACCGTTTATTGTTATTGTATTAAAAAGAAAAAATTAACGACCACCCAAGTATTGAATACCGGTTCCGCCACTGATCAAATCTGTTTAATCATACAAACAGGGACGGCTCAGGACCAAATTCAGTAAGACTTGGATCTGGGACAAAATAAAATAAAATTTGGGCAATGGTTCAGCCCACTAAAATTATATAAAGTCCAGTTTATTATAAACTCAGTTTTAGCTCAAATTGACAATTGGATTAATTCAACATTTGCAAAATAAAACACCCACATATATATATACATATATATATCAATTAAAATGAACCTGATTTTATTTTATTTTTATTTGATAAAAATGTTACGGATAGCCGAATAAGCTGTTTACGTCATCATTACGAGCAACATAAAACCCGCGGGTCTTGAGCAACCAAAAGCATTGGACCGCCTGCATACAAAAAACTATAGTACTAAATACTTAATTATCAAAATAAAACTGAATATGTAATGATGTTTTTCATTTTTTATATAAAAATAAACTGGGAAGAGATTTATCCTTGGTTGATATACTTGATACAACTCGTTTCCCGAACTGCAATACAAAACAGTTGCATGTGAACGTACTTTAAATATAGGGACAACTTTAAAGGTCAGAAGGCCAATATTATTATTATTTTTGGAAGAGGTTATTAATGCAATATTTTGCATTATTAGTTTTATTATTTGTAAACGAAAATGAAAGGAAATTACTAAAGATACATTGACATGACAATGTTGGTTGTCTACTCGATCTTATTATTTCCAAAAGATGACAATAATACAATTACGTCTAGGTCAAGGACTCCTCTATATATATAATTTGTTTTTTTAACTTGTTTCATTCACACCTATAAAGCTCAGAATCTGACACTTGTTTGTCTAAAATTAGGTGGGAATGCTAAATTCTAAATTTTATTCGGGTAATGACAACTATCAACTTGTTCAAGTACCACTACGAAATAATGTTTGATTTAGTGAGAGTCAAAAGCTGTCACAAGCCTGTCGCTAATTTAAAAAGCTGTCACAAATCGGTCGCAAATTGACTAAACTGTCATAAAACCGTCACAAAAACCGTCGCTAATAAGCTCGTAACAAAAAATACCGTCATTAATCCCGTCGTTATTTGGATATTTTTTTTTTTAGTGTAAACTAAAGTTTCATGAGACAGTTTGTTGTGACAGAAAATACAGATCTTTTAAGATTATTCGAATTACATTTTACACGACCTATTTTCTCAACAATTATTATATCAGAAAATAAGTTCACAAAAAAAGGATGCATCCTATTATATATTGTTTACATGATAATATACCACATGTTGTGTAATTTATTTCTTATACTCACTTTCTATTCAAATAAGGTACCAAATGTGTTACATTCTTGATCAGAAAAGTTACTAATACATTAAAAGTGACCTGTCTAAGCAAAATTCGATTAAAAAGGATGTGACTTTAATTTAAATTTTTTCCCAATAATATATTCTTTTAAAAATAGTAATATATTCAAAGAGTTATTTACATTACTTGTGAGTTGTTCACCAAACAACTTATACTTTAATAACTCGAAACATACATTTAACTAAAGTTTTACAACATCTACTTAAAAAATAAAAACATTTCATTAATATTGTTTAATTATTTTAATTTTGTTTCGTGGAAGCTAATATTCAATAGTTACCAATATATTTTTGTTAACAAATATGAACGTTGGTGTGGAGTTGAAAAGCCCAAAAGAGAGAAATTAGCTATAATAGGGGAGAGATACAACAAATTAGTTAAATTTAAATGATTTTGCTTTTAAATTATCCCTTTTAGGTATAGTTATTTAAAATAAAAAAAACTTTTTAAATAATATTATGCATGGTGCAATAAGTGAAAGTAACATTTATTAAATAGCTATATGTGGTCAAGAAATTTGCCAAAACAAACTAGACGAGCAAATTTCAACTCTAATTCATAACCGTTTGAAACATGATGACATCAATGGTCATTACTTATCTAGCCACCTTTCTAGACATGACAATTAGAATACTAGAATATGATGATAAATACCTAAATTGAATATTCGAAATAAGAATCTTAGACTTAACTTCCAATTATGACCTTGCATACAAATTTGGGAAAACGATAATTTAATAAATATGTAAGAAAATTATTTATAAAAACTCCGGTTGTTTTGAATTTGATGACTATTTTATAAGAAAAAAATACATATTTTGTGAACTTATTTACAAATAGGTACACATGTCATTAAAAAATCCAAAATAATCCAAAATAATATTTAAAAATTAAAAAAAAATTAAAAAATACATTTTTTTACAAAAAATATGTGTGATCATGTTTGATCATGTCTAATCCTGTTTGATACTGTCTAATCATGTATAATCATGTCCAATTTTGTATGTCCAATCCTTTTTAATTATGTATAATCATGTTCAATCATGTCTAATGCTGTTTGATAATATGTACAATTTTTTTTTTATTTTTTAAAAAAAAAAAATCGATTTTTTTTGTTTGTATATTTTATTATTTTTTATGACATATGTACTTAAAGAACTTAAAGAGCGTTACTCTTACAATTGCAAAATATGTATCTTTCAAGTCTTAACCCATTCACCAGTAAACGTTTAGTGGAAAAGTTTGCAAAAAGTTTACTTATATGTAATAAGTATCAAAAACTTTATTTTTTTAAGCATAAAATTATTCTGCCTCAAAAGTATCAGTAAGCATACTTATATCACACTTGCCAAACAAACCTTTTACCTATAAGTATAAAGTTGATATAACTACTCTCTTTGTTCCTATTTAATTGTCCATTACGAAATTACGTGCAATTTTTATCGACCAAGAACTTCTATTAAATTTGTCGGAATAATTTTTTTAAAAAGATCATATAGTTCAAATGTTAAATTTTATTATTAGATTTTAAAAAAAATTATTTCGATAATTTTAATACAAGTTATAAGCCGTTTAAAATTGCACGTAGTTTCGTAATAGACAATTAAACGATAACGTGGAGAGTATATACTTGTGAATGATCGTATACCAAACAAGGCTAAATATTTACCTTTGAGAACTTGAAGACCGTTACTCTTACAATTGAAGATAGAATATTTTTAACGAAAGAGACAAAATACTGTACGTAACCCACATTTTGCTGATAATATGGGTAATATGTAAATAAATATCTAAATAGAAAAAAACGTAGAATGATTTTCTCCTGTTTCAATCCGAGCCAAATAGAAAAGCATAAATACGAAAAAAAAGGCCAGACGTCAACATCGAAACAGAAAAAGTTAAGAGAATAGGAGCATCCGCATTTGATTTGTCAAAACATACTATTTCCTAAAATTTGATGATTATGGTATAAAAAGTGACATGTATCAGGAATCCTATAAATTCTCTAAATTTAAGAACATACAAAATTCATCTCATATACGAGAAATGCATATGATTCTCAAGATTAATACTTCATCCGTCCCTAAACAAATGTCCCCTACCGAACCGGACCGGGTTTTTTCGGTCCAGTTTCGATTTTTTTCGGTTATTTTTCGGGTTTTTTCTGTTTTTTTAGGTTTCGGTCTTTTTCGGTTCGGTTATCGGTCCATTGCAGGTTTTGTGTCTTCAAAGTGCTTATTTAGCAATTTTATTCAATATGTAACAATTTATTCACCTAATGAAGCGTCCATTACAGGTTTTGTGTCTTCAAAGTACTTATTTTGCAATTTTAATTCATTTCATTAGTTTTATGTGCATGCAAAGTCATATATGTTAAGCTCTGCTTGGAAATTGAACAGTCGTTATGTCAATATAATAAATTTAGAACTGGTATACATATATGCATGGTTTGGAAGAATCTCAAGAATAAGGAGAAAATGAAATTCTTATTCACTTCATAGTTTAGCACTGAGTAAGTAAATTAGTAGGTACATCTCTTGTGTAATGGCGGCTGTATGTCTACTGTTTAAGCTTTGTGTTGGATTATGAAGAAGAGAACTTCTGGAGTTTTTGGTTGATATGTAATGATATATTTGCATAATGACGTGTTGATTGCATGTTTTGTGCATTTGTGGGCAAGTTTTGTTGAGTCATTTTCATGTATGTTTCTTTTAGGTAGAATAAATTTATACATGTCAACACTGTTACCGGCTTCTTATTTCTGAAGTACACTGCGATCAACTGTTATTTGATCTTTAATGGAATTAAAATCATAACTGAAGTTACTGAACAAAATAGTTTTCTTTTTGCTTATATTCCACTAAAATGGAGATGGAGTTTACAAGTAAATGGAATCAAGACTCCTTGCAATGTGTACCATGACTAATGTATTCTGTTATTTCCAACTGACGCTATTATAAAATGTTATTGATTAACCTGCTCAATGTTCCATAGTAATGGTTGGTGAAAGAAAATTTTTTTTATAAGATCTCTCTAATACGGATAGTTTGTACCGTCAAAGAACGGGGGCCTAGTTATGGATTTTGAGTCTGCGTACGTACACATATCGGATCTTTAAACAAAAAAATCGTTAGATTTTATAAATAGAAGAGCTAGGCTCTGATACCAATTGTTGACCCGTAAATGTCTAAATCTTAGAGGGGAGGTGAATAAGTTTTACGTACGATTTTCGCGGAATAAAAAATTTGAGCAATTAACAACGCAAATAGTAGAATTTATAACCAAACAAATTTTGTTAACACTATGAAGCTAGTTCAAGCTACGCAAGCAATCAAAACAAGTAACAATATAAGTGCGGAAAGTAAAAGTTAAGGGAAAAGAAATAACACAAGATGTATATATGTTCGGCAAACCCGCCTAGTCCTCTCCTCAGTATTCACACTACCGAGTATTTCACTAGAATTTTCTTCCCAAGATTACAACCTAACGAGCTAATCCGCGGATTAAGCTCCCTCTTACTCTATGAGTATCCCGAATGAAAAAACCTAGAGCTTTTAAGCAATACTCGCTTATAAAGCCCCTACCCGATCACTCGCTCACAATTGAGTTTATAATTCACTTTACAATTTGAATTGAAATGTATCACTCACTAACAAATAGTATCTTGGTGTTTATATGATTACAATAAGATTACACACAAGAGTATTTATGAATATAAGTGAGAAAAATAAAGTATAAGCTTGATTATGATCTTGACAGAATAGCTTATTGTGTGTGTGAATTGGGGTAATTTTCACCAAGGATTTTGGGGGTATTTGAAGGCTAATTGGTCTTTGTTACCGTTGTATCAAGGTTTATCTCTTTAACCATTGGTTTTAAGCAATTTCCCATTTATCCAGAATAAGTCAAAAAGCTAATTTTTGAATTCTGCAGAAAATGATCGGTCGTTTTCTGTATTTCGACCGGTCGTTAAATAACGACCTGTCAATTTAGGACCAAAACGATCGGTCATTTTGTCCAAAACGATCGGTCGTTTTCTGGCAATTTTTCGGTTTTCCCGCTATACTTCGAATGCTCGTAACTTTTTCGTTTTAACTCCGATTATGGTTCCGCTTGAACCTTTGGCTTCATATTTAAGTACTCTATCATTTTGAACCTTTAACAAGCTAGATAAAATGATTAGTACGCAAAACGAGCTTTTATCATGTTTTACATATTTTGTTATCATTAAAACAATTGATTAGAAGAACATCGTTCAACAATCTCTCCCTTTTTTATGTTGACAAAATATTGACATTAAACATATTATAAGCTCTTTTTGCTAAAACAAAAATATAGACGAGATGTATATGAGACGTGTACTAGGGTAAAAGGTTTTGGTGAAAAACGAGTAAATGTCACAACATCCGATAAACGAAGTTTTTCAATGCTTAAAAATTTTGAAGGATAAAGAAATGACAAATGCAAGCGAAAAATTGGTCATAATTTTGCCTAAAAACGTTCAATCGCCACAAATGAAAAAACAATAAACATAACCCAATTGACAAGATATTATTGCGCACAAATTTCAACAACATATTATATGATAATAACGCATTCATCTAGAATAATAAAAATCAATAAACATGATGCATTTCGTCAATCTCACAAAGTATTAGAATTAAAAAGCAACATAACACAAATGTAAAAATGCTCCATAACATAAATGCTAGCGAAAAAGTTTGCTACTTATTATATCATAAAACTTTGTTCGAAAATAGAAGCATAAAAAAAATACAATTGCAAAACAAAACGAAACGAAGGGTTATTTCTCCCCCTTTGACATCATCAAAAAAAATAACCGCCTAACTGCGGTGGGAGGTCACATCGTCGTCCTCGTCATCGTCCTCGTCGTCATCATCGGCATTTGGACCGGCAAGCTCGGGAAAGTAAGCGGAGAACTTTGCCCTTTGCTCGGCGCTTAGGCGATCAAGCTCGTCGAGTTTCTCTTGACCCGGATTCAAGAAGCGAAACATGTTCCGAGTCACTTGCGCATTCCGATAGGTGTCGATATATAAGTCATTGTAGAATTGGTCGGAGCGCGGGAGCGGGATGGAAGAACCTACTTTAGCTTTGCCTCTACCTCGAGAGGGACGAGAAAAGGTAAGGATGTCGGTTGGTGGAATGGAATCGGAGGAAATGAGTAATTCCTCACGAGGGACGACCCTCGGTGCGGCCTTGGGGCCGGCATACTCTTCCTCCTCAAGGCGAAGAGGGGCGTAGTCGGGGCCGGACACTTTCCTACCCGACCAAGTTATGGTCCGTTTGGTAGTATCGAATTTGACATACATTTGTACTAGATATGCGACGTCCCAAATGTGTTTATCTTTGTTTTTAAAAGGAGTTCCACCGGGAGCAATGTGGAGGTCCTTTAAGATGGCGGAAATTAGAGCACCGTAAGGTAGCCCATTTTTGGATTTGTTTTTGAGAGAATCCATTTTGAAAAAGATAAGCGTGGCCAAGTCGAGTGCATCCTAAGAGAAAGATGTACTCATTTGTAACGTCGGTAAAATTTGAGGAATGAGGGAGCACTATGTGTGAGAAAATATGATAGGCCATTTTATTGTTAAAAAGTAGGCCGTGAGCCTTATTTGAGCGATTGTTGTGATTTGGATGAAAAAGCTCGTTTTTGAGATCATTAAAGCTATCAATCTCGAGCATTTAACAAAGTTCATCACTTTGCTCATGCACACCGTCGTCATCTAGGTTTAAGAGATTTTGTAAACGGTCTATACCGTAAACAAAAGGTTGGCCATACATAGAGGAGCGTAGACGGAGTGCGTTACCTCTACTCTTATCAACTACTAAATTCGCATAAAATTCGTAAATGTTTTCGTGAAAAAATGGCTCTTTCAAAGTAAGAATAGTGTCTAATTTTTGAAAATGAAGATGATCCATTAGAAAAGGAAAGCGCTCAAGAAATAGAGGCATGTCGATTGTGAAATTGGAAAAAATACCTCTTTTAGTGATAGACGAGGGATAATAAGGAGGGATGGAGCCGGAGGGAGGAATCGAGGCCGAAGGGGCACCGGAGCCCGAACGAGGAGCGGCGTCGGTTGGAGGTTGAGACGGCGACTCGAGGAGCGTGGGGAACACACGGACGGCGAGAGGATTGAGGCACGTACTCGTCCTCACTTTCATCGACAAGTGTGGGTAGAGCTTTCTTAGAACGACCCATTTGATGATTAATAAGGGTTTGAAAAAAAAAATAGGGTTTTTAAGAAAAAATTCAAGGGATTTGTGATTATATGAATAATAAGGGAATTAGGTGATAGATTATTGGGATTTTTGGAAGATTTTAAAGGAAGTGGGCAAAATTTTTGGGAGAGAGAGAGAGAGGATTGATAGAATGAAAAAATTTAGGGTTGAAGGATTATAAAATACAGTAAAACAGAAAAACGATCGGTCGTTATAGGCATTTCGACCGGTCGTTTTGGGTAAAAAATTACCTGAGACCACGTTAAAAAACGATCGGTCGTTTGGAAGATCGATCGGTCATTTTTCAGAAAAACGACCGGTCGTTTTTCTACAGTCGACCGGTCGACTGTAAACTGATACAGAACAAGAATTTTTGCACTTTTCGACACCGATTTGTCAAAAAAAATAAATAATTTTTTTACCAGATAGTCATATAAAGTCAATATATATATATATGTATATATACGAGTCACACATCAAACATACCTAACTCTCGTCGAATAAAACAAAATTGTTCCTCGTTAAGGGGTTTTGTAAAAATATCGGCTAATTGCCTATCGGTACTTATATATTCAAGTATAATATCTCCTTTTTGAACATGATCTCTTAGAAAGTGATGTCGCAAATTTATATGTTTAGTACGAGAGTGTTGGATCGGATTTTTTGAAAGATTTATTGCACTAGTATTATCACACAAAATAGGCACACTATCAAAGGATAATTCAAAGTCATTCAATTGTTGACGCATTTAAAGGATTTGCGTACAACAACTACCTGTGGCAACATATTCCGCCTCCGCCGTCGAAAGTGCAATCGAATTTTGCTTCTTGCTATGCCAAGAGACTAAAGCATTTCCTAAAAAATGGCAAGTGCCACTAGTACTTTTTCTATCTAAACGACAACCGGCAAAGTTGGCGTCGGAATAGCCAAGCAAATCAAAAGTAGTATCATGTGGATAAAACAATCCTAAATTACATGTACCTACAAGATATCTAAATATGCGCTTAACGGCTATCACATGCGATTCTTTAGGACAAGATTGATACCTAGCACACAAGCAAACACTAAACATGATATCGGGTCTACTTGCGGTTAAATATAAGAGAGATCCAATCATACCTCTATATAGCTTTTGGTCCACGCTTTTACCCGATTCATCTTTGTCTAGTTTTGTAGCCGGACTCATTGGAGTTCCTAGCGACTTTGCATCGCTCATGTTGAACCGTTTGAGCAAGTCCCTTGTGTATTTGGCTTGATTTACGAATATTCCATCCTTTGTTTGTTTGATTTGCAATCCGATGAAGTATGTAAGTTCACCCATCATGCTCATCTCGAATTCGCCTTGCATACATTTAGAAAACTCCTCGCACATGCGAGCATTAGTAGCACCGAAAATGATATCATCAACATAAATTTGAATTAAAAGCATGTCTTTTCCATCTTTTTTAATAAAAAGAGTAGTATCCAAAGTACCACGAGAAAAACCTTTTTCAATCAAAAACTTGCTAAGTCTCTCATACCAAGCTCGGGGTGCTTATTTTAAACCATAAAGTGCTTTTTGAAGTTTGTAAACATGATCGGAAAACTCATGATTTTCAAAATCGTGTGGTTGTTTTACATAAACTTACTCATTTATAAAACCATTTAAAAATGCACTTTTAACATCCATTTGAAACAATTTAAAGCGTTTAAAAGAAGCATAAGCAAGCAACATCCTAATGGCTTCTAGTCTAGCTACGGGTGCGTAAGTTTCATCGAAATTGATGCCTTCTTCTTGGTTATACCCTTGAGCCACTAGTCTAGCCTTATTTCTAATAACTACCCCGGATTCATCCATCTTATTACGAAATATCCATTTCGTACCTATGATGGTTTTCTCACGCGGTCTAGGAACTAAAGTCCATACGTTACTAAGCTCGAATTGATTTAATTCGTCATGCATAGCTAATATCCAACTCTCATCGAGTTCCGCTTTATGAATGTTTTTAGGCTCTAATTGAGACAAGAATGCAAGATGATTAACTAAATTTCTCAAAGAAGAACGTGTATGCACTCTTTCTTCCGGGTTACCCAAGATTAATTATTGCGGATGGTGATTGGCAAACCTCCATTCTTGAGGCAAATCGTCATGAATATATACACTAGATTCTAGGTCCGTTTGAAGTCTCTATATAGTGACTTTTTCAACAACGGGTTCAACCTCTATACTAGGCGAAATCTCAAAGCTAGATGTAACATGATTAGAAGAAGATGCATTTTGAAAAATATCATCATCAATATTATGAACAATTGATGGCTTATCAATCGTCGGTAAATTCTCATCAAAAGAGACATGTACCGATTCTTCCACCAACAAGGTTCTTTTATTAAAAACTCTATACGCTTTACTCGATAGAGCATATCCGATGAAAATTCCTTCATCAGACTTAGCATCGAATTTTCCTAAATTATCCTTACCATTATTATGAACATAGCATTGGCAACCAAATGCACGTAAATGAGAAATATTGGGCTTTCGCTCATTCCATAATTCGTAAGGTGTCTTTTTCAATATAGGCCTAATTAAGGTTCTATTTAAAATGTAACAAATGGAATTTACGGCTTCGGCCAAAAACTACTTTGGCAAATTATTTTCACAAAGCATGGTCCGTGCCATTTCCTCTAGGGTTCGATTCTTCCTCTACTACCCCATTTTGTTGAGGCGTACGAGGGGCCGAAAAATTATGATCAATACCATTTTCATCACAATAAGTTTGAAATGGTGTATTTTCAAATTCCTTACCATGATCGGTTCGGATACTTTTAATCATATAACCCTTTCGTGTTTGGAGCTTTTTGCAAATAATAGAAAATTCTCTAAGTGCTTCATGCTTATGAGTTAAAAACAACATCCAAGTAAAACGACTAAAGTCGTCAACCATGACGAATGCATATGCACGCCCTCTAAGACTAAGTGTCCGGGAGGGACCAACTAAGTCCATATGAATGAGCTCCAAACACCAAGTAGTAGAAATAATATTTTTAGACTTAAAAGAAATCTTCGTTTGTTTGTCTAATTGGCAAGCGTGACAAAGTTTGTCCTTTTTATAGGGAGCTTTTGGTAAACCTATTACCAAATCTTTTCTAGATAGTTTAGCAAGTAAATCAAGACTAGCATGACCAAGTATTCTATGCCACAACCAACCATTGTCGTTGATAGTAACAAGACACTTGACCTCATTATCCACCGAACTATTCAAATCAATCATATAGACATTATTTTGTCTTTGACCTAACCCATGAGAATAGTTTTATTTTCCGAAATACAATGAATGATGCAATGCGATTTTTCAAAAATGACTTTGTGACCCAAGTCGCAAAGTTGACTTATACTAAGCAAGTTATGTTTAATACCATCAACAAGCAATACATTATCAATAATATCATTTGATAGTTTAGAAATACTACCAATACCGATGATTTTACCCTTGCTATTATCCCCGAAGGTCACAAAGCCTCAGTCTTTAGATGCAAGAGTAGTAAATTTCGTTTTGTCTCCTGTCATATGTCTTGAGCATCCACTATCCAAGAACCACTTGTCCTCGTTAATTTTTGACCTCAAGCATACCTACAAAACAAAACGATCATTGGTACCCTAATCCACTTTTGGGTCCTTGAGGGTTAGTGTATCGACCCTTTGAAATCCAAACCAAGTCATTTCTATTTAATTTATATCTATAAGGGCAATAGACATAATCCTCAAAGTGATCACAACGGTTGCAAGTAAGACTTTTAACATGCACACTTGGTTTAACAAAACGATTATAAACTAAGTCATTTTTATGCAAGTTCTTTTTACGAGAGTAACTTGGTCGTCTATTTTCATTTTTAGTCATTTGTTTGGTGAATAGATTTTTATGCTTTGCCTTTAGAAGTGGGTTGTACCCTACACCGGTTTTATCATACGCGCCTTGTTGAGAAGCTAATATAGTACTTAACATTTTACTTCCTTTAGTGAACTTAGCAAGAGTAAGTTCGGCGCTATCCGCCTTAAGTTTACATGAACTAAGGTCATTTACTAACTTATCATTTTCCATGGTAAGTTCGGTATTTTTAGAGGTGAGTGAGTCATTTTTTATAGCTAAGTTTTCAAGTTCGTCTTGTAAAGTAATTAACATTTTTCTAAAAGATTTGTTTTTACCCCTAGCTTTTTCTAAAGAAGCTAACACATCATTTATGTCAAAACAATCATTACTAGAAAGAGAAGAGTTAGATGAGTGGAAGCTTACATCCTCACTTTCGTCGTCTCTAGCCATGAAACATAGGTTTGCGACTTCTTCATTGTCGCTATCGGAGCTATCATCATCGCTCCCCCATGCGGCCATGAATGTCTTCTTGTATTCCTTTTTCTTTTCGAACTTGTCCTTTTTCTTCAAGGGACATTCATTTTGCATATGGTCGGGTTTATGACACTTATAGCAAATAATTTCGTCCTTCTTGTTCGATTTGTCGGATGGCTCTCCCTTATATTCCTTTTTTCTGAAATCGTTGTCCGCCCTTCTTTTTCCAACTTAGGAACTTGTTGTAGCGTTTGACGAATAGTGTTATTTCATCATCCTCACTAGAGGAATCGTTATCGCTATCGTTAGTCGTTGTACTTTTGAAAGCGATGCCTTTCTTATTTTTCGAGTCATCCTCTTGTTTTTGAGTTGTCATGTCTAGTTCATGAGTGCTTAAGAATCCTATGAGGTTGTCGAGAGAGAGAGTGTTCATGTCCTTGGCTTCTTGTATAGCCGTCACTTTTGATTCCCATTTTCTCGGAAGACTTCTTAGGATCTTTGTCACCATCTCCTTACTAGAATACACTTTTTCAAACCTTTTAAGATTGTTAGTAATTTTAGTAAAACGAGTGTACATAGAAGCAATAGACTCGTCATCATCAATTTTAAAAAGTTCGTAATCATGAATAAGCATGTTAATTTTAGAGTCCTTAACTTGACTAGTTCCCTCGTGCATAATAGCTAGCTTATCCCACATTTTCTTAGCGGTATTATAAGCGGAAATCTTATCATACTCACTAGGCGAGAGCGCACAAGTTATGGAAGTCATAGCTCTACAATTAAGAGAAAAGGCATGGCGTTCATTCGTGTCGAGTTCTTCTACGAGTTTATCTAAAGCATTTCTCCTAGGCGTTTTATAGCCTTTGCTAATGGTAATCCATTGGTCTATTTCGTAACCACATAGAAATTTTTTCATAAGATCTCTCCAATACGGATAGTTTGTACCGTCAAAGAACGGGGGCCTAGTTATGGATTTTGAGTCTGCGTACGTAGACATATCGGATACCAATTGTTGGCCCGTAAGTGTCTAAACCTTAGAGAGGGTGAATAAGGTTTACGTACGATTTTCGCGGAATAAAAAATTGAGCAATTAACAACGCAAATAGTAGAATTTATAACCAAACAAATTTTGTTAACACTATGAAGCTAGTTCAAGCTACGCAAGCAATCAAAACAAGCAACAATATAAGTGCGGAAAGTAAAAGTTAAGGGAAAAGAAATAACACAAGATATATAGAGGTTCGGCAAACCCGCCTAGTCCTCTACTCAGTATTCACACTACCGAGTATTTCACTAGAATTTTCTTCCCAAGATTACAACCTAACGAGCTAATCCGCGGATTAATCTCCCCCTTACTCTATGAGTATCCCGAATGAAAAGACCTAGAGCTTTTAAGCAATACTCGCTTATAAACCCTTTACCCGATCACTCGCTCACAATTGAGTTTATAATTCACTTTACAATTTGAATTGAAATGTATCACTCACTAACAAATAGTATCTTGGTGTTTATATGATTACAATAAGATTACACACAAGAGTATTTATGAATATAAGTGAAAAAAATGAAGTATAAGCTTGATTATGATCTTGACAGAATAGCTTATTGTGTGTGTGAATTGGGATAATTTTCACCAAGGATTTTGGGGGTATTTGAAGGCTAATTCGTCTTTGTTACCGTTGTATGAAGGTTTATCTCTTTAACCATTGGTTTTAAACAATTTCCCATTTATCCAGAATAAGTCAAAAGGCTAATTTTTGAATTCTGCAGAAAATGATCGGTCGTTTTCTGCATTTCGACCGGTCGTTAAATAACGACCTCTCTGGTCAATTTAGGACCAAAACGATCGGTCGTTTTCTGGCAATTTTTCGGTTTTCCCGCTATACTTCGAATGCTCGTAACTTCTTCGTTTTAACTCCGATTATGGTTCCGCTTGAACCTTTGGCTTCGTATTTAAGTACTTTATCATTTTGAACCTTTAACAAGCTAGATAAAATTATTAGTACGCAAAACGAGCTTTTATCATGTTTTACATATTTTGTTATCATTAAAACAATTGATTAGAAGAACATCGTTCAACAATTGGTTTGGTTGGAATTTATTTCTGTCTAGTCCCAAATCCCAAAAGTAATAAAAGTTTTTCTAATAAGTACTACTACGATTGATGTCATCAAAAACCTTTCAGATAAATAGGGTCCAAATTTATATATGTCTATATTTGTCCAAATCAAGTTCTCTCTTTACAATAATCTCACCGAATCTAACTGCTACAGATCACAGCCAACACCAATCTAATCTCAATGGTGATTAGAGCTCCGATACGGAGCATAGCAAAAATCCTGCCATAGGTGGAGATCGCTCTCTGTATTATTATCTCTCTTCTATATGTCATCGGATATCTTAATATCTCGAGATCCCATGACGGCTGTAAATCTCCCCCTCTTCCTAACTAAGATTTTTTTCTTCTTCATAAAACCTAATTAATTTAAGTTTATTAATAAAATTATATGAATATTTGATAATCTACAAATACAATGAATTTAAATTATTTATTTAACAGACTACTTATGAAAATTATATTAATTTTAAGATAAAACAGTCGTACTCAAGTTTAAATTGTTTATTAAGTTTGTTAATTAATTATGTTATTGAAATAGATATATATAATTTTTTTATTAACATACCATTCTCATACCATACACAAATTACCAAATACAACTTTCTCATTTTCATAATTGTGGGCCTCTAAATAATTGTCTCCTCCTTCAAGTTATATAAACTTACGATGAGTAAACCTAGAATCCATCAAATTCCTCACTTTTGATCAAATCACATATCCATCTTTTACTACATATAATTTTATTATAATAAGTCAACACAAGTCAAATGAAATTGTCCAATTTACCCATTTTTTTTCAAAAATACTTATACAACATTATATTAATTACAATAATACCATATTCACATAAAAATATAAAAAGTAAAAACAAATAAAACTATTTATTCCTCTACAACCAAACATTCTTTTAAATTTTAAATTATGTTTTTTTTTTATATTATCCACATATTTATATTATAACTATAACTATTTTATAACTATTTTCTATATTTTTATTGCATTACGTGCCACGGTGTATACTAGTTTTTCTAATAAAAAAGGACCAGAAATAGGTATATTCATTAATGATTGATATTATTTAAGTAAAGTGAACAATTATTTGGTTACGTACCAAAATAAAAATAAAATACAATTATTTAAGAACTGATGAGATTTTATTTTTTCACAATTTTTTAATTACATAAACCAAACGAAATCACCACCTCAACAAAAACCAAACAACCCAAGGAAACAGCAAATAAACATTACAACTAATTAATGTTTCAGTAGATATTTTTTTACAGAGAATCATACAAAACAATGTAACATCACAAGTGATCATAATTAACATGGCTTATCATGACTTTTTCAACCCTCTAAGCTTAACCCCAAGAACCTTCTCCATCTTCCCCAACACACCCTGGTTCGGCACCGCTTTCCCATTCTCGTATTCCTGAACAACTTTCACCGGTTCGTTAATCATCTTCCCAAGCTCAACTTGGCTCATCTTCTTCTCCAACCTCGCCTTCTGAATCCTCTCTCTCACCTCCACACTCACCCTCTCTAGAACCGCAGGCTCCTCGGCCACATCCAGCTTCCTTGCATCTGGTCCTGAAGTCAATTTCTTGTTTGTACCGGCGGTGGATTTTTTTACCGTTTCGATTTTCACACCGGTACGTAAGGCTTGGTTTATGGCTTTAGGGTTACGTAGGTCTTGAGCTTTAGGTTTAGATTTATGAAGAACAATAGTGTCCCAGTCTTGGGTTACTGAACCACCGAAACGGGCAGGCATATTGATATGGTATACGTATATATAGAGAGAGTATATGAAAGTATGAAAATTATTGAGAAAAATGGATATTTGGAAAATGTGTGACAAGGGAAATGTATATATATAGACGTTGAGGTGTCTGGAACTTTCTTGAGTGATTTATTTGAAAGAGAAAATGGGATTTTTTTGAGTTATTTACTATATAGGAAGGTTCCAGGAGGAGCTAGCTAGGTCTTGTTTTTTTTTTTTTTTTTATTAATTTGATTGATGATGTGGATGAATGTGATCGGTGAGTTATTATTTATGATATTTTTTTATGTGTAGTATTGGGAATTTGGGCCTCAAGTTAAGTAGGCACCAAGAAATTGTGAAGGGTCAAGGAAAACTAGCTACCCGGGAAAAGGGAATAAAAAAGTGGTCTCCTTAAGTTATAAGATCCCGTTTTGTATACCTTACGTTATACCATTATGTAGAATTTTTTTTATTATATCTACAAAAATAAGTTCAATCAGTAACGGCCAAATCTGTTAGAAATCTGTCACGAAATAACAAAATATGTCGTAAATCCGTCTGTAATAAGAGCGTTGGGAAAAAAATATATCATAAAATCCGTCTCTGATTGAACTTTTTTTTATAGTGTATTTTGTTTATTATGTAGAAATTTTATTATATATATTTTCCTATAAACAAAAGAATCGATATTTCATTCTTTTGTTTATTATGAATCTTGTATGTAGAAATTTTATATATATTTTCCGATAAATTTAAATAGGTGCCGTTTATTTTTGGGTTGGGGGTGTGACATTAATAAGGCCAACCCTGACTTAAAACCAATGTCTTAAAAAGATCACTTCATGGTGAAAAAATCGGTTTAAAACCCGGCAAAAGCTTAAAAGAACTCGTTTGTATGCTTTCACCGCTAAATAGTGTGCGCTTTATTCGCTTGTGGTACTATGCCTCTTTTATAAACGACTTAGCTGAGTTTTTGCTTTTTAAAACATCATTTTAGATATGTGTTGTGAATTTATCAAGTTGAGGAAAAAATTTGCTTAATTATGCAATGCAAAACTTAATTTTAGATTATAAATGTCAATGAACCATTAATTCAAAATGTCCTATCAAGTATTGAATGTAAAATGGAGGAGGTCTTGTTATGCACACGAGCTGTGGGCTAGACCGGCGTATAAAGAGATTCGAGTTAACGTTGTCCAGACTCCAGAACATACCGAGGCTTAGGAAAAAATTATACTATATATTACAAATGATTTTAGTCGTTTACAGGGAAAAGTAATGAAGACAGAACACAACACCAATATCAATATTCCAAAGGCTGATTAAAAATCAGTAACTCTTCAAGTTTACGATAAAGACTCTAGACATAAGCTTCTTCGATGGGGCCGTAAGTTCCTTTTCTTTTCGTTTTTCTCATGTAAAATGGAAATGTGGCTCACAGCGAATTGATTTGATATACATTATCCGACTAATGTTGATATGTAGATTTCTATATTAATGCATGATCATATATAGACTAATATATCACTGTTATTCACACATGATATGTGAGATTTATTTGTCGTAACACTTAAATATTGTTTTAAAAAGCACGCTATATTGCACTATAGTTCACGAAATAATAAACCGCTATTTGGATGTAAAATCGTTAAATTCGTGTTATATGGACTAATAGCGCAAATAGCGGGTGCAGTCCAATTTTTATTTTATTTTGCAATCAAAATTTTAATAAAATTATTAGAGTATAAAGGGAATCAAACACCAACCCTCTCTTGCAAACAAAGTAAGTGCTCTACCATCTCAAGTACAATCACTTTGTGATTATTAGTTATAATTTTATATACATATTTAGTTAATTTTAATCAGATGTTATGAATTTAATGCTATATTTATATATATTTAAGCAAAAAAAAAGTACACCACAAACTGCTATATAACAACACTATTTACACTTTTAACGTTTCTATCGAAAAAAAACACGCTAACGATAACGTTATTTAAAATTTTAGTTTGTAGGTATACCCTTCTCAATACCTAAGCAAATACTAAATCAAAAGACAAAAGAGGTCATGCACAATTTGTGGCCGTCAGTGGGAAAACCCATTTAAGAAAATTTGAGCTATCCTTAGCCCAAATTAGACTGAGGTTGACCCAAAATGGCCAGTGGGTCACAGGGAATTGATATTATCTGACTTGAATCCAATACTAAAAAACAGGGGTGGCCCTATGATTTTAGCATTATAGTCCCGTTAAATTTCGTCACCGATTCCGTCATTTTAAAAACCTATAAGATATCACATATCGTTCACCTATCAGTCTGTCGACACCTACGCTGAATGGCTAATATGATTGCGGTCACTGCTGTGTGCTGACCATGAGAATTAAAATTGAGGTCGGATTAGCAAACCAGGACATGACTAATCTAATACCATACTAATCTACAGTCATGTCCGCACTTATAAACTGAGAGATCTCCTAATCCAATTCCGACTGATGCAAATAAACAAGGCTTCAAATATACAATATGAAATTCTATAAGCAACCAATTCTTCATAGGCATCATTTTAGATCCTAGATGAAGTACATCGTCAAGTAATAATAAACTTAAAATTCCCATAAATAACCTACAAAATCAATCATATTATATCCGTTTACAATATTGTTCTTTATACGAGATTGTAAGGTAATACGGAGAAAACATGAAAAGGTCTGGGAGGCATTTTCAACTTAAATTAAGCAGTTCAGTTCAGATTAAAAAAATTGATTCCATGTAGCTACAGCAATGTTTCAAAATCTACAAGATCTGGTGAAAACCATGAAGCTTTTGATTGGCCGATATGTTTATTGAACGTGCAACATCGAGCCTAGCAAGTCTTTAGAGAATAACTCAGTACCTGCAGAGGGTTTTACACTTGACAATAAAGAAAACATCCCTTCCAAGGGGAATGTTTAAATGCATCAAATTCTGTTGCAAAATCTGTCAAAAACAAGAGGAAGGAGGAAAAAAAAAAAGCAAAAGAAAAAAGAGGATATAGCCGAAACTAAAGCTACCGTGTCTACTCATGCTAATATCCCTTCGTATAACACATCATGAAGCATTATGGCAGGGTTGAATTTAGATTATACCATAGCTATGAAGAATACTCATCAGATGACTTGGGTATGCACTTAGATTTTGAAGTAGGAACTAATAAGTTCAAAAAAAAGTTCTCTGTTCCTTTTACCATGATAACTCGGGGTCATCGGGTCCAAACGAAATGGTAAGACATTGGACTTGTGTTACTAGAAATGCTTGGTTTGTTTGTTGTTGTGGTACTTTCTTGTTAGAAGTTTCATGTGCAGATGTGGGGCTGATTGGTTTGTGAAGTTTTCATGACAATGCAAGTATAGCTGATGCAATGTTGTTGTACTTGAGCGTCTTTCTGTTGGTTTCCGTGTACAAAATAACAATTAACCAATAATTAAATGACTAAACAAAACCAGTGTAATATTTATTAATTTCGAATTGAAAATGAAATTAACGATTACAACATGTAGGTACTGAATAGTAATTAAAGCAAACGTTATTCAGATTATTATTAATTAATAATCTGTACTGAATTGCAATTAATAGAAACTGTCGGACTGGAAAGTATAAACATAACAGCCGCACTGTTCTGATTTAAATTGAAATAACATGACTGAATTGAAACTATTCTAATTACTGAATTAAATTACAGAATTAAAATTACAGCATAAAACAGAACTTTAAAGAAATTACAGAAAGGTACAAATAGAATTAAAAGCTATAGCTAAGGACAGCAAATTAAAATACTTGAATAAAAAATACAGAAATATAAATTGCAGAATTTAAATAACAGAATTGAAATGGACAGAATTAAAAGACGAGGCTACTGTTTAACAGTATGCCCTTAACCGATATTCGTCCAACCACTTTGATGTTTCTGGTTGCGTTGGCGCTTCGATCCCAAGGTACAACGTCTCAGATGACTCATCGGAAACTGGCGACGAGTCAACGTCGAGCTGTTGGTGGGTGGTTCTCTCTGGTTTCTAATATGCTATGTAAAAATATATGTTGTTTTAGAGAGAAGAGAGATGATTTCGTGTGTATGAATGTGAGGGGAAGGCTGCCTCATATAGAGGATATGATTCTGAAACCGCAGTCATTTATTGTGGTCATTTA
This sequence comes from Primula veris, assembly GCA_963682055.1. NCBI lineage: Eukaryota > Viridiplantae > Streptophyta > Magnoliopsida > Ericales > Primulaceae > Primula > Primula veris. Next base: position 29,974,571 of record OY821750.1, on the reverse strand, counting down.
ATTCTGGAAGTTACATCCACAGAATCCGCCTCCATTACTGGAGGAGTTTCAAACTTGCTGGAACTTTAGGGACTGCTCTTGTAAATATACAAAAGTCCCTATTTCAGTTTAGTACAAGACCCGAGACATTTCTCAAATCCCAAATCCCAAATCCCAAATCCCAAATCCCAAATCCCGCATCCCGCGGTTCGTGACCCGAGGCCCGAGTCCCGAGACCCGAGCGAGGGCGCACGTGTGTGGTACACACTAACCCACTCATGGGTATGTGGACTTTGTTAGTTTAACAACTACATGGGATGGACTTGTATTTATATTGTAAAAATCACTCCTGATTTTACAATGTGGGATAACCCTCATGGTTTAAATCTCATTTCTTTTCTCATTTTCCAGCATTGGCTTTATTACATCTTTCGAGTACCAACCTTCGAGTCTAATTATCATTCACACCCATTCTCCGAATATGTCATGCGATATACCGTTGCGAAGCTCGTCGCACGAGCTACTCAAATGATTTGAGTACGGCCTCAGAAAATCTGAGCTGTCGCATCGAATATTGACTCAAAGATGGTTCCTGACCACTCGGAACAACCATGTTTTAAAACATGTTTTCCAACAATCCCCCACATGAATGCAATTGGCTCAAAAGCTCATGTCCTAAATGCAAATCAAGAGAACCGCAAAAGTTCACTGCCTAAGGTCATGTAGCACACGCCTTGAACCTGCCGTAGCGGAGTATCACCCAGAATACTCATATTAGGTAGCTGTAAAGCCTTGAACCATTAAGCTTTGTGTATCCCAGAATGGCACCCGCACAGTGCCGTCTCTACCCACATACTAAGCCCTTTAGTTGTTGTCCATATTTGGTCTGGACTGCCTTGGCAACTTCAACTAAGTGCTCTAGTGATTTATCCCAAGCTCATCACATGGCACTGGCCTTACACACTCGTTATAGGTGTTCCAAGTCGAAAGTGTCCTGACTCACCTTACTCGACCGTCGAGTTACTTGGATCATTAAGAGCCTCAAGCTCACCCTTACAATGGTACAGGTCTATCACTCTGTCATCGCGGAAATGGGCTGGGAACTCCAGGTTCCCGAGTGTTTTGTTCGGTTGCCCTCACAATTCAGTTTTCCTTTGAACCTATCAGGAAATATTCTGTTTAGGTTGGGCTGCCTATGAGGGGGCCACCAATTTAATGGGCTTTATTCCCATTTCGTTCGATGATGTCTCGACTCCTACTTGAGTCAAGCCTTTTGTTAATGGATCCGCTATGTTTTCCTTTGATCTCACAAAATCTAAGGATACCACACCGTTGGATAACAATTCCCTCACGGATTTATGTCTCCGACGTATATGTCGAGACTTTCCATTATACATATGATCCTGAGCCCGCGCAATAGCTTATTGACTATCACAATGCATGCTTATTGCGGGAACAGGTTTTGGCCACATTGGAATTCCTTCCAAAAGACTTCTCAGCCAGTCTGCCTCTTCGGTTGCTAAGTCTAACGCTATGAATTCAGATTCCATAGTTGACCTTGCAATACACGTCTGTTTGAAGGATCTCCAAGACACGGCATCTCCTCCCATTATAAACACATATCCACTCGTGGACCTTGTGCTATTGGAGTCTTATATTCAGTTGGCATCTGAGTACCCTTCCAGTACCGCTGGATATCTGGTATAGTGCAGCCCGTAATCGGCTGAAAACCTCATATATCTGAGAAGTTTCATTATGGCCTTCCAGTGTTCCTCATTCGGATTGCTGGTGTACCTGCTCAGTCTACTCACTGAGTTTGCTATGTCTGGTCTAGTGCAATTCATTATATACATGAGACTGTCTATGACTTGAGAGAACTCCAATTGATTCACACTCTTACCGAAATTCTTTTTCAGGTTACAGTTGAACTCAATTGGGGTTCTAGACATTGCCTTACTGTCTTTGTCAAACTTATTTAGTACTTGTTTAACATAGTGACTTTGTGACAAGGCATAGCCATCTGATGTTTTGGTAATCTTCATACCAAGTATTACATCAGCTATACCCAGATCATTCATATCGAAGTGTTGTGACAACATTTTCTTTGTGGAGCTGATTCTATCAGTACTCCCAATTATAATCATGTCATCCACATAGAGACAGACTACGACACACTCTCTTTCACTTCCTTTAGAGTAGACACATTTATCGCACTCATTAATGCTAAAACCGTTTGATAGCATAATTATATCAAACTTCTCGTGCCATTGCTTTGGCGCTTGTTTGAGTCCATATAGAGACTTTACAAGTTTGCACACTTGGTACTCTTTACCAGGAACTACAAACTCTTCCGGTTGTTCCATGTAAATTTCTTCTTCCAGTTCTCCATTTAGAAACGCCGTCTTTACATCCATTTGATGTATTTCCATATCAAACAAAGCTGCAAAAGCAATGACGATTCGGATAGATGTTTTCCTGGAGACAGGAGCATACGTGTCAAAATAATTGACACCTTCAGTTTGCCTGAAGCCTTTTACTACAAGTCTCGCCTTGTATTTCTCAATCGTGCCGTCAACCCTTAACTTCCTCTTGAAGATCCACTTGTGACCTAGGGGCTTACATCCTTTCAGAAGATCCACTAGTTCCCAAGTGTGGTTTTGCATGATTGATTCAATCTCATTTTGAATAGCTTCTTCCCAATATTGGGAATCCGGTGTTGACATAGCTTGTTTATATGTCACCGGTTCGCCTTCAACCATGAAGGTTAAGAAATCAGGTCCAAAGGAAGTTTCCTTCCTTTGCCCTTTTGCTGCGCTGAGGCTCTTCATTTTCATCTTCCTCTGGCGGTTCACTTGCCCACATTTCCTTCACTGTTCAACTCTTGAGTTGGTACAGATGTAGGTAATTTACGGGGAAAGATATCTTCAAAGAAAGAGGCCTCTCGGCTTTCCATATACGTATCTACGTGCATATCGGGATTGTCCGACTTGTGTACGAGAAACCGATATGCACTACTATAATGTGCATATCTGATGAACACACAGTCCATTGTTTTATGACCAATTTTCATCCTCTTAGGAGTGGGAACTAGGCAACCCCAAACCCGCAGGTTCTTATAACTGGGTTGATGACCTTTTCATAATTCATATGGAGTCTTATCTCGCTTCTTATGTGGTAACTTGTTTAAAACATAGTTTGCGAAAAGTATCGTTTTCCCCCACATGTTCTAGGGTAACCCAGAACTGGTTAGCATAGCATTCATCATTTCCTTTAGGGTTCTATTTTTACGCTCAGCAACCCCATTTTGCTCGGGAGTGTATGGGGCTGTGGTTTGATGTATAATGCCGCTTTCAGCGCATATTTACTCAAACGGTGATTTAAATTCACCGCCTCTATCACTTCTCAATGTTTTAATTTTTCTATTGAGTTGATTTTCAACTTCGGTCTTATAAAGAGCGAATTTCTCTACTGATTCGTCTTTACTTCTCATTAAGTAAACATAACAGTATTTAGTACAATCATCTATAAAGGTGATAGAGTACTTTTTCCCTCCTCGTGTTTGTATAAACTTTAAATCACATACATCCGTGTGTATTAGACCGAGAGGTTCACTTTCTCGTTCAACATGTTGAAACGATAATTTCGTTAATTTTGCCTCTACACAAATCTCACATTTGTGTTGCTTATTAAAAACGAAATTTGGTATTAGCTTTAGTGATATTAATTTCTTTAAAGAATTATAATTCACGTGACCTAATCTATCATGCCACAAATGAAATGACTCAAATAAATAAGCAAAACTGGAATTTTTACTATTGGCCTCTTGGGCAACTGTCATTATATTGCTAGTGCTAGTCTCATCTTTAGCACCCTTATTGGGAGCAGGTGTCCCTACATTTAGCTTAAACATGTCGTTGTTCATATAGTCACGGCCTACATAGACACCATTTTTTGTGATTATAATTTTGTCAGATTCAAAAACCAGCTTGAACCCGTTCTTCACCATCACAGATCCAGATACCAGATTCTTACGGATATCCGGAACATGGAGCACATTTGTCAACCTCAGCTCTTTTCCCGAGGTCATATTCAAAGGTTGCAGTGGCATCCTTGGTAGCAGTTCCCCTTGTTGGAATCTTCCTGCCTCTCGTTGTCGGCCTGCCACTTCCTTTGCTGCCCTGTACGTGGTATCTTCTATTTGCTCGCTTCTTGGGCGCTCTTTTTGAGGGTCGGGTGCCTGTTGTGTCGGAATTCTTATCCCTGCAGCTGCCAAAGCTGACATGCAAGCTGCTAGCTGAGCTTGTATTTGGACATGATAGCTTTCATCAGTCCGAGATATTATGGCCGCGTTTCCTATTGGTTGTATCATCGGTTGAAATTTCACCGTAGATGGTGTTATTATTTGTGGAGGAAAGATTGGTTGTCGAACTGTTCGTTCTTGTGTGTCGGTAGGTGGCATCTCGTATTGGAATACCCTTGGGTTTGCCGGTCCTTGTTGGGTTCTTCTTGTTTTCTCGATGTAGTCATATTTGGATTGGAACTCCCTGATATCTTCGTTGTTGAGCCGAAAATGAGTGACCTTTTCTTGGTGCGAGCTTGAGTTGGCCGACATAGTCGGCAGATGAGCCTTGGAGCTTGGCCGTGCATTTGTTGCGGGTGTTGCGCTGTCTAGCTGTCGAGGTACTGTCTAATGTATTCTTGTCCGCCTCGCTGCGGATATGTCTCATTCTGCCTCTGAGTCCGACGGATTTTCATCTATGATCCCGTCGATCATTAGAGGTTGGTCTCTTGGTTGTTCGCTTGGGAGGTTGATTCTTAGACGTGAGTGCTCGGTATATTTGTTGGATGGCTAGGAGTGCCTCCAACTCGTCCTGATTGATTCTCACATCGTTGTTGTGGTTTGTGATTGTTCCCACTTCCTCGGGACGACTTTCTTCCACATTGGAAATCATTTCGCTCGTCTGATAGAGTTGTGCGTTCGATTTCGAAACTAGTTATTAGGATGATCGACAATAATAAATTGGACAATGTTATCCCTCTTTATTGATCGGATAGATTACGATTCTTTATTACAATTGTACTTAATAGTTTAATGTTCTGTGTAACTACTCGGGTTTTGACTTTGACTTGTAGATGACATGTACTTCTTAGTGAGATAAGCTCTGAAAATTCTCTGTACTAATCTCTTTTTTTCTGCTTGAAAGTCAGATGATATCATTGTACTGTTATTTAACTCTATTTATAGGGGTACGAGCTCCATAGAATGTTGACAAGTGACGCTTTCATGTGTCAAATCATATGCTTTTTATGTAATAGGCTTCGCTAATTGAAATTGGTCTAATGGATAATTATCTTTCCTATTTTATAAAGGAAATGATCATCGTGTTCTTATACCAATCCTGCTCCCCATATCTAAAGTGATGGATCCCCATAAAAAATATATGAGTCGGGTTACTATCGAATATTGCTTAACGAGTATTATTTTCATATCGTATCACCCTACAAGTAAAAAAACAATATGAAACAAATAATCAAAACACACTCTTTTATTTAGACAGAAAAAGGAAACAACCAAATGAAATAAATTATCATACAACATACATAACTAAAAGAACACAACCGTAGCAAGTAGGTTATCCCAGTGACAGGTAAAAAAACACACCACAAGGATTTTTGCCGTGACACATGGAAGACCAGGTTATTGAATATCATGAGAAGAAGAAAAGAAATAAGACCACACAACTTAATCAATTGCTGTTTCGCATGGTTATAACAGCTAGAACATTGTAACATTTTAATGGCGCTCAAGCTCATTTGCAAATATGGAAGCAAAATCCTCAGCTTCATGTTCTTTGAGAGCAACACCAATCTCAATCCCACCTTTACAATCTCTATCATCACAAAGACAGAAAGCACCACTTCTAGCTATCGATATCAGTTCCACTTTCTTCGGTCTTCCCCAACCGAAATCAACCTTGTAAACTTCAAAACGAGGCGATGCGGCTACACTAAAAATTGACTGAACACCAGAAAATTTCGCCATCCCCCTTTCCAGGTGATTTAGTAGAACTTCACCGTCCAAATTTATCAGTGTCATAGCAATCGCTTTAGCTGCTATCGCCATTCCATCTTCTGCCATTAAATCTCTAGTGTTAACATCAACAAGAGATCCCTCAATACAATTACCAAAGTAATTAGATGGGACAGCGGGTTCTAACTTGGTACGACAATCAACAGCAAATAATAGATGGACTTTTTCTGAAGGGACCTTGTGAGTTCTAGTCAAACAAACCCACATAATTGCACATGTGATAGTAAACGTTGATATAGGTAGTTTTTGCTCATGTTCTGTCTCTAACCGAGATCTAACAGACTTCTTCAATTTCTCTAAATCAGAAAATTTCAACTTGAATGTACTTAATAATATCACACCATCAGGGGACTGAATTTCTCTCATCTTGAGGCTCTTATTGTTAGGTCCTTTTTCTTCTAACAACCTTTGTAAATAAATACCTTCAAGATGCGGCGGGACTCGCACAACTTCCCGGTCAAAAATTGGAACAAACTCGCAGGGTACAGCATCTTTCTTGCAAATAGAAGCCCATGTGTGTATAAACATGTAAAAACTTTTCCCATCAATCACTCCGTGATGAAACGTTAGCCCGATGGAGAATCCCTTATTCGGGAACAAAGTCACTTGTACCGCCAACACAGGTACACAATCCGTGTCATTACTATGTAACTCTGGCAAAAGAGGGTAAAAAAGCTTTGCTTCACGAAAGCCATCACTACAAAGCTTGTTGAAGTCGGATTTTGACTCCATGACGTTGAGAGAAACACCGTCTCCATGACGGTACTCAACAGAGGGTTTATCAGAGCTTTCAAGCCAGGTGAGGAGTCCGGCAAGGGGGAGAAAGTGGTCGAGAGTGAGGGACAGAGAGTGTTTTAGCTTAGGGAGGACGGTGGATAACAATGTGGTGGTCGGTTCTGGGGATTCGTAAAAGAATAATCGTTGGTTAGGTAGGAACCGTAGCCACTTGAGATCAAAGATAAGTAGAGAGAGCGAGGCTTCGGGAGGGGAAGAAGGTGTTGGAGAGACTTTGCTAAGCTCAAGAAACATCACTGTATCGGAAGATGCCATAGAGGAAGAAAATAAGAAAAAGGCTAGTGGTGTTTGTGTGGTATAACTAGTGTTTTAAAAATATCGCAACTTTGTGAGGTAGAGTGGTTTTTAAAGAAAAACTCAACGTTAAAACACTAACCATAAAAAAAAAAAAAATTTAGATTGAAATTATAATCACCGACTATTTAAAAAACAAACAAAAAAACCAGTATTGTAATACGTCGTTTTGGTTTGGTATATATATATTTTTTTTAAACACTAAAATCACTGTCATAACATTAGACAAATAAACGGATATTTTCACTTTCTCTCTATTTCCAATTCACCGTCACTCAACCCCGACGTCCATACAACCCTGATGTTCGTCGTCTCCGAATGGAGGTCGATCATGGAGGAGTCAGTCATTTTTATTATTAATTAAGTTAAGCTAATTGAAGTACAGATTAAAGTCTAAATATTTACTAATTATTGTTTATTTTTATCTCGAAACATACTATATTATATATTTTGATTTTGGATTATGAGCTTTTATCTTGTTTCGGAAAATAATGAATAAATTTCTATCGTGTTTTTTTACAACTAAATCATACTTAAAATTAATGTCTATCATGAGATTTTATCTTGTTTTATAGAGAGAAAGATAGATAAAATGAGTAATTTTTTTTGTAAATGGGTTGTTAAGATATCGGAAGTGAAGTATTACTAATATTTTGTTTGCAAATTTTATGAATAAAGAATGACTTGTGGTCAATTAATTATATTGGATTATGTATTTGTTTAATTATAACGACTTACACATTTTATTGTATTTAACTATTTAAGTGTTAATATAATTAACATAAATTTTATGATTACCTAGTATTGTAATATTGTTATATTAATAGGAAAAAAAATATACTGCAAAACGATTCGTTGCTACGTTATTTACGATTTGGGTCTTGGTGTAAAACACTGTTTATAAACACAACAATAACTAAACATAGAATCACATTGTCGACATTAGAATTGAATCACTTCCAAATAAGTTTTTTATGTAATATTTTTCTTGTTTGGAAACTACACATATCATCACATTAAAGGGTTTACCTTGTACATTATTTTGAATTTAAAATTAAGCTAGAAAATTGCAAACTCCGTATAATTCCAATATCCAACTTAAACATTGATGCTCCTATATATCGTTAAGGAACCAAGTTTAAAATTCTATACATTGTAAACATTTATTCAGAAAATTTTCAGCCACCAAGCGAACCCGGGGGTTTTTGGTCACGACATGCTAAATCTAAAATTCTATTAAAGAGCATTTCCACGCGGTAAAAGCTCATCTTGAAAAGTTAATCGTAAAGTTAAAAATGGATAGGGTAATAATATGTATATTGTTCAAATATATACCAACACCTCTAGAAATGATGCTTTACTTTGCTCCTTTTAACTCTTTATATTTAATTCATACGATATTTTGGGGAACGGTGTATTGAAGTTTTGTTATGTATCTATCATCTAGCAAAAATGGACCACCATAAGCAATGTGCAGACCACACACGAACCAATCAGTAATCAATGCTTGTCGGACTAACTTTATAAAAATATTACTTGTGTATACTTAAATTTAAAGGGAAAAAAATATTTTTAGTGACTCCAACTATCATAAATTAACAAAATAGCTACCAAACTTAAGACATTAACGATTGAGTTACCGAATTATATATTTTTTCCTAAATTGGGAACTTCCGTCAATTTAATTGGACGAAAGTTAAGTTAAATTCTATTTCAGTTCCAAATTTTATAAAGCATATGAATTTAACCCGAAAAGTTTATAATTTTACATTTTTAAAATACTCATAAACAAATAGTTACATATAAATACTCATATACATAAAAAAAAAGAAATACACAATTTATATATACATATATATATAACGATATAAAAAAATTGAATAAATTTTAAAAATAAAATAAAATTAACTTTTACAAAAAAAATAAATTTATTTGAAAAAATTAACCTTTTTTGAAAAAACTAACCTTTTTTGAAATAAATAACTTTTTTGAAAAAATTATTTTTTTTTTTAAAAAAGTAACTTTTTGAAAAAAATGACTTTTTTGAAAAAACTAACTTTTTTTGGAAAAATAAGTAAGTTCTCTTTGAAAAATTTAATTTTTTTTTTGAAAAAAGCAACTTATTTTTGAAAACAATAACTTTTTTAAAAAAATTATTTGTATAAAAAAAGTTAATTATTTTTTAAAAAAGGCAATTCAAAAAGTGGATACCTTTTAAAAAATATATTTAATTTTAAAATATATTAAAAAAAAGTTAATTTTTTTTATAAAACGTTATATATATATATATATATATTTATAAATTGTGTATTTTTTATATATTTTTTTTGTATTTTATGTATACGTATGAACATGTAACTATTTGTTAATCGGTATGTAAAAAATGTAAATTTATAAACTTTTCTGGTTAAATTCATATGCTTTATAAAATTTGGGACTGAAAAAGAATTTAAACTTAACTTTCGTCAAATTAAATTGACGGAGATCCCCAATTTAGTAAAATATATATAGTTCGGCACCCCAATTGTTAATTTCATAAGTTTGGTCCCCATTTTGTTAATGTATGTTATTTGGAGTTAATAAACCTATTTTTTTTCCTTTAAATTTAAGTGTACATAAGTAATCTGTTTGTAAAATGGTCACGTGCTGATTTTTCCATCCACTGCTGACTTTTCCATCCACTTTAGTTGTATTTTTGTAAAAAAAAATAACGGAAACTAAATTTTAGGATAGTAAAATGAAGAGTTTATGATTCAGTCTAGTTAACGTAAACATTACCATAATTCAAGATAGTCAAGTATAATAAACTCGGTCAAACAGTTATTTCCAAGGGTTTTTTCTTGTAAATTTGTCTAACGATTGACTATCACTGTTAAGCTTCTTCAAGATCGCTTGAGCTTAGGGAGGATGGTGGATAGGAAAGTTGTTGTCGTGTGCAGGGATTGGTAGAAAAAGAGACATTCGCGGGGTGGGAATCGGAGCCAAAAAAGATCGAAGAAGAGGAGAGAGAGCGAGGCTTGGAGTGGGGAAGACGGTGTTGGAGAGACTTTGCATAATTCAACGAGCTTCACTGGATCGGAAGATGCCATAGAGGAAGGAAACATGAACAGCTAGCCATGTGTATGTGTGTTAGATTTTTGAGTTCCGACTGTATTTATAGTACAACTAATCAAGAAAAAGGGGTTGTTTTGTTGACAGCAATGTACCTGTATAACCGGACCAATATGTATTGTAAGTTGTGCAAGGGAATCACCTCTACAAAAATTCAGAAAGCCGATATGAAAGCTCTGAAGTTTTCTTCTGTACCATCCAAGAAAAAATAAACCGCCTTTAAGCGAAAATCGTCCATCATTGCACTTAAAGAATAGACCATCAACTACCATTTCCCCTGAAATTTGCTAACCAAGAAATCAGTATCCAAGGGTTGCAAAATCGTAGCGCACATTAGCTATATCCATCACCTCATTGATATATTACTTTTGATTGCATCACTAAGCAGTTGCAGAGTAAGAATATACATGCATACAAAAAGCATTGCTACCTTAGCAAATATCTGGGCCTCATATCAGAACAATTCGCGTTTATTTCAGCCTTTAAAATAGTACTCTTTTAAGCTAGCCTCCCCAAATGAACTATTAGAGGATATCCTCTAAAACCACCTTTGGATTCTAAAGGGACACCGTAAATCCCTAATAATTTACAGATGAAGCTTGATTTAATCTTACGACATAATTAAGCCAAAACAGAAAATACCCACAACTAAAAATTATATTTTAAGCCAGCCTCCCCAAATGAACTATAAATAACAAGTAAATAAGTCGAAGAGAAACTTTAAATGATGCAAGCAAACGAATGAACGATTCATAACGGCAGGGGGTAGAGTGAGGAATAATATTTTTGGGTTGCACAAATCAAATGTTATTTTACAGGGTTGCGAGACTCATTGTTTTTAAATTATTTTAAAAAAATTTATAGGATAAATGACATTTTTATAAATTGTGAGGGTACAAGTGCACTCATTTGTCATACTTAATATACCTCAATGCATGACTATAATGTTGGAAAACATGTTTTAAACATGTGTGTTCCGAGTGGTCAAGGAACTATCTTTGAGTTAATATTCGATGCGACAACTCAGAATTTCTGAAGCCGTACTCAAAGCGTTTGAGTAGCTCGTGCGACGAGCTTCGCAACGGTATATCGCATGACCTATTCGGAGAATGGGTGTGAATGATAATTGGCCTCGAAGGTTGGTACTCGAAAGAGTAATAAAAACCAATGCTGGAAAATGGAAAAAAAGATGTGATTTAAACCATGAGGGTTATCATGAGTGATTTTACAATATAAATACAAGTCCATCCCATGTAGTTGTTAAATTATCATGTCCACATACCCATGAGTGTGTTAGTGTGTACCACACACGCGCTCGCTTGGGTCTCGGGCCTCGGGACGCGGGATTTGGGAAATGTATCGGGTCTTGGGTCTTGTACTAAACTGAAAAAGAGACTTTTGTATATTTACAAGAGCAGTCCCTAAAGTAGGTTGAAACTCCTGCAGTAAGGGAGGCGGATTCTGGGGATGTAACTCACAGAATTAAATGACCACATTAAAGGCTGCGGTTTCAGAATCATCTATAAGAGGCAGCCTCCCCCTCTCATTCAAAACACGAATTCACTCTCTCTAAACACACATTTTTTATTCTGAAAACAGCATACATATTTTTCCTCATAGCATATTAGAAACAGAGAGAATCACCCATCAACAGCTCGACCTTGACTCGTCGCCAGTTTTCGGCGAGTCATCCGAGATGTTGTACCTTGTGATCGAAGCGCCAACGCAACTAGAAAACTTAAGGTGGTTGGGCGAATATCGGTTAAGGGCAGACTGTCTAACAGTCGCCTCGTCTTTTATTTTTCTGCCTTTTCAATTCAGTACTTTAATACCGCAATTTAAATTCTGCAAATTACACTTCTGTATTTTTTAATTCAGTATTTTAATTTCCTGTACTTAGCTGTAATTTTTCAATTCTGTTTTTACCTTTCTGTAATTTAGTTAAAATACTGTTTTATTCAGTAATTTCAATTCTGTAATTTAATTCTGTAATTAGAATAGTTTCAATTCAGTCATGTAATTTCAATTTCAATCAGAACAGTCCGGCAGTTAAGTCTATACTTTCCAGTCCGGCAGTTTCTATTTATTGCAATTCAGTACATCAGATTATTAATTCATAATAATCTGAATAACGTTTGCTTTAATTTCAATTCAGTACCTACATATTGTAATCTGTAATTTCAATTCCAATTCGAAATTAATAAAGATTACACTGGTTTTTGATCATTTCTGTTTAGTCCTTTATTATTGTATAATTGTTATTTCGTACACGGAAACCAACAATCTTAACTGATAGTCTTGTTGTTTCTTTCGTGTATTAATTAAAACAATTATTATTATTTTTTTAAAGGGAATAATGTTTTTTTGTTTTTAATTCTAAATCATATTAGAATTTGATTTACAAAGAAAAAATTCCAAACAGTTTAATTTTTTGTTTTTAAGAATCTTGTTGATACCAACCGAATTGGTATTAAATAAGAATCGTTTTAATCCCTTTTGATATCAACCGTATTGGTATACAAAAGGGAAACCGTTTAATTTTATTGTTTAAATAAAAATTCTTTTACAAACCCAAATTTCAGTTTTGGTGTTTTGTTAATAAGAATTTATTGTATACCTATCTCATACGTTTATTGTGTTGTCGTTTCAGATGACAAACACGTCGCCTATTGAGTTGCCTATCAGAAGTGAGTATGACCCAGTGGTTGGTGGAACTGTCCATAACACTGGGGACGATGCGAATGTGGGGGCAAACGCTGATGACGTAGCTGCAGCGGCTGAGGCCGTCGCGGCTGCGGTAATGGCGAATGATATGGCCAAAGCTGAGGCTGCGGCCGAAGCAGCAGCTACGGCCAAGGCTGCGGCCAAGGACAAGGCACCGATGTATTCGGTTGTGCCTACGTTTCCGACTTCTCATCTGGAGAAACCGGAAAACTTCAGGGGAGACAACTTCAAACGTTGGCAGCAAAAGATGCTGTTTTATCTCACCACACTGAATCTGACCAGGTTTCTTAAGGAGACTGCTCCCGTCCTAAGCGAGGACGGTCTGGACGAGCACTCGTTCTCTGCGATTGAGGCATGGAGACATGCCGACTACCTATGCAAGAACTATATCCTGTGTGCTCTAGATGACACGTTGTTCAGTGTTTTCGAGCCTAAAGCTACTGCAAATAAGCTGTGTGAAACTCTCGAAAACAAGTACAAAATGAATAACGCTGGCACAAAGAGATTTGTTATCATGGACTTTCATGAGTATTGTATGACTGACAGTAGGGGTGTCATGGAGCAAGTTGAGGAGCTCCAACTTATTTACCATCGCCTTGAGGCTGAGGGGCTAGTGATTAATGAGCCTTTCCAGGTGGCACTCATGATTGAGAAATTGCCACCGTCTTAGAAAGACTTTCAAAATTACCTGAAGCCCAAGTGGAAGGAAATGAAGCTAGAGGGGCTTGTTGAGAAGCTCAATATCAAGGTGAGCAACCGTCGCTCCGTAAGGAAAGTCGGTGGTGCTAACATCTCGATGGCAAAGGCCAATGTGGTCGAAAGCTCCAACGTCAAGCGGAAACGTTTTGACAACAGAGGCAGTGCTGTTATCGAAAAGAAATTTGCGGGAACCTGCTTTGTGTGTAACATGACCGACCATCGTGCCATGGACTGTTATGACAATAAAAGCACTGTTAAGCCCAAGCCCCTCCCCCCCCCCCCCCCCCCCGGAAGAACTTCAAAGGCAATGGAAAGAGGAAAGCTCCAGCTCAGGCACATCTGGCCGAGGGAGACGAGATGATGACCATTTCACTGTTGTGGTCTCTGAGGTGAATCTCGTGGGGAGCAACCCCAAAGAGTGGTGGTTGGATACCGGCGCCACAAGTCACATCTGTTCTAACCGGTGGATGTTTAAGACCTACGAGACGGTAGAGGGAGAAAGCTGCTTCATGAGAAATTCTGCTACTTTCAAGATGGAAGGAAAAGGAACGGTGGTGATGAACATGACCTCTAGAAAAGTGCTGAGGTTGACAGGGATGCTCCATGTTTCGGATATCCGCAAGAATCTGGTATCCGGATCTGTGATGGTGAAGAACGGGTTCAAACTTGTTTTTCAATCTGATAAAATTGTAATCACCAAAAAATGGTGTCTATGTAGGCCATGGCTATATGACCAACGGCATGTTTAAGCTAAACGTAGGGACACCTGCTCCCAATAAATGTGCTAAAGTTGAGGCTAGCACTAGTAATGTAATGACAGTTCCCCAAGAGGCCAAAAAAAATTCTAATTTTGCTTATTTATTTGAGTCATTTCATTTGTGGCATGGTAGATTAGGTCACGTGAATTATAATTCGTTAAAAAAATTAATTTCACTAAAACTAATACCAAATTTTATCTTTAATAAGCAACACAAATGTGAGATATGTCTAGAGGTAAAATTAACGAAATCATCGTTTCAACATGTTGAATGAGAAAGTAAACCTCTCGGTCTAATACACACAGATGTATGCGACTTAAAGTTTGTACAGACACGAGGAGGAAAAAAGTATTTTATCACATTTATAGATGACTGTACTAAATACTGTTATGTTTACTTAATGAGAAGTAAAGACGAAGCAGTAGAGAAATTCGCTCTTTATAAGACCGAAGTTGAAAAAATCAACTCAATAGAAAAATTAAAACATTGAGAAGTGATAGAGGCGGTGAATTTAAATCACCGTTTGAGCAAATATGCGCTGAAAGCGGCATTATATATCAAAACACAGCCCCATACACTCCCGAGCAAAATGGGGTTGCTGAGCGTAAAAATAGAACCCTAAAGGAAATGATGAATGTTATGCTAACCAGTTCTGGATTACCCCAGAACATGTGGGGGGAAACGATACTTTCTGCAAACTATGTTTTAAACAAATTACCACATAAGAAGCGAGATAAGACTCCATATGAATTATGGAAAGGTCATCAACCCAGTTATAAGAACCTGCGGGTTTGGAGTTGTCTTGCAAAGGTCCTAGTTCCCACTCCTAAGAGGATGAGAATTAGTCCTAAAACAGTGGACCGTGTGTTCATCGGATATGCACATAATAGTAGTGCATATCGGTTTCTCGTACACAAGTCGGACAATCCCGATGTGCACGTAGATACGTTTATGGAAAGCCGAGAGGCCTCTTTCTTTGAAGATATCTTTCCCCGAAAATTACCTACATCTGTACCAATTCAAGAGTTGAACAGTGAAGGAAATGTGGGGGCAAGTGAACCGACAGAGTAAGAAGAAGAGCCTCGGCGTAGCAAAAGGGCAAGGAAGGAAACTTTCTTTGGACCTGATTTTTTAACGTTCATGGTTGAAGGCGAACCGGTGACATATAAACAAGCTATGTCAACACCGAATTTCCAATATTGGGAAGAAGCTATCCAAAATGAGATTGAATCAATCATGCAAAACCACACTTGGGAACTAGTGGATCTTCCGCCAGGATGTAAGCCTCTAGATCACAAGTGGATCTTCAAGAGGAAGTTAAGGGTTGATGGCACGATTGAGAAATACAAGGCGAGACTTGTAGTAAAAGGCTTCAGGTAAACTGAAGGTGTCGATTATTTTGACACGTATGCTCCAGTCTCCAGGAAAACGTCTATCCGAATCGTCATTGCTCTCGCAGCTTTGTTTGATATGGAAATACATCAAATGGATGTAAAGACGGCGTTTCTAAATGGAGAACTGAAAGAAGAAATTTACATGGAACAACCGGAAGGGTTTGTAGTTCCTGGTAAAGAGCAACAAGTGTGCAAACTTGTAAAGTCTCTATATGGACTCAAACAAGCACCAAAGCAATGGCATGAGAAGTTTGATAGAATTATGCTATCAAACGGTTTTCGCATTAATGAGTTCAATAAATGTGTCTACACTAAAGGAAGTGGAAGAGACTGTATTGTAGTCTGTCTCTATGTGGATGACATGATTATAATTGGGAGTACTGATAGAATCAGCTCCACAAAGAAAATATTGTCACAACACTTCGATATGAAGGATCTGGGTATAGCTGATGTAATACTTGGTATGAAAATTACCAAAACATCAGAAGGGTATGCCTTGTCACAAAATCACTATGTTAAACAAGTACTAGACAAGTTTGACAAGGGCAGTAAGGCGATGTCTATAACCCCAATTGAGTTCAACTGTAACCTGAAAAAGAATTTCGGTAAGAGTATAAATCAATTGGAGTTCTCTCGGGTCATAGACAGTCTCATGTATATAATGAATTGCACTAGACCAGACATAGGAAACTCAGTGAGTAGACTGAGCAGGTACACCAGAAATCCGAATGAGGAACACTGGAAGCCCATAATGAAACTTCTCAGATATATGAGGTTTTCAACCGATTACGGGCTGCAGTATACCAGATATCCAGCGGTACTGGAAGGGTACTCAGATCCCAACTGGATATCAGACTCCAATAGCACAAGGTCCACGAGTGGATATGTGTTTATTATGGGAGGAGCTGCTGTGTCTTGGAGATCCTCCAAACTGACGTTTATTGCAATGTAAACTATGGAATCTGAATTCATAGCGTTAGACTTAGCAACCGAAAATGCAGACTGGTTGAGAAGTCTTTTGGAAGGAATTCCAATGTGGCCAAAACCTGTTCCCGCAATAAGCATGCATTGTGATAGTCAATCAGCTATTGCGCGGGCTCAGGATCATATGTATAATGGAAAGTCTCGACATATACGTCGCAGACATAAATCCGTAAGAGAATTGTTATCCAACGGTGTGGTATCCTTAGATTTTGTGAGATCAAAAGAAAACATAGCGGATCCATTAACAAAAGGCTTGACTCAAGTAGGACTCGAAATGTCTAAAACTTATGATGATCTTGTTGAATGTTGACCAGACAGCTCCGGTAGAGATCTATATATAGTTGTCAAATTAAGTTTCTTTTATGCCTTGTTTTAACTATCAGCAGTTTGTTTTGCTGTTGTTTGTTATCAGAATTGGTTTTTTTGTATTGCCAACCTTGGAGGCATGTTCCATGGTCCGAATATTTTAGTTTTTAATAAAGTTTGGTTTTAATTAAAAAAGAAAACATGCAACATCGCAGGAAGGAACCATTTAATATGGAGCTCTTTAGTAACCAGAATTCGATACAGCATACTTGTACCATGTAAAAAAATTGAAGTAACAAAAAGAAGAAGAAGAAACATCATCGAGTATAAATAACTGAAATTTTAATTTACTTAATGATATGAACAAAGCCGTGAGATGTTCAAAATAATTGATAAGATTAAGAACCAATTAATATGAATATAGTCTATAGATAGCAAAACCAATTACAACAAAAGGAAGTCAGTGGACAAAGTATGTAATCCCGAGTGCTACGAGCATGAGTAGACAAGCGATTCCTTGATCGATTTTTGTACCTACAATCATACAAGATATACATAAATTAATTTGGAGGAATGAATGAATAAAAGTGCATGAAGTTGTCTAAAACTAATTACTCCTACTTAATAAATTAAACATCCTAAGCTCATGTTTTACTCTAGACTGGACATAGCCATCACCCTGAATATTTCAATAAAGTCGACGATTTAGGTCCCAATCTTTTAAGGAAAAATACAATTTGTTAATCGCAATACTTCTCTGTTTCCTAATAACGGCTTTAACTGTGTTAAACTTAAAGAAGATAACAATACAAATGGTCATAAAAAGGCAATAAACAACCCTCTAGGAAAACTCAATTGAGCAATTGATATTTTCCATTCCTTATTATAATTTTCCTATAATATGAACTAATATGTCAAATAATAGAACTTTGAGGAACTGTTGTTAATTACAACTGAAAACTGGGAACCGAATACTTGAAATTAGGGCCGGGTTTGGTCCGGTTCGGTTCGCTTTTTAGCAAAACCGAAACCGAAACCGAGCATATTTTTCGGTTCGCTTTTTTCGGTTTCGGTCTTTTTATTTTTTGGACCGAACCGGACCGGTTTTTTCCGGGTTTTTTCGGTTCGGTTTTATTGAAAACCGAAACCGACCAGAAAATTTTTCGGTTTTTCTTTTTCGGTTTCGGTTATCGTCCGATTCGGTTTTTCCGGTTTTTCGCCCCGCCCTACTTGAAATAAGCTATAGCCTATGGGGACTGTTCAATTATAAGGATATTAAGCACCATATGATGAATTCCTGTTCTTTTCAAAAAATTCATAATTTATAAAAATACAAGTAATCAAATAATGATCGAAAATTTCTTTTTGAAAAAATGTAACGATTTAGTACATATTTCGAGACTTAAGTATTATCGTTGATCCGGGGTTAAAATATTTCTAAATTAGCTACGAATACTCTTTCTTTTTATTTTTTCGAAAAGCAATGATACTACGTACAATGTAACAATTATTAAACTAAAACCATAAATTCGGGATTTTGATAATTAAGTCTAATACTAAACATACATAAATCTAAAAATCGATGAAAACGAAAAGCTTAAAAAATCAATGTGCTATATATGAACATACCATCGTTTGTTTGACCCATTGGTGAAGGAGCAGGAGAAAAACCCTGACCATGAATGAGTTGTAACATTGCCATAATCATGAATCCAATAATAGGAAGAGCAAACAATCTGAAGGAACTCATTCTCTTAATTCTAAACAATGAAAATTTTAGTTAAAAATTTAATCAAGAAAAAGACTATGCAAACTTATTATATACTCCTATATTGTTATGGTTTTGTGTTGGTGTATATCTATGACTATATATATATTATGAAGATTTATATCTAATGTTTGAAAGTGTGAATGAAGAAATTTCCAAGATAGAGAGGAGTAGTGAATTGGAAGATACGCGTTCTAGAAAACTAGATTTGTTTTCTACTTCTTCTTTTCATATCACTTATACTAATAATCCTCATAGTTGAAAACTTCATTTATTTCACCCTTACTTGTTTTTGTTTTTGTTTTTGTTTTTCTAGAGGGTTGGAAATTTTTATAGATGAGCAAAAGATTATTACCATGAGACATTTGCCCCCATATTGGCAGTAAAATCAAATTTTCTAAGTATTATAAGCAGGTGCGGACCAGGATGGTTTTCTTCCGGGGTGTGGTGTAAAAAATATGTCGAATAGAAAAAAATGGGTCTAATACAAAAATAATTTTTTTTTCTATGTTAAACATAACACAAAATAAATATGAAATCAAGACAAATGACAATAAAATAAATTTTTGTGTAATTTTGTTTGGGAAAATACAATTGGTATTTTGGTAATTTCAAAATAAAAAACAGAAAATTTTAGAAAAAAGAAGCTAACATGATTTGAAATGTTAACCTTCCACTACTTTATGGTCCAATTTTATCATTATACCAGCAATTCTTTTGTTTAAATATGGGGGCCATCAATGTATATATCTCAGATTTTTTTAATTACATATATAAAAAAAATTAAAAATTAAAAATCGTCGCGGGTAGTCACGGCCACCCTCAGCCCCTGCTTATAACCCTAAGCTTAAGAACAAAAACACCATTTTATATACCTCATTGAAGAGGAAATTGAGCTGAAATTTTACCACTTTTTTCCTAACATCTTATATCTTTCCTTTTAATACCTTGATCAATTCTGATAAAGATAAATAAATATTTGACAACCGAAATCACAAATCAACAAGGAGATAAAAAGGAGCTTTACTAACAACAACAAAACCCCAAGCCTTAGTTCCAACCTTCTAAAAATCATGGGCTGTTATTATGAAATCCAAACAATTTGAAATGAGATTGTAAGGGTTCCATCTTCACATTCAGAATAAAATTCACATAGATGGCAAGTCAATAGTTGGTTCCATCTTCTCTAATTTTAGTATGGTTATTGCGACAAAAAATAATATCTGTAACATTAAAAAATAGTATGAATTCTATCTATACCAAGGAAAATAATACAAGAGTCAACTGAGATGAACAAGATTTGGAATGATATTTAGTTCACACTAGGACTAAATGCGTCAAATATTTGGAATTGTGGACTGACATGTATTTAATTCAAATTATAATGAAACTACAAGGACCATTACAATGACTAACCCCAAGTTAATAAGGATTTATTTTGAATAATAATAGTATTCGAATAGGACACATAGAAAAAAGGAACTTACATTTGGATAAATAAGAAGTATCTACATGAAAATTAGAAGTCGTAGACGACGTGATTGACTATAATTTCTACATGTGGAGGATATATATTTGAGTTTGACCTAACAAAATTACAACACATATGCAAACATGTAAGTTTCTCAATTTCTTTTTAGTTGTGAGACCATCGCAATCTCAATAAATATATTGGTCGGTTACTATTTAATTATCCACTGTAAAACTACGTACAATTTTGATCGGTTTACTTGTATCAAAATTGTCAAAATTAATTTTTTTTTAAATCTAATCATAAAATTTAACATTTGAATTATATGATCAACTTTTGAAAATTTTCAATCCGAAAATTTTTATATAAGTTTTTAGCCGATTAAAATTACACGTAGTTTCGTTATTAACAATTAAATAATAACGGAGCAAGTTTAAGTTATATCAGCTACTAGTATTTCTTATTCAGTGATTGATGAAGTTTATTTAATTTACTGACTTGTGGTTGTTGCGTAATGAGTGACGAGTGATGGAAAACCATATTTAAAACGCATGTAAAAAGTGACACATGGATCTTTTCAAAAAGCAAAGATAGAACATGATAGACGATGTTAAGTATATTAGAGCATAGAAACTTGAAAACAATCGAACCGGCTATTTTGTACTCCCCGCCTCTGTTTCAATTTAATTGTCTATTATGAAACCAAGTGTAATTTTGATCGGCAAAAAATTTATATCACAATTGTCGAAATGAAATTTTTTAAATTTTGATCATATAGTTCAAATATTAAATTTTATGATTATATTTTTAAAAAATTCATTTCGACAGTTTTGATACAAGATATAAGCCGGTCAAAACTACACGAAACCCAACTCTTAACGTTATTCCCTATATCTATTCATGAATATACCCAACATTAATTTGTAGACATTAACCAGATCTTTAACAACAACAGATCCAGTTACAATTGAATTTTCTTATTGCGTGAGGGTGATTGTTTCTAATAAACAAATCAAAATAGTTAACTGAATTAGGAGTTTATGGTTAAATACAGTGGTAGGTATTGGCAGGTATACATTACCCTCATCTTGTAGTTTACATTCGTACTTACACATGAGGAACTTGAAAGCAAGAGCAACAGCTTAATTTTAATCTCTTTGAAAGAAAATGTAACCCAGTTTATACAGACGGGATCTTTCGACCTAACTCAATTAGGCCTTTTTTACATCACATATTTTTCAATCGCTATCGAAAACACAAATTTCAAGCAGCAGATATTTAGTTCTAAAAGCCGGCACCATGAAAGGCCGGATAGGCAAAAGATCCCATATCTATATGCCTGTGCAGTCAAATCTATGCATTCTAGTTCAAGTAAAAATGGAAAATATGAAATTCCGAAACTCCCAATTTTCATATCCACAGTACTGATAAGGCAAACGGATATTTTTACTACTTCTCCACAATCAATTCTGTACCGGGTGCTTTTGTGCTGAACCGGACGAACCAGCAAGTTCATCAGCAACCTCCTTCAATTTCAAAGACGCACTCTCTTTTGTATAATAAGACACTGAAGTATCACCAATCTCCAGAGAATCTGGAAGAAGTTCGGCAGTATCATTAGCGCAGAACTGCACAATATAGAAAAAAGAAGATATTACCAGGGATGTAAATACACTTCAAATGTAGTATAGCACTCCATAAAATTAAAACTATCAAACTGAATATGCACTCCATGAAAATTAATAGAAAACAAGTCAACGTGTAATAATCTTACAGTTGTCAAACTTATACATCACCTACGTTTGACGACTACCAACCAAGCCAACCCTTTAATTAAAAGAATAATTTCTTAGAACCACATGATAGACAAACTTACAAACATAAAAATAATAAATAGAACAAAAATGACAGTTAAATTGCTATGAAATGTGGTCGCTGCCGGATATCAGATTGCACCAAATAAGAGCATCCAAAAGAAATGTTGAAAGTAACCATAATCCATAAACTCTTCACAGAAAAGACAAAAAAACTGACAAGTGATAACCAAATTTCAATTGAAAATTACACCACTAGTTAGAAAGATAGCAACGTAAACCAACTTTTAAGGTCTTGCTACAGTCTGGTAGGTTTCTTGAGCCTGAATCATAAAGCATAGCAATCTAATTCTCTTATTCACCATCAAACTTTCTAGGATATTTTTACTCGTTTATTATTTATAGATGCCAAGCGCGTAAAAGTTTATCTTACCATTATAATTTGGTTATTTAACTTGTCTTACATCGGGATATGTTAACTAAATGAGCCGAAGAAGCTATTACCATTTTCAACTTCCTTACACAATAAAAAGGCTTCTCCGAGATTACTGATATATATTTTTCAACAAGTATTTAGGAGCACTAATGATGTTTCCACGCAACTTCTCCACTTAATTAACTCTTACGATATAGAAACACAAACATTAAGAAAAGTAATAAGCAGACAAGTGACAGTGATAAGAGATGGAACAGATTGGTTATTTCATAAAAAATGAAGCAATAAGTGGCCTCAGATTTCAAGGGTAGTTTAATCATTGTCTTAACCAGGTTGACAACAACTGACAAATAGAGTTGATACTTGATACTCTGGGTTAATAAACTGTAAGGAAACCTATGAATACGCAAAGACTAAGTGTTGATATTTTGAGAGAAGATCAACCTAAAAAAAGATTCAGTAAGAGTTTTCACTGAACCAGAGTGCACTTTTAAAGGTTAAAAGTCATTTATATCAAAAACAAGAAAATTTTAAAACCATAAGCTCAAAAATACAAAGTTACAAACTATACTAAATAATCCTAAATCCAATTTTGCAAGTGGGTCCTCATTATGTCTTTAGTTGTTGGTAGAGCAGGGTGGGATGTTCTTGTTCCCACAATCCCACCTACAAAAAGGATGTTGAAATAGATAACACTAAATGATTTTCCAGTTACTCAAACTCATTAGTCCCCCTTCAGTTACTATTAACCATTTTATAAACTGAAGATAATATGTCCCGAAGGCCAAAAGCCAATACTGTTGCAACCAAAAGTGCATTTGAGGATGGAGGACCCAATTTTAAACTACAGATCGATAACTGCACAAGCTATTTAGGTTCGAATAACGCTACACAAGCTATCTAGGATAATCAACACTCTTACATGGCACTCACTAGTGATCTGGCCAAGCAAAACGCCCAAGAAGAGGATAAAACGGATGATAAAATCATAAAACCCATATCACCAAAAGGACTTATTGGGAGAAGGAGAGAAAATTAATACACAAGTGATATCAGGCAATTTACCGGCTCTAAGTGCTTTTAATATTTATCTTTATTTCTGAAATCTTAATTCTAAATTAGCTTCTTATCATGTTATAGATTCGTAATTCATAAACTAAATGCATCTTGAACTTATGTAACACCACGGTTCGATAAAGAAAAGCTACACCACCACAATCTGTCCTAAACAGAAAATTTACTTACAGATATATATTCAGCATGATCCTCCATAAGAAGGCATTTTAATCGGACTTACCTTTAGTAAATACACAAGAACACAGAACCATAATGCATGAGTGTAAGAGCGTCTAAATATGTATGCACCAGTAAAGTAATGGTTACCTCAAGTTGGTTCAGCATGTCAACAGTGCTTTCCAAGTCTCTCCCATTTGTCTCATAGATATGAGAAAGGGAATCATCAGAAAGATCTGGGCATATCATCTGAAGATAAAGCAAATCCATCTCGAAATCTTCACCCATTAACTCCTTTTGCGACACTTCTATGGCTTTCTTAGACGAAGAAGCATAAGAGCCATGGGAATCAGTGCGTTTCCACGTATAATTCCTAGAGGTTGGGTTCTTGTAGTCACCATGGTCTTGAGTCGCTTTGCTGGGATGATAATTCACTGTAGCATTTTTACTTTCAGGCCCTATAGCTGTTGATGAATTTTCTTGTTTTCCACCTTCTGCAATTCTTTGAGAAACTGGTACATATTCGGGAGCATTTACATTCCAGGAGAATTTCTTCATGCTTGCTGCTTGTGAGAGTTTACTGCTGTAAACCAAAAGAACAGATAAATAGAATCAACACATCATGGACAACATATTAAAATTTAAAACTAACATGAAGTTGAAATATATATGCTTATACAGAGTCGAAAACAAAAGGTTCAAAATGCAAAAGTAAAGGTTATTAAATCTAAAGGAGTGTGGTCCCATAACAGATTAGTCTAAAAATGCATAACAATCTACACGAAATCGAAAACTTAGTTTACCAACCTACCAGAATTCACAAGTGGTTAAGAGTTTAAACTATAAAGTTGGTCTACTAGTAATCTGGTTTTGCATTGATCGTTGCTCCATGCATAAGCATAATCGAAGAACTAGTATATTGATTGTGAACCTTAATAGTTTGGTGCACTAATTGTTAAAAAAGGATATATATTGGCATAGAAAGGTGGCAGTTTTCTAACAAACATGACAATGATTCCACATATAATTTCCCTGTAAAAAAAAGCACAAATATGAAACAATAGCATGACTAACCCAACGCAGAAGCAAGGTATCAAAAGTGCTTTGTTAACGGACCCAACACTGAAATGAGGTTTCAAAGGTTCTTTCAAACTTAAAATCAATTAAAGATCGAAATTGCAAGGAAGTACCATTTTATAATGGTTCAATTGGATAGTAGGAAAGATGAGTAATCAATTAAAGATCGAAATTGCAAGGAAGTACCATTTTATAATGGCTCAATTGGATAGTAGGAAAGATGAGTAATCAAATTCTAGAAGAAGCACAATCAGACTAGAAACAAAACATAAGTACATGCATATACTCTTTTTATACCTACAAAGAAGAGAACATCAGGAGTTTATACGAGATTCGCCCTTTAAGGACAAAACATGTGGTTGAAAAATAGTGGTCCTCTTCAACAATACCTGATAGCACCTTGAAACATCAATAGTTTCCTCAACCTTATTTGGTGGCAATTCACTAGTCTAAAATTTCAGAGGAAAGTAATGCACCAACAACCTTACTTATTCAGTGCCAAAATGCAAACAGAAAATGTACATTATTTTGCAAGTACATTATACAGAAAACATCCATGAAAAGACTCGAAATGTGAAGGGCTCAAATACATAAAACTTGCAATGCACATAACAATTCACACAAATAAATCGTTTCATGCAAATAGAATTTTCTAAACATATTTAATCAACTGATTTGGCAATTATCCATTTCAACTTTCAAATTCAGACATCAATATTTTCTGATAAAATTTCATCAATCGTATGCAACAATAAGAGTAACACATTAATCTTCCCCTTTTATATTTTGAAATTTCTTCCCCATTATCTTAAACCAACCCTTAACATATACTATTATTTTCTTTTACCTAAAGAAAACATCCACGAAAATCACTAAGAACGACAAAATAGGCCCCTCAAAAACACAAAACTAGCTATCAATGCTTCACTACGTATATAACATTGCATGCATGTATAATGTCCCAAATCTTCTTGTCAGCAGAACTGACAACTATTTGTTTCAGTTTTCATGATCAGAAGTCAATTATGATAAAATTTCAAATATTTACAAGTGAAGAATTATACATAGCTGATTGATCATCTCGAAACAGCTGATAGCAAACCTATATCCGTTTATAAATCGACGCTCAAGTACTCGCTTAGATTATAAAGAATAACATAAAAATGACTCAAATCGCAAAATCGGCACTCAATTACACAAGCAATCGACACATAATTACGTAAATATAGCATCACATACAAATAAAATAAAATAAAAACCTTCTTATCAGTTATCAGAGGTTTAACAATTATCCGTTTCAATTTTCAAGATCAGAAGTCAAATTATTCTGATAAATTTTCATTACTTGTGAATTCATATAATTTAAAAGTAAACAACTTTCCGAAGCAGATCGAGCATCTTGAGAAAGCACACCTATAATCTAACACAAGCTTAAAACAGTTATCATATAGCAACAATAAAACGGTAAATATATAACTGAATCAATTCGCTTCTACATGAGAACTCACAAGAGAACTATAAATTACTTATTCAATGCCAGTATATGAACTGAAAAGAAATCTATGTTTCCCTTTATTCTTTAAATTCTTCTGAATGATCTGCAAACCACTTCTAAATTTACTCAACTGAATTTACGCTTTTTCATGCAGGAATCAAGAAAACTTAATCATAAAATAGTGCTTGACATACATAAATTTCTCCTACAAATAACATACATGAAAATGACTCAAAATGGCAATACT
Organism: Primula veris; assembly: GCA_963682055.1. Lineage (NCBI taxonomy): Eukaryota > Viridiplantae > Streptophyta > Magnoliopsida > Ericales > Primulaceae > Primula > Primula veris. The sequence continues at coordinate 29,947,895 of OY821750.1, read as the reverse complement.
GGTTTTCAAATGCACAAAACTTGCAATCAACACATCATTACATACCAACCAAATCTTCCAGAAGTACTCTTATCAACCGATTGACAACCATCCATTTTTTTACAGGAAACTCCACAAAAAGACTTTAAAATTTGCAAAAATGGTGCTCAGATACACAAAACATGCAATCAACGTGTTATTCAGTTAATATATTTTTTTTGGTAAGTTATTCAGTTAATATATTATTACATGCATACGGATAAAATTTTCCAAAATCTTAGCATCAACCGATTTGACAACCATCCTTTTCATTTTCAAGTTCAGACGCCAACCCATTCTCTTAAAATTTCATTATTCTTGTCAGATTGCTAGATGCATTCATATATTTACAAGTTAATAAACACACTTAGCTGATTGAGCGTCTCGAAATAGCACACGATAATCCAAGTTATTCAACACAGGCTTGCATAGTCGACATATATCAACTATTAGACAGTATATATAAGGCAGAAAATAACAGTGTTTAAATTAAAACTCACATGAGAACTAAATTTACCTACTATTTTGTTTAAACAGTGCCATACTACGAAGCAAATAAAAATTTCATTTTCTCCTTATTCTTGATATTTGTTCCAAATCAAAAGTAGACCACTTCTAAATTTAATCTATTGGTTTAACAACTGTTCAATCTTCGAGTAGAGCTTAACATATATAACTTTGCATGTACATAACACCGATGAAACGAATCGAATCTCCCAACATCTATTTTATTAAATTCTGATATAAAGCCATTTCTCGTATGCAGTTTTAGATTATACATTCATCTCGAAATATCACACCATAGTCAATAACACGTTTAATCAGATATCACATAGCAGCTATTTAAGATATAAAATAAAGCAGAAATGAATTAGTGTATAGATCAGAACTCATATGAGAACTACTTTTACCTGCTAATTTAAAGTACATATTCAGTGCCAATATATGAACCTAATAGAGGATTCATTTTCTCTTTTTTTCTTAAAATTCTTCCAAATGATCTGCAAACCAGTTCTAAATTTATTCAATTTTATTAACGCAATCCAGTTAATAAAATCTACTAGTAGTGCTTAACATACATAAATCTACATGTACATAATACCACTGAATTGTCTCAAAATTGCAAAATTAGCGCTCAAATACACAAAACTTGGGCCGACACCTCATTACGCAGATAAATCATTACATACACAAATAATATTCAAAAAACTTCTTATCAAATGATCAAATTTCATTACAAGTGAACTTATTATACGTTTTTATATTACAAGTGAACAAATAATTGTAGCTGATAGACACATAATCAGTAACAAGCTTAAATTGCAAAATTACATTTATATAGTTACAAGATGGTAAATTCTCACTAAATTTCATAATCAAAAGATTTTGCAACAATCCGTTCCGATTTTAGAGCTCGGAAGTCAAAAGCACCTGATAAAATTTCGTCTCTCGTGTAATTTGTAGAATATACATTTTATATATCTACAGGTGTATGGATATACTTATCTAATTGATCATCTCGAAATAGGACAAAAATAATGATATTAAATCGATCATTATAAGATAAACAACCACGAAAACGACTCGAAATTGCTAATCGGCACTCAAATACAAAAAACTGGCAAAATGACAGGTCATTTCGCAAATATATAATTTTATAGAATCATCTTATAAACTGATTTTACATTCATATATTTCAGTTTTCAAGATCACAAGTCAAAATACTCTAATAAATTTATATATTTACCGCTGAATAAATTTACTTAGCTGATAAAGCATCTCAAAATAAACACATCAGTGTAAATAATATAATTTTCGAAAAATCATCTTATAACCAAATTAGACATCCATTTCAATTTTCAACTTCCTTACTTGCGAGCGATTGTTATAAAATATACATTCATATAATCACAAGTAAATAAAACATATATAATCGATTAATCACCTCGAAATATCACACCTACAAATAGATAACAAGCTTAATCACAACTGAATAAATTTACTTAGCTGATAAAACATCTAGAAATAAATAAACTGACGTAAATAATATAATTTTCAAAATTTACCTTACTTGTGAGCGATTGTTATAAAATATACATTCGTATAATCACAACTAAATAAAATATATATAACCGACTAATCACCTCGAAATATCACACCTACAAATCAATAACAAGCTTAAACAATATCAAAATAACAGCGATTAAACAGTATATATATATATATATATATAATAAATAAACGATCAAAACTCACCTCCGAGAAACGATCGGAGAAACCCTAACTGATACGTTGATCGATGACGTCACAAATCTATCTATCTCTCTCTATATATATATATTAATATATGTATATATGTAGTATATTATATTATATTATATTATATTATGTTATATTGTTATATATGACTTTCTCTCTCTGAATTAATCTCTATGAGCTGACGAAGTTAGTGCACTTAAGTTTTTGTATTGACGTAAGCACCATAAATTTTATCCAAAAATATTAAATAAAAATACAATTTAAATATCAAAACAAAAAAGAAGTGATACATTTAATCTTACATATCAACGGAATCATTTATATTTTATATACGATGAAATGAGAATTAGACCCAAATAGTATGTGAGTTTTCCAAACAACTACTATTTACTCCGTGCCCCTTCTAATAGTCCACTATTGCGGAGAACCGTAAAATTTTTAAATTATGGTCTACTTTTCATAATTAGTAAGTCCAATATTTTGCAATTACATATATACCATGATCCAATCATGTTTTATAAGTAAATATTTGTTTAAAAGATAAACATTGGAACAAACATTAAAAAATATATATCATTACTTTGTCCACTTAATATGGGTAATTTTTAAAGCATGAAAATAATCTGGGAAGGGAATGAGTGATATTTTTGTTAGAGATTTGCAGTTAACTATCATAATTTTTTAAATTTTTTTCAGATAAGTGCCAATTTTAATTTGGAAATTGCATACATGGTCCTTTTTTTATAATTGATTTTTTTTTAATGATAATTGGTTTCTTGTTGTAACAAGGAAGTGGGTGCAATTAAAAATTTTAAACATGTTTGTTTACATATCTTGTCAAAAAATATTATATATATGAGCATTCGGTCTAAAAGAGTCGCTAAAAAATCGAACATAACGGTTTATAAATAAAATTTGACGGACCAGATAAGTATAAAACAACGTTAACAAGTTGGTTTTGGGATTGTTTGCAAAAGTGATTTACTATATACATCAAAGTTATTTGCAAGATAAATATTATACATGAACATGTTATAAGCAAAACACTCATCCTGGATGGGGTAATTACTTGCATTTTAGCATTTCTTCGACAATGTGTCACTTAATTAACACGGAAACCTGCTTTCCAAAATCTCAACGTTCACGACACCAGGCAATCACGACATTTAAGACTCACTTAATTGTTAAACCACAATGTTAAACATGCAAGGAGAGTACCATTGTTGTAACGATCCGGTCCTTCAAACAGGATGTCACTATCTGCTTACTATCACAAATATTGTCCGTTTTGTCCAGATTTCGTGCTCGATTCTCGGGCTGCACGACTTTAAAAGGCATTGGTGATAGATAGTAAGAAGGATTTTATTAGCTTATCATACTATTAATATAAGTCAACCCAAACATTTTGAGGTTGTCCAATTTTGCCCAAATTTTTCAAAAATATCATCACTCTACTATTGTAATTACTCTTAAATGTCATCACTCAATTCAAATGCATAAATAACTTAAAAATGTTATTTTTCATACATTTATATTCCAAACAAAATCGTTATGTATTTTTTATAAGAGTAAAACATTATGTTACTCTTTATATACGATTGTTAATTAATTATATTTAATAATTCGATATTTAATTTTTTTTTAAATATTAATTTTATTTGTCGGGATAATATCTATGTCACTACGTATCGTACACGCAATGCGTGGGTAACGATTACTAGTATACCATATAAATACTCATATATCTAGATGATATGGGACAATAATTTCTTCTTACACCGATATTTTTTTACGAAAATCCGATTTATTACAATCCAATATCCACTATTGTGTCAAATATAGCCTTCATTAAAGATTTACAACAATTGGATTTAATCATAACCTCTATGGACTATGGAGTTTCATCCTTGCACAAGCTATGAGTCTATACAGCGGAAGAGTTGATTCATAAATTAGTGTTAGTGGCTAATTATACTTATACACGGAGAAGATACTGACTACAAATATCTCATTTATAGGTTTTTAAGGTACATTTATTTCCAATGTCTACTTAAATTATCTTTGCAATGTGTTGAATACAAATCATTTATTTATTCGTACAAGAGTTATTAAATGTGTTCAATTCATCAATTAACTTTCTAATTAAACAGAATTCGAAATTTGTATTTATTTATTTATCTTTTCCAATTTTCACTTTCATAATAGGGAGAAAAAAAAATTGAACAATTTTGACTATATACTTTTATTTCTTTACTTACCATACATGGTCACATTTACACTACAAATTAGTTGAATTCTTATGACTTTGTTAACTACATATAAAATGAATGAAAACTGATCTTTACAGTCATCATAATATATAATACATTATTCCCAATATAATATAATATATGGTACATCTATATGTGTTTGATAGTTAGAACTTAGAACTAATAAGTCCAATGTGAGGTATGTTGTAAATACACATTAAAGTTAACATGTGAATGGTAAGTTAATTATTAGAGGTTGATTTTCGCCTCGGATATGATTTATAGCCATAAAAAGTTCTTATTTCTAACGTGAATGCTTTTAATTATAACTATGCATGTAGTCGATTGATTAGTTAGTAGTTACCACAACTTATGGTAACTACTAGCTACTCACTCAACTGCATATATCAAATTTCAAGTAACTTTACAAACATAAAATTAGCATTCTTTTCACCAAGAGTACTTAATTAGTTTTGAAAAATCGTACCTCTCGCATTTCCACTATTGCAATAATCTTTTGTTCCTTACAAATAAATAAAGAAAAACATGAGACTGGCTATACTCGTTAATAATTAACTTGGCTTGTTTACTATAATAGACTTAATTAATAGTAGAAGACTAGCCAAATTTATGTCTCCCGTTACAAAAATAAAATAAAAAAATAGCAACGGGATTAGTGACGTTATTTTTTGTTACGCGACAGATTTGTGACAGCTTTTTAAATTAGCGACAAGTTTGTGACAGTTTTTAACTCTCACTAAATCAAATATTATTTTGTAGTTCCGCAAATACATACTCATAATTCATAAAACCTTTATTCGATATAAGTTCATACTGAATTCATAAAACCTTGTGTCCCTTTGACCTCATGAAACTTGGGAATATTATTATAGTGTATGGCCAAAATTTATAAAGAAGCCCAAGTTTGCAGAGAAAAAAGTAAAACATGAGTTGTCCTTATAGAAAATGGACAACCGGCTCACAGACCTATATATATATAAAGGATAAAAAAAATTAGCCACTATTCAATACATAAATGGATGTAGAAAATTACAAAAATTAGAGATTTTACTGAACCGTCTCGATCTATACATAAATTCACAATCCCAACACTCACAAGGACTTCAACGAATAGCCGAGTTTTCTTCATCACTTTGAAATAAAACTTGGTAGTAGCTAGTACTTGGTAGTGAAGTACGTACATTATATTAATACTCCTAAAGTCTTAATTATACAAGACAGAAATTTACGATTTGTCACGTTTCTGTTTGTTACGGAGGCGATGAATTTTTTTGTTGCTCATTGTTACTAATATTGCATAGTAGATATAGAAAAAAAATTGTAATAGTTCGATTTGAACTCTGGTCTAGGGGTATGAAACTAAATGAAGATACTATCATCTATTAAACTACACACATTTATGTAATCAAGTGTTGGAATATATATTGATAATAGAAACAGATTTATAATTATTTGTTCCCATTTAAATCAAACATAGGTTTATCAAGAATGTCTTTCACATAGCAACCACACTTATGACATGCATAAGGCGATGAATTTTTTTGTTACTCATTGTTACTAATATTGCATAATAGATATAGAAAAAAAATTGTAATAGTTGAGATTTGAACTCTAGTCTAGGGGTATGAAACTAAACGAAGATACCATCATTTATTAAACTACACACCTTCATGTAATCAAGTGTTGGAATATATATTGATAATAGAAACAGATTTATAATTATGTTTTTGTTATTGAGTTTTGTTGTTCTTAAATTTTTTCGGGTTTCGGTTGTCCAAGTCTCAAACTTTGATGACCTTACCCTTGGAACTGCCATGGTCTTTCATATCTATAAATAAATTCAATTGCTTAGATATAAAAGTGATTGTAAATAAAGCAATATGTAGTAATTAACCACTATTATTTTTCCTGTCAATGCTAGTCTAATGAACTCGTTTAGCATGGACATACAAGTACATACATAATAAATAAATCATTTCAAGGTTATAAGAAAAATTACAATATACCTACAAAAAAATAGGTGTTGTCAAACAATTTCGTACCAAATGTAATATATAATTTCAAGTAAGTTTCACGAGCTAAAGTAAGTTCTTGTTTTTTTCTCCTCATTGATATCAGAAAAAGCCTTCGTTAAAAGCCTCAAAGGAAAAGATACTTCTATCACGGGTGATTATAATATAATTGTTCCCATAGTTACATTGGAGTTTTATTTGGTCATGATAATATCAATCAATAAAACTTTAGTTTCAAATTTAAAAAATTTGGCATATTTCCCCCAATATAGAAATTTATTTGTACTTCTCCAATCTCCAGTATGTAGTAGTAAATGTTATTGTAGTCACTGGTCATAATGGTAGAAAATATCAAAGACAAAAGCTACAAAAGGAGTAATTTACTCTAAAGTCACAGACTAATCAATCGTTATGGATCTTATTGTTATGGCTTTCTATCCAAAGACCAAAATAGCAAAAAATATTAATTTTAAAGACTTGATAGTAATTGGTACAATTAATAGTACAAGGGAAAATATATAGACAGTGTGTTTGATATATTGGTCCATTTGATATCAGTTTTTTCAGTTAAAGAATTGCTTTCAAAAAATAGTAGAAAAAAAACTTGATTTTCAAAATATACCTGAGTTGTTTTGCAAAAACTTTAAAAAACTAACTTTAAACATATTGATTTTTAACATTAACTAATAACCTTTTACTTTTTCAATCAAAATAACTTTATAAGACATTTTTTTGATAAATTTTAAAAATAGCATATTTAAATGAGCAAGTAACACATCAAGTATACGAATAAAGTTTTAGTTGATATAAGATCAATATTCATTTAAATTATTAAAATTGTGGCGAGAAATCTATCAAAATCTTCAAAATGTGTGACTTTTTTGCTTTTAGCTTTTCTAGTTATATTTCTCAAAAATCTAGATTTTTAAAAGATAAAAAAAAACAGTGATAACAAAGGCACGTGGTTTTTTAAAATAAAATAAAAAAGTAAAAAAGATAAAAAAAAAATTGATGTCAAACATGCACAGTGAACCGAAACTTTAACATTGGTCTATGCTTTTTAGTTTTTACATGTAAAAAGACTAAAAAAGAGGACAAAATAGAAACTTTGGACTTAAAAATGAGCACGGCTTGGGTCAGTGAGCCTACAATATTACAATCACGCGCAAATTATCAAAAACAAGCAGATTAATCTACTTTTTCCTTGGATGCTCTATTAGAACAAGACAAAATTTTAAAATAAAAAACATCCCTAAAACAAATACCATTAACTAAGTAGTAGTGCTTAAAACAAAATTAGCCTCCTTCATCATCATTAAGGAGTCTTAATTTTGTAATTTTAAACTTCTAAATTTAAAGTTATATTTGCCCGTTAGATTTAAGCTATAGTATTAGTTTAGGCTTTCGCTCAATAAGTTTGTATTATTGATCTTTAATGGTTAATTTCCCAAGGTATTACCTTATTACCTCTATGCATGGCCGGTCCTAACAATTTCGCACCTCAGTCCTAAATAAATTGAAGACCTTTTTACCTTTATCCGAAAATAGACAACAATATTTTCAAGAAAAGAATAAAAGAAAAAATGTATATAATCCGGTTATAGTATAAAAAGCAAAGTTTGTCTTGAAACATATTAGGAAACGAAAATGAAGACCTATTTACCTTATCAACACGAAACAATTTATTTAAAGAAAATGTAGTTTTTTGCGATTTTTACAACGCCTTTCGGTTTGTTGGCGCCTAAGTAAAGGAGCAGTTTACGCTCATACTACTATGGCGGCTCTGCCTCTATGATCTATAATTGAGTTATTGTGCAAAATTTAATTTTAATAGCAAAAAATGCAAACTAAAAGACCAATCTACTCTGAAACTGAAAGTTACACTTCACTTGTTATGAGTTTTCATTTCTGACAAGTTTCCTCGTCACTTTTTCAAAAGAGGATGAAGTTCATTACTTACCATTACCATTAAAATTGAAAATTCAAAGGACCAAATAGACTTTTTCGGAACGCTAAGAATCAAACAGTAATTAACCATAAAAATAGTACAAAACAAACAGGTTCTACTTTGGATACTCTACTGATACATCTTCAACTCTAATTTCATAAAATCCCCCTAAACTCCAAAACATAACAAAAACACCCCTTACATAATTCACCACGAAGTGCTAGGCGACCCAGACACCGTCGTCGACACCCCGTTATTCGTATTCGTATCGCTCCCAGAAGGTGACGTGGCAAGAGAGCTAGCATCCCTCAAAGATACCGAACACGCCTCAGCTTGCAGCTTCTCCATAGGCTTCAACTCCGGCGAATCTATGCATACATACACATATTCCATAATTTCCATTTCTTCTTCCTCATCCAAATACAAACGAGACGGAGACGACTCTGGAGTCTCATAAGGAGTGTGACATGTATGCTCATTATCGTACATTGGGTTACAAATGTAAACCAAGTGCTCTTTCGGGGACTCTAGTATTTGTTTCTGGTTATTTTCAAGGTCTAGGTTATTACTACTATTATTATCGTTATTATTATTATTATTTTCGATTGGGTAAAAGATACTTCTTGGCGCGTTTAAAAGTACGCCTGGCGCAGGAAGAGTGACGGTGTTGTCATTGGTGATATTTGGTAGGGTTTTACGATGACGATTAAATAAGAGGGAGCAATAGAGTTCGACGAGGAGGACGAGGACAAAAATAAGGACTATGGAAAGAGCAATGGCTATTGCTAGGGTAGTTCCCATTAGCACTTTGGATGCTCCCTTCATTTTCTCTTTCTTTCTTTCTTTTTCTGTATATATTTATTTATGTTTTGTTTTGTGTATAGTGGCTCAGAAATGGAGGGGAGCACTGTAATATACTGACCGTGGATTTTTTAGGCGGGAATAGTAAAGATAGTAAAGAAAGTTGGAAATAACAAATGAAATGTTAATCACTATGTTTTACCAAACCCGATGCAATTTTAACCGGTTAATAACATGTACTGAACATGATTAAAATGAATTACTATTTCAAAACATAATTGTATAATTTAAATGGTAAATTATATACTGTAATAAAATTTTGAAAGATTATTATTTCTATAACTTTGAAACAAATTATTTACAATTCAAAATTGCACTTGTTTGTGTAAAATATTTAGTATATACAAAAGTAACAATTTATCACTTGTAAACTTGTAGTACTTATAAGAGCCTCCCGTGCATAAAATATAAGTACTTTTTCGGTTTTTCGGCCAACTAGTCGTCTGTCTTATTTAACACTGCATTCCAAATTAGAATCAATAATGATCATAATACACATGTTCTTTGACGTCCAAAGACCATTTAACAAGCCGATTCTCCTTGTACTGGATTTCATATCTGATTTTGTAAAAGACAATTCAAAATCAGATGAAGTTAATTAGTACTTGGAGGAAAATCCTAAATGGGTAAAACGGTCAGGTTTCCGCTTGTGCGATTCCGTATGAAGATTTAAAGGATCTAAGGGTTCCAAATTTTCAATTAAAAAATCGGAGTAAAAAAAGAAATATGGACTTTTTAAATAAAAAAAAAACTCTAAAATATGTAGAAGACTTAAAAGATTATTTTTCTTTAACCTATGAGAGACGATATTTGTGTTCGCTTTCTTTTCTTTGCCTGATGAATGATATAGATATTTGAATGAGAGAAGTATTTTCGGGGGAAATGATCATTTTTAAAAAGATCAATCTAGATTATAATGTATCATTTAGTTTATCGGTTATAAATGATAATGAAACATTTCGTTTATGATATATAACCATTATTTAGTGAAAACGTACATTTCGTTTATCGGTTATAATGAAATATCTAGTTATAAAACATACTTCTATCATTAAATGCACTTTAATATGCTAATATAGGGTCATTATAAGGTATGCAATTTGTTTATGATCAATAGAATGCTTGTGAGTACTACCACTCTCTTAGCAAAAAATAAATGTATATAAAGGTTACATACCATGATACACGAGCACACGTTTTCTTTAAGAGTCAGACACGTGTCGGGCATATACACACGTCGGACACCTCAGTTAACACGGCCAGTGAGGTATCCGATACGACATATTGGCATGCTTGGTATGATTTTTCTGTTAACCAGTTTGACTTGTCATTCAGACACAGTTCAACAATGTGCTTAAAAAATGAATTAAATTTGAATTATTAATTAAATCATCCAAAGTGTTGTATATAAAAATGTAAGTTTAACATAAACATGTCAATAAACAAATCAATTGACATGTTTTATAACACTTAGATCAAAATAGTACTTTGAAATAATATGCATCTTTATACAATCCCAATAGCACGATTTTGAAGTTTATAAAAACAAAAACTCTATTTTAAATATACATGCCAAATTATTGTTGTTCATTTAAGTAGAAAAATATGTCACATATATGAAACTATATATCATATTAAGTATCGTATACTTACCGAGTTCTGTCCTAAATTTTAAGAAATTTACCACTTTCACGTGTGCGTATATTGTGTTATGTCGGACACACAAACTCGTGTCATTTTATCAAAGGTTACATAGGACTAAAATTAAAATAATATAGAAACTGAGGGTGAAAATGAAAAGTTTAATCACAAATATAAAGAAACATTGAGAGTGGTAGGGCTTTCTTTTTCAAAAGTTTGAAAAAAACCCACCCCCTTTTCCCCCTTTCCTACTCTAAAAACACCCATCTCACCAAACCAACAAAATTCAAAAAAAAAAAAAGCAATTAAAATAATTTATAGAGCGAGAGAAAAAGAGTTATGAACAGAGCAGTTGGGAGATCTCATAACCGCCGATTATCTTCCGATTATTCTTCTTTTAATTATAATCTTAACAATAAATCGCTCCAATCTGCTGTTTTACAGGTCACTTTTATATCTATCTATCTATCTATCTATTTATATATATATATATATTATTAAAATAAATTTAGTGATTTGGATATCTAGGGCTTATTAGCTTGCTGCTTAATTAACAGGTCACATATTAGATTTATTTATGTATATTTTATATATACACATATATATATGCATATACATTTACGTATGTATATATATATATATATATATATATATATATATATACTCCCTCCGTATCAATTTATATGTCATATACGAAATCACACGCAACTTTGACCGGCTTTGAACATGTAACTAAATTGCCGAAACGAAAAAATTCAATTTGTTTTACATAGTTTAAATGTTAAACTATATGATGGAATTTTTTTAAAAATTATTTCGGCAATTTAGTTACATGTTCAAAGCCGGTCAAAGTTGCGCGTGGTTTCGTAGATGACATATAAATTGATACGGAGGGAGTACATATATATATTTACGTATATCATTAAAAGGATGTATTGATTTGGATATTTAGGGTTTATTTGGTTTTACATTTAACTAAGGGCGCGTTTGGCATTGGATTTTTAGGTAGCAATGAGAAAAGAATTTGTTTCAAAAAATTTGCAGGTAGTGTTAGGCAATATTTTAGCTTTTGTTACTTATACGTGACTATAACTTATTTTTATTGATTTAGTCATTTTTTTTCTTTATTTCATTCTAATTTCAACAATAAATCGGTTCAACCTGCTGCTTTACCGATCACATATTAGGTATATATATATGTATTTATATATGTATCATTAAGATTAAAAGGATGTAGTAATTTGGATATCTAGGGCTTATTCGCTTGCTGCTTTTAGCTAAGGTCATGTTTGGCATCGGGTTTTTTGTTAAAAAGTTGCTTGAAAAAACAATGAGGAAAGAAACTTGCTTAAAATAAGTTACAAGTAGCGTTTTTGCTGCTTTTACCTAGGGGCCTGTTTGGCATCCGTTTTTTTAGTCAAAAAGCTGCTTAAGAAAGCAAGGAGAAAAAGCTTGCAGGTAGTGTTTAGTTTTTTTTTTTTACTTTTAAGTGACTTATAACATATTTTTAGTGATTAGTCCTTTTAAAAAAAAAACAACCTTTTAAGTAACTTGTAAATATATATAGAGTTCTTATTTGAAAGTTTTCAATTCGGTAAATTTTTTATATGAAAAACTAGAGAAAATCCCAAATTGCTAGCGACTCCGGTTTTGAGCTTTTTTGATCCGAAAGCTAGCCTTTTAAAAGCTAAAAACACTAAAAACCAAACACCTAGAGCTTTTTTTAAGCAAAAAGCTAAACAAAACTAAGAAAAAAAGCAGTTGCCAAACACGCACTACGTGTTATATGGAATTAAGAGTTAAATACAGTTTTGTGCACTAATATTTACTACTTGTTTTATTATGTAAACTAACCTTACAAGAATCCTAATTAGTACTTCCATAACATTTTTTTCCGCTTTCGTACACTTGATAGAAATATAATGATTAGATGAGGACTAGAATCAATTAAGCGGTAGGATTGTGTAATAAAACTAGAAAATTATGATAATATTGTTTTTTAGTGTACCAAATGATGATTTTTTTTGATTTGGTATACTAACTGTACTAAATTGTTGAGAAATGCAACTCCAGTGTACTGATTAGGATATCTTGAAAGGTTGATGTACAAAATCGAAAACCAGAAAAGCTGGTATATAAAACTGTAATCATCCTGGAAATTTATCCAATTTACTATATATGTTATGCAAATCCACATGTACTTAGACTTTCTGAGTTGTTCTCATATGCCATCTTATTGTTTTAAACTTGCAATTGAGCATGGTGAGACTAAGTTGCTTATGTAAATATGTATGTAATATGTATATATTTATGATTTATATTTAGAGTGATGAAAAGGAATTGGTGATTTGGGTCGACAGGGCTTGTTTGCCTGCTGCTTTTAATTATGTGGAAAATGAAATTCTTTTCTTGTCCTTTGCAAGTTTTGCAAATTCTCAATGTAGTTACATTATTGCAATTAACTCTATGTACTAATAAACCAAACATAGAACCAATTGTTTTTTTTATTTAAGACTTCGTTTTTTGTCTAAATATTCTGATTTTGACAGTTTAACTCTGTTTGCAAACACAAGCTAATTACATAAAATTTTAGCTCCTCCTCAAAACAAATCCTGGTTCCGCTACTTATGTTGACCACCTCGTACCATTTTACAGCACACTGTTAAGCAATTCTGTTCATGTTTGGTGCATCAGTTTGGTGCTTACAGGCTCATACATATTTACTTACATGCGTACAAAATGCTTGATGCATCAGAGTATGTTACATAGAATAAGGAGAGTGACTTGAATTAAGTTTCATTCTTTATTGACTAAGGGTACGGGATAGAAGTAAATGAAATTTTAATCGATATAAATATATTTTTTGAATAAGTCTTAAAATTTCAACAAGAGCTAGTGAATAAGTTTTTTTTTAGATTTACCCAAAAAAATATTTCTTGCTTTATGAAGAAGTTACAATTTGATATTGACTTGTATGTTTTGAGTAGATAACTAAAGTCAATGGATTTTGATTAATTGTGCTTTAAATTTGATTACGTTTATGCCACCTTCTTATTTAATATAAAATTTAGCTCTGATTTAGTGGTAAAAAAGAAAATTAAGTGTTAAAGTATGAGATTAGAACAAGGGCAATGAAAGATAATAACCACTCTGAACAAAATGGTATTTTGACAAGCATATGAGAAATGTTATTCTAGTCTGGTGGTTTGGCTACTTAGCCTTTTGGAAAGCGGGAAAATATTATACAAACTTTCATAGAAAATGCAAAGGGAAGTTATTTTGTTTGTTTCTCCCCACATTAAGGCAAGACTGCAAGAACAATAGTTAATTGACAGTGTACTCTTCTTGAGACTAGTTAATATTTAAGTTATTCACAAATAGAAAAATTTAATGATACTTGATATTAACTGTATTTGCAGGATTATGGAATTTATAGTAGTAATGGAGGAGCACAAGGTACACGATGCAGCAATAACGTTCAAAGGAGTTCTGATTTAGGGGATAATGAAGACTTTGGGGGTTCTTCTACCCCACCGTTTTCTTCTAGATTGGCTAGTATGAGAAAAAATAGCAGTGATGACCAAGTGTCACCAAGTGAACTTAGCCCAGGGTTACTTGATCTACACTCTTTTGATACGGAGTTATTAACAGAGGTTCTGTCACTTTTTTTTTTCATAAGTTGTGTTTTCTGTCACTATCTTTGTTCTCGATTTGGGTCTCTACTTGATAGTTTGTAAAGAAAATTTGTAACTAGTTTTATTCGAAAAATGTCATCTTGACAATTGTTTCATCTGATAAATCAAGTAATAAGGTCCCATACTGTTATAACTGCAACCTTTTATTGAATTATTCTTTTGCAATTCCTCTGATCAATGATCTTTATTATGGCTTGTTTGATTGCAGTCTTTTTGCCTCACTTTTTTTGGCAGTATTGCTTAAAAGTTGGTCTGCGTTTGGCTGAGCACTTTAAAGCCAAGTTTTTCTGGGGTTTAGCCTAAAAATCCTAGAAGTTTTTCAGCCTGATGAATTGCAATTTTTTAACTCAATAAAAGCCAGCTTATTCGCTTTAAAGTTACACTTAGAAAATCCTTTTTTAAGAGCATCCTTCTTTGTTACATTATATTTAATATTTTACAAGACAAACAAATCACCACACTTGGAAGCTACATGGGTTTAATGTGGTATCTTTAGTGTCTATATTTTACAATTATGATATGATATGTTTGCATGCATGTATTGGACATGTATAGGCTAATACAGAAGAACATCTGATAATAATAGAACAGACTGAATTTGTCATTTAGTGGACTAATTGTTACCAACTTACCATGCTCAATCTTACATCTATAGGTTCCTGGTTTACACAACGGGTCTTCACTCATGAATGTGGGCTATGGTGAAAGTTTTGGGGATTATGATTCCTATACATCAAAAAGCAATTATAGAGATACTACCCTTGCTCCCGAAAGTAACCTTTATAGAAGCTCTTCTAGCGACAAAGAGAAGGTTACTAACGTCGCAAAGATAAAAGTCGTGGTATGCCATTTTGTTAGTGTTTTAATTATATTGAGTGTCATGTACTTTGTGTCTATTTTACTGTAGCTGGTTTAAGGTGTCTTTCTGTAGAATATTGTTGCTTCGTCGCTCTTCTCGTAGACATAATAGAAAAAGAAAAGAAAAGTAAAAAGGAGGTGAAAATTAGGTAAATTTGATACAGTCTTATAAGTGTCAAGCAGGTGAAAATAGATTAGGTGGACTTGCATCAGTCTTATTAGACACAAAGTCGTTTCAACATATAGCTTTGGAGGTTGCTTTAGTTTCTTGTTTCTTCTTTGAAAGCTATGAAGGTGATTAATTTTAACACGGGTAGCTGAAATTTGTAATTATTTGAATGCAGGTACGCAAAAGACCACTCAATAATAAGGAGTTGGCAAAAAAAGAAGAAGATATTATATCCATAGATTGCAATACTAATGCGCTCGCAGTTCATGAAACTAAACTCAAGGTAAGATGCTTATAGGCTGGTAGTATTTGATCTGATGTTTATCATGTCAATTGGATTGTTCAAATCAATAATGGAAAACTGCGTCCAGTTTAAAGACGCTCTTATCTTTGTCATATTGTTAATATTTGACGTTACTAGTATTCCAGCACCCACTTTGATTTCTCACTGATATAGTTACCATCCCATAGTGAGTACAATCTGTGGTGCAATAACTTTGAACCTATGTTTCTCATATTTTAATCTCATTTGTGCAATTGCAGGTAGACCTTACTGAATATGTGGAGAATCATGAATTTGCTTTTGATGCTGTACTAGACGAGGATGTTTCCAACGATGAAGTGAGTTGATGTCAAAACTTAACTTAAAAACCTCTATTTTTCTCTCGTGTTTGTATTTCTAATCCTTAATCTTGATGTAGGTTTACTCAGAAACAGTGGAGCCTATCATCCCCATAATATTTCAGAAAACTAAAGCTACCTGTTTTGCCTATGGACAAACAGGCAAGTGTCTGATCATATCGAAAGAACTTCGACAATGACGAATGTGTTTAGGATGATATTTTTTCTCAAGCTTCAATTCAAAATTGTGTTAGATTTAGGTAACATAACTCTTTAACTTGAAAATGACATCCTAATCATACATTGTGCTTAAAGAGAAGGCTAATGTTGTTTTAAATAAAGCTGGGTGAAAGTACAGAAGGATTTTCGCGGCCTAATAGTAGTTCATGTCTTCATGTGTGAGTTGATAGTCTATCACATATACATGTCTGAAATATCTTCTTGTTAATCATACATGATATATTTTAAAGTGCAAAACGTGCAGAAATTTACATATATGTCTATTACTCTGAGATAGTATCGACTGTCATTATATATAAAATTTTACAATTACATATGAAGATGCTTTAACTGACGGGAAAATTACACTTTAGTGCCCTGTGTTTACACAAATATCTGATTTAGTGCACTGAAATTTAAAAATCTTGATTTAGTGTACCGAATTTTGTTAATTGGTAAACTCAGTACACTAAATCCAGATTTGAATCATGAGTACACCAAATTAAAATTTTATGTAAACACAGGGCACTAAAGTGTAACTTTCCCTTTAACTGACCCACTAAGATTAACCTAGTATACCTAAACATAGAGTGTCAAACTTTATTTAGATTTTTTATTTCCTTTGTTGATTGAGCTTGAAAATTTTACCAAGGCTAGTCAAACACGGTTTTATTTGGAAATATCTTGGCTGTATTGGCTCAACTTGGATCATTTTAGTTATTTGTGTATTCATGCGTTTCCAAATTTTTCTTCACAAAGTTGTTATCAGTGATCATAAACTGCCTTTCCTGCTTATTTATTTTCAGGTAGTGGAAAAACTTACACAATGCAACCGCTACCCCTTAAGGCATCCCACCATATTTTCAAATTGATGAACCACACCTACCGGAATCAGGGATTTCAACTGTTTGTTAGTTTTTTCGAGATTTATGGAGGAAAAGTTTTTGATCTCCTCAATGATCGAAAGTATACCTTATATCTTTTAACTTCTTTTATCTTATACTGCATAATCTTGCATTTGAATGTGGTAGTTTGCACTCACTAGGGATTTCAGACTTGATTCTTTAGGCAGTATGTCATCTTGGCATAGATGGGGGCTGAAATTTTATGTACTATTAAGTCCATAGAGAAGTTCAATTCATTTTTACAACCAGGTCATATCTTAACTACGATGGTAACTTATTAACAAGAAATTGTTCTTCAAAATATATAAGAATTCATTAGCTAAATACGATGTGGTAGATTTTCTTCATTCATTGGTTATGTAAATTTTATTCCTTATAATTTGAAATTGTTCCTTACAGAAAACTTTGCATGAGGGAAGATGGAAATAAACAGGTATGTATTGTGGGTTTGCAAGAATACAGAGTATCAGATGTAGATACAGTGAGAGAACTTATAGAGAGAGGAAATGCCACTAGGAGTACCGGAACTACTGGTGCAAACGAGGAATCTTCTCGATCGCATGCTATACTACAACTCGCTATTAAGAGGCCACTGGATGGAAATGAAGCAAAACCAGCTAGACTTGTTGGTAAATTGTCTTTTATCGATCTTGCTGGTAGTGAACGTGGCGCTGATACGACTGATAATGATAAACAGACAAGGTGGGTGTTTCTTTATCTTATTTTGCTTTGTTGACTTATTTAACCTTGTATGTAATAGGTGTTATTTCATTCAAGTGTTGCTTAATCCTAGGGTGCCTTTTCCCCTTCAAAAATGTGCTTAATATTTACGCATATAGTGATTTTGTTTGTATAGTACTTTAGATTGTTGTTTATTTTTATTAATATAATTTGTATGTTGACTAGCAAGGTTTTCCATCTTTCTTAGCTCTTTTGAGGTAGATAAGATTAATACTATAAATTAAATTTCCTTTTGAAGGTTTTGCTATTTCAGAAACATGTTGAACAAATAGGGATTGACATAACAGTATAACACTAATTAGCCGATAAACGTAGCATCCTATCTAGCCGATATACGTAGTATCCTTTTGCAGAACACAGCTTATACCACATATAGTAAGTTGAAGTTCAAAAGCCTTATGTAAAACAGTTATTACTAAATTGTGTTCTCCACTTAGAAATTCGTAGCTGGTATTGGATTATTTTAAACAAAAGAATTAGCGTTTATTTGTCCTATACTTGTCACTTCAGATTGTCGTTAATTTATTTTCCCATCCAATTTATGTTTTTATTAGCAGGAGTTTTAGAATTGTCCTTCGCTCTTTTGGGATATATGAGTTCAGGACAAACTAAACTTACATCTGTTGGTTTTTGCTGTAGCAGAGTGCGTGTTGCAACAAATAGAATTCAACCCAACACTACTCATTAGCATTAGAAGGCACCTTAAAACTAGGAAAATACTTTACCTTTAAGAGATGGTTTCATGCTGCTCTTGCTTATGTACTTTGCTTGATATCTTCCTAATGTTGTTTAAACAACACAGTTGACATAACATAGTTTTTACCATTTCAATTCCCAAGTAGAAGCAATGTGAAAACTTCATTCGATTCATTAGCAACCAAATTTGCGTATCTGTGGGTCTTGAGATTGATTTAGTTGCATCACACAAACTTTTGCATTAAGCTCAGATGCCTGTTACTGATAAGTAAGAGATTTTATTATGTACTTAATATGCAGAATGGAAGGCGCTGAAATAAACAAAAGCTTACTTGCTTTGAAAGAGTGCATTAGAGCTCTCGACAATGATCAGGGTCACATTCCTTTTAGAGGGAGCAAATTAACTGAAGTTCTTCGAGATTCATTTGTTGGTGACTCAAAAACAGTCATGATATCTTGCATATCTCCAAGTTCTGGATCGTGTGAGCATACTCTTAACACGCTACGATATGCCGACAGGTATAATGGTTTACTCATGAAAAAACAAAAAAAATATCCATCATATTATTCTTTATTTCTTAAAAGTTTTACAGGTTTAATATCAGTTTTGCTCAGTAACGTATCATCTGATTCTCTAACACCAACCTACAAAAATTAAGTGATTAATACACCAACATTATATGTCTGATAATGTCTCTACGATTTAATATACTTTCTGTAGAAAATATATATTTCTGTATTGATTGGGGTACTAAGTAGTTAAGAAAATCAATTATCTTTAACACTCTTTATAACTTTGTCCAATCCAGCAAAACCTAGCAGATTTTATTTTCTTGTATATCATGCTATTAAGTTTCACAATTCAGACACCAATCTACACATAAACTAACTGTTGGTTAACCAACCTATCACTCTTTACAGTTTACACGTGCTTGAAAGTAAATTTGTTAATGTTTGTGTACTAATGGTTAGATTTGCATAGATCGGTGCTAGTATACAAGCATAATCAACTGCTAAGGACATAACCAGTGTTTTTAGTTTTAAATTTAAGCTCTAGTGTTTGATTTTGTGTAAATTGGTGTCTAAATTAGTAAAATGTTAAATTACTAGTGTGAGGCAGAAGTTGTTAAAAACTGCTAGATTGGTGGACAAAAGTCATATTTCCCTTTTCTTTTACTTTGTTACACTATTGAATCACAATTTCCTATTTTTGTCCTTGAACTACGGTTGTCATCGATGAGTATATAAAAGAGAAATAAATGCTAAGCTAGGATAATAATTGCTAATTTTTTTAGGCTGGTATGCAAAAATGTTATCTGATATTAGAAAATTGTAATTAATTCTTCTCGAATTGGTGGTTTAATGTTTCAGAGTGAAGAGCCTGTCTAAAGGGAATACCACCACCAAAAGGGATCCCTCATCATCATCTTTAAACCTTAGAAACTCGATTGCATTACCATTATCGTCAGTTTCACCTCCCATAACAGCCTCAATGAGCAATAAAGTAGTGGATTCCCCTTATGATTCTAATAAATTTGGGTGGGGCAAACAAATCGAGAGAGAGCCTTTATCTTTCGTCACCGAGCGTGTTCCTAGTGGGAGAGCACATACTACTTCTCTTTCCTATTTGGATAATCATAGAGGCCAAACAGGCGCTTTTGGCAAAGTTCAAGATGATTATGGTAACCTTGAGACGAGGAATGAAGTAAATAACACATCAATGAACAGTAGATTCGACAATTACCAAGTATCTGCTTCTGATTATTTGAGAAAAGATAAATTACAGACCAATTCGGGTGATTTTGTGAGGAATGATAGTTGTTCATTTGTGGATGACGATCTTAATGCCTTGCTAAGGGTAAAAAAATTAAGTTTTCATTTTACTGCAATTATTTCAGTAACTGTTGGATACTGCTAATTTTTTTTACGTTGATTCCGTTTCTTATAGAAAAGTATCAAGAATTTCTCGGTTAATAGGATAAGATAAAGAAAACAAAAGACTCAACGAACTCTGTAAAAGTGACCCTAATCCTTGTAACAATTTGTAGGAAGAGGAAGATCTTGTTGCTGCTCATCGTAAACAAGTAGAAGAGACGATGGATATCGTTAGAGAGGTATGCAAGATACTTGCTCTTGTCACTGTTAGTTTTCTTCTAGTATATTGAAAATTGGGCTGTCTTGGAGACTGTAAGGATTTGGAAAAATTAAAAGCAGACAAATGATGCGTCTTTTTATGGAGGCTAGTTTACATGTTTAAACATTTTTCAATGTATATCTTTTATGACTATCATTATCATTATCATCATCAACCAACGCCTTCAAATTTTTTTTTTAAAAAGAGAAAACATTGCACCACAATGACTCTTAATACATTTATCATGTATTCCTATGACTAATGTATGAATAAATCATGGCACTCCGTATTTTTCGATACCAAATAGGTAACCACTTGTTCTGTATTTTACACATCACATCATGTTTAACATCTTGATCTTCTGTGACAGGAGATGAGCCTTTTGGCTGAGATCGAGCAACCTGGAAACCAGCTCGACGATTATATATCAAAATTAAACTCCATTCTCTCGCAAAAAGCTGCCGGTGTTATGCAACTCCAAACCCGGCTGGCTCACTTTCAAAATCATCTGCAAGAGCATAATGTTTTGGTTTCTTCATCTGGTAATTGAGTCTATCTAGGATAATATATACTGTAATTCCCTTTTCAAAAGATTTTCTAAAATTGGGTTTCATTTACATTGATGGTTTTCTTTTTTCTTCAAAGGTGTATTTTATTTTGTTATGTTATTTGTAAGTTTTAATGCTAGTGTTGTGTACATGTGTTGTAAGAAAATGTACCAAGTGTGCTTATTTGTAACAATGATTTTGTAAGTATCTCTTTTCCCATTATGTTTGTTTTAAGCGGCTAACATTGGCTACACATTCATATGTTTCATTTTATATAAATTAAAGAAATTTACTTATAAGTAGTATTTAAAAGTCAAGAACATAGAATCCTGTTTGGGATCATTCTTTAAATTATAAGAAGTGCTTAAATACTATAATACGGAGGTTTTAATTACTAACTAAAATACACCAGCCAAAACACCTTTGCCTAATTAAAAATGAAAAAAAATTCCAACCACTTTGAAGCTGAGAAAACCCCCCAACCACTGTTAGATGAAGGAACAGATTCCTATTTATGTAATAAAAAATTCTGTCAAATTGAAAAGTTCAAAATCATTTGGAAGTGTAAAATAATCCAAAGGATTGACTGTACTCCAAATCTTTTATCTTTATTTTTTATTTTTTTTCACGCCCCTTGCTTATTTTATTAAAAAAAAATTAAAATTTTGAAAAAAATTATACAATTATTCATAATAATTATTTTTAAAATAAAATACACACGTAATTTATTTTGGAATAAATGTATAAATTAGTGTAAATTAAACATTAGATTTTAGAAAAATTGTCTAAAATAATATTATGTCCAAATGTTTTAAAATTTGAATACAATATAATATAAAATGTTATAAATTTATGAAACAAGTTATGAAAATTTAAAATTTAAATGAAAATAAGTAAAGAGACACGAAAGAGAGACCAAGTCGAGTATAATATTTGTACATGGTTAACGGGTGTAAATGAGCAATAAAGGCTATAAAGCATTGACAGGTGGATGAAAATGAGATGGTGCAGGTGTTTTAAAAACGACAAAAATCGTGACAAAGTAATTACTTATAAACATGGATTTAGTAGTATTTTATGTTATTACTTAGATCTGTTTTCCATTTCCTTGACCCCACAACACCCATTTTCGGAAATAATATGAGTAAAAAAATGTCACAAGTGGCAGTAGTATAATGCGCCACATACAAAGAATCACTTTACGAGGCAAAAGTAATAAATATTTGATTCCACAGCCACCAAATCTAGAAATGCTGTTTTATCAAATATTACAATTTACAGAGCAGCAACAATTGAAGTTGTTGAAAGTGTGTTGCGTAATTTCAACTTTTCATTTTTTTAAGGAAAAAAAATTGATAACAGGAACTAAAACGTTTGAAGAGAGTTACTAAAGTACAAGTAATAATTACATGACAGGTTGTTGTATCGTTATCTATTTTATTTTTTACTTCGGCTCCGCCATATTATTCTAACTATACGAAATTACGTGTAATTTTAATCGGTAAATAAATCGTTGTCGAAATCGATTTTTTTAAAATTTTATCATGTAGTTCGAATTTTAAACTATATGAACAAATTTTAAAATTTTATTTTTTAATAATTTAAACATGATATATTTACCGATCAAAGTTACACGTAAATTCATAGGGTTTTAATATTTTGGGAAGAAGGAATTATACTTTTGCATTATCATTATCTTATGGGTAGTACAATGATGGAGTTTTTTGCCAAAATGGCTCACTGGGTACAATTAATGCCCAGAATGGGCTACCTTTCTGAAATATTTCCAAAATGGTCTACTTTCGAAAAACGACCGATCGAAATGATTAAAACGACCGGTCGAATTGTACAAAACGACCGGTCGTTTTTCAGACAAAAACGATCGGTCGTTATGTACATTTCGATCGGTCGTTTTTGGTCTATACTTGTACTTAAAAAACTCATCTCATTTCCCCATACCACTGTCATCTCATTTCCCAGACCACTGTAAAAATAAAAAAAAGCAGAGCTCTTAGATCATTTTAGGGCAAATCTCAGATCTCTTCCAAAACAGGTAAAAACTCAATATTTTGTGTTGTTGTTGGAGTATTATTTGAGTAAAATTGTTAATTTTACCGTGTGGTTATCGAAATGAAAAATCCTACAATTATGTGTTATTGGGGAGGTACGATAATGGAAACTACTAGCGAGGGGTTATCTTATGATATTTCTTATAAAATTTTTTTTAAGGTATCTAGAAACACGACATACGACCAATTTTTGGAAAAATTGTTTAAGGTACTTGATGTATCATCGACTTCAAATCATTTGAGTTTAACATGTCGTTATCCATATCTGACTACACTTACTGAGTTTAAATATATGCGATTGGCTGTTGATGATAATGATTCGTTGGAAACCATGCTTGAGTTAATAGAAGAAAATGGAAGAACGTTTATAGAGTTATATGTTGAAATTGAGCAAGTTTACTCTTCTGATCAAGATTACGGGTTGTATTATAATATTATTTCCACTAATGAAATCGGTACATCAAGTGGAACACCCATTCGACAAGAGCCAATGCATGAAATCGGTACATCAAGTAGAACACCCATTCGACAAGAGCCAATGCTAGAGGTATATTCTGAGAACAACGAACCAGATTTGACACATTTGGATGCAGTGTGTCGATTGGCAGATAATATTGGTTGGTCGATAGAACTTGGGGATGAACCAGAGGATGAAGATCCGGACTTCAATATTAGCGAAAACGAGTCTGACGATGACGAAGAAAATGTACAAGAAGTTGAGTACGAAGAATTATCATCTGAAATGGGCTTGTATATGGATGAGGATGAAAACGACCAATCAAGTGGGTCACAATTGGCGAATAATACTATTCCCGATGAAATTCCTATGCATCAACCAATGTCAAGTTTGTTTAATGAACCGTTCGACACTCAAGAAAATTATAGTAACCAGAGACGAAATTATATGATGTATCCTGGATTTTGGGATCCTCAAGTTAATGATCCTTTTATTGGTCTTTTATTTAGGGATAAAGAAATGTTGAAAAAGGGAATAAAACTTTGGTCAATCAAACGTAACATCCATTTTTCCACTAAAAGTTCGAAGGCAAAATTTTGGGAAATTCGTTGTAAACTGGCCGAAACTCAACAATGCAAATGGAAACTACGAGCTTCACTAAGAAAGAAACATGGATTTTTTGAAGTGTCGGTGTACAACGGTCCTCATACATGCATTCATGCCGAGCTTACAACTGATCATCCACAGTTAGATTCCAATCTTGTTGCCCAAACCATTCGAAATGACATCACAACTAATCCTATGATGAAGATTTCATTAGTTAAAGAGATTGTGAATGCTCGCTTTGAAATGTCAGTTTCATACAAAAAAGCTTATTTGGGTAAACAAAAAGCAATCGCAGAGATATTTGGTAATTGGGAAGACTCGTATAAGGTTTTACCTAAATTTATGAAAGCGCTTCAAAAGTATAATCCCGGTATCGTTGCTTCTTATGAGACCACGCCAGTTTACGATGTGGTAGAAAATCCAGTGGGTGAGGTATTGAACAGATTTTTCTTCACATTTAAGGCCGTTATTGATGCATTTCAGTATTGTAGGCCAGTTATCGCTATTGATGCTACTCACTTATATGGGAAGTATAAAGGTAAGATTTTGTTGGCCATGGCATCGGATGCAGATAATCATGTTTTTCCCATTGGTTGTGCATTTGTTGCTGAGGAGAGTACAATTTCGTGGAGCTATTTTCTTTCTAACATTATGCGACATGTGATTAAAGAGCGCGTGAATATTTGTCTAATTTCGGATAGACATGCTGGTATTCTAAGTGCAGTGAGAGGAGTTTGGCGTGGTCAAGGTTTTGTTCATCGATATTGTTCAAATCATTTTTTGGATAATTTTAAGAAAGCTTTCAAAGGAGATCCTGACTTACACAAGTTAGCGGAGAACGCCATTTGGGAATTACAAGAAAGAAAATTGAAAAGAATCATGGAAGCAATAAAAGTCATGAATCCTCAAGCATATCAATGGTTGATAAGAGAGCCTGCGGAAAAATGGTCATATTTTCATGATAAAGGGAGGCGACATGGTAACATGACCACAAACATGGCTGAAATTTTCAATAATGTTTTAAAAGCTGCTCGTAATTTACCAATCACTGCTGCTGTGCAGCTTATTTTCTATAAGTTGGTACACTATTTTTGCGAGCGGAAAAAGATAGTAATCGGGATGAGAAACAGCGGCACAAGATATGGTCCCAATATCCTTAAAATTTTAG
This sequence comes from Primula veris, assembly GCA_963682055.1. Taxonomy (NCBI): domain Eukaryota; kingdom Viridiplantae; phylum Streptophyta; class Magnoliopsida; order Ericales; family Primulaceae; genus Primula; species Primula veris. The sequence continues at coordinate 29,922,000 of OY821750.1, read as the reverse complement.
AGAAACGTAGGTCGGACATTGGTCATACCAATGTTACTTTCGATTATGAAAGAGGGGTTTATTCCGTGTGTACAAGTTCAAGAAATTCCAGGGGAGGCAATACTCAAGTTGTCGACTTTTCACTTTGGCAATGCGATTGCGGTAAGTGGCAGAGTGATGGAATCCCTTGTTCACATGTGTTTTCCGTATGCGCTGCAAACCGTCTTGATTGGGAAGCTTACATAGTAAAATATTACAGTCTTGAATCATACGAAGGTACGTACTCGGCGCAATTTTGTCCTCTTCGGCATCAAGACTATTGGGATTCATGTGATAGATTATTTCTTCCGGATGTTACTCTTTTAAGAGAAAGGGGTCGTCCAAGATCTACTCGTATTCATAATGGTATGGATCAGTCGGAGAGACGAGCACTTATGAGATGTTCTAGTTGTCAAGGGCGAGGACATGATTGTCGTAAGTGTCCGTATCCAATACGTGCTAGACGCTTATAATTTTAGCTGTAGCTTAAACGAAACAATATGTATCTTGTACTATTTTAATTTTCCGATTGTAATTGTCTTTTTTAATATGAAATATCTATATTTATTCTCAGTGTTTTTTCATACTGTTTTTTGAGAAGATAAACTGTTTGTTAAGTATGAGAGTAAATAAATAAGTGCAATTAACATAAAAATTAGAATGAACAACATAAATAAATAAGTGCAATTAACGTAAAAATTAGAATGAACAACATAAATAAATAAGTGCAATTAACATAAATATATATATTTGATTGATTTTATATATTTTTTTATATTTTTATATATTTTTCTTGCCAAATCAGTGTCGGAAAGTGCAAACGACCGATCATAATTACAAAACGACCAGTCGTTTTTTAAGTGTGCTCACTGGAAGAATTTTGTACAAAAACGACCGATCTCTGTGAAAAACGACCGATCGTTTTTACACAGACGACCGATCGTTCTGCAAAAACGACCAGTCGTTTTTTAAGTGTGCTCACTGGAAGAATTTTGTACAAAAACGACTGATCGTAGTGAAAAACGACCGATCGTTTTTACACAGACGACCGATCGTTATTCAAAAACGACCAGTCGTTTTTTAAGTGTGCTCACTGGAAGAATTTTGTACAAAAACGACCGATCGTAGTGAAAAACGACCGATCGTTTTTACACAGACGACCGATCGTTCTGCAAAAAACGACCAGTCGTTTTTTAAGTGTGCTCACTGGAAGAATTTTGTACAAAAACGACCGATCGTAATTCAAAAACGACCGATCGTTTTTCTGTTTTCCAGTTTTTAAACCTCTTTCAACCCTAATTCTCTTTCACTTTTCAAAACCTTTTATCTCTCTTTATCAAAAAATTCGCCCCCTCTCCCTAAAATTTTCTAAAAATCCCAAATATCTACATATATATAACCCAATTCTCTTATTAATCCTTATAATCAACAATCGATTGCTTCCGTTTCTTGAAACCAAGTTTTTTTTTCAAAATACGAACTTTTCAAAAACCCTAATTTTTTTAAAATTCCAACCATGGTTCGCACCAAGAAAGCTCAACCACACCTCGTCGACGATCATGAGGACGACTACGTGCCTCCGTCCCCGAGCCGCCCCCGTGTTCCTCGCGGTCGACGAACCGGCTCCTCCACCGCTCCACCATCGGGCCCCGGTGCCTCTTCCGGCTCTCTTCCTCCTCTCTATCCATCTACAATGGGTAAAAGAGCTATCTTGACTAACTTTACATTAGACATGCCTTTATTTCTTGAACGTTTTCCTCTTCTCATGCAAGATTTAAACTTCCAAAAACTCAACATAATTCTTACTCTAAAAGAGCCTTTTTTCATTGAAAATGTATATGAATTTTACCATAACCTAGTTCTTGATAGGGGTCATGATGACGCACTCCGCGTGCGTTCATCGTTTAATGGCCAACCCTTCGTTTACGGTATAGACCGTTTACGAAATCTTCTACACCTCGATGCTGAGGGGGTGTACGAGCAAAGTGACGAACTTTGCGAAATGCTCAACATCGTTAATTTTACCGATTTCAAAGATGAGCTATTTCATCCCGCCCACAACAATCGCTCTAACAAAGCCCACGGCCTTCTCTTTCGCAACAAACTAGCCTACCACATCCTCTCTCACATAGTCCTCCCTCATACCTCCAACTTCACGGATGTTACTAATGAGTACATCTTTCTTCTTGGGTGCATCCATCGCCGAGTCAGACTTGACTTCGCGACACTCATTCTCTTTAAGATGGATTCGTTAAAAACGAAATCCAAGAATGGGCTACCTTACGGTGCCTTGATTTCGGCCATCTTAAAGGACCTCAATCTCGTTCCCGGTGGAACCCTGTTTAAGAACAAGGACAAACACATTTGGGACACCTCCTATCTTGCCCAAATGTCAATAAAATTCGACACTACCGCCAAGACCATTACTTGGTTTGGTAAACGGGTGTCCGGCCCCGACTATACTCATCTTTCCCTCGAAGAGAAAGAATATGTCGGCCCTAAGCCCACACCGCAAGCCGCTCGTGAGGATGTGCCTATTTCCTCCGAGTCCCTTCCCCCGTCTCACATAATGCCTTCCTCTTCTCGTCCCACTCGCGGTCGCGGAAAAGCTCAAGTCGGATCTTCCAACCGTCCTCCGCGCACCGAACAATTCTACGACGATCTATACATCAACCAATATCGGAATGCACAAATGACTCGTCGGATGTTTCGTTTCTTGCAACCGGGACAAGAGGAGCTCGACCAACTAGATCGCGAAAGCGCCGAGCAAAGGGCGCAATTCCACGGCTATTTTCCCGACTTTGCCGGGCCCCCAGACGACAACGAAGACGAAGAGGATGATGCGACCTCCCACCGCGACTAGGCGGATATCGTTTTTTTTTTTTTATGATGTAAAAGGGGGAGAAATACCCTCTCTTTTGTTTTTGCGTTGTATTTCTCATTTCTTTCGATTTCGAACAACGTTGGTTTTTGATGTAATAAGTAGCAAACGCTTTATTTTATGAATCATTACTATGTTGCTTATGCGTTGTGAGTTTGTGCACTTATAGTATGCGTTTTTATCTTAATCACTTTATTGAATTTGGTGCGCATATATTGCTAGTTGATTGGGTTATATGTATTGTTTTTCATTTGTGGCGATTGACCATTTTTTATGTTTTTAATGATGTTAAAGGGGGAGAAATACCCTATTTTATTTTGCGTTGTATTTCGTTTGTTTTTCATTTTCTTTTCGAACTACGTTGTTTTTGATGTAATAAGTAGCAAACGCTTTGCATTTATGTTATGAATCTTTTTTATGTTATGTTGCTATTTATCATTACGTGTTAATTTGTATGACATTGTGATTTTGATGTTATTATAATTCTACAAATGCGATTTTGATGTTATTATAACTTGTGCGCATATATATCTAGTTGATTGGGTTATTTTTGTTGTTTTCATTTGTGGCGATTGACCGTTTTTAGGCAAAACTATGGCCAATTTTTCGCTTGCATTTTATCGTTCGTTTTCCTTAATCGTTTAGATTTGTTTAACTTTGTTTTAAATCGGATGTTGTGACATTTCCTTGTTTTAAATCGGATGTTTAGTAAAACGTCACCTACACATCTTGTACCTAACATATTAATTTACGACATCATTTTATGTGATAATACTAGTCTAGTGCATAAATCTTTCGAAAAATCCGATCCAACACTCTCGTACTACACATATTAATTTACGACATCATTTTTTAAGAGATCATGTTCAAAAAGGGGATCATGTTTTTATATATTTTTTGTCAAATCAGTGTCCAAAACTGCAAAAAATCCTTGTTCTGTAAATTCTTTACAGTCGATCGGTCGTTTCTGAAAAACGACCGATCGTTTTTCAACAGACGACCGATCGTTTTTCAGAAACGACCGATCGTTTTAGGTATGATTTCTTCCAGTGAGTTCAGACCAAAAACGACCGATCGAAATGTACATAACGACCGATCGTTTTTGTCTGAAAAACGACCGGTCGTTTTGTACAATTCGACCGGTCGTTTATTGTCCAAATTGTTTCAGAAAATTCAATAATAAAACGACCGGTCGTTTTAATCATTTCGATCGGTCGTTTTTCGAAAGTAGACCATTTTGGGAATATTTCAGAAAGGTAGCCCATTCTGGGCATTAATTGTACCCAGTGAGCCATTTTGGCAAAAAACTCACAATGATGGACGGAAGCTATATTAGACAAAGGGGTGCACTCGTAATCTCACAATATACAAAATTGTAATTTGCAATACAAATTTTGTAATTTTTTTTTAAAACAATGAGTTTTGCAACCTCATGAAATAATACGTCGTAACCTGCAATCCAAACATAAGAAGATTGTTTTAAAATTATACACACATCAGTTTCTCTATTCATTAACTTAAATTTACATGAACTCAAATATCTCTAAAATACAAGGGATCAATATGTTTTATTATAATTAAAATAATAATTTATCTCTCTTACTTTTCTCTTGTTCTCTCTCATTTATTTGTACTTTTCACATATAAATTAATAAAATAACAAAAAAATGAGTTGTATAATTTTGATAGAAAAATTGATAAAAAAACTGATAATTTGTATAAACCAAAACGTTTACTTATAAGTTGTAAAAGTGTATTTTTTACTTTAAATACGAGAAAACTTGTAAGCTATTTAATGTGATTGTTCTAGTAAATTAATTTGGGTTGAAAAAAATTGATAGAAGTATATTAAAATATAGTAATATTTAGTTATGATAATAAATTTGATAGGTAAGCTGAAAAATTTATAAAGTTAAGCTGTTATCATAAAAATATAAAAGTGATATTAATTAAGTTAAATATGATAAAAATATAAGATAATCGGTGCAAATTACTTGAATGGTGAACAAATTATAGTGCAGCATGTGTCCTTATTGCTGACCAACTTTCTTGATTTACTACCCATATGGGTAAATAGTACTGCTAAATAATTAGTCACGTGCTATTTATTGGTTTTCTAGTGAAAGAATAACACACTGTAGTCCCTTTAATTCCCCCATTAAAAAAATTTATCATAGTTTTGATCGGTCAAAAAATTATATACAAATTATCGAAATAAAAAATTTCAAATGTTGATCCTATAGTTTAAATATTAAATTTTATGATTATATTTTAAAAAAATTTATTTCGATAATTTTAATATAACTTATAAGCCGGTCAAAATTGTATTTAGTTTCGTAATGGATAATAAATGGAAACGGATGGAGTATATGATTATACTTTGCTAGATTACACCATCCGCATCGGCTATATGAATCATTTCTTAAACTTAAACACATTTTATACCTTTTAAGAAACCGTTTACATTTACACAAAATTGCAGTTTTCTTATTAATTTCCTTATAATAACTCTACATTATTTTTTTATTATCTTTTAATAATCATAACAATATTACAACCAAAAAAATATGGACTCCATGATAGTTTATTACTATTATACTCCATCCGTTCCTAAACAAATAATCCTTACGAAAATACATGCAACTTTAACCATCAAAATTTTCATATCAAAATTACCGAAATGGAAAAATTAAAAATTTTATCATATAGTTCTAACCATAAAATACGTGATTAACTTTTGAAATAATTTTTTCCGGTAATCTAAATATGAAAAACTTATCTGTCAAAATTGTACCTAATTTCATAGGGGACATTTGTTTAGGGACGGAATGAGTATTAATTTAGGGAATTATATGCATTCCTCATATATGAGGTGAATTTTGTGTTTTCTTAAGTTTAGAGAATTTATAGAGTTCCTAATTCATGTCACTTTTTATACCATAATCATCAAATTTAAAAAAAATATATGTTTTGAGAAATCAGATACAGATACTCTTATATATATGATGTATAAATTTTGATCATAGATTAACTAAATTCATCTTCACTTCAAATGACTAAGGACGCGTCTACTTGTCTCATTTATTCAATTCTTCCTTATTTCACATTGCCAAATAATTGAGGCATAACATATACTTTTATTTAAAATATTATCTTTAGTACATCATTTAAAATATAGTAATTAAATGTTGTATATGTTCAAGTGGTTTAAGCAATTATCTTGGCTACTTTATGCATAATTTAATTTACAAATTTGTTTTTGCTTGACATTTGTTATCAAGTTGATAACTTAAACTTTTATATTTCAAATAATCTGTGTAGGGTGATTATGTATTTTGAATATCTATATTTTAGATAATTTGTTTTAGGAAATATTTGAAAAGAGAAACCTGTACAAATATAAAACTAATTTCATCATGTAAAATAGGTAAGCAATTTAAATAAACAGTTGTGAATGCTCGATAGTCCTTACACTTGCTCGGGGGAAGCTAAGTGGGGACGATCGGATGCCACGACACCCCCCATAATTTTAGAAATCCCAAGTGACGCAATTTTTTTTTAGTACAATTTCTTTTTAGGTGTAGATTTGGCACCCCCATAAAAATACGTTACTTGTATATATATTTTGGCACCCCCATTTACACATCCTGGTTTCGCCCATGCACTTCTTGTTATCGCAAGTCGAAAGTTTATTATACTGTTTTATAGTTTTTTTAAAGATTTTGTTTAATGATAATTTGCTACATTTTCTAATCAGTATATGATGTGTGCATTTACTCTCCAAAAGTAAAGAACCGGTGAGATTTAATCATATAATACTATAGAACAACCAAGAATTCGTTTCCCAAACACCCCCTCTCACATATGAATGTAGCATTCTAGTCATGTTTATTTCTATATATATTATGAACACTCAAATTGTTCCAAGTGTTGTACACATCGACACGACAAGGATACATAAAAAAAAAAATACGATATTAGCAGACACTATAATATTAGCAGAAACTATAATATTATAAAGAACTTATGTAACTTCAAAATTTTACATGCTAACGAAGAAATTAACAGATAATAAGAAATAATATAAAAATAGTCACTATTACTAACCATCTTTTTGTGTTTTTCTACTTCAAACTAAGCACGCTTAACTGTGGAGTTCCGTCCTCGTTATTGTGCCGCACGGCTTTAAAAGGCCTTATTGATAGAAAATGGATCTTTAAGCTCATATACCATACGAGTACTCTCATATATGGGTGATATGCTACTAACGCACAACACCGCACCACAGAAAATCCTTCCTGGAAATCTGGGTCGTCACAATCACCCCCCTTTAGGCACGACGTTCTCGTCGTGCACATCGTCCTTCAGGGGTCCACACACACGTGATAGTCCCCACATTTTTGGCCAGATAGAGGATCTAATACCATATGTAACGACCCGACCTCACGGACCGAACTGTCACGTCTGTATCAACAATATTGTCCGCTTTGGCACAACTTCCCAGACGGGTCACCCATCCTGGTACTACTCCAAGCTAAGCACGCTTAACTGTGGAGTTCCGTCCTCGCTATTGTGCCGCACGGCTTTAAAAAACATTGTTGATAGGAAATGGATCTTTAAGCTCAAATAGCACACGAGTACTCTTACCACAGAAATTCCTTCATGTAAATCTGGATCGTCACAGTTTTTATTAATGTGAATTTAAAAAACATATATAATTATATATGTATATTCATATGACGCACTCGTTAGCCAAACCGTATTTTAATATAAATTCTTATGATGGATTATTTGTTGCGGCGTGTCTTACATTTTTAAAATATGTTGTTCCACCATGTCTCACCCAATACCGGTCTGATACTTGTTTCAAATCAAAATGAATAAAATTCAGTAACATTTTGACTAAGAAATTAACAGATAATAAGCTTGTTAGCTTTGCCTAAAAAACGCACACACATATTCTCAATAGCGCGTAGTTAAACATAAGGATGGATAAAAAATCTGCAAACTCAGCCCGTACGGATTGGAGCGGATTGAGTGTCCAAAAAAAAATTAATCCGTCTCATCCCAATCCGCTATATATTTTGCGGGTTGGGTTAGAGTTGGGTTTTTCAAACCGCGGGTTAATCCATCACAACCCGTTTCAACCCGTAATATATATATTTATATATACATTGTGTGTATTTTAAGATACCAACCTTTCATTATTGTTATATTTTAGTTTTGTTATTTGTTCGCTAATGTTCTAAACATATTTTTGATGGGTTTTCATTTATATTTCTCTTTAAAAAAATCAATTTATTTTAAAATTTAAGGTAATTATGCAAAATATCAAAACATAAATGAAAGTGTAAGAATTAATCATAATCCAACTCGTTCTAACCCGCAATTTATTTTGCGGGTTGAGTTGGAGTTTTAATTGTAACGGATTTGATTGTATTGAGTTAACATTTAAATTTTATTAATCATCAATCCGTCTCGCTATTTATTTTGTAGGTTAAGTTACGATTGATATCAATCCGACTCAATTCAAAACATATTCACCCCGTGGGCACCCACCCGTAGTTGAACACCCAAACTTTCGAAAAATATCTAAAAGGTGGGGCCATTGAGGTGTTGGCAAAAAAGTTTTTGATTAAAAATGGAAATGGTCCCCACCTTTTGCTTACAAATAATCCAAAAACATTTGTAAACATCACGTCCATCCCATTAGAGTGCGAATGAGCCGAACCGATTCGAGTTTTACTGTGTTCAAACTCGGCTCGTTTACTAGACAAGACTTAAAATCTTGCTCAAATTCGACTCGTTTACATACGAGTTGTTCACGAGTCTATTCATGAGTATTTTCTCAACACGTTTTTTTTTGACAAGTTTAATATCGTTTTGAATAAAAAAAAAATTAATTAGATAAAATAAGTGTTAAGATAAGTAATAATAAATTTAGTTATTGTGATTTTAATTTTAATTTTAATTATAGTTAGTTTAAAAAATAAATTTATTACTTAAATTAAAGAATATTTATTGATCATCAACATTATACTATTAGATAAAATTTACATATATAAACGGAAATATATATTTAAAAAATATATTAAAAATAATTAAACGAGTTTTCAAACAAACAGAATATATTCATAAGCCTTATTATTGTGTTCAGGCTCGGTTCGTTAGTAAATAAACAAACACGAGTCGAGTTTTTAACGAACCGAATACGAACATGTTCATAAACAGTTCGATTCATTAACCGCCTTAATCCCACCCGTCACATGTTCATTGTTTCTTTACATTTTTGATACCCATGATTCTACTAAGATTTCGTTTTAAATGGCATAGTTTTGTAATGTAACAATAGTACTTCCTTGCTAACTAATTCTATATATGCTTAAGGAATAGTACAATGTGGTGTTTATAAAGATAAAATTGAAAATTCACAGCCGCTACAGTGGCTTGGGTTCTAAGTTTCTAAGAATATCTCTAATGGTAGTGTTACTTTTGTTAGGTTTTTTTTTTACTTTTTATATTAACTACATTTCTTTAGTTACAAGATAACACATAAGTAATAAAGTGACAATTTTCTTACACATTATCATGTTAGTTTTATGTTATTTTTTAAATGATACATCCGTCTTTTTAGTCTTAACTATAAAAATATATTTTATATTTCATATTCTCAAATGCCCCACATACAGTCACTACTTTATGTTTTTATACTCCGAAAAGACGTGCATAACCCAAAGAAAACTTTTGAAGCCTTTCCCTTACTCAAGAGTCCATACTCACTCTTTATTTTTCTTGTTACAGTTAGCAAGTTTTTTTAAAACCCGACACTAAATAATAATGATGTGACGTTACTTAAAGATACCAACTAACTTTTCAAACCGACACCAGCAATATACTTACAGGCCAACTCTTTAAAATCGGCTTTCCTATACTTGTGTCATACTTTTCATGAATAATAATGATAATTGAGTAAAAACAGTGTTCTAAAAGCCACGCCTAGACGGAAATTAGGCGGCTCATAGACGGTAGACGAAACCTAAAAATCTAACAGATTAGGCAGGATTATGCAATATTAGACGGTAATTAAGTAAAATTAGACGTGATTATGGCCAACACCCGCATAAATTCCGCCTTTTAGAACAGTGAGTAGAAATAAACTAAATATGCCATGCTCAAAACCTAGGGACTCACAAGTTATCATTTCAAAAAAGTAAGAATCAAATAACATTATAATAAAAACCAGAAGTACAATTATGTAATTTAACAGTTGACAATAAATATCACCATGCTCCCTCATCAATATCCTTATTTGAATCGAGACAAAAACGGATAATAGTCACCATAAAACACAAGTATACATACCTCACCTTAAATTTCCCTAAAAAATCAGCTTATATATAATATATACAGAGAGTGTTTTTTTTTAACTGTTTTATTGTAAAATGGAAAGTAATAATAATAATAACAACCAAATCGCACCGTTCATTATGAAGACATATCAGATGATAAGTGATCCAACGACTGAGAGGCTTATCACTTGGGGAAAAGCTAACAACAGTTTCTTAGTTGTTGAGCCTTTGGAATTTTCACACACGATTTTACCTGTTTATTTTAAACATAGTAATTTCTCTAGCTTTGTTCGTCAGCTCAACACATATGTGAGTCTATTTATTTTACTATTTTTCTTTGTTTTTCTTTTATAGTGTTTTAGAATTTAGTTTTATTTGAGTTTGAATTATCCCACATCGATTATATATCGATCAATTTAATACTAATTATACTACTCTACTTAGTACTTACTATCATAAGTCTTGTAATTCTAAAGGCAGCGTATTTATACACAGTCGAGTTTTTCTTAATTCAGCCCTAGCTTTGTTATTCGGAAATCAAATTCGTAATTCTGAAAACAGACTCGAGCCTTGGATTTTTTGAATTTGTTGACTTTTTTAAAATTTGGATGTTATTTATTCTAAACGGTCATGGTTGAATTTTTTTTTTTACAATTTTGGGCTTTTTTTTAATAATTAATTCATGAATATTGTATATTGCACTATTTCAAAGTGAAATTTTACTGTAAATACCTAACAACGTCATCATAAAAGTATTGTTTTCTTTAGTGTTGGGTTGATAGCTATTTCCGGTCGTAATTTGCTCCGTGTGACATTTAATAATTTCATAAAAAAATTCATTATTTTTGTCCAATGCATTGAAGAATACTGAAATAGGCTATAGGGCCAATTTACAAAAATATGAATACTTTTTTTGGGATAAAGAATAGTGAAATTCAAAAAAGTCAACAAATTTGAAAAAGTCAAGCCTCGGAGTCTGTTTTCAGAATTACGACTTTGATTTCCGAATAACGAAGCTAGGACTGGATTAAGAAAAACTCGACTGTATAAAGACGCTACCAATTCTAAAATGTTAGCTTGGTTTTATAGTGCTTTAGAAATGAGTTTTGTTAGAGTTTGAATTATCCCACATGGACCATATATTGATCAAGCCTGTAGTTTAATAATAATTAAGTTACTTATTATCATGATGTCTTTTTGGTCAAAAATGTCAGTTTGTGTAGTTATTAAGCGTAATGTTGTAATTTGATCAATTGAGTGATTTTGGTCTTGATTTTGTTAAGTAATGAAGTTGTGGTTGCCTGGTTGGTCATAGTTTAGTTATATCAACACATAGGTGAGTATATTAGTTTTTCCGGGTCTTAATTTGTACCTTGTATTGTTGATGTTTATCGATTATTACCTTAAATTGTTAGTTTTTCCAATTAGTATCCTGAATTTATGTTTTTTTACATTTTAAAACTTGTTCTTCCAATTATTTTGGTTTTCCATCGATAATTTGATGGAAAAGTCCAAAATGTAAAAATAAAGGATACAAAATAGGTAAATTGATAAAACAGGATAGTAAACAAGAAAAACGCAACAATACAGGGTAAAAAAACCCAATTAACCGTATTTGGCCTTGTTTTGCTACTATAGTATTTTTAACATGAGTTTTGTTTGAGTTTGAATTATCCAAGTGAACTACTTTTCTGTAATTATGGGTGGTGCCGAAAGGTTTATATCGATTATCTATTAAAAAATCATTTGTTTTTGAATACCACATCGATTATGTTGTTTAATCTAAAATGTCAGCTTGTGTAATTATTAAGCTTAATGTCCTGAATTTGATTAATATGGTCAATTGAGTGATTTTGATTTAAATTTTGTTAAAAAAGGAAGTTTAGTTTGGTCATAGCTTTGTTGGGTTAGTTATAACTTATAAGCACCAAATAACACACATAGGAATTAGGATGACCTTTATTAGTCTATTCTTCCTACAATAATACTTCAATTTGCTTTTTGAGTTTGTACAAAATGACTGTCCAATTTGTCTATTCAAATTTTTGTATTCTGATCATTAAAAGTTTATATTTGAAATTTGACGCACATATTTATTACTCCAGTTATTTCTAACCAACCTTTATTGATTTGGAAAAAAAGGAATATTTTAAGGTACTATTATTTTATTGTAATGAAACCTCATAAAAAGTAAATTTGTATATTTATTAAAGTTAGAGGTGAAAATTTAGTCTTAGGCGGTTTGGAACTTTTGGCGTGTCACTGATTTTAACTAGTAAGATTATTTCGGATACAGTAGATAGTATTAAGTTGTGATAACAAAAATCTTACTTTTGAGTTTTGACTTAATGGTTCCCTTAATTCATGTTGTTTGATTATGAATATGATTAATGCTTAAATTGTCTGAATTTAATTTAATTCATATATTATAACCAAATAACATGTTTAATATCGCACAATGTAATTCCCTCACTTATAAGTTATAACCATTATTAGGTGCATCACTAAATTACCATGATACAATTATCTAGTATAATTGATAATTCAATCAATCACTTGGTATCCGGTTTGTTTACATGGAATTGGAGTCAAATTGGGGTTGGATTACTAGTGAAATTGGACTAAGAAATGAGATTGGGTTATTTGGAATAGCAGGGGAGGGTGACTTTGAAAATCTAATCCAGGTTTAAAGGTACAAAAGTAAAATAAGCCCTTATTGTTACATCTATCAAATACATTACTCCTATAAATTTAGGCACACATAATATATAGACTAGGGGAAGGAAAATTAGCTTTTAAATGTTTGATGTGATTTTTTACATATCAATGAGAAAGGGAAGACGTATGGGGAGGGAGATATAGATGCTATGTAGATTCAATTTTTCTCTTCTTAATTCTACATTTGTTTTGTTTATACATGTTAAATGTATACATACTACGGGAATTCTACAAAGTAAAATGTCGTGAATTATTATTTTCATAGTTGTTGCGGGTTAAACTCTATAGGCGTAACAATTGCTCTGAACACGAGACAGTACCTTGTAATATTTTCCGATTTCCTAATCATTTCTGAATATTGTTTTTCGATAATTATGTATTTAGTTGGTGTACTGTCCACCAATAATCCATGAATCATGGAAAACTTGTATCTTAGACTACTTTATTCCTATTAGTCTATTATTTTTGTTCAAAAAATGATTCAATATTTTACTGAAGTAATATACATCTGTGAATTCGCATCAGGGTTTCAGAAAAGTGGATCCAGATAGATGGGAATTTGCAAACGAATGGTTTCTTCGTGGACAAAAGCATTTACTCAAGAACATCATCAGAAGAAAGCACAATAAATCCCCTTATTCATTACGCAAACATGGTGACGAGGAAGCAGATGAAGAAGAGATGTTAGTAGAGATCACTAGATTAAAACTTGAGCAAAGGGATATGGAAATAGAGCTCGAAAGAATGAACCAAAGGCTTGAAGCCACTGAAAAACGCCCTCAACAAATGATGAATTTTCTCTACAGAGTTGCCGACGACCCAGGAATTCTCCCACGTCTTGTTCTTGAAAAAGAACGGTTCAAAAGATTATCTCGCGAGAAAAAAAGACGTATAACACTCTCTCGTTTATCCTTGTCACCAGACTCACCACCAACGAGTTCATCACTGGACCCTGAAGCAGGAATATCTTCGTCAATTTCCTCACCAGATATACAATTTTTCGGGTCGTCTCCATCTCCCGAAACACCATCGAATAATAAATGGTTGGGACAAAGCCAATTTGTGGATCAACATTTAGTTTCCTCAGAACCTTACAATTTTGTGTATAATTCATATGGCCCTTCTTCATCCAACGCGGACATTTATATTTCTGAACAAAGTGACCGCGGAAATGATAATTTTGATAGCAATGACGTCGGTTACTTTGGTAGGGCAAATTTAAGTCCACCCCCCTACCCATTCTCACTTTTTAGAGGTGGATTTTAGCTTGCCTTGATAGATCTGTTTTGTTTCCTGTCTTTAGTAGAATGTGTTTATCTCCCATTTTTGTTGTCAAAGTTAACTAGAGACAAGACTATTTCTTTTATGGATCTTGGTATTTTAGGTGTAATATGATTGAGATTGTTAGTTTTCTTGTACGTGGTATATAGTTATAATCCATACAACATTTTATTCTTATTAGTCTGATGCAGTTAAAGATGGGATTACTTGTTTCGGTGTTGACAAAAATGTCGCGGATAAAGTGATGATAGAATTTCTGCTTCTAATAAGTTGGATTAAGGGAAGACAAAATTTACAAATATTGATTTGGCCGAACGTGATCTGCATTTCCATACCTGCTTTATTGTTCGGTGACATTAATTTTTTGTAGTTGCGAAACTTAGGGAAAAAAGAAGCTAAAATGTCCCAACACATTACTGTATTAGTGAATATATACATAAAAACTGAGTCCCTTTTTTTTTCCGATAAAATTTGAAGGAAGATGAAAGTTGGGATTTGAAATCTGTTCGTATTATTTGTATGATTGATAGCAGACACCTGTTTAAATGAGGGAATATTAATGATTTTAATTGTTGTTTAGACTGGAGTAACGCATGAACTTGAGGGGAATTTATTTCCACATTGAATCTTCTGTTGCACAAGAGGGTAAAATTGTTTGTGTTGCCACTTAAAATTTGGCAATTTCTTATCTCAAAAGCTAAAGCTTCTTGGAAAGCTTTTAAGTGTGGATGCTGCTACCTTAACACATCCTGCGGATTCGACTGGAAGTTGATATGATTGAGGAGGAAAATAGAAATTGTAGATTGCACTGCACAATCATCAAGTTAACTAATGAAGGTTTTCTGGCAAACAATTGAGAATGAGAATGGCCTAAAATCTTGTAACAAGTCCTCCCTGCAAGGCCAGGCTTTGTATGCCTGCAAATGTGTGAAAATGGAAAACTAATATGATTTGGAGTTTAATCAGTTTAGATTCTTTTGACAGAATTATTTTATAAGATATGGAAGGTGTTATACTAGTTGATCATGGTATGGTGAAACCTTGTTGATCTAGGAGAAATAAGTATATCATTAGGTAACTCTTTTAATTTACTTGCAGATGTAAAATCAAATGAAATTAATATGAAAGTAATACAAATGTGGAAGGGGCATAAGAAATTTGAAATGAGAAAATTATAAATGATGTAAGCGTGCACATTTTATCCTGATGAAAAAAGATTTGCTAGTACTTTCTTGAACTTATACAATACTATACCAGCGATCAAGGTGTGGCCTCGTAAACTTTACCAAAACTCATTTAAATTTTTTTTTTTTTTACCAATTACCAAGCTGTTTGTTTTTGTATAAAGTATTCTTTCTCTTTCAGTATTCTAAAAAGTGAGACTAGGCGGAAATTTGGCGCAACCTACACGGTAGGCCGAGCCCATGAGCCTGAAAGACTAGGCGGGTTTAAGCAAATTTTAATCTGGAGCATAAAATAGACACTAATTTCTGCATTTTTTTAATCCACATATTTCTATAGTTATTTCCCAAGGAACAGGTAAAATCAGTGCTAGCGTTAGCTAGCTAGTGAGTGATCAACGGATCAGTCTACAATATGGGCCAAAATCATGAAATTCCATCATGGGCTTCAATTTACTTTTACTAGCATATCAAACAATGTAATTAAGCGGTTTCTTGAGTTTTGGTGACCTTAGACCACCTTACAAATGAGAATTTTTTTTTCTTCCTAAAAAAAAAAGAAGATATTTAAATAACACTTATATTATAACATATGATTAATAAATGATAAAATATTAAGCTAAAAAATATTATATGCAATAAGTTGAGCACATTTAAAAAAAATAAAAAATGATACGAAGCAAATTTTTTATAAATTTCGCATTCGACCTAAAATTATACTATGATTTTTTAAAAAGAAAATCATGAACTAAATCTGTTATCTATTTAACAAACCAGGTTCTTTTCTGTTTTTTTTAATATAGAAGATCATATAGAAGGTTACATAAAATTAAAGAGTTTATTAGTGTACTAAATTCTAAAATGAAATAAAAAAACAAAATATTGTCTCCACAAACACTCGAACACGGTTTGACTATACTTTTTAATAAGAAAACCAACCACTCGGCCACATATAACTATTCATTAAATAAAGAAAATGAATTATATATATATTTAATATTTTACCAAACGGGGTCCTTGAAAATATACGTTTTTTGAAGGCCGTAGGTTCGTGCCTATTGGGTCTAGCCCAAAATCCGGTCCTGAAAGTATATTTAGTAGTATGTTTCTTTTGAATGGTTGAAGTTTCGGTTTACATTAACGGAAAATCGATCAAGATGGCAAAAAAAGGTGAGAAAAGATAAAAACAAATATTTTTGCTCTGTGAGGTGGTGGTATTTGGCCAAATAATTGTTAAAAGCACTTGTTTGGGAAAATATTTTATGTGAAATATTTATTTTTATGAAAAAGAAAGCTATATATATATATATATATATATATATGCATGTTCAAGAAATTTTGTGGGACAAGAATCGGAGTGTTTCCCGTGGTGATTGAAGGTTTTCTTTTAGTATTTTAGAGTTGATAAGATTGGGGATAAGCTTTTTGGGTATTTGCTATAATTGGGCACTTCATCATGGAAAATGACATCACATGACTATAAACTTAACGAAAACGTACCCAAGAACAAGAATTGTGAACAAGCTTAACTTGAATCGGTAAATTTGTGCTAGTGTAGAGCAAGTTGTCAATAGTTAAAGTTGAGTGAAGCATCTAGTTTTCCTGGTTTCAAAATACTGCTGAACCAGACGAAGTTTATATCCGCTAAACTCTAGGTGATGAAGCTAACATTGGGTTGAGACTTTGGTAAGACGTATGTTCACGTTCTCCAATTTGAATCGCCTGATTTAGATGTTCAATTCACCGAGTATGATTTATTTTAATAACTGTATTTTTCTCATCAAACAATATGAATATTTTTTCAAGTCCTGATTATCACGCATTTTCCAAATGACTATAGGCTCCATTTACGGAGATTTTGGAATATCTTTGCCCTCCGGTTCATTTGAAATCTTCCCAGATAGACAGATTGGTCTGACCATTGAGGAAAATCCGTGTTAGTGGGTACGCGACCGATTTAATACTTGTCTCCGTTTCGCGCCTGAAATATGTGGATGAGATTGTAGTCCGGTTGAAGCTTATATTATGGTCAAATAACTCACCATTTGAGTAGGTCTCATTTATACTATTGGGCTTCTTTCCCAGGGACGACAAGTTTCAGGGTGTATCAATTTGATTTTAGTTGAGACTAATCGGTTTGGACTAGTGCCCAAGTCTCGCGCGCAGACGTCTAAGAGTTTGGTCTGATACCAGCAGGATATAACGATAATATATTGTCACAGTATCGTCACTTTTATCTAAAAACCAGAAACATTTGATAACATTTTACTGGAGATGTTATGAAGACAAGGATGTAGCTTAAACATTTTTTTAATTAGCTTCACTAGAAAGCCTAAAAATCGTAAGCTTTATTGCATAAAAAAACGTGAAATCGATCTTTTCTTTCACCCCCAGCCATCAACCTTGAATCAAGTTCTGCATTCGAATCATGAATTGTAATCATTGTGCTTTGAAGTGAGCCTTTTAAGATAGTGCTAAATATCATATTGCAAATTATTTTAGCTAATGAGTGTTGGTGCTTCAAGGGAGGTTCGCTGAATTTTTTTAAGCTTCGGGCCTACGGCACCTACATGGAAGATCGATTTTGCCCAATTTGAAACAGAAAGAATAGCTTGTCTAAATGGTTTGATCATCGAACTTCAACTTGATTTCCCTACTTGATCTGGTTTATGTTGAGATCAGTTGGTTTTTACAATTACAGCTTTGCGTTGTTTTAGTATTTATTTGAGTTATTTCTGCCTCTTTTAAGAGTTTTTCTTCATTTTTTAATTTCAGGTAAGAGGAATTCTTGTCGTTTGGCTCTGCCATAAGTTCACTTTTGTTATTTTTAAATGTACATAGGCCTAATAAACTGACTAAGTGGTATGTTACCTCCACATGCGAATAAATTACAGGAAAATACGAGTGTCGTATGATCATATTGTCACATTGACATATTTGTGACCAAATTTCTTTCCCTTTTCCTTGAAAATATGATAGTACGTTCACATGACATTCAAAAAAAGTATCCTGATATTATGATCACCGACCAAATCATTATTGTTTTTAGCTAAATTGTCCCAACTCCCAAGTCTTCTAATCAAAATGAAAAGAAAAAGATTATCATATCATTGCGAACTAACACGAGCTCCTTAATTAGTATTTAGGGTATGTTTAACATATTTTTTTGGTGATCCAAAATCAGATTTTAAAAATCTGTTTTAATAATTCACTGAAAATCTAGATTTTTACATTTTTCAACAAATAATCAGATTTTTATAAGATAAATAATTTGACTGGCCACCCATAATTTTTTGAACTAAAAAATCTAAAAATCAACTAAAAAATGATGTTGTCAAACGGACCTTACCCGTATCTATTTCAAACCGATAATAACTCTAAAATAAGAGTTACTTGGTACTTGTTAAAAAAAATCATAGAGGTGTAGCAAATGTACTTGATTTTAGATGTACTTGATTTTTGGTGATCCAAAATCTGATTTTAAAAATCTATTTTAATAATTCACTGAAAATCTAGATTTTTACATTTTTCAGCAAATAATCAGATTTTTAGAAGATAAATAATTCATTTAAAAAAAACCTATTTAGATGACGAAATAGGTTTTTTTTAAGTATCATATAAAACTTTCATTATAACGGATAAAAATAATGTTACATAAAAGTAACAAAATACATGTTAAAACCAGTTAAATATGAATAAATTCATATAACTTCTAAATGATCCGCTAAAGCGCATTCGAAAACCGTCAGCCATGATCTTTTGGGTAGTTAAAATTCGTATATGCTGTTCTAGTTGATGTTACGCAGTTAGAATGCAATTACAGTTGAAACCACAATTGCAACTAAGTGAATAGATGGACTGAACAGAATATTAAACGTACTTGAAAGTAAATTCACATGCACGTTTAACAACGGAGTTCACCCAATCCCTGAACTATGTCTCCGGGGCACTCACACAGATTAATGTATTATAAAAGTCTACAATATATGATTCAAGTTTTATTGAAAAACTCTCAAGACACCCTATAAATTTTTCTGTCCAACTCTATATATATTGCTTTTACTATATAACAATCATTCATATTAATGACATCCCACCATTCAATGACATCATACTATTGTTTTTTCTATTTAATTTTCTCATGTGTCTCTCGTGTATCTTTCTAAGGTAGGGTTTTTATAGTTTATAACACACAACTTTGACAAGAATAGCTACTATCTATTTATAATGACAAAAATACAATTTTTTAAGATATTAATAAATCTTTTATTCTTTTATATTTACTCTTCAGATCTTGTTGATTGAATTTAAGTCTTCTGATTGATGTCAATCTCTTTGTAATCCCGCGAAATACTATTGCTCTTGATTGGACTCAATGTTCATTAGATAGCATGAAATAATAGCTTGCTTGACAATAATATATTGTTTACTTAAAGATCTACACGAGATAATATATTTTTGACAATAAAATCATATTCATATTTAAACAAATAATTACATATATAATTTCAATCTATCTTGAATAAAAGATTTCGTAAATAACAAGATTGAAATTGTGATAAAAACTTGCATAATAATATGAGATTTAGTTAGCACAATAAAAGGAAAAATGTAGTATATTTTAGATACTATATATTTTAAACTAATCTTGATATAATTTAAAGAAACTTACATTATTTATCATCTAAATATTCTTCAATATATAAAACCGATTTCTTACTTATATGAGAATATATACTGAATATCTAAAACATAATTATCAAATAATAATCATTAAAATAATAATATGCAGTTAGACAATAATACTACGTATCAGCAGGTTATAACTATGCTTGTAACAGAGGTGGCAACTTCACATGTACGTAAACATAAAACTGTATTATCAATAATCATTTAACTTAAATTACTTTGCTCAAACCAATTGACAACAAAAAGTTCATTAGGTTAGAAATATGATGCTAACAATGGTGAATATAGTTGCCGTTAAGGAATTTAACATTTGGCAACAATATCTGCATATCTTGTCCAAAAAAAAGAAAATATATATATTGCCATAGCTATGGCCAGCCGCAATTGCTAAGGTTTTTCTAATGATTTATTTTTGGAGCCTAGAATGTAAAAAATAAAAAATAACACAGCGGAAATGCTTTAAACATATTAATTAAGTAGAAGGATCCCACAACTGTCTAATCAAACTTTAGGTTTAGACGAATTTTAATTCAAATATCTTTTGCTTAGAAAAACTAACTAGGATATTTTCCATGTAGGGAGCACCATCTTAAAAGTTAGAAATAGTGGGAAAACATAGTGGTCGCGATTGATTCTCATATTTTCTATTTTTTCGTGGTGATTATTATACGCAAATTGTGTTGTTAGTCATTACTTTTTTTTTTTGGGATAATCGGAGTAATAAAAATAGGTAATCCAATCACATACCAAGCACAATCAGCATTAATGCCCAAAAGAAAAATATAAGAATGTTTTATTACAGGGATTTTGTAACCATTAGAAACTTTCTTGTGTGTTTTCTTTGAAGTGTGAAGCATTCCATCAAAGGGAGAAAAAAAACAGAAAAAAAGAAAGAAAAAAATGATGCTACATTGTTCTTCATAGCACTTAGATTAAATTACGCAAATAAAGTAAAAATAAAGGCTGCAAGATGGTTTGTTCTTTTGCCATGCACTATGAAGTATCTTGGCTTGACATTCCTAAAGAGAAACTAAGTGATTAAAGAAGCGACTTTATTTATTTTAGCAACCATGTCTTTATATTCATAATAGATTCTACACTAAATTAATTGGTTAATCTTATATTAGTAATATGGTTATTGAGTCGCTTATTCATTGGCATATTCGTTCGTAAGATGCCAGTTTCTGATTTGATCATTGGTTGGGGGATCGTCTGTTTGCTATCCACAACCAGAAGCGCCGGATAAGGTGAAGGTGGCTTACTTTTGGAGCAGAGACAACAGTGCGATAGGAAACGACGTCTCGAGTCCTTTATGCTGTTTGCACAAAATGTTAACTTGATCATGCAGGGGGGCATGTCGATAGGGTTGGTTCAGAAAGGATATGGTAGATTTTATTTTTAGAGACAAATTTTTATTGACTCTAAATGATTTGTCGTTAAAATCCTTTTTTTTTTTATTACTATATAGGAGTTAACGGAAAATAAGCTGATGTCCTCGTGATACATTTTCGGAACAAATCGGTGATACATTTTCAAAACAAAATAGTTTTGTAACATCCCGAATTTTTATAAGTAATTTTATTTATGATTTAATTTATCCAAAAACGTTTTATTCAAATTTTACTAAAAACCGGTCACTCGACTAATTTTTAGCCAAAAACCGAAACTCTTCCGAAAAACTTTATTTTAAAAACCTGTTACTAATTTTACTAATAAAAATGACCCAATAGATTTGTTTCTAAAGATTTGTTATTTTTGAGTAGTAAAACAATAATTTGGATTAAAAGTTAGCTTTTAGAACTTTGGGGACCAAATAGTTCGCTTCCACAAACTTTGTAAAAACAGTTTTTTCTAAACCTAAAATCAGCCCACTTTTCAATGCTTTAAAACCTAAAAATCAGCCAAGAGAGAAAAGAGAGAAAAAGAGAGAAAAAGAGAGAAAAGAGAAGAAGAAGAAGAAGAGGAAGCCACCATTAGCGGGTTCATACCGGAAGCATCTCCACTACGCTCTAAGGTAACGGGGGTTATCCATAGCGACTAGACGAGGGTGTATGTTAGGATTAGGTTTTACGTTCATTATAAATTGGGGGTTTTTGCCTTTTATATTATTTATGTTCTTAAATTGATAATTGGGGTTTAGTTGTTGTATTTTTAATTCCATTAATTGAATTGTAGAATTTGAGACTTGAGACTAATTAATTTCGAATTAATGAGATTATGGATGGGTTTGCATGTTTTAAGCGTTGATTATGAGTTATTATGGTTTTTGATATAATTGGGTAAATTATTGTTGAATATAGATGGATTGTAGTTTATGCATACAAGGTGTTTGTTAAAATGCCTGAATGGGTTTTTATGTTGTTGAAGTGATTGGCTAGTTGTGAATCTAGTATCTATGATTATGGTTTATGTTGTATTACGTTAAGTGACGTATGAGTTATGTTAGTTGAATAGTATAATATTATTGGCCGAGGCTTTAATATTTATACGTATGAGATGGTGTTATTTGAATGATTTTATATTATTGGTCGAGGCCTTGTGATTTAGCTGTAGTGGCAATGGTCTCTGTCTCTCCCTAATTCCGGGGACAGAAGACGGCCGAGAGGATAGGGAATGACTCGTCTTACGGACCGGGGCGAGTGGCGTTATAGGTCCCAGTGTGCACTATATTTACTTTTATGTTAGCAATGGTCTATGTCTCTCCCTAATTCCGGGGGCATAAGACGGCCGAAGGGATAGGGAATGACTCGTCTTACGGACTGGGACGAGTGGCGTGAGAGGTCCAAGTGCGCACTATAAATCTACTTTTATGTTGCAATGGTCTATGTCTCTCCCTAATTCCGGGGACATAAGACGGCCGAAGGGATAGGGAATGACCTACCTTACGGACTGGGGTAGGTGGCGTGAGAGGTCCATGTATGCTATAGTTGTGTGTTGATGTTATTTAATTTATTTAATTTATCGTAGTTGTAGAATGTCATTATATTTCTCTTTATACGTCGATTATCGTAGTTGTAGAATTTGTGAGCTCTTGCATTTATGGGATGGAGTGACGGTATTTGTGGTGCCGTCCCGTCTAGTTATGTGCGTGGGACTCACCGTTACAATTTTGTATTTCAGGTACAACTTAGGTTGAGGCGTATGGTTAAGAGCTTTAGCAAGGCATCACATGGGTTCGGGCTTTTGCTTTCTTTTTACTTAGATTGTTTTTGAGGTTGTAGCCTACGGGCAAGGCAAATTCATTCGTTCGTTATTTTTAGCTTTTATAAATCCTGACTTGTAGCCGCGTTTGACAAACTTTTTATTTATCCGTTAATTGTTCCTTTAGCTCGTAAGTGTTTTCTTTTAAATTTTTTTAATTTCGTACCAACAGGTTCTACTTTCTTTTGTTTTAAAAAAAGTCATGCCTCGATATTCGTTTTACGGATTTTGGGTCGTGACAAGTTTGATATAAATGTTTTTGGAAAAATAATACTTATATATAGTTGTAAGTTTAGGTTCTTTTTCACCTTTCTTTAAAGAGGAGTATGAAACAAAGGGTCTATAATGATCAAATCTTCTATTTTTAGTATAACTTTATCTCATTATTAAAAAAAAAAGTACAACTTTACCTTAGATAAAGGACAATAGGGGAAAAAACTATGATTAGAAACTTCGTATCGAATAAATTTGTGAAATATATATATAATATATTTTGAATAAATTTGTGAACAATATGGCGTGGATTTGCAATCAAGAGACATCATGAGTATCTAACCAAATAGATTATATCTAATATATATAATTAATAATATGTTGGAGGTGAGGCATGTAAAGGCTAGTGCAAATCATTCACAAGTTAGAAAGGCTAGCAAAATGTACTTTCAAAGGCTAATTCATAGTCATAAAAAACTTAAATGTATTAGGTGCTGTATCTTACAAACATAATCATGTATGTACCACTTGAACGTAAATTATTCCAGGATTTCATATAAGAAATTCAATAGTTCAATCAGCCAAACTTTCAGGCTCTATGTACTTATTGATTGTTATTTTATTAGTTACTTAGATTGGAGCATCTATCTGATTATCTCTATTTTTTTCTTTCGAAAAACAAACAATATCTTTACTTCCAGTATTATTTAAAACGTCACTAAATCTAGTAAAGAGTATATTGAACAAAAAACTTCTTCGCTTTGATGTTGTAGCCGAAGATTTCATAGTATTCTGATGTAGCCTCGAGTTTGCTCCGATCTATCTATTGGACTAAGTAACCCGTTAAAAGGAGAAAGTTGAAACTTGACACTTGTAGAAAATATTTGCTGAAGTTGAAACATGTCGAAATTAAATTAAAACTTATTTCCAAGTGTAGCAAACTAGCAATCAAGACATTGGCGTTTCATTGTCATCTTAATATCACAATCAGTTACTTATGCAGTCATGTTTAAACATTCAAGAACAGTTTTATTATGCGATATTACTGCCGGACTGAGTTAAAACTGTTAAACTGGAAGTGAACAAGGGTGAAGGTTAATAGTTTTTTTTGGCAGACAAGCAAACTAAATGACATAAATCAGCAAAAATAACTTGGTTACTACAGGCAACTAACTCAACTAGGCTTTTAAAATGAGCAGTTCAGAAATTAATGACAATGAATTGAGCTTATGCTCATTCCAAAAATGTATCCCAAAATCAAAATTATCTCAATAGATTGTAGTTAATCAAGTTCACAGAGGCATATAGCAGCAACCTCACATAACTCAAAATTTTCCTTAAATATAAAGTGAAATGCATTTGTTAACATGTTTTAGCGAACTATTTAACTTTATACAATTTGTCAGGTTTCATATCAATTTTCCTATTATAATCATATTATATTATATATTGTTATTTTAGTCTATATTCATATATTTCACAAATTACACATGAGTCACATTAGCATTACATAATATAAAAGTAATGATTTTTTACTTGGAGGGAATCATATTGATTCCTTATATATATGAACTATTTTGAACAACTCTAGCTTTAAAAATCATTAAGGAACCTAATGCATAACCTTTTTTTTGCATAAAACCCTATAAACAAGAGAATTATAAGGTTTGATGCATGTGATGCGGTTGCTTTTAGCAAGTTACGAGGATCTTGATTTAGCATAATCTAATGATGGCAAAGATAAACTTTTCCAAAAGGTTAATAGTTTTTATTTTCAAAAGGAATAAAAGTTCAACAATACCTTTTATTAAATTACTAGATAAGTTAATTTCTGTTGGTTTTGGTACTATATCGAAAAGCAATAAAGTAAATAACAAGGACTTCAAAGGAAATAAACAATTTTATTTCTCACAATTGGAATATAAATTACAATTCCTGACTCAACAGAATTAAAATTACACTAATTTAAATTCCAGACAGATTTAATATAAACTATTAAACTGCTGGACTGAATTATAATTGTTTGAAACTGCCAGACAGAATAGTATAATTACTAACTGCTGGACTATTTTGACAATTATAGAAACTGCCAGACAGAATAGTATAATTACTAAACTGCTGGACTGTTTCTGTAAATACAGAAAAGTAAATTACGGAATTGGAAATTACAGAATAGGAAAAAACTGAATTGAAATTACAGAAACTAAAGGTACTGGAAAGTAAAGACAGAATGTAAACAGTACAGAAAAAATAAAATACAAAATGTAAAACAATACTGAAATGTAAATACAGAATTTAAAAGGAGAGGCAACGGGCAGTTTCTCTTAAACAATATTTCCCGAACTACCTTTAGAGGTTTCTGATTTCGGGATTTTGTTCCCAAGGTACAACTTCTATCTCAGAGTGGCTCGTATGGAAACCGGCACCGAACCACAGGTCGAGCTGTTGGTGGTGCGGTTCTCTCTCTCTAATGTGTATGCTATGCTGTGAGTTGTGTGTAATATTGTGTCTGAAATGAGAGGAGGAGAGCTGCCTTTTATAGCCTCTAATGAAACCCGAGAGCCGAGACAAATCCCAAAAGCCTGCGCCCGCGACCCGAGACACGAGCGTGTGTGGTACACACTAATACTCTTAGATGTATGTGGACATGTTAGTTTGACAACTAAATGGGTAGATATCGTATATATATTGTAAAATTGACTTTCAATCTTCCAACATGAGATTATTCTAAATGATTTTTCCATTAACCATTTCGTTTTTCAGAATTAAGCTTTCGAGAGCCCAACTTTGAAGCCGATTTGTATTCACACCCATTCTCCGAATAGGTCATGCGATATACCGTTACGAAACTCGTCACACGGGCTACTCAAACACGTTGAGTACGGTATAAACAACTCAGCGCTGTCACATGTAATAATGACTCAAAGTTGGTCTAGTGATCATTCGGAAACACCCATATTTATACATGTTTTTCCAACAATTTCATCTGATTCATGTGATCGAGATCTCCCTAAAAAAATGTTTCCAGCCCATAAAAGTCTTTTACGAAGAGAAATGATTTTTACAGTTCTAGTCAGCCTAACCATATACTTAATTAATGAATATTTTGGATTTAGATTTATCTCAATTTAAATCCTGAAATCCAATTTAAAAATATTATAGCATCCATAATAGTAATATTATGTCACTTGTTAGTTAATTAACAATTTTTGCTTAACAATAGTATTGTTATGTGGTCCACTAACTTTAATGTTGTTAACTTTGTTGTTAGATTTAACAATCAAGTTAACGAATACTAGTTTCATTTTCTCTTATATTAATGGGAAATTAACTACTATCTCTTTATTTTCTATTTTCAATAATATTATACTTTTAACTAAATCCATTATTTGTGATAAAATATTGGATTACTTTGTTAAGCACACTAATGTGAGACGTAAATGATGGCTATAGTTAATATACATTTAACACACATATGACACTGGAAAAAATTAACAAATTCATTGTGATGCTCTTATATGAACTTATTCTTGGTTATTATCTTATAGAATCAAGATTTGTTGTAGAATTTCAAATATTTTCCTACTGGCTCTTTTTTTTGAATAAAATTTATGAAACGTCATTTTGTATATCATCATCAATTTACTCTACCTACCTACTACAATTTTTTTTTTGAATTCGAAACCCAATGTAATTTTAAAAACAAAGAGAGAGAAGGGAAAAAAAAAATTAACTAAAAACGTTAAAATTGGGGCCATATCTTTAATGCATATTGCTCAATCATTACCAATCATTCATATAAGCACCAATCATCCCTTGATGTGACCACGTCTTCACATAACACATTCAATGCCCGTTTTTACTACCGAAATTTTGTAAATTGAAGCCACACTTCTTCAAATTTAGCTACAAAATTAGTTCCAATGAAGATACAGATCTAAACTTCGATGCTGCTTTGGAAATAACGAGATGTTTTAGAGCACAATTGTACTCCTTTCTTTTGGAAGTTGACGTATCCTATCGTATCATATCATATAATAATAAAAAAATGGTACAGATAACGTATTCGGGTTCGTACGGTTATTAACTTTGTACACAACGTAGTCAGTCAATTCAATGGTTATATAGTTATATACTTATAACTATCTAGGTAAGTATAATCTCGGAATACAAAGTGTATTTCACTATAAAAAAATAGCCAAATAGCCAAATACCTTTTAAGTGTATTTTTTATTACGAGTTTATTAGCGACGGTATTTTTTGTTACGAGCTTATTAGCGACGGTTTTTGTGACGGCTTTGTGACAGTTTAGTCAATTTATGACAGATTTGTGACAACTTTTTAAATTAGTGACAGACTTGTGACAGTTTTTGACTCTCAGTAAATCAAAAATTATTTTGTAGTGTTCCAACGGTTATAAATTGTAATTTACACACTGTTTGATTTGTCTTTCTAAATTGCTTGGATACATATCATCATGGTCTTATAAGTAATTATTTAAGCCTTCAATTATACCTACCAAATTAGAAGTCTCATGGTTTTTTTGGTAACATAAAGTGATAAAGGAGTCTCATGGTTTACTCATACTGCGAAATAGGCGTTCTTAAGTCGAATTATGGACGTAGGCCTTTGTTGTATTGAATAATGAAGGAAAAAACTAACTATTTGATCTCATTCTCCTTATCAATAACTTGCACGGAGCCGTATCCCCACAGGACCACCTCAACCCTTATAATCGTCATACGATTATATGTGTACATTAAAATTTGGTTGCACATTGCATATCTTGTTCCTGTATACGTTAGCCTGTCACTTGATTAGTTTAATGTTTGGATCTGAGTATCAATACTCCGTTAGTCGCAGAGGTGGTTGATACGATTTTGAACCCCAAAATTTATTTTTTCCATTCATTCTTAAGTTTTGAGAAAATCTAGTTTTTAGATAGATATATTGTGTTTTTGGGATGTTGATAAGTTGAGTATGTAAGATTAAGTCTTATTTATGAAAAAAAATAGACAGTAAAGAGTAGGCAGATACGAATAGCTGTTAACCTGTAGTGTTGTCAAATATGGAGAAGTCAATTTTTTACAAAAAAAAGTCAAGTTTTGTACTTCAGAAGTACAAAATTGATTTCAGAACTACGACTCGTACTTCTGAAGTATAAGATTGATTTCAGAACTACGACTCGTACTTCTGAACTACGACTTTAATTCAGAAAAGTCAACTGATTAAAAAAAGTCAATACTCGTACTCCAGAAGTACGAGATTGATTTTAGAACTACGACTATGATTTTGAAATTACGAGTTTTAGATTGGATTCAGATTACTTTGACTGTATAAAGACGCCACCATTTAGAATATAAGTATGAGGGGTGACAAATTATCGTTTTAACGTATTTTAGAGAAAATAAATGGTCAAAATTAAAAAAAAATACATAATTTTCGAAATTATGGGGGTGCCATCGCCCATATGGTCTGCACTTAGCTTCCCATTGGGTATTATTCTTGTAAAACTGATTGAGTAAAAAAGACAAGTGTATTTATGCAATTGTGTTCTAAAGGGGAGGTTCTTTGCATAAGGAAATACACTTAAAACTCTTTTTGATCATTTTCTCTAACTTACAATAAAACCAAAGAATTGCAAAGCGATTTCCAAGATCTTTGGAGATCTGAGCTATCACTATATATGTTTTCTCGATTCATAAGGAGAAGAGTTGCATGTGAGTTGTTCTTAGCAAAATAAGCACTTTGTGACTATGAGTGGTGTTGTATTGATTCTCATTTTCTTCCGCACTCAATATTCTACACATTTTTGGTACAATGAGTTTATTGAGTGAATAGACTGGCTATAATTAACCCAAAGAAGAAGGACAAAAAGTAGAATGGAGAAAAGAGTCGACTTACACTACAAAATAATGTTTAATTTAATGAGAGTCGAAAATTGTCACAAGCCTGTCACTAATTTAAAAAATTGTCACAAATCTGTCACAAATTGACTAAACTGTCACAAAACCGTCACAAAAACCGTCGCTAATAAGCTCGTAACAAAAAATACTGTCACTAATTCCGTCGCTATTTAAGTATTTTTTTTTATAGTGCTAGCTCAATGAAATGTGTTTTTCACAAAGTTGCTTCATTGTTTCATGTGTCATATCTCTCTCACACAATGTTTTGAAGTGTTACATCTCATGGGTTGGGGTTAAATTTCAAGTTTCATAGCAAGGAAAAGGCAAAGACAAGACAGTGCGATAACAACACCATGATACATATGGGACCTTACAAACTAGGTGGTGGTATATAACTTTAAATTTCTCAAGGGATTATAAAACTGATTTCAGAAATTCTCTACTATGGAGGTAGAAAATTAGCTTGGTACGTACTCATCTAAATGATGAGGGATTACTCATATATCGCTCCTCTGTGACATTCTGTTACCATTGTTCAATTAATCAGTAATACTGTGCCGTTCAGGCTGATTTTGATGCCATTTTCAACATCCGTTCTTCACATATCTAGTACAATTTTGTCCGATACTGATGATGGAGTTCTTTGTTCAACATGAAACCGAGGTTAATACCAAATTATGAGAATGATACTTCACTGTATCTTGCTTAATTATGAAGCTATATAAAATAAACTTGATGTTTGCATGTCTTTGTACTACATTGTACGAAGTAGGTTAAATGCATTCCTATATATATCATGCATGCATCCACCTGTCACTTAGGAGATCGGAAACGAACGGTTTTGAGCTAACATTGACCGCGGTGCTATAACTTGTACCATAGCTAGGTAAAGAGAAAGGCAATTATTCTATAAACTAATATCATGGGTTATCAAAGACATCAAGGGTTAAAATACCTAAGCCTTTTTAAATAGCAAATCGTATCACTACAACTCACAAGTGGTCCTATAAATGTGGGTAAGTGATGAAATCGTACTCAAGTTGCTTATACAATTGTACAGTTTGACTTCAAAAATCTGTATTTCAAGAGAACTTGTCAATAATTTTTCACTCATGTTGAAGGAGATTATTGCAGTATAGTCAAGGCCTTTAAAATCCCTTATGTGGACAATATTTCACCATCTATCAACTTTCATGTCTTAATCTTCACCATCCTTGTAATTGATTGACTAGCAGATAAATCATCAATACCATTCGAAAGCAGATATATGTCACTCTTTAAGGAGAATGTTTGAAAGATGTTGCATATGGAGATCAGAATACTGGAAGTAAAAAAGAAATAACAGGAAATTACAACGGAAATAACGACTCAATGGCAATCTAGACCATTAGTTAGTGAAATTATAGTAATACAAAATCTATCAGGTTGTTTCCATTGCAAAATTCGTACGTAAAAGACCTTGCTAAAGTTACCGAGGAATAGGGACAGATTACATAAAATATATTAGCAACAATGGCCTCTTTGAAACTTTTACAGAGAAACGTGGGAAGAAAATGGGCCGACATCTAGAAACTGGGAAAGTGCCGTCCAGATTTTCCATTTCCTGGACAGGTAGTGTATTGATCTGAGAGGCATCGTTAGACAAGACCAGAGGGAGTCTTGCCTTTTATCAGACCCTCGCACGAAAGACTCTGCGTCTAGACAGACCCTGGCACGTGCAACATTGCCTCGTGGCAGGGGGAGCACCCAGAGGACATACAGGGATATATATGCGCGTGCATATATAGATTATCAAAAGATCTTTTTGGTATGATGACGTGATATATCAAAAATCTAATTTGATATCTTTTAAGATATGATTCATACATTGATGAAAATATTAACCCTAAATTACTGCCTACAAATACAAGCATTCATCAATGTATTAGATTATTTGAGTGTCACACTGGTACCTAAACCCGCCATTCAATGTCGATTTCCTACTTTTGCCATACATTTTCACCTTCCAAAAAGCCCTTACCT
The DNA here is from genome assembly GCA_963682055.1 of Primula veris. NCBI lineage: Eukaryota > Viridiplantae > Streptophyta > Magnoliopsida > Ericales > Primulaceae > Primula > Primula veris. Next base: position 29,890,541 of record OY821750.1, on the reverse strand, counting down.
AGGCATCAGAGGGTGGTGATTGATTGGATAAACAATTGACGCCTCTGACCTAGAGTTGCTTATTTTGCAATGTGCACAGAGCAAACCCTAAGAGAAGTTGGAAAGAACCTTACAAATTAAGGAGAATGATATTCATTGGTCTAAATAGTGAATATCAACCAAATATTTGGACTAAATTTCAAGGTCCATCACTTTTCAGCAATTAAAACTAACTTAGTTATAATATCTTGCATGACAATCTACTTATGAAGCAAAAATCGAAAAAAAAAACCGAAATCTTTGATGAGTAGAATATATCTAACTGTATAAATATTGTTGGTCATTCATCAACGTGTCAATCACCAAATATATACTGTACATACGATTTGCCATTTTTCAGCTTTACATAAGTTACTTTTTTTTTTTCCATCAAAAAGTTAACAAGTTGGATTTGTTAGCTTACATGTCCTATTTCTCAGTCTTACATGGTAAAAAGTACTGTTAACAATGCGTTGAATATATGTGCTGGAGTATTTCTCGACCTTTCGTTCAGACTGACTCATTCGATAATATTTCACTGGTCTATGTAATTTATTGAGATGAGATCTTTTTTTACTTACGTCTTATAAGGATTGATTTGGATTAATTTTTTTAGGTGGGATGATTTAGGTAAATTTTAGAGTAGTTCATCTTTTGTGGCTATGTATTTTCGGTTATGTTAGTCATTTGGAGCTTGTTCCAAGTACAATGAAACTTGTATTAACACACATTGTTATCAATAATGAGAATGTTCCTGAAAAAAAAATGTGCTGAAGTATTTACTACTGGAGCACCAAATAAGTTCTTGCCACAGTCTATAATAATTACTGAAAAGCTGATTGTAATTTCTAACTACTCAATTACTATATATCTCATCCCGAATCCTCTTTTTAAAATATAGTATTATTTAGAGATGATCGACACAGTTGCTATATAATTTTATCCACTTGGTACGTTAAAATGTAGTTAATAGATATACATGGATATATTTGAGTAGAAGAAGGATATAATTAAGAAGAGGAGGTTGTTGGTTAAATGGTAGTTAATAGTATCATACTTTAAAATAAAAAAAAATAGAGATACCCCACTTGAATTATGTTCTTTAGTTGTCCACTCACAAAATTCACTCTCACCTACATATATATGCGCCTCTTCTTAAGCTATTTCATGAAGAGATTCTAATTTATTCACTCACACATCTTTACTTATCTCATTAGTCTGTTTCTTTCTTTCCGCATATTTTGCTCTCTATTTCACTCTCTTTTGCTCTTGATATTACTTAGGTTAAGAGCTTAATCATATCATTTGGATAAGTCCCCTAGTTTGCAAGCAAATCCAGTATCCCATTAATTTAGGCCTTTCTTCAAAATCACTCACCACAAATCCATCTTTAAATAAAAATGTATATTATCTCACCCCAAACACTTATCTTGAGCTTGAAACGGATTTGAATACATGAGTCTCACCAAATTCTTTTGATTTCAGAAAAAACAAATCAGTTTTCATAAATAACCTTACTTGATTTTATTTTTTGTAATATCTTCATGGACTACTTGAAAGAAGTGGAGTTCAAGAAAATCCATGACCATTTTGAGCCTAAAGTGGGTAACCAAGTGAAGCAAGTATGGGTTAACGGACCCGTGATAGTTGGTGCGGGTCCATCCGGCCTAGCTGCAGCTGCGTGCCTAAAGGATAAAGGTATCCCTAGCTTGATCATTGAGAAGGAGAATTGTATAGCTTCTCTGTGGCAATTTAAAACCTATGATAGGCTAAGGCTTCACCTTCCAAAACAATTTTGTGAGTTACCCTTAATGAAGTTCCCTCACAATTTTCCAACTTACCCTTCCAAACAACAATTTCTTAATTATCTGGAGTCGTATGCTAAGAGCTTTGACTTGAGACCTTTGTTCGATACGACGGTTGTACAAGCGGTATTTGACCCATGTTGCGGATTTTGGAGGGTTAGAACGAAAACTGGTGCCTTTGAAACGGACGAAGAGATAGAATATATATGTGAATGGCTAATCGTGGCCACAGGAGAAAATGCTGAGGAGTTGGTACCGAAAATCGAAGGGTTGAGTGAGTTTGATGGGCAAGTTGTGCATACAAGTATGTATAAAAGTGGGGATAAATTTAGTGGTAAAAAGGTTTTGGTGGTTGGGTGTGGAAATTCAGGTATGGAGGTGTGTTTGGATCTATGCAACTTTGATGCAAAGCCATGGCTTGTAGTGAGAGATGCAGTAAGTTATTTATCCTACTAATCTTTCCCTCTCTACTAATATGTGCCAATGTCTAGCACACCATTTTGATTGGGTCTTGTACTCAGAATTTTAGGTAAGAATAAATTTATACTATTTAAAGGCATACATTAATAAGTGCAGGTACAAAATTTAGGGTTTTCTCTTGGAAATCTAGATGATCAGAATTGACCTAAAGTAGTATTTGATAATTAAAGAATTCAGTAGCTGGTTATATCTATCTCAGATTTTATTTTGAAAAAAATATGTATATATATATATATATATATGTACATATAAATAATTAAATCAGTACACCACTAGCTAATAGTACTAGTTTTACTTGGATTTACATCTTTTCAGTTTGCTAAAAAATTAAAAAATTATCTATCTTGGGTTGACCCAAGCAGTCCCGACACCAGCGCAATAGACAGATTTTATGTTATATTATTAAGAGAGAATATATGTTAAATTAAAAAAAAATATTACAAATAAAATGGTAATTTCTTGCCTTTTTTAAAGTTTTTTTTTCTTGGTAGTTAATTTTACTGTCCGAGAAACTTCGTTTTACTATTAATTTTTTTCCGGCCCGTCTTTGGCCACTGAGCCGGTCTTATGTTTCATTTTATTTATTAGAATACTCTGTACTCTTGGTTCATATTTTCAGTTATCAATTTTGATAATTCATTTCAAGAACCTTTTACAGATTATTATTAAATATAAAAATAAAATATTCAACGAGAAGGACATTGTCCATTTGTTTAGGAGATAGAAAGGATCTAAATATTCTTCAAACTTTCCTTTTGGTCCCAATAGACTTCTTGTATTTTATAGAAACAGGTTAAATTTTGCCTGAATTTGTGCTTAACTTAGTTGGTCATAACTGGATACATTGTGTTGTGTAAATAAAAGGAATTAGGAGAACTTTTTTACTACCACACTCTTTATACCTTTTGCGGTGTCCCCTTATTAATAGGAAAAAATAGCAAATGCAAAACATGACCAAATAAGGTGGGGTTTAGTTGAAAGTAAAATCTGCCAATAAGGTATAAAAGTAGAAAAAAAATCTTTAGTGAAAAGTACTTTCATTTATTTTTAGCTTTCTCGGGACTCGCTTGCATGCGCTGTACTTGGTTGCAGAAATCATATTTCGTTCATAATAGTTGAGTTTTAATTTTTAGAAAAAAGGATAAATATAAAAAGGTTTACAAACAAACAAATCATTTGAGAAGTACTATTCCATCATATTTTTGTTCCAACTACTTGCTATGAAGATTCTACAAGTACAGATAGGAAAGAGCACGGGAATTTTACAAGCAATTTGTACATGTTTTTTTTTTTCTTTTCAAAATGTCACCTTTTTCATGTTAAAAACAAAACACTTATAGTAGTTAGCAATTTTCATTTTTTGGGTGCATAGATAAAGAAATGCACGTCATCAGAAAATAGACGATTTGCTTACATGATATAGAAGCTTTTAAACAACATATGTAAAGCATAACTATTTGCTTAATTTTATATTTAGTTCTCCAAATTACCATGGTGTTAATAAATTTCTTATATAACATAAGTTTGACACTCACGATATTTAGTTGACTCGAATCAATGTCCGACTAGGGTGACAATATGCCTCGTAACTAAAACCTTAATTGGTGTACTAATGACCTTATTACTTATATCAAAATTTAAATAAAATTTTGGAAGAAAAACTTCAACTAGGATTCTTTATGAATATGCATTTTTTTATTGATTTCCTAAGGGAATAAATATAAAGGAACCTTCTTTTAAAAAAAACCCTTTTTCCCCATGTTTTGGTGGTGCAGGTGCACGTTTTGCCCCAAGAGATGCTTGGTAGATCAACTTTTGGAGTGTCCATGTGCTTGCTCAAGTGGTTGCCAGTTCGGGTGGTGGATCAATTTTTACTACTTATGTCAAGGCTCATGCTCGGGGACACGGCTCAATTGGGCCTAATCCGGCCCAAAATTGGCCCGCTCCAGCTCAAGGGCATTACCGGTAAGACGCCAGTCTTGGATGTTGGTACACTTGACATGATCAAAGCCGGAAAAATTAAGGTATTTAACAAAAACTATATTTATAATGCCAAGTTAACTAATTTGCATTGACAACGGTACAAAGATCCTTTATGCATTGATGTCAAAGTCATGATATTGTTAATGAACTAATTGGTCGAATTCTATAAACTTGTTTTAATTTTTTTTCATCAATGTTCTTAGAAGTTCTATATCTTTAGCAATTCAATCCACTGTCAGAATTCTTAATTCAAGGAATTCATTTTGAAATGTCAGTTAATAATGTGACAATTTAATTATTCCAGATATAAAATATTTTTAATTGGTATATTAGTTTTTTTATTCTTGGAAAAGCTTTAACTTCTTGGTAATTTACATCTTGATAAATTTTGTCCCGTAGGTTTGTAATGGAATAAAGAGACTATCGTGTCACACAGCGGAGTTTGTAGATGGAAGTATAGAGAACTTTGATGCTATCATTTTAGCAACAGGCTACAAAAGCAACGTACCCAATTGGTTGAAGGTACATCTAAGAACTCAAAATATTCGTAAAAACTGTTGATTTAAATTTATTTAATATGGAAGCTATGTCTAAAAATTCTTGTCTTCTTTGGGTTGCTTAAAAGTATAAATAATGAGATGAAATTTTGATGGCATTGTTTTGATTTCCGACAGGAAAACGATTTTTTCTCAGAGAAAGACGGTTTCCCAATTAAGCCTTACCCTCACGGATGGAAAGGCGAAAACGGATTATATGCTGTTGGGTTTACCAAACGTGGCCTTCTTGGTACATCTTTCGATGCTATAAAAATAGCGGATGATGTGGCGCAACAGTGGAAAGCAACGCCAATCAACGGAAAGACATATTTTATGTGCAAGTTCGATGGTCAAGATCTCACGAAAGAGACGGTTTAAGTTATGTATATATCATGTTTGTAGTGACTTTTTCAATCTAGGGTCGTTTTTGAGAGTGGAAGTGCGTATTTTGGTTAGGGTGTAAGTTTTAAAAGTGTAAGGGTGATTTAGTGTTTGCTTAAAAGTAAGTGTAAATATTAGTAGATTTGGTAGGGTATATAGATGTTTGCTAGAACATAGAATTGTGTATAACATGTTCAACGTCACCCTCTTTATTGATCTGTTGATGTGCTTACTACCTGATTAAAGGTAGTTTGATTTTAGGTTTATTCGTATTAATTTATCTATTTCCTTTTGTAAAGGACTAATATTATTCTATAACACACAGAGACATATGAAATTAACATGTAGGCTTATCGTAAATCAGCGAGGTCTTACTCGCATTAATTACCCTTTTTTTCACTTATGTAAATAAAAGAAATGATAATAAAAAGCAGTGTCCAATAACCATAAGATAATTTTCTTTAAAACAATGACACAAGGAAAACAACTAGTATAGTGAGAGAGCTAACGACTATTCAAAAAAAAAAAAAAAAAAATTAAAAGGCAAAAAAGCCAAGTACAAAACATAACTAACTTCAGATACATAGACCTATAACTCACCCATAAAACATACTCCATATGATTATTATTCTTTTCTTCTGTTGGAAAGTAAAAAGCACATAAAATTTGGCTCTTCTGTTTTTCGTGTATGTTCAATCAAAATCACAATGAACATAATAGAAAGATAATCTTAATCCGAGGGACCATTTTTATCTACTTTACCTAAAATGAAAAAGGGAATATTGATCATTAAAAAAAAGGGTAAAAAAAAAGGGAAAAATCTCATTAACCTTCTGCGGTCCTAAGCGAGTATAATTCAGCATTTAAAAAAAGAAGCTATATATATTTTAATTTTTGCATATATTGTGTCAGCAATTGATGATATTCTTGTTGTTGATGCATTGAATCTTTTGCCTACCCCGAAGATAGGCGAGAGGGCTGTTTTTGATAGTTTTTTGACTGTTGATCACATTAACGTCACTTTGTTTAAAAAACGTAACTTTGTTTAAAAGCAAAAATTTGGTATCACTTTCGAAGTTTGGGTTGGTGGCACAAAACGGACCTTGGAATTTTTTGGTGAAATGGGCTAATGCACATTACAAAGGAACTACGGTATTCGAGTCGTTGATTGACATCCTTATCGCTTCCACCGTGTATTGTATATGGCGTGAAAGAAATGTTAGGTTGTATCGAGAGACTAAATTAACTCCCGGAATTTTAATTAAAGAGATTGGGGTTCTTGTTACGAGTAGTTTGAATAGATTGAAAAATGTAAAAAATAATTCTAGTAATAGATTTATTTGAAATGCTGGAAAGCTAGGCCTATCTTTTCTTTAATGGGGCGCTTGCTTCTTTCGATTTCCTTGTAGCATTCGGGCATTCATCGAGCCTTTTGTTTTATATATACTCTTAAATTTCAAAAAAGTAAAAACTTTGCTTTTAATCTGAATGAAAGCTTCGCTTTTTCACCCAATATGCTCCGAATCGGTATGTTTGGTTGGTCAAGATTTGTTGCTCAAACTGAATCCACATGTGCTTATTGTCTTTTTTTGGCCACTTTGAAACACACAAAAAATCCGATCTGTAGGATCTAACCTTTGGAACCCCAAGTGAATTAGATATACTCATATGTAAACTATTCATCGATGAAAGGTGGAGAAAATGGAGAGGGTGTTTGAAAAAATCCAAAAAAGAAGCCGAATTTGAATAGAAGAGGTGATCGGAGTGTCGCTGTAAGGAGCCTCGGGGTACAAGGACGCCGAAACATCACCCCCACCTCCAAAACGGATGGCGGATAGGGATAGGGTAAAGAGAAGGAGAGTTATTCAAAGAAAGAAAGAGAGATGGGTTTCATTTTATTTTTCTAGTCCATATAGCTTTGCTATTTTATTTTAACTCGTTTTTACATTTACATTATTTATGCTCAGAGTGAAGATTTTTCTCGAATCGATGCAAGAACATAACGGGGTACCAAACCAAACCTGCATGGTTCATGCGTATTGGAGAAGGATGTGTTCCGTTGTTTCTACATAAAGCTCACAGATCGGACATAAATGCGAGAGTGCGATGTTGTAACAACCACATAGCTATAACTCAGCATATAAAACCGGTTAAATAAGTGATGATGTCTATAGAGTTATAAAACAAAAAAAAAATATAGCTTAAACTACTAAGGTGTGATAATTTAGCTTACAACACACTACCCATAGTATCGTTACAATCCACCACGCTCCGCAACTTGGAACCATGGAGGCAGACTTCATGCTGATCTGTAGTCTCGGTCGAATACTGTAATCCCGACGTCACCCCCTCTGTGTCCCATGGATGGGCTTTGTACTAGCAAATTAGTTTAGGTCGAACATCGCAATCACGACGTCTCTCTTTTTACGCACCGCGTGACACGTGCATTAAATTTTGGTGTCGTCTCTGATATCAAATGTAACAACTTCATAGATAGAACTGATTCTATAAAACCGGTTAACTAAATTAGTCTGCTTAGCTATAAAGTTATAAACAATACAAATGTAGCTTACACTACCGGTGTGAGATAATTTAGATTCACTACATTACCCTTAGTATCGTTACAATTGGTAAGGGTAATGTATTATAAGCTACATTATCCAACATCGACAGTGTAAGCTATTTTGTGTTGTTTATAACTTTATATGAACTCTATATTAGTTAACCGGTTTTATATGATGAGTTTTACATATGTGGTTGTTATAGAACTTCAAATATCATGTTACCGATTGTATCTAACTAGTTTTAATCGGTCCCTCTTGTTCGATGATACAGTTTAATGATATCCTAATTTTCAAATAAAAAGTGGTACTAGAGAGGTTATAGTACATATAAGCATGTGAGTAAATGGTCCACGGTGACACATGATTAAGGCAAGGGAAATTCATGTCACAGCCCCGGGGGCAGTCTCCTATTCAGGAAGGTACACATGGTGCACATGCTCATGACCAACTTTGGTCCATCCTAGTGATGGTAATATATTTACACTTATTATGCTTTATATTTACTTTTTTCCTTCTCATTCTTTTGTGGTCCAAGAAATTTATTTCTAGTAACGATTTCCCCTAACTAAACTTCATTTTCAGGACCATTTCGCCCATTCTCATTTCACATCGGGGTATACTTCAATTTTAGTTAAGTCTTTTCATCTTATAGACAGATATATCTTTGTATACAAAGTGTGATAGTATATATGTAGGAAAAGAGATTAGCCCCACGATCGCTAGCTGCAGGGAAAGAGTGGTACCAAAAAAACAGCTGCCAATATTGAAAAAAAAAAAGACGTTTATCATCGCAATATCGTGGTCACCTGTTGAGTCAATATGGTCGTGACATAGAAGTTATCAGAAAGAAATTTAAGCGATGTAAAGCAATTATATTACAAATTTCTTTAAAATGATGTAGTACGTACTCTCTATAAGCACAACCAGTGTTCGGTATAAGCCAAGTGGTGAGTTATTAACTTAGGCGTCGATCCTAAATAGGCGAAAAAAATGTTTTTTTTTTCTTTCGCAGAACGAAATTGTTCTCCCTACCCCCGATACCATACAATAAATTCTTAAATTATTTAATGGTACAAAAAATAAGAGTTTGTTTTATTGGGACATGGTTTGGATTTTGTAGTTTTTTCTGTCTTTTTTTTTCCACGCATGATATGAATTTTTTGGACAATGTTAAAAAAACGTATTGTACAACTTAGGTGTAAACAGGCGTTATACTGGCCGTGTAGGCTGTAGATGGCTAGGGCGTAGCCTTTTAATTTACAGTTATAACTTATAAGTAAGCTTTTTCGTTAGGCTGCATTACCTATTCATGAATTAAGAATGTGATTTGGGTTAAGTGATATGATATTTCAGTATCTTGCAATTTAACAAAAAATACACAAGGTCTTTTTGTGAGGAGGCCGATAGACGTGGCAAGATCTCATGATTATATGGAATTTTTTTATCTGTAAATGACAAACTTTACATTTCAAAAGGGACTGAAGCGTGGTTATTTGCCGCATATCATTTTATTATAATAAGTCAATTTAAATCAAATAAGTCTACTCAATTTAGCCATTTTTTTTCAAAAATACCCATATATTTTTTTATTAATTACAATAATACCATGCTCACATAAAAAAATAAAAAAATAAAATAAAAATAACAACTAATAACATTATGTCCCTCTTTAACAACCGAACATTCTTTTAAGTATTATACTATTTTTTTTTTGTATTATCCACGTATTTGTATCATAACTACAATTATTTTTTATATTTAAATTGCCTTGCACATCACACACGTAACGCGTGTGACACGATTACTAATGGTATAATATGGTACCCATACAGAATTGATCCAAGAGTTTCTAAAACCTTTAATTTCATGTATATGGATGCAAATTAATTGAACGAACCTAAAAATAGTGTTGTTCATGATCAGTGCTTTTGTTCAAGTTCTTTCGAGTTAGTTTCCAGTTTGTGACAAATTTCTGAAATCGTGATCGCTCGAAAAACACAAATTTTTATAATCGTGTTTGATTTGTTCGCACCTTTAAGTAGTTTATCGCGAAGCTAGATGATGTGTGTGTGCTAGCTCACAATGGATGTTTGATGACATGAAATAAACTATGGAAAAAGGGCCTCTCAAGGTAATGCTTTCACTTAAGTGCTATAGAATACATAGGTCGGATGATGTGTAAATTAGTGATTGTATATAGGTCAAATTTGTAATAAATGGTTATGCCACTTTCTTTAAGATTGTTAAATCTTTAGGTGTTTACTTATTGTTTTGTAGACAGGGGCCGCACATGTACAGAAGTTGGTACGGTAAACTCATAATTTTTTCACCTTAGAGAGAGAAAGGGACGGCGACACCTGGTGATAAGCTAGGGGTCTTTTCTCCATCGTTTCTCCGATCATCTTCTCGTCTCTTTCTCCTCATATACTATTAGATCTGATCTCTATATATACTTTTTTCACCTTCCTCTCTCTCTTTTCCTTCTCCTATCGGTTCTCTCTCAATAGATCTAGGGTTTATGTTATGCGATGAATACATCCAACTCACACGGTGAAGGGATAGATCCGGCTATGGGAGATTCTGTTGAGTTGTGGAGTCAAAAGAGATTTGGCCATGTTTTCTAATTATCCCACATCGCCTGGAATTGTAATATGACCCACTATGGGTTCTATTTATATGCTCCAATACCTTATATTTTAATTACACCTTTACACATTACTGTGAGAATATTATAAGTGAGAGAGTTCTAGTTGCGAGAGAACCATAGCTTGTGTTGAGTTAGATTACGATTGTAATTCTCATTATAATAATATTAAGTGGCACGTGTAGCGGTTCAGAGACGTAGCCAATTTGGGTGAACTCCGTTATCAAAGTGTGTGTGTGCTCGGTTTGAGTTTATGTCTTTCCTTATTTGCTCGACGTGATTTCCTAACAAGTGGTATCAGAGCCCGAGGTTCGCAGAACTAAGGTCGAAGACCGAGAGGAAGATCAATGGCAAAAGAAGACAGAGTCACACACGGGATCGAGAAGTTCGACGGGAAAGACTTCGCATTCTGGAGAATACAAATAGAGGACTACCTTTACGGAAGGAAGATGCATCAGCCACTTCTCCTTGAAGAAAGGCCGACCACGACCACCAAGGAGGCGTGGAAACTCTTAGACCGACAAGTGTTGGGAGTGATCCGCCTAACACTATTTAGGAGTGTAGCACATAACGTCGCAAGAGAGACGACGACGATGGGGATGATGAAGATCCTCACCGACATGTATGAGAAACCATCTGCGAACAACAAGGTACATCTCATGCGTAAGTTATTCAACCTACACATGGCTGAGGGGACACCTGTCGCGAGTCACATGAACAAGTTCATCGACATCGTAAATCAGTTGGATGCGGTGGAGATAACTTTTGAAGACGAAGTGAGAGCCCTTATACTACTAGCATCTCTACCGAACAGTTGGGAATTCATGTGAGCTGCTGTTAGCAACTCAATTGGAAAGGAAAAACTGACTTACAACGGCATCCGAGATCAAATACTCGCTGAGGAACTCAGGAGATTAGACATGAGTGAATGCTCAAATGATGGAGCAGCCTTGAACGTGGGTTCAAGAGACCGGGGTAAGGCCAGGGTATGGGATGTTAGAGGACGTTCGCAATCCCGAGGTAGAAGAGGGCAAAGCCGAGGCGGTAAAGATAGCGATCGAAGTAAGAAGAATCTTCGATGCTATAACTGCCAGGGTATGGGGCACTTCAGTCATGAGTGCAAGCAGCCGAAGAAGGGTACCGGCCGTGATCAATTGGCTAATGTTGCAAGCGACGAGGATTCGGGTGACTGTTTAATGCTTGTCGAACAGAGAGATATAGATTTGTGGATTCTAGACTCTGGGACATCATTTCACACGACCGCTCAGAAGGATTTATTCGAAAATTACACTGCAGGTAATTTTGGTAAAGTGTATCTAGCCGACGGAGAAGCGTTGGATGTTGTTGGAATGGGCGATGTGAAAATTCGCATTCCAAACGGGTCGGTATGGAAGCTAACGAAAGTGAGGCATGTTCCGAGGTTGACCAAGAATCTGATCTCAATAGGTCAATTAGATGCCGAAAGACACTCCATTTCGTTTAGCTGTGGAGCTTGGAAAGTTTCACGAGGAGCTATGGTGATAGCCCAAGGGAGTAAGGTCGGTACATTGTACATGACCGATGAGGAGCGTACAATTGCGACAGCTGTTTCGCAAAATTGCTCGGAACTGTGGCATCGACGGTTGGGTCACATGAGTGAGAAGGGGATGAAGGTGTTAGCGAAGGACAGGAAACTTCCAGGCTTGAAGTCTGTCAACCTCGACATGTGCGAAGGTTGAATCTTCAGGAAGCAGAAGAAAGTGAACTTCCGGAAAGGTGGAAAAGCTCCCAAGGAGGAGAAGCTAGCACTGATCCACTCAGACGTATATGGACCATCTCCAGTTACCTCAATGGGAGGATCTCAGTACTATGTGACCTTCATCGATGATTCGACGAGGAAAACATGGGTCTATTTCTTGAAACACAAGTCTGAGGTGTTTAAGAAATTTCAAGAATGGAAGGCCATGGTCGAACTAGAGACCGGGAATAAACTTAAGTGTTTGAGGTCCGATAATGGCGGAGAGTACATTGATGCGAAGTTTGTAGAGTTCTGTGCTCAAAGAGGCATTCGAATGGAGAAGACCATCCGAAGAACGCCACAGCAAAATGGTGTGGCCGGGCAAATGAACCGAACAATCAATTAGCATGCTAGGAGTATGAGACTGCAAAGTGAGTTGCCCAAAGCCTTGTGGGCACATGCAGTAAGCACGGCGGTTTATCTCATTAACCGCGGACCCTCAGTGCCATTAGAAAGGAGAATTCCCGACAAAGAGTGGATAGGAAAGTCTATTCTTATGAACACTTGCGAGTGTTCGGTTGTCTGTCATATATTCACGTCGACATAAGCGAGCGCCCCAAGCTTGACTCGAAATCCAAAGTTTGTTACTTTATGGGATACGATGGAGCTGAGTTCGGATATCGCTTCTGGGATGGTCAAACAAAGAAGATCATTCGCAGTAAGGATGTCATCTTCAACGAAAGCATTTTGTATAAAGATTGACAAAATGCGGTGGTGAAAGAGGATGCGCTCCCGTCCGAGGAAAGTGGTATGGTCGACATGAATGCGTTTTCAAGAATGGAGTTGGAAAATGACACTGAAGATGAGCTAGTGGTGCTCGACAACCGACCAACAGATGCTGAAGAGGACGAAGAGGAGCCCCAAACTCCCCGACCTGAATTGGCCCGAAGTCATCACGAGAGGAGACCTCCTGCCCGATACTCTCCTTCCCTGCATTACATATTGCTAAATGATGCAGGCGAGCCCGAAAGTAGAGAAGAAGCTCTGGAGCTGAAAGAGTCGAGCAAGTGGGAGCTCGCGATGAAAGATGAGATGAAGTCACTTGAGAAGAATGTGACTTGGCAGTTAGCCGAACTGCCCAAGGGGAAAAGGGCACTGAGCAGCAAATCGGTGTTCCGCCTAAAGGAGGAACAAGATGGCTCGAAACGGTATAAGGCACGATTAGTAGTCAAAGGGTTTCAGCAAAAGGCAGGAATTGACTACACCGAGATCTTTTCACCAATCGTAAAGCTGGTGACTATTTGGCTATTGTTGAGCATTATTGTAAATGCGAATCTTCATCTTGAGCAGTTAGATGTAAAAACTGCATTTCTCCATGGAGATCTAGAAGAAGAAATTTACATGCTTCAACCTGAAGGGTTTGCTGAAAAGGGAAAAGAGAAACTGGTCTGCAAACTGAGGAAGAGCTTGTATGGGCTAAAACAAGCACCACGACAGTGATATAAGAAGTTTGACAGTTTCATGGTAGATACCGGGTTCAAAAGAAGTGATAGTGATCACTGCTGTTTCGTAAAGAGATTTGCGAACTCCTCGTACGTCATACTACTGTTGTACGTAGATGACATGTTGCTCGCCGGGTCGAGCCTTGTTGAGATTAACAAGGTGAAGCAATAGTTGGCGAAACAGTTTGAGATGAAAGATTTGGGTACCGCAAATCAAATCCTCGGTATGAGGATTTCCCGAGGAATGGATGGGTCCCTGTTTCTGTCGCAAGCCGAATATGTGAAGAAAGTGTTGGCACGGTTTAGCATGAGTGATGCCAAGGCTGTAGGTTCACTGCTAGCCGCACACTTTAGCTTGTCGAAGAAACAATCACCCACGGACGAGGAAGGAAAGGATCGTATGTCGAACATACCCTACGCTTCAGCAATTGGTAGCTTGATGTACGCTATGGTGTGTACAAGACCGGACATTTCCCATGTAGTGGGAGTTGTCAGTCGTTACATGAGTAACCCAGGAAAGCACAACTGGGAAGCTGTGAAGTGGATATTGAGATATCTCTCGGGTACCGTGAGTTCGGCATTATGTTTCCAAAAGACCTCAGAAGGCCTGCACGGCTATGTGGATGCTGACATGGCCGGTGATTTGGACAGCCGAAAGAGCACAACGAGATGTGTCTGTACCTACGGTGGTACTGCTGTGAGTTGGACATCTAAGTTGCAAAAAATTGTTGCATTGTCGACCACAGAGGCTGAGTACGTCGCGGTGACGGAAGCAAGTAAAGAGATGATTTGGTTGCAGGGTTTCTTGAAGGAGCTCGGTCAGAAAACCGACAAGGAAGTTCTGCACTGTGATAGTCAAAGTGCAGTCCAGCTAGCTAAGAATCATGTATTCCATTCACGCATAAAGCACATACAGATTCGTTACCACTTTATCCGGGCTGTTCTAGAAGATGGAATCTTCACGCTAGAAAAGATTGAGGGAGCTAAGAACCCCGCCGATATGCTAACGAAGGCTGTTACAATCGACAAACTGAGGCTGTGTGCAACCTCAGTAGGACTCCGAGCTTGAGGCTCAGGGTCGCCGTTACATGAAGAAAAATGCGCAACTCTGAAGAGTATCAATTACTATACAGGGATACCGATGGGAGCATTCTGCTCGGTGGAGCACAGTGAGTTCGGTGGTTGGGGGATAATTGGAGTTCTTTTTTGAAGCACTCGACATTTGAGTCCAAGTGGGAGATTGTTGAGTTGTGGAGCTAAATGAGGTTTGGCCATGTTTTCTAATTATCCCACATCGCCTGGAATTGTAATATGACCCACTATGGGTTCTATTTATATGCCCCAATACCTTGTATTTTAATTACACCTTTACACATCACTGTGAGAATATTATAAGTGAGAGAGTTCTAGTTGTGAGAGAACCATAGCTTATGTTGAGCTAGATTACGACTGTAATCCTCATTATAATAATATTAAGTGCTACGTGTAGCGGCCCGGAGACGTAGCCAATTTGGGTGAACTCCGTTATTAAAGTGTGTGTGTGCTCGGTTTGAGTTTCTATCTTTCCTTATTTGCTCGACGTGATTTCCTAACAGATTCAGCTACAAATACCATAGGGATAACGAAACCAGATATGTCTTATTCTTCAATAGTAGCATGTAAAAACAGTAATACTGACTCTTTATTATTTAAAAAATTAGATCTTAAATCCATTGAGATTAATGATATTCAACTTCCGCTTAGACAACCTCATGTTAAAAATGCTAAACCAACGGTTATTTTTTCTCCTCTAGAGATGCAAAGAGCTGAGCTCCCTCTTCAATTTGCTTTAGTTGCTAAATTCAGTAGAGGAAGGCCTAAAATGGATACGATTAGGAATACTATTCTTAGTAGCTGGAATTTCATTGAGCAACTTATTATTGGACTTATGGATCACAGACATGTTTTTATTAAATTGAGGAACATTATTGATTTTAATAGGGCTTGGACTAGAACGAATCATGAGATAGAAGGTGTCCTTTTTAGGATTTTTAAGTGGACCAGTGATTTTTCCTTTAAAACAGAATCATCTATTGTTTCTGTTTGAATCAGATTACCTATGTTACCTCTGAGTTTCTGCTATTTATCTTACCTTAAAGCCATTGTGCATGCTATGGGCTACAAATTTCTTGAAGCTAATCTAGCTAATCTTACTCATGCAAGGTTTATGTATGCTGGGGTTTGTGTGGAAATCGACCTTCTTAAGGTCAATGATGTTTTAATTTGGATTGGTATGTCTGCTGCTAATGAAGAATGTTTTTGGCAAAAAATTGAGTATGAAAACTCTCCTAGATTTTGTACTAATTGTTTTCTTCAAGGTCATGATAGTTTTAATTGTAATAAACCTCCTAAACAGGTTTTAACTGACAATAGGTGTTGGCCCGTGCGGCTTAACCTTAGAGGGGGGGGGGGGGGGTGAATAAGGTTTTGGGCGTTTTTCGTCTAATTAAAATTCTAAGTGTGATTAACAACCCAACTACCTCAATATATATTTGCGACAATAAATATGCGATGATAATATATGAACGAATTGAAACATGTGCACAATCACAAATAATATAAGTTGCGGAAAGTAAATAGTAAGGGAAAGAAATTGACACCGCGATATATAGAGGTTAGGCAAAACCCGCCTACGTCCTCTCCTCGGTATTCGTGCTACCGAGTATTTCACTAAAAATGTTCTTCCCGATATTACAAATCCTATCGAGCAAATCAATTCTACCCGAGGTTCCTACTCTTGATACAAGTGCAAGCGAACACGTTTATGAGTCAACAACTCCCCCTCAATCTATGAGTAACCAAGTGTTTAACCTAGAACTTTTAACCAACACTTTGGCTTAAAAGTTTCTACCCAAACAATCACTCACAAATGAGCTCATAGTTTGCTCTTTACAAATTTATCGAAAATAAAACAACACTCATAATTTGATTGCTTCTAAATAAGCTAATTTGTGATATTTGATGATGTTCGATCTTGATTTGAGCTTGTATCGCTTTCTCTTCAATTTTCCTCTTTTTTGAAATATTTCTCCAAAATGGTGATTTTGGGTTTTTGATAGAGAGAGGTTGAAGGATGGTGAATGGTTATATTTGGAGAGTGATTGAGGTGTCTTTATAAGACCAGAAAAGTCTGTTTTATGTATTATGACCATTGGGTAGATGGTTGAGGGTTTTATCCAGAGGTTAAAGCTACTTATTCAAAAAAGCCAAAAAGCTGTTTCTGAATTCGGTTGAAAAACGATCGGTCGTTTTCTTCAGTCGACCAGTCGTTTTTGAATTCTACAGAAAACGATCGGTTGTTTTCTACAGTCGACCGGTTGTTTTTATGACCACCTCTCTGGAATAATTTGGACCAAAACGATCGGTCATTTTGTCCAAAACGATCGGTCGTTTTCTGGCAATTTTCGGTTTTCTTTGAATGCTCGTAACTTCTTCGTTTTAGCTCCGATTCTGGTCCCGCTTGAAACTTTGGCTTCGTTATCGAATGCTCTATCTTTCTGACGTCTTGAAATATACATTTTATATATTTGGAAAATACCAAGCATTATATCATCGAAATAGAGAAATCATAAAATCATTAAAACATAATCAAACTTATAATCAAAATCAATTATTGAACCCCAAAGTTCAACAATAGGGAACATAGGAAGGTATCAAACACAGTTAGCAATGCTACTAAAAAGGATAATATTGTAGTAGGACAACAATTTAATAATGCTAATAATACTAATGAGAGTGATCACACTGCTAAGATGGTTTCTAAGGATAATAATATTAACAGTAGCTTTCCTATAGATCTCACTATGCCTAATGAGGCTACTAAAGCTGGAGTTTTCCTTAAAAAATGTGGTAAAAATTGGGCCCTGATCCCGGATGAGGATTTGGAAAAAGAAAGGCTAAGAAAGGGTAAACTTAAAGTGGGGGAACACCAAGAAACTATAAAAGAGAACAATAATCTTGTGTCTGATAATGTTATCTTAATATCTGATCAAGAGGGTATCATTAATAATAGTGTTATTACGGACCATTCTCTTTTAACTAATATTTCTGATGATGTTATATAGACATGTCTCTAACTGAGAAGAGCAATGATAATATTAATAATAGTGTTATTACGGACCCTTCTCTTATGACTAATAATTCTGATGATTTTATAGACAGATCTCTCACTGAAAACAGCAATGACAACATTAATATAGTTGCTAGTGGTTCTGATCTAAAGAATTCTCTCTACAGCTTGAACACTAAAGACAATCCACCTTTAGTGAGTGATCCAAACTCAGGTTCTATAACCCCTTCTAGTACTAGTAATTTTACAGGTGACACGAGCTCAAAGGCTAATCAGTCCAAAAAAAACACAAAAGAAAGCTCAAAAAGCTAAAAGGACATTGGCTACTAGGGAGAATAACGAGATGGAAGTGAAAACCACTTACTCAGAAAACATGGTTGTGCATGACACAGACGACGGGTTTTTAAAGTCTCTTAACATTGATTCAAGCATCAGCTCAATTACCACAAATAATGGTAAAACCCTTTCTAATTTAGATAAAAGAGTTGTTAATCCTCTTAATATATACTCACCTTCTGGCATAGTTGCTAAGAAGTCTCAAAATACTTTTTTAAATGTATAATTACATAATTTGGAATATTAGAGGAATAGCTAATACTACTTCTCAAGCTCAGTTAATTAGATATGTTAAAAGTTACAAATTAGATTTTATTAGCATTTTAGAACCTATGATTAAATTTTCTAAAAGTGCTGATATCATAAGAAAACTAGGCTTAGATAATTCTATCACTAATGAAAATGTAGGTAGTAAAATCTGGTTTATTTACAAGTCTAGTTTGAGTTAAGATATTGTTCAAATGACTCCCCAATCCATTACTTTAAATATTGGTACGAACAATACCTTTAATTTAACTATAGTCTATGCTAAATGTGATTATATTTCCAGAAGAAGTCTTTGGAATGATCTTTCAGCCCTTAATTTAGGTAATTTCTCTTGGCAAGTATTAGGGGATTTTAACACTATATGTCTAGACTCGGAAAAATTAGGAGGTCAAGTTAGAGCCAGTAAAGACAAAGAGGATTTTAGAGGTTTTATTTCTGATAATAATCTTTTTACTATGAATTATGATGGTCCTATGTATACTTGGTTCTGTCAGAGAAATGGTAATATCCAATTTTAATTGCTTGACAGGGCTCTTATTACTTCTATTTGGGAGAATAACTTTAATGAGATTAAACTGAAAATATTAGAAAGAACTGTGTCCGACCATTCTCCCCTCCTCTTTAATGTTTATATTACCCCTATATTTGGTCCTTATAACTTTAAATTTCAGAGAATGTGGGATAAACATGAGGATTTTCTCAATATTGTTGAGAATAGTTGGCCCTCTTTCTGTCACTTGCAAAGTATGGATGTTTTTGCTTATAAGCTAAAGAGACTTAAATACTTGCTTAAGGAATGAAACAAATGAACATTTGCTAATATTTTTAATAAAGGTGCACATGCTAAGGATGAACTTATTTTTGCTGAATCTCAACTTACTACTTTAGGTACTAGCTATTTAGCCACTTATAACAAGACTTTACAAAATTATAACTCTGTTTTATTACAAGAGGAATTTTTTGTTAAACAAAAATTTAGAGTTAAATGGTTAGACAAGGGAGATAGAAACACCAAAAATTTTCACCTCATGCTTAAACATAAAAGGTCCAAGAGTAGCATAACTAAAATTCAACTCGCTAATGGAGATACCACAGATTTTTTTCCTGATATTCAACATGAAGTGGAGAATTTTTTTAAAGCTCAATTTTCTGATACTGGTACTATACCTGACACCACTCTTTTAGATTATATACCCAAGCTGGTTATAGAAGATGACAATGAGTTGCTCATGAAGATTCCCACAAATGAAGAAATTAAAGAAGCAACTTTCTCAATTCTTACGGATTCAGCACTTGGTCCAGATGGTTTTTCATCAGGTTTTTACATTGGTTGTTGGGATATTATTAAAGTAGATCTTTTAATGTTGTTAAAGATATTTTTATGGGTAAATCTTTTCCTAAAGCAGCTGTTTCTGCACTTTTAATTTTGATACCTAAAATTGATAGTCCTTTAGATTTCTCACAATTTAGGCCTATTAGTCTTTGTCAAGTTTTGTATAAAATTATCTCTAAGATTTCCACAGCTACACTTGCCACTATTTTACCTAGAATTATTTCTTCTCAGCAGAGTGGTTTTGTTAATGGTAGGTTAATAACTGATGTTATTTTACCTTCTCAAGAATTGTTTAAACATTTAGGGGATACTAATGTGAGAGGAGGAAATGTAGTCTTTAAATTAGATATGGCCAAAACTTTTGACAGACTAAATTGGATTTTTTTGAGCGATGTACTTAAGGCTTTTGGTTTCAAGCAAGACAATCTACTTTCGGTTTTTTCTCCTCTACTAGAGGCCTTAAGCAAGGTGATCCTCTCTCTCCTCTTTTATTTATTATTGCGGAAGAGGTACTAAGTAGAGGTCTGATTAATATTACTGTTAGTGGATCTCTTATTCCTTACATTACTGTTGTGAATGCATCGCCCATTTCTCACATACTTTTTGCGGATGATTTACTCATATTCACTAATTTGTGCAAGAAGAATTTAGATGTGCTTATGTCTTTTATTAAGTCTTATGAGTCTGTATCTGGTCAACTTTTGAATAGCAGTAAAAGTGTTTTTCTCACTCATAATACTCTTCCTAATACTAATAGAAAGATTATCATTGCTAGGGCTACTAGGTTTTTAGAAGGCAGCTTGCCCACTAAGTATTTAGGTATCCATTTACACCACAGTAAGCTGACTTCTACTATGTATGAACCTCTAGTGGAGAAGATTAGCAAAACAGTTGCTAGTTGGAAAGGTAGAATTCCTAATAATGGTGCTAAAATTACTCTTATTAAACATGTGCTTTCTTCATTGCCCATACACTTACTTTCTATTTTACAACCTCCTAAAATTGTTCTAGAGAATATAGAAAAATCTTTTGATAATTTTTTCTGGGTTAATTATGAGGGTAAAAATAAACATCATTGGGTTAAATGGTCAAAATTGGCTTGTTCTGTAGATGAGGGAGGGCTAGGCATTAGAAGTTTGCATGATACCATGATTGTTTTGCATAGTAAAATGTTCTAGAGATTACTTGATAAAGACTCTCCTTGGACAATTTTCATGTTTCAGAAATACTTTGCGAATAATGATAATTGGGGCAACCCTACTATTATTTCTTCTCACTCTTATGTTTGGAAAAATTTCAGCTCATATTTTAAGCTTCTAATAAATAAAAGCAAATGGAGTATAAGAGAAGGATCCATTAACTTTTGGTATGAGAATTGGACAGGGAATGTAGCTCTTTGTAATTCTCACAATGTGGTGTTTCCGCATGTTCTTCTAAATCAGGTATTTTCTTCTAAAGGATGGGATACTAGCTTATTGCACATAATGGGAGGTAACGATCTCATTATTAAAGTTTCAGCTTGTGACTTAATTTTGAAAGAAGGGAAAGATATTAAATATTTGCCACATACTTCTGATGGTAATTTCACTACTAAACATGCTTTTATTTTTTTTAGAGAAAAAAACCCTAATATTTATATTGCTAAATATATTTGGAATAATACTCTCCCCACTAAAGTAAGTGTTCATTTCTGGAAAATTTGGGTGTCTGCTATTAAGCTTGATAAAGATTTAAGAAATATGGCATTTGCATGGTCACGAAATGTTCCTGTTGTAATAAACCTACCATGGATACCATTAACCATCTTTTAAGCCATAACAATATAGCTAGGAAAGTGTGGAAGGATTTTAGTAGTATTTTTGGTTTTTCTTGCCTTACTTGTAGCTTGAGAAATTATATTAATAATTGGTGTAAACATTGTGATAATACTCAAGTAGGGCGATTAACAGCTTTGTTTCCTTTCTTAATTTGCTGGGAATTATGGATTAGTAAGAATAATTACAAGTTTGAGAATATTGATATGAATGTCACGGAGATTATTCACTAGGTTAATAAATGGCTAAGGGATCTTAATTTTCTCATTAAACCCAAATCTTCTATTCAGAATATCCAAGTTGCTACTCTTCAGGATCCTATTATTAATCCTATTTCTTGTAAGATGAAAAAGGCCAAGCTAGTGTCTTGAAAATGCCCTCTTAGTGGTAGATTGAAACTCAATTGTGATGGATCTGCATATGGAAAGTCAGGTAAAAGTGGTTGTAGTGGTATCATAAGATATGATAAAGGTTTTTAAATTTTTTGTTTGTCTTGTTTTCTAGGCAATCACACTAACACTTATGCAGAATTGATAGCAATTAGAATTTGTTATAGTCTTGACATGAGTAATATTTATATGGCAACTGATTTAGAAATTTTATATAATTGGTGAGCTAAAAAGATAAAACCAGGTCCTAAATTTGACGCTATTTGGCTTGATATTTTAGCACTAATGAGTTTGGTTAGCAGTGATTTGTGTCATATTTACAGAGAACAAAATCAGGTTGCAGATGTTCTAGCCAAACAATGTGCTAATGGACTCGATAACATCTTTTTTACAGCCAGGAACCTCCAGAATCACACTTATTCAGTTTATCTGTTAGATTAAAAGAAGTTTCCTTACTTGAGAGGAAGTACTCATAATATTTCTCTTTGCGAAACTTAGTTGGATTATTATTGTTAGTATATTAAAGCTTTTGCCTCTGTACATTTGGTTTGCATTATTTGTTTTATGCAAGTTTTTTATATATGCACAGAACATGGGTTTGTGCATTTTGCTAACACAAAAATTCTTCTCTTTTAAGTAAAAGTTTTGCTCTTGAATTTGCTCTTTAGATCACCTTAATCATGGACCTACAAAGGAAGATATAATAAGGATATGGGGTATAAGGAATAAATAACAAGTCATCGTAACAATTTTTTTCTTAAAATGATTGGAGAATTTGAACTGTTAGTATTATATTTTGTTTGCCTGTTCTAATTGTTTTTTTGGTCTTGTTTGTTACCGCTTTTCTTAAACGGAATGGCCATTATGGGGGCTTGGCCCATAAGTTTAAATATTTCTTTAATTTTAATAAAGGTCGGATATTGATTGGAAAAAAAATAACCTCATAATTTTTTAAAATAATTTTTTCTTAGTAATTTCTTTTTGATTAATTTATAAATTAGTTATTCTGGCAACTTCTGAATCTTTTTTGTTGTCAAGCTGTTTCAAAATTATATATTGTTTTTACAATATTCTAATATAATTTACGTACATTGATAATGATACTATATATAGTCCTAATTTTTAAAATTTCGGTCTAGCTAAGGTTGATTCAACGATGGGTTACGATCGTTTGACGACATTAATATTGGTTATTGATGGGCTATTCTTGATTATTTCTAAATTTCTCCCATTAGCGACACAAATGAGATTTGTGTGGTAATTATTTGGTACTCAAATCTATACTCTTGAGTTTAGCGTGACAATTGTAATTATGAGTATGGTTATCTTGATTTCGTCTGATAAAATAGCTGATTCTAAACTGGCTTATGGACTTTTGGGACGATTGGAATGGGGTTTAAATTGATTGCATTGTAAAGATTCGAAGACAAATAAAATTTTCTTTAGCTCCGTTTGATGGAGTGGGAGCTTTTTGGCACAAATTTGAAGTTTATGCTCTCTTTTTTTGTACACATTCGTTGTGATTGTTTCCTTTGAGTCATGTCAAGGTGGGGTAGTTGTGATTACAAACAGTTTTTTGCAAAGGGAAATAGCAAATTTTATAGGGGTTTCACTTTTTGTGCAACATTATTGTATAGCATCCATGCTTGAGATTAGTTTCTATTGTGTTTTGGCGACTTAGAATTTTATTTTAAGTTGTTAGACAATTATAAATGAGTTACTTAGTTTGTTTGTTTTGATAATTGTCTAGGTAGTAACATGTGTTAGTAAACACTACATCTATAGCTATTTGGTTATAATTGTACAACACTGCAAGAAAATGTCAGATACCATCACACATCATGTTACTAAATCTAAACTGGTGGAAAATTGGGTGTCGCTAACTTTACTATCAGGTTTAGCACAGTGGCGTCCCATGATAAACTGATTTTTTTTTTTTTTTTTAGTGTAGTATGTTTAACTTGTGAAATAAAAATAAAAATTGTAAACCTGAGTGGCATACCTGACTGGCTTTTGAAAACACTAATTTAAATAAAATAACATATAGAAATAATTGGTCTTTTTTTTCCAAGTAATGGAATAGAAGTTGGCAGTACATAACCAACATATATGGGGTTAGGGCCGGCTTCGGATTCGCTTCGCTTTTTAGCAAAACCGAAACTGAACATATTTTTCGGTTCGATTTTTTTCGGTTTTGGTCTTTTTATTTTTTGGACCGGACCGGTTTTTTCGGTCCAGTTTCGGTTTTTTTCGGTCTTGTTCGGTTTCGGTATTTTCGGTAATCGATCCGAATTTTTTTTAATTTTTCGGTTCGATTATCGGTACGGTTTGGTTTTTAGTCCAGGCCTATATGGGGGTTGTCAAGCACCAAATATTTCACTTTCTCTACCTATATATTTCTCTGTTTTCCTATATGTTAGCTATGGGCATATAGATGAAAAGGGCAAGACGTGCAGGCGCAAAAGAGAGTGGGGATTTTATGAGAAGATTTAGTACGGAGATTTACTGATAATAGGGACCGCCACTCTCAACTTTGGACTGTACACCTATCTTCATCATTCAATCATTTGTCCATTTTTTTATTTTTATTTTATTTTTCTATATTATAAATTTAGTCGACCTAGTTATTTCCAATTCAAAATATCTTCACTCCTCTTACAATTATTTATACATTAGATGAAGTGAGAACAAAATTACAATTTTGTTTTATAGCATCTTCATTTTCAGTACTATCACAAGAAATGTACTCGTTTCATTAGCTTAAATAATCAGCGTTAAATTACATCCGTAATTGCTAGGATTAGGATTGATGATTAACTAAAGAAAGAATGACATGAAATGAACACGAAAGGGATTAGGGTAACAAAAGGGTTGCAAATATAATGTCCTTGTCAAATTTTACTTTCTAAAAGGGTTAGAGAATCATAAAATATTTCATAGAAATTACAAAGGTTTAAGACTTTAAGTTTCCATTGAAGATTGATATTCGTTTATTTCTTTGGTTTAAATGATATTTAACAAAGAAAATTTGGGTTTGATACTCAAACTTAAACTTTTGCCTTTTGATACTACTCCAAGATCTATAAGATACTTTTTGAACTTCATCTTGTATTGGAATAGACTTTTTTAATCCATCTTTATGAGAAACATTGAATTAAAAGATCATATTTAGAACGTGATTCTTTTATAATATCAAACAATAATAATGAACGTGCATAGATTTACCTATGGTGGCCAATTGATCTGTTTAAAATTACTTAGGTAGTAAAACTATGTGATTACAAACAAAACTAGGTTTTAGGTAGGAGACCAGAAATGAACATGTAATTTCAGAGAAGAGGCGACGACGCCCCCTCCGCTTCAAAAATTGGTCTCCGTCATTTCTGTTGAGTATCATTCGGGAAAATGAATTTCCCTTCAAAAACCAAGTTTCATTTGAGTGAAAGCCAAACTAGCCACCTAGCTTAGATCTTTAGCGTCGGTTCTCGAATAGGCCTAATTAGCAACAAAAAGAAAAACCTAAAAAAAATACAAGGATATCCCATTTTCTTTGATGGTCTGTTTTGTAACTTTTGTTACGTAAAAATTAAAACAGTTTTTGTTTGTTATGGCATGATGAGGATTATATAATTTTCAATGAATTTTATTTTTTATGTATGGAATGAATTTTTTTGAGAAAGTTAAAAAGGGCCGTTTTTTTTTTTTTTTTTGGGGTCCTAGGTTTAAAAAGGCGTCGCTGCTTATTATCAATAAGTCTTAAGTAAAGTATGCCAATAACATTTTAAAACTAATTAATGTGCTAGACAATACTAATGTACCTAAATTATTACTGTCACAACAACATAACTGTTGTTGTTACATCATATATACCAACTTTTTTCTGAAGTAAATTTTAGAAACAAAATATCATCTATCCAACCCATTATCGGAATATAACAGAATTCTACTACAGCCGTATAGAATGTGTTGAGCTTGATTCCTCAGGAAAAAAGAGAAAAAAAGAAAAAAAGTATCTTTGTTTTTTTTTACTTTTAGAAAACAAAAGAAAGGACAAACTCAAATATCATTCACTTTTGAGTTCAACGAGAGACAAAGAGGGACATGATGAAAGTTTAACTCCTTATCTCCCTTTTTGAGCCCCAGTGAAAATGTGTATTGAAAAGTTGTTTGCATTTGTTGCTTAGGGTAAATACTGATAAATACACCACTACACCATTATTTTTTTTATTCATTTTGCATTTGTAATGGACAAATCATCATTTCCCTCTTACAAGATTCTCACCATTTACAAGGGGGAATCTTCTTCTCCCACTCCCAATTATTGCCAAAATTGATCAAATTGTACCCTACAAAATTTATGGATTCCAAATTATTATTGGGGATATTTAACTGGCTTCATTGTTTTGATTTAAACTGTTGATCTACTAGACTACTATCGAGACTACTTCACCCATGCAAAACGTTAAACTAATTGCTTGTCACGATTTTATTCCGTAAAATGTATGCCATGATGATGAGAATGTTTGCGCCCTGGCCGTGATATAATATTTTTGAGAATTTTATAGTTCAGAATTCTATTTATAACTAATGCTTAATTTGAGGGTTTGAGACTGAGTATTTATTTAACCATTTGTGCATCTAGTAATCGTGTATCACGTGTTACGTGTGCGGCGCGTAATGCAATAAAAATATAAAAAATATGTATGCTTATGATATAAATATGTGGATAATACAAAAAAATATTTAGTTTAAGATTTAAAATAATGTTTGATTGTTAAAAAATGATAAATAGTTTTATTTGTTTTTACTTTTTATATTTTTATGAGAGTATGATATTATTGTAATTAATATAAATGTGTAGCGGTATTTTTGAAAAAAAATAGCTAAATTGGACAGTCTCATTTGACTTGAATTGACTTATTATAATAGAATGATATTGAGTCACAGTCTCAGGGGACTAATACTAATTACAGAGACTAAAGTTATGGTTTTCCTAATTCAATATTTCTAAAAAGAAACCTGATTTATGCGTCATTAAAAAAAAATCAATATTTTCCAACTCAAATATTTTACTTTTACATGTCACCTACAAGAAAAAGAAATGTAAAAGACAATAGACAGCATCCAAACAAACCGACATTAAAGGATGATAGGTCTAAAACATTAGGGGCGGTGAGTTGATTGAAGATTTATTAGTGGTGTTAAGAGACAAATCATTAATAAAATAAAGATACTGAATAATCATATGCCAAAAATGGGTTACTTGTAGATTAAAATTAGTGGTTCTCATAAATTAAGCTTAGCTGGCCTTTTGACATATTATTAGTTAGGGAGTTAATCGTTTCATTAGCAACTCAACTTGCGAGACAAGTTTAATGTCGCATGTGGAAAAAGATGATAGTTTCCTTATTATGAACTATAACTTTAAAGCTTTGTTGTTTTTGCTACTTTTCCTTTATTAGGAGAAAGTAATTACACGTCTTTTTTACTGTTTGCATATGTCATTAATTTAAGGATTGGATGACGATTAAAAAAAAGACGGCTTGATCATAGAATCAGTTGATACTTTGGAATGGTTAATTTAGAAAGATTTAAAAATGAGACAGATTAAAGTTATTTCTTTGACAATTCTCATCCACTATGTAATATGAAGGGTAGAGAACAAATCCCGAAATCCCGATCCGACCAGTGTCCCGACCCACACCCGACCCACACCCGACCTGACCCGATTTTTTTTAATTAATTTAAATTTTATATAAAAATATAAATTAATTTATATAAAATGCAAGTGATAAGAATTGAACCTTGTATCTCTAACATACAATGTAAACACTCTACCATATCTCTAGCATACAAATCCCGATCCCGAAAATTCGAGTCCCGAAAAAGTCGGGTCCCGATTTTTGTCGGGTCGGGATCGGGATTTTTTTTTCACTTCCAAAAGTAGTCGGGTAGGGATACGGGTTGAGTGTTTACGGGTCGGGTCCCGACCCTAACCCATTATGTATAAATGAGTAGCCTTGCTTCTTGAACATATAAAAAGCATTTATGGAATTTTTAATTTTTGAAATTTTCTTTCACTGCCTTGATTGGTTAATAAAATAAGGCATCAACTTATAACCTTTAAAGTTTTTTTTAGATAATTTAGTGGGAAAACCCCCATATTATTAATGATTAAATAAAATGAGAGGATGAAAAACCCACTGGAAGTGCCAACAATACATGTATAACCTTTAAACTGTATGAGTTCAATTTTGATCATGTAAACTCTTCATTAATGACAGATAAGCAAAAAATCCATGGTGGTTTAAGAAAGCAGGAATTCGCTAATTAACTTGTCAAACATTCTGAAATGCCAATAAATGCTAAAATAGTTTTTTTAACAAATCAGTTCTAAATTGTACATCATATAAACAGTTTACTACCCTGTATTTTACAAAAAATTCAATTTTATCTCCTCTACTCTAATTTGTTCATTTTAGTGTCATGTACAATATCAATCCATTTAATTTTGTACCTCATCCGTCAATTCTTTCACAAAATGAATGACACGTGGCTGCATGTGATTAACTTTTGCTGCTTTTATGAGTTAGGTTTATGTTTGGTAAGAATTGGGATGAACCGAAGATAGAAAAATGCATTATTCTGTCATTTGTCTTTATCTTTTTTTATTTTTTTATTGGACTTATATTATAAATGACTAAAATACCCTTGTCGTTAAAAGAAGTTAATAGAATTTAGTCACGTGCAGGTACGTGTCGTCCATTTTGTGAATAAATTGACGAATGAAGTACAAAATTGAATGAATTGCTATTGTACATGGTATTAAAATTAACAAAGTAGAGTAAAGAGAAAATTAAATTTTTGGTAAAATATAAAGTAATAAACTGTCCCTCTTTACTTCTATATATAAAGAATTATTTTCAAGGAAAAGCATTACATATCATATTTTACTTCTATGGCTAATTTTTATTTCATTTCATTCTACATAACAATGAACAGATCATATTTTAAGTGCATGACTTGTTAAGGAAAATGAAAACTAGGGTCTCTTTTATCTCGAGACAGTTTATCTTAATCATAAGAACTGGGTTAGTGTTCACCAAAGGTTGAGTCACCAGAGGTGGTGTTAGCCAGAGCCCCGCGACAGGGTGGCCGTGGTGACGTTACACTACAAAAAAATATCCAGATCGCAACGGGATTAGTGATGATATTTTTTGTTACGAGCTTATTATCGACGGTTTTTGTGACGGTTTTGTGACAGTTTAGCCAATTTGCGACCGGTTTGTGACAAATTTTTAAATTAGTGACAGGCTTATGACAACTTTTAATTCTTAATAAAATAAATATTATTTTGTAGTGTTATTGTGGTGACTAAGAGTTTCGAATAGAAATGGGCTAGATATAGGAAAACGGGCCTAAGAGTATTTTAATCGGGCTAAAAGCTTTTAAAGTTGAGTTATGGCCTCAAACTATTCCAAACTATTTCATTCGTTTGCCTAATTGGTACTACCAACATAAAACTAAACAGTTAATTATGTTAATAAGTGAGAATTTCAAGCCAGTACTAGTTTTGAAACAATATTAAGTTCGTTAACAATGATTTAAAACTTAAATCCGTATCGGAGTCGGCTTAAAACTTCTTTTTTTTTTTCCCTTTTTTTGTCATCATTTTTTTCTTAGTATAAGGGCCCATTAGTTTCAGGATAACAAATTCTAAGCCCAATAATCAACTTTTGAGGTACTTTATTGGGCGTTAATCTCATGGGTAAATCCTCTGAAACTCTAAATTTGACGAACTTTTATTAAATCCAAATCTTATATCCTCTATTATCTATACGTACAACGTTACCAATACACTGAAATGTCCCTCTTTTAAACTTTTTTAAAAAGGAATAATAGGAAATTCACTCCTGCCACGTTTTTTTTTAATAGTAGTCGGGTCTAATTCTAAATAGTGACAAATAGCTAGAACCCAAGTTAAATACACTAAACTACTAAAACACAAATTTGCAAAAAATTCCTCATTAGGATGACGATAATGTTGGAAGAATAGTAACCGAGCATAGCGGAATAAAATATACCGATCAACTAATAGTCTTATTTAAGTCTCAATAGAGAACGATAACCAAAATAATAACAATAGACACAACGATAGGAAAACCACTTCAAAATGTGAAAGTAAAAACCTACGAAACTCTTGCACAAGAAAAGACTAATACAAACTATAGGCACAACAGCCAAATACCCGAGATAACAATTTCGGTTTAATATCTCTAATACCATGCTAGGGGCGAACAACCCAAATAACTCAAGATTAACTCTCCAAATACAAGTTAGGGATAAACTAGCCGAAAACAACTCAAAATAAAAATGTTGGAAACAAAACAAACGAGAACAATCAGAAAAACAAATTCACGAAAGGTACGTATCCACCAACAGCAGGTCTGTTTTTGGCTCAGCAGGCCGATCTAAACAACTCCAAAATTGATCTCCAACGTTTAAAACGAAGGACTCTGATTTATGGAACGATTGTCGCTGGAATCATGTCGATCCAACGGTTTAATCTCCCGCAAAGTCGATACTACCGGACACACAGCACGGCGAAATTAGTATTTTTCTTTCTCTCTATTTGTTAATGTGACTAAACAATATGACTCTTTATTGTTGTTAATCTAATAAGGGTAAAAACAATAGCTTATTTATAAAATTCATTATTTTCTAATTGGTTTCCTTTGGACTCAAGTAATTTGATCCAAATTTTCGTTTTCTTCTCATAATAAGAGTCATGACCCAACAGGATAGTGTCAAACCGGTTTAATGTAGCTAGATTCAACTAATTAAAAGTATGGTTTCACAGTAGTCTCATAAATACATAGAAAATATTTTGGATTACTTTTACAGATATGAGATACCAATGCAAAATCCACTAGATATGACTTATGAGGGCACTTGTTAGACTAGTCCATATATAACTATACAAGTCTGTAGCTAAACTATATATCAGAAGTGTAGCTGGTCAGTTAGTTGTTATTGTCAAAATGCAAGAATTAATACTACTAAAATTAAATAAAAAGAAACATGTTACAGTCATAGAAAGAGTAACTCAGCAATGGGAATGGGGCTCAACACCCCATAAAATGCGACAATTAATGAAGACACAGGAATACAGCATGTAACAAACTAACAAAGGTAATTTTAGTAAATATATATATGCAGAAATATATATAGCTGCGCCTTTAAGTCCTGAGACTCTGTTACATTTCACATTCTCTTGGATATCCCATGCAACATTCGTTACATTTCACATTAAAATATACTAAATGCTTTTACTTACACGTTTTTTTTTACTTAAGAATTCTACCTGCATGTACACATTGCATCTTCCGTCAATAATCGATATAAACTCTTAATATACAAGTATATATATATATTAGTAATATTAAATTTAATAATTTTTTTTTATTTTTAATTAATATTTAAATTTAAGGTAAATTTATCTACGGTTCTAATATATTTTTATTTGGGTTTGACAAGGTTGAGTTTTATATTTAACAATTATTTTTTTAATTTATAGTTAAATTTAGGGTAGTATCAACTAGAGTTTCTATTATATTTTTATTTAACTTTTTAATAGGTTGAGTTTTTATTATGTTGGATATTTATATTTGAGTTTATCAAATTATATATTGTATTTTATGTATATTTAAAGTGTTAAATATGTATTTTATTTGTCTATGGAGTGTATGAGTTGTGTGCAAGTTGTGTGTATTAGAAAAAAAAAATATCAACAAATATTTTTAAAAGATTTAGTTGTTTGAGATGTTATTAAAAATAAAGAAAAATGCATGAATAAGCAAATAATTTGGTTACTAATTAAAGAGTGTTGGAATGATCGTCATTTTTTTATTTTATTTTATTTTAATTAAGCCACCTCAACAATTTGAAATTTACAAATACTAGGAAGAAAAACAGCATTGGTCCCCATAGCTTGATCAATTAGTCTATTTGCTCATCATGATTTCAATTAAAACGCTATTCTCGAAAGTTTAAATGGACGAATATTGTGGTCCCAGTTTTAAACTAGTTAATAAATTTAGTCTCTTTCAATCTCCCATTTATATTGTCTCGCATAGGCATGGTTGTCATAATGGAACTGCACCAACATGAAATACTAATGGAAAATGATACTCACGCCACTCCTGTATTCCATACCATACTCTTTTAACTCGCAAATGATGTGGCAATTTCATTAAATTGGAAAAAATGGTGAGAATAAATTGGAGAAGAGAATAATTTGTAACTTGAGTTACTTTACTTTTGGATATCTAAATTTAATTTACCAGATTTATTAATCTTAATAAACTTTTAAATTAGATTGTCTAGTGTACATTTTTTTTCTAGTCTATTTCATTGACATTTCCTTTAAAATCTATATTGTAAAAAAAATTGAGAATTAAAATCAATTTCAAACATTTTTATTATTTGGGAATTATGGGAACCGTAAAAAAAACAATATCTTATAGATAACAAATTGTTTAGAAACTATACAAGCAAACAACGTAATTGCGAAATCCTCATTCAAAAAAATTATATAAAACGCGCACATTTGTAAATTGCCAAATTAACATGCACCAAAGTGGTTTACAATTGTCAAAACTAGTCATCGAGAATCAGTATCAAACACCTCCAAGTAACAAACTGATTTCACCAAAACAAATAATATTCAATGTCAAGCAAGGAGGGACAAACCGGTTCACAATTTTCCAAAATAACTACCGATTCGGAAAAAAAGAAAGAAGGAAATGAGGCAAATAAAAAACTCGTGCGAAAAAGTAAATAGCAGCTCGCTCTCATGAATAACAGCATTGCAAGTTGGATGAGATCTGCATAACATAGCAATAAATTGTTATTGTTAATTTTGTTAGTTAACAAATCAAATAGAAATCGAAGGAAAAAACCAAACCTCGGATAGAAAAACATACCAATACCAAATGTAATCTACTCAAAATTCATATCGAATCCCTTAGTATCAGGAGTATTACATAATGTCCCAGATAAAAAAAAACTAATGTTATTAAACAAAATAAAAATAACTAAATGAAGTAATACAGAATAGAAGTTTGTGATCTCAGAGAAAAAAATGAAATTTATTGCATACATAGAAGCTTGTATTATCACGGAGAGTCGGACGGTAGCATTCTGAAATATCACTGCCACCGACACTCATCTAAAATGTCAAACCAAATGGCAACCAAGTAAAACAAAATTCATCATAAGAAAACGAAAATTATGCATTACTTAAAATTATGTAATACTTTCGAAGGGATTTGTACTCTTTAAAGGAAGAATCGAACGGTAACAATCCATAAAGTCATTGTCATGTAAACTCATCTGAGATCCCTGATACGAGAAATAAAACGTTACTCAACTAAAATGTTACTCAGTTAAAAGGCACACTCCAAAAGAAAAAAATAAGATTATAAGTGTTACTTACATAAACGTTTGCACTATCTTCATGTAGCTTTGGACGGTAACAGTCCGTACCCTCATTGATTATATTCTCACTCACATGTTTGTCAATTTTGTTTGATTTTTTAGTCCTTTTCTTAGCGGCCTTCTTAACTACTTTCTCAACCATGGGTTGGGACCTATTTTCCGGTGGACGCCCTCTTCGACGAACTTTAACGGGATCACCAATAATTGTTGGTGCATCTTGCAAATATTCACCAAAAGTACATTATGTATTCTTATTTATAGAATCATCAATACTCATTTTCTCCATCAATTCAATGGTTTCTGTCATTCTATCTACAAAGAAGGCCGTCTTTTGGTCGGAATTCATAGCTTTATTAGCACCCTCACGAGATACATTTAGCATATTATCAAACCGGTGCCATTCGGACCTGATTTTCCAATTAGCATAGCTTACCTCTACATTGGTGTGGCTCCTCGCCAAGTCCTTTCTCCATCGTTTTAGAATGTACTTCTCAGGCACTTCTTCAAGCATTTTTTGACCCCAGACTAATACAATATGTGCGCATACTATTCCCTTGCTCTCAAACAACCGACAATTGCAACTTGTTTCTTTTGATTCTTCATTAAACTGTACAATGTAGGTATATGATATGCGAGTCGGACGTTTATTACCAACCTTATTTTTATGCAAGATAACGAACTCCGAAACTTCATCCACGGTAGATCCTACCATCAACGTACAACCAATCAGAAAAGCTAGTTGTTCTTGAAGTTCTTGAAATTTCTCGACAATGTATGCTACTTGAAATTGTTCCTCGAACTGAAAAGGGGAAATTGTATCTACTCGTACATTTTTACAACACGCATCTTCTTTCTCTTCTTTTTGCACCTTTTTACCCAAAGCATTCTCGTACTGCTCAACAAATTCCTTTAGTGTAGTACTAGATTTTACATAGCCCATTGATGCTCTCACTTCGTTGCGTTGTCGACATCCCTCCCCAAAATATATATTTTACAAAAGCTGGCACCCACATTTCCCTATCGTCATACAATCCACACAACCAATCATTGTCCTCTAAATTGTATTCTCTAATTAGCGTCTCCCAACCACTTTCAAAATCACTTGGACTCAAAGTATCATACACAATATTTTTTAGTTTAAACTTGATAGATTCATATTCGTCGTACCCTTTTAGCTTATCTGGTATCTTCTTCATTATATGCCACAAACACCAATGATGACGGACATTTGGAAACACTTGACTTATCGCATTTTTCATTGCCTTCCATTGATCCGTGATAATAGCCTCAGGCGAAAGATCGAACATGCATTCTAACCAAACTTTGAATAACCATACAAATGAATTTGTATCCTCATGTGAAACCAACCCACACCCAAACAAAATAGTCTGGCCATGATGGTTGACACCTACAAAAGGGGCAAATGGCATGTCGAACCGATTAACAAGATATGTAGTATCGAATGTAACTACATCTCCAAACTCTTTATATGCCTGTCTATTACGTGCATCAGCCCAAAAAACATTTCTTAATATATTCTCATCATCTAGGTTAATGGAATAATAGAACTCATTGTTGTCTTTTTGCATTTTCCGAAAATAACGAGTCATTGCCTCAGCGTCTCCTTCCTTAAGTTGTAACCGTCTCATGCCATCCAAATAATTTCGAATTTTCTTTTTAGTATAAGACAAATTCTGAGGGCCCCCGGCCTCAAGGACGAATGAGGCCATTGTTTTATTTAATTTGATTCCGGTTGCCGCATTCAATTCAAATATTCTCTTAACATGCGCGGGAATAATTCGATTGCACCTGAGATATTTGATCTAATCCGGATCCATCCAAGCATGATTATGTTCAAGATCAATTCCATTTAACCTCCATTTTCCATCTCTTTGTCGAGATATTCCAATATGGGCACCACAATCTGTTTTCGTTGTTGGTTGGGATTTTATAGGATTCCACCTTGTTGTCTTGTGCTTTCCAGCTCTGTGACACGAATAAACTATATTCGTTTTTACTCCATCGGTACTTTTAGATCTTTTTGTAACCACACCAAAACCAATTGAACTCCCATAAGCATTATAACATTTGTAGGCATCCACCTCGGTATCGAATATTTTCCCAACAGGCGGTATCAACGATATGTTTGGATTATCATTTTCCATCATCTGTTACAATTGATCTTTTCAATACAAAAACAAAAAACACACATTTTCTTATAATGATAGAAACAAAAACGACTAAACTAGAGATTAGTTTGTAACAAAAAATAAACTTATAGATGTTGGTTCAACTGCTATTTATCTTATCTTTTTAGCTTTTTACTTAATTATAGATGTTAGTTTGTTAGCTTTTTTAGATTTTTAAAACCAGATTCCGGGTTAAAAAGGGTTAAAAAAAGTTCGAAAGGATGGAAAAAGTCACTTAAAAGTTAAAATAAGTACAATATGACGTATCAATTAAAAAGCAAAATTAGAAGTGACTTATAAGTAAAAAAATTGAGGGTTTGCCAAACACTACATTGCAGCAAGATTTTTTACCATTCCTTATTTAAACAATTTTTGACACTAAAAAAATCGATACCAAACGTACCCTAAGTCATACAAAAAAACAATTGACATGTATACTCAAAAAATCCTAAATTTAAAATTATGGGATTAAAATAGAATCACAGAGATGGAGCAATGATTGTTGGATCAAAAATAATAATAATAACAACAAACATAAACTCTTTAAAAGAAATTAAATATTAATTTAAAATAGATGGAACATGAGGAGGAGGAGACAGGTGAGTCGCAGCGGTGGTTGATCGGGACGATCCTTCATCACGATCCATGGCCGATGAGACCATCCTTACACACGGTCGTCGATTTGCTCTCTCCTCTTCGTCACTTTCCCTCTCTCCCTCTTTCCATGTGTAAATGGTTTATGGTCTCTAGTGTTAATTGATATTACTATTATCAATCATTCATTTTCTGTTAAATTTTATTTTACCCCCAAACTTTGTGACTCTTTAGTTCAGTCCACATGCCACATCAGATGACACATCACTTGTCAGCTAAGGGAGTGTGGTTTGTAATGCCCGAGTTGTGTGAATAGCATGACCCAAGACTAATATATATAACAACCGATACGATCTAAAAACCTTTAAGATGACTTGGGACAAATCGAGGACTTTGATTCAGCGGAGACACGATTAATAAATATTGAGCCGAATTTTTTCTAAAGTATAATATTTAGAAAATGAGATTAAGGGTGTATTTTGTAATGGGAACTCATTCTACACCATAACCAAAGAAATGGGCTGTTATTATAACTAATAGTCTAATACAGTTTTATTTTTTTTGATACAATTTTTTTTTTCCGAAATGTGGTCATTATTATTAAATAACAATGTGCGTTAGTACATGTTTTACCGTCCTTAGAACAAGCTTCACAAGACTAAACGAAATAGAAAATACATAGAGCTGGGGAAAAATCTCAAAATCTCGACCCGTGTCCCGGCCCGCACCCGACCCGAGAAGGGTCCCGACACGAAAACGTCGGGTTTTTTTTCGACCCGACAAACTTCGGGATCGGGATCTGATGACAATTTTGATTTCGTCGGATGTCCCGACCCGACCCGAATTTTTAATTAATTTTTAATTATTTATTATATATTTTATTTCAACACTAAAATATAAATGAATCTATATCAAATATGAGTGATGCGAATCGAAACTTGTAACTTTAACATGTAATGTGAACACTCTAGCATATGAGTTACAACACTTTTTGTTTTATATATTAATTATAATTAGATAAGTATAATATATATTTGTAGTTTTAAATATATGAAACTATTAAAATAAAAAATATACGTAAATTAAAAAGTTATATTGTTACTTAAAACAGATAAATTATCATTATTTTCCGATTATTAAAATTATAATGAAAATGTATCTCATTTAGTATTATAATTGTTGCTTGTTTGAATAAAACTAAATATTAAAAGAATCTGATAAAAAATATATCAATTTTTTTAACTACTCAATTATTTATATTTTCACACTATTTTTTCTAGTACATGTTAATTTCTTTTTGCATTTATCAGAAGTGTTATTTTCAAACTATGATTATCTTTGGTGTTAATAACATGTTTATAATTCTCAAATGAAAATTGTTAATAAAAAATGAGCTTGTCGTAAAATAAAAAAGATATGTCGGGAGATTCGGGACAAACTTATCACGACCCTATGGGATCCCGAAAATTCGGATCCCGAAAAAGCTGGGTCCCGACTTTTGTCGGGTCAGGATAGAGTTTTTTTTTCACTTTCAAAAGTATTTGGGTCGGGATACGGATTGAGTGTTTATGGGTCGGGACCCAACCCTATCTCACCCCTAAAAATACATAGCAACAAAAGCTCGACAACTCTAAAAAGTCCCCTAAAACATTCTTATCAAGAAAACTAAAAATCAACCCCAATAAAACATGATAAAAATATAAATTATCTCAACAATTTACGTATAGCAGTGAAATAATAGAATCTTATTATTATGCTAATTATTATAACTTTTACTCCAAGCATGATACTCCCGTAGTTATAATTTACTTGTTACGCAGTTATTATAACTAATGGGTCTGTCAATGTATGAATGTAATAACTACCAATTGTAAAATGAATGTAAGTGTTCATAATTCATTGTGCATACATATATACTAAACGTTTCCCTAGATAATAACTCACTCATCATTTATAGACTTTATTTTACTCTACTCCCACTAATTAATCAAAAAATGATCCTTAACTAGCTCAATTATTATAACCTAATTAAGAGTATTTTGTTAGAAAGTATGACTAAATCTACTTTGAAGATAAGTTTAACTTAAGCTTTTAGTTATATCTTTAAATAGCTTTTGTGCATGTGCGTTTGACAAACAAGCCATTTGATTTTCTCACTTATTTTTGTCAGGGCAGTAGCAGCAAAAGTATTAGCAAACCATGCAGAAATAATGCCTTTGGTTCATTCCATCTATATAAGAGCCATATATTTTAAACCTTTCTTCATAGTCTACTCATTTTCCTTTCTGTCCAAGAGACATTTTTGCCCATACAATAAATTGACGTTTCATTTTCGTATAAAGTGCTTCCTAGTGAAATCTCATTTTCAAAAAAACCCTTGCCACTTTTGTCCATGTTTCAGAAACCTTATTGGTTTAAAAATTATGATAAATCCAACCTTAGTTTTTTGCTATTTCATGTCGTGTTGTGTTGTTTATCAGATCGTAAAATACTGTTAGCTAATTTCTACCACAACACAAATAAATATTGATAAAGAAATAGATTAAACCTTTTTCAAAAATTTATGAACCACTTTTTTGAATTGCACAATTAGGCCCCTTTTGAGCAACACTGAAATAACGTGGTTCTATCAAGAATCTTCTTTTTTGTAATATATAATAGTACATTTCTTTGAATTAATATAGAAAGTTGTCATTAGCATGTTATTAAATATGGTTTGCTCATGTCATCACTCTAAAGTCTCTAAGCTCAAGTAATTAAGTTTATAAAAGCAAGTAAAATTTCTTAATTATCCGAAATTCTGACTTAAAAATATTTTTTTAATTGCATGAGTGTGTACTGTTACTTATAAATTGGGAATAAATATGTTTAGTGTACTGTAATACCGGTCTAGTATCAGTGGTTAACGATTTAAGTATTAAACTACTATTTTTAACAATTTGATACCAAACTACGAAATTTCATCAAATTATGGACTAATAACATAAATCGATTAAATTGTAATTGCTATATCTCACATTTGAGTATTTATTTTAAGCGGATGTTGAAATAATTGCATTCACCGTGTGATAGGCAATGCAACGTGAATGCAATTTTATCATTTTGTTCAACGATGAGTCCTCAATTATGACAAATTTCGTAGATTAGTATCTAAATTGAAGATTTGGATCCTCTGCGGTTATAAATGGACATCAGAGGTGTCAGTTGTGCAGTTTAATCCCTTTAGTTATACATGTTCATTTAATTTGATTCTCAATTGTTTGCTGAGATTAGTCTTTGGTCCTTAACTTTTCTTTCATTCCATATTAAAATACTTGAGTTTGCACTTAATTTTCTTTTCATCGTTGGATTAAGTGATATTTAATCTACTGTGTAACTTTACTTAAGGTTTTAAAAATTAATTTCTTTTATAAGTTTGACCAAATAATTATTGTTTAGAAATACTTTATACATGATAACTTAGTTCTTGACTTAGTCAAATGGGAGTTTTTCTTTTGTGAACTTAAATAATTGAACGGTACAAAGGCTCGTTTTTAAAAATAAATATTCAAATTTTTTTTTCAAATTTTGATTAATAATTAAATTTAGGTTAGTATCCACTAGGGTTCTATATTTTTATTTGGCTTTTTATTGTGTTGTAAAATTTGTTTTTAATTTATTAAATCATAATTTATCTAATATATAATAAAAATTGAAAAATTAAATTAGTTATTAAAAATGTTTCATCTAACCCTTCATTTTTTAATCTAATGGTTGTAAAGATGACTGAACATTATACAATCTAACTCAATTACTACACAAAATGGGGACCCGTCAAATAGCCTTCAAAAAATTTTGTATTTAGAAAATAGAAAATAAAAAATAGATCTAAGTTTTTCTCATGTATTTACATTGAAAGTATATTTAGGGACATGGTTTTTAAAAAATACTACTTAAAAAGAGTAACTAATTATTACAATGATAAAAGAAGACTAAATTAAAAAATAAGTCAAGACTTAAGGGATTAAATTGCAAAAACTGACACCCCTGCTGTCCAATTACAACGGTAGAGGATGTGAATCCCTCAATTGAACTTCAAATATCTAAATCGTTAAATATTATTAGTCGATACACTGAACATATTTTTCTCTCTTAGAAATTTAAAGGATACATAGAATGATCATCTAATTTGGTTTTATTAAATACGTAGGCTACAAAATATTAGATATCATATCATACATGAATAAGAATTTGAAATTAAATAGTTGACAGGTCGTAATCTCAAGAGTATATACTGGTTCTGCTAATAGATCAATGTTGTGTGTCATAGCATTGGAATTTTGTGGATCCAACCACAACAAAACATATATTCAAAACTTATTCTTTTTATAGTCTGTAATTCTATTCATCTTGTGTTGTACACTTGTACTTAGTATGTTAAAACATCACTACGGTACAAACAAACACTCTGTATAAGATGTCGAGACGGAGATAATTTTAATTCGTATAAATATTCTTGTTTCATTATGGGAACAAATTTGTTAGATGTGATAAATTTTAGAACAATTTTAAAAAAATGTGAAAGAAGCCAAATCCACGTAATTCTAGATATTACATGGACGTGTCATTGAATTGGTTCAGCTAGATAACTATATTGCAAAGTTTTCATTTTTCTATTTTGTCTTAGACAAAAATTTAAAATGTCCAAATAACAAAACTAGCTAGCACGTTCAAAGGCTTGCGTGTTGCAATATCGGCCAGGGTATTGGCGTTATATTATTTGAAGGTCGGTATAGAACCGTAAGCGCCCTACCGGAACCACAAATAATATATTTGGTTGCGTAAAATGCAAAGAGACTATTAGTACAGATCGGACTACAAATTGTGTATTGGACATTAATCAAAAGAATTTTCACACACACAAAAAAAGACCGATCAAAAGAATAGTCAGGGATGTAGAAATGATGATAGATGATGTTTATGTTCCCTACGGATATGATTTTTCATAATATTAAATTGTCACATTATTTTGCATTGTATTTTTTATATTTGGTAATAATGATTTAAATTTTATGTGAGTTTTTTATTGTGTCAATGTTATTGTCAATCTAGTATTCTTTTTATAATTAGCCGTTTCCACTCCGAGAAACTTCTTCTATCATCTGAGAATTATAAACATTGTTCAATCAAAACTGGAATACCATAAAATTACACCATGTTTAAAACTTGGTTTAATTTCTATCATTGGGTAATCTTTGGCTCATTTTGTAAAATTAAACAAATGTAGGAAATTATATAAATAATTTAGTACAATTGCAATATTTAACTAAATTTATAAGTGATAAATTTAGTGAAATTGGGATGTTCCCAACTTATTATACGAATCGCTATGAATTGGAGGCCACATTTAAATCCTCTTTTTCCGGTACACCTCAGTTTTAAGAATAAGCTGTAGTAATACAATAGTCTAATTAACATTTATAGAACAATTCATAATCCGATGGCAAGGAATTTAATTAACACGAACTTAAATACTGTAACAATGATTCTAAAGCTCATCTCAATAATTATGCATGATTATGATTAAAAGAAATGACGATCACTTAACCATTAACACAGCAAACAAATTAGGTAGCTAACTATTCATAAACCTAAATTAAATTTAAAAAGGACATTAAAAACATTTTATTTCTTTAGGACCAATCAGAGAAAAGAGCTTCCCAAATCTCGGTAAAAACCTCAATGATGACCCTATGATGATGACACGAGTTCAAAGACAGAAAAGTGTTTAGTAGCCCCTCTAACTCTTTAGCCCCAAATATTTGTTTTTCTACAATCATTTCGACCATAGATGTTCTAAAATCGCTATGTGGGTCGCTTGATCTTTTTACTACCGCGAACCCTTCTTTTGTAGCGGTTGAATCGTCACCCTCTTGTTTGATAGGTATAGATCGACGGCTTGAATATGAGACGGATGAGTCCGAAGTGAGGGATTTGGAGGAAAAAAGTGTTGTTTTATCGTCGTCTTCGTCTGTATCCACATCATCGTCGCTAGTTGACCAATCGTAGTAGTTGTTGTTGGA
This sequence comes from Primula veris, assembly GCA_963682055.1. Classification (NCBI taxonomy): domain Eukaryota; kingdom Viridiplantae; phylum Streptophyta; class Magnoliopsida; order Ericales; family Primulaceae; genus Primula; species Primula veris. The sequence continues at coordinate 29,848,320 of OY821750.1, read as the reverse complement.
GATGTTTGTTTGCCATTGTGTTGTGTTGTGTTTTTTGATTTCTCTCTTTTTTCCTATAAGATAAGATATTAACATTGGTTAAGAACAATGTGTACGATAATATAAATAAGGGTCATACACTAAGCTCAAGTATTTTGTACTTCAAGTTCAATTGAAGCACTACAAGGATACGATAAATTTGTGAAATTTGAATTTTTCCTTGAAAAAAGTAATATTTTTGAAATTGTTATAATTTTTTATTCTCTAACTTTAAAAAGCGCTATTATAGCTATATTTGGAATGTAATTCAGCATAAATAATTATTAAACGGAATAGTCTCTTCAAAAAAATAAGTGTGTATGAGACAGATGATTCACTTCACTTAGAGAAGTTTTTCACATTTTAGGAGCATAACTGGGACCAAATATGTCAATTCTTTAAGTTTGACATCAATTGCTTACTGTTGTAACTTGTACGTGAACATAAGTGAACCAAATAGAATTTGAAACTTTAAGGGGTTATTTCAATTATTAAGTCATGTGTTATTTTAAAGATTTTAAAGGAGTAAAAAGTTGATAGAATTATCTACAATTATCTTTAGAGGATATATTGTTCTTTAGCCAGCACTTGCAATAAATTATGACGGGTTTTGATTGTTAGCTTATGGGAATATGGGTTTTAAGAACATGCTTTTGTTCTTTGGTTCACAGCTACAAGTTCAACGTAAATTAAAATTTTAAAAATGATGAATGGGTCCTTGATTCGTTAACTTATAAAACATGTTTCTTTTAGTAAAATATGATTACAAGTTAAATGTAAATTTTAAGAAACTTAATTCACAATTGGCTTACAAATGGATTAACTTATTCTAGCGCAAGACAAACGAAAGGGCATATAAATAAGAGCTTGTTTTGACTTTGTGCTTTTAACTTACATTAGTTCATATCTAAATATGAAGCAAGCCAACAAAGAAATTACTTTTGATATGGTAAAGAAATACTACAAAAGCTAATCATAAGTCAAAATTGGGAGAAAAAAACCAAATTATAGCCGGCTCTAAATGAAGAAAAGCAAACACCAAAAGTTACAACATGCACTCTAATTATTAACATGATTGGGCACACTAATTACTCTATTTAAATCTCATTAATTACAATTTAAAAAAGGTGTATGGGCCAGCAGCAGATGAGAAGTCTCAAATGACAAGGCGTAACGAATTACACATAAATAAATATTTATGATGCCCTCATTTTTAAATTTTTATTACTGATATTTGCTTAAGAAATAATACCCATTGCAATTAAACTTAAAACTGCATTAAAGAAAAGATCACAAGGAAATAGTAATAGCTTCTTCTTTTTTTAAAACGCTTAACTGGGGGGCACAAAATAGAAGGTTTTAAGTTTTGGTGTCTTGTTTTTTCCGGTTTGCGACAGCTTGTAACAGATTTGAACAGTCCCTAATATCCGATCTTTTATTTAGCGTGGTTTAGTTGATGTTTCGAGTTTAGTATTTGGTTTTTTCCTACTTGTAACTTAGAAATCAAAATTACTAAGGTAAACTAAAGCTAGTTTTTTCTATAAACAACATTTTTCATAGAATTAATGAAGTTAAAAAAAAAAGATTACCTTTCTTATCTCCGGAAGCTCTTTTGCTCTTCTTCTTCCTACTATGCCTCCTCTCCCTAGGCCTCTCCTCCTCATACTCATTCCAAGCTTCCCGTCTCGCAAATGATTTTTCACTTTTGGACATTTTTGGACCGCATATTGAAAAAACCGGACGGTGGGGTTTAGGAGAGAAAAGGTCCATTAGTTGGTAATGTTGACGAGTACTAACGGGATGTTCAACAACGTCGGAAGGTACATCGCGCGACTTGCATGACCGGAATATTTGTGAGATCCGGTTCTTTAAGGGGTTCTGAGGGTCCATTTTCAGAGTGAGAGAGTGAGTTTTAGGGGTGGTACGTTATGTATGTATTAATGTTATAATGTGATGTGATAATGGTGGCTTATTTAAAGGAATGAAACCAAAAGACTTGGGTTCATTAATTGCGCCAATGATCACCACTTGGTTGAGCCAAAGTTTTATTTGATCATCATAGTCTTGGTATTTATTGTTTTGGCCCCTGTAGTTAGACTACCGTATATTGGTCGCCTCCAAATTGGGTGATAAGTTTTTTCCTAAAACATGTTTCCGATCCCAAGATAAATTCGGAAATGTTACCCACTTTAATTTTATGTAATACTCCAAGATAACATACACTAACATACTTACCACCACGCATTTTGCGGGTCATGTCTGTACATAGAATAAAATACTCTATATATGTGGTGTGGAGTGTGTTGCAGCAGTTTTCCAATATGACACATAGTTTTTTGTTGGCGACACTTAAAAAAATTCAACATTACAGCTGCACACTCGTGTGAGCGAAAGTTCTTTTTGGTTAGCATAGTCTCGATAACTATGTTTTTGACCCCTATAGTTAGAGTAATTAACTTATATTGGTCGTCTCCAAGTTGGATGATGAGTTTTTTCTATAAAATGTTTCCTGTCCCAAAGTAAATTCTGAAACATTACCCAGATGAATAATTTTACATTTGTTAAAAATTGCTCTTTTGGTAGGTATGTAACGAATGTTTATATTGTAGTGTGATGTGGTGGATAATTTTACATCGGTCAATAACCAAAACATACAATCAATCAAAACATATTACTAAAACATACAACACATAAAATTTTCTTCACAAAATATACAAACATACAATTACAAATATTTATTAGAGTTGTATGTTTTGGGAATAAAAGTTTATGTTTGTAGTTTTTGGTAATTAGATTTGAATTTTTTTTTGTTTTTGTAATTTTATTTAGAGGGGATGAAAATAAAAGGATGAGTTGATTAATCATATCAGTTATCACACCATAATAAACTGAGCCAATATTGTAGGTTTTGGTTTTAATGCTTTTCGTCCATAGATTATTTCAATAGATTAAAGTGGTGTCTCTAAGTTAAATCTTAAATTTTTTATGTTTATGTTGTTATCATGTTGGGAAATGTTGAAGTAACATAATTTGTTATATACCATCATAAGTTTTTGCTGGTATTCGAACATTATATATCTTGTAGTGTGAATAATGTATTCCTTTGAAGTTTGAACAATATGCACCAAATTAAAAGGTTTCTCAATGATTACGAAATAGATAATATACTTATATTCTAATTTTGGAGGACCAGAAAAAATCTATCGGAACCGTTACTATACACTGTTCTGCCTCATAAAGACATAGACGGTTTATTTAAAAAATAGGCCTTTTCCCTATAAAACTATTGTCAATTTTTTGGAGGGCAGTCGTGTAAGTATTAAGTAAACTAAAGTTTACGAAATGAAACTCTGAGGACACAATAAATTTCATTATGAAACACCAGGGGTCCTTTTGTATAGTTAACTCTAGAAACACTGGACTAAAGTTCATTCTGAAACTATATGGACTAAAGTTTTTTTTTTTTTTTTTTTTTTTTTTTTTTTTTTTTTTTTTTTTTTTTTTTTTTTTTCAATTGGCCTTTTATTAATATAGAAAAAGTGAAATAAAATATTCTGTTCATTTGCCAGGTCTCATGATGACCATTCCGTTTAAAACGGTAATAACATATAATAAGATACACACTAATTTCAAGTAACAAATAAGCCTAAAAGTATCAGAAAAAGCAAAAAAAATACCGCATTACCAACGGTTCAAATTATCCGACCTCTTAAAACTACATGGACTAAAGTGTAATCATAGATGTATTTAGTCCCATGCAAGTTGCAACATTAATAACCACTACTGGTGACAAACCTGAAATTTTTAAATCTTTAACTTTAAAGTGTAACAATGTATAATTAATACTTTAATTGATAAAAGCAAACGTCGAAAAATAAATGTTAATTTCGAGATAAATAGTCAAGGGTATTGTTTTTTCTTGTGTAACAATATACACTTGATACTTTGTTTGATAATGTACGTATGTGTTGCTATATGTTTTCTTTCTAGTTCGCGAGTATTGTTTCTCAATTAAAATGAGCAAATACAAAACAAAACCATGGGACCTTTGGTTAATAAACAATTAAGCTATTGGGTGTTTAGCAGAATACAAGTTTTGTATTAAAAAAAAAAAAAAAAAAGAGAGAGAGAGAGAAAAAAGATAAGATTTTTTATTTGTTGCTGTTTTTTGTCTATCATAAAAGCCGAAAGTGTTACGGTTAAATTATCGAAGGAGTAAAGTTATCTCGCCGTTTGGCAAGTCGATCGATATATGGAATGTTACGATAAGCACAAGCTGTTGAAAACCACTTTTAAGCCTGTAAATCCTTTGGCCGGATTTTAAGCAATGGACTCTCAATGTTTACCAATAGGATAATCTATAAATAATATTTAGCGAATTAATAGTCCACGAATTGTTTCGCTAATATTTTTTTCAGGTCTGTAAATGTGAACTAGTCGATTTTACTTAGCCTTTTATGACTGGTGAAATGTTTAATTTTCTATTATAGGAAAATATCGTTAGTGAAAATAACTTTGCTCCAGCCTCCATGTGATTACTATACGAAATTGAATTTGTTGCATGTGGAACAGTTTGTATTTGTTTTTTGGTTGCCATTCACCCAAACGATTAACGAAGGAGTATATAGCTAAACAACATGCAAAATTAGATACTGAAATTTCGATGTATAAGTTTCTAAATTTAAATTAATGAAATGTATCATCTCATATTCAACTGATATATCAATTGGTAACTTTCTGTTAATAAATTATAAGTATTGACCAAATTGTCTAACGTGTTAAAAGGCGAAAAATAAAAAAGATGGAAGTAGTTAATAAATTATAAGCATTGACCAAATTGTTAGCTTTCTCGTTCAATTTTTTTTTTCTTCACAACTTTTATCCTCTGAAATACCAGTTTGTAACTTTCTCTAAATAGTAAACTATAATTAATCAAAAGAAAATATGCAATGTGTATAAAAACTTGATAACTAGTTACTTATTGGCCAACGGCTATCGTCGGAATTCATTTTGAGAATGACAACTATGAAATATGGAATATAAAACTGGGTTGCTTTATTGACATTTGGTTCCACTTTATTTACTCTTAATATAAATTCTCAACTACTCTATCACAATCACATATCACTACTCCTATATGGGCTAATATTAAACACAGAGAATGTGGACCACGAAGAATATTTTTGACCTATCAAAATACCTAAAAGGCTATAATTTAAATTCAAACAGAAAATAAGAGTATTTTATACATAATTGTGATACATTCAAATAAGTAGAGTAGAGTAGAAAGTTGCTTTTAGATATCACTAAAAAGATAATAAAATCAAACATATATATAGGAAGGCGCCGCCCAACTTAGGTGGAATTTTTTTATGCAATAACATTGTCTCAAAATACAAATCATAATGAAGAAAGTTCCATTGCTCGAAGCAGTTTTCAATCATAAAAAATGTAGCTTAGGATAATTAATTTCATTCGTCACTACATTTCTTAAGGTGTTAATATTGAATGGTACTGATGAGCTAGTTTTATAATAAGTCCATTTTTCTCTACTTTTGTTTTTTTTTTATTCTTGATTAACAGTGATTCCAATTTACTTTACCTAATTAAGAAAAAAAGATACACACACAGAAGGATCATAAACAATACTTGGGCTCGTGGTATCGAAGCGAACCTTTGGCACTTATCATAGTACTTCTCGTAGACGCGTCGGTGTCACGCTTCATATGCAGCTATCAGTATCCTTGTATGATATCTTAGTAAAATTTTCACTGGAATCATGTTTTTTGTTCTTCGAAAGACCAGTAAATTTGTTTCTAGAAGATTAATATTATTAACACGCTCTTTATTTAACCTTGAACTTATGAAATTTAGGCAAGATAAAGTAAAATCGTTCTTTAAGAACACCCTGGGAATAAATCATATATAGTCATTTAAGTTCTCGGTCCCAACTTGAGTCTGTTAATAAGACTAAACTATACTTTGTCATATTTCATGTATATTTTCATTCTCATCATAAGAAATATGTCTCCTTATAATAGCTATTCACATTAGATTTCAAAAATACATCTCTCGTTAAAATAGTTTAAGATGATGTAAAAGATTATCTAAGATTGTTTGCGATAATTACTAAACTTTTTTGTTTTTACCACGTCTTTAAGCAAAGGCTCGTCCGTGAATATCTTATTGTTTAATCGAAATCATTTCCAATTACTTGTCAATCATACCTAACGTTTATTGACATGAAATTTTTGACATTTAACGAAACTCCTATATATTCATATGTTTCTTTGCAGGCTTACCCGAAAAAATGTGCTTGTTTACATAAATTTTGTACATTTATCTTACATTGGTATTATTTATTTATATTTGACTTTTATTACTTAAAGTTTATGTACGTAACGTCTCTTTACTCGTAACCTACATAGTATCTTTCTTTTGTTGATGCGAATTGCCATAATGTGTCTGTGTAAAGGGTTCTATTATATTTACTTTATCTAGGTTTGAGAGCTAGTTGAGAGGTAGATATTAGTAATGTGGCCATTATTATTATTTTTAATTATATTAATTCTACTTTTGCTTATTCATCTTTATTAATTATACCGAATATATATATAACAAATGTGCATGGCTAGCTAGCTTGTCAATTTCTTTCTTCACCAGCAGATATATCATCATTCGGATCTCCTTATATATATATATATATATATTCTCTCAGGTTCATTCAATTTAGCCACATTTAAATTCGTAAAGCCTGTGATTTATTAATGTCCCACACCTAAGGTGTTAACTGTCCAAATGCAGGATCACTATAAAAAAAAATGTCTTAAACAGTGTCAGCAATTGTAAGTAATGTTTTTTTTATAACGAGTTGTTTAGCGATGACTTTTATTAGAGCAATGATATTGTTTTTTATAACTATACTCGTTATCACTCTTGTTAGATTTCACATATATTATCACATTGTACTGACTAAGTTATGCCACATAAACACTTATTAGTATCACTAGGTAAAACGTTTGTTACATCTAGCAAGCAAGTTTGCAAGTTTTTGGTGCACCATTGTTAATTTAATTACTACAAATGTTTTACTTTATTATTTATTTATTGTTTGTTTAATGTGGTGGGATTTAGTTTATGAATATTGATAACTGAAACTAACATGTATAATGTGTAATAAAAACATTAGTTAGATGTAACATGCATATGTGTCACTTATAGATCAATTTTTTTACATATATTTTAAATTTTTACTAGATAAAACTAACATTACTGATGTGTATGTTTCTAATGGCAGAACTTTGAGGACATGCATATAGTTTTCAATATTGATACTGAAGAATGGGATTAATCGATTGCACCTCAAGCTGTGCAAACTTTAGCCTTAATATCTTGACATCTTGTTACGTAAAGCTAGTGCAAATTTATATAGGAAAACTATATATAGCTTACATGTATATTAATAAGTTATTTCACATAAGGTGTTTATATACCACGAAATCTGTGTCTAGCACTGAAATTTCCAAAGCTTTTGAGATTTAAAACAACCACACACCCAGTGACTCTTCTAAAATTGTCATGTAGATAATTGGCGATAGTTTCATTGGAGAAAAAAACATATTCATTTCTACCTTCCAAAACGAAAATGAGATTCAAAAAATGAGATTGAGAGTTAAATGACAGCCAATTTTGTTATCTTCTGAATGTTTCATTCTGGCTAGCTATTGTCAACTCCTACATCGATTAAATTTGTTTATTTATTGTTTTTCGGGGGTGTCAGTAATTTTTATATATTGCTAGATGCAATCAATTCATGTCCATTTCGAAGTTGCTGGGAGATTAATGACAAAAAAAAAATAGCCCTACTATACACTTTATTTGGCTCCTCTATTCGAAATTAAATACAGGTTATAATCTTAGTGAATAAGCTCTCAAGTCATCATAGGGTGCCTGCAGATTGTCTATAATTAAACCTAATTTTTGTAAACAAATTTTCCAATTTTATTATTTCTTTTGAAGGAGATCCTATTTAATATATGTAAGATTTGGTATAAATGCAAATGGTAAATATTTTTCAAAATAAAAACTCTATGAAAAAGTTACACTAACGATGCGTGAAACTCAATATGTAGTTTGTAAAAGACATGGTAAAAGCTATTGAATCTTGAAATCTGACGAGTTTTTTGCGGGTTACATACTTGTTTCTTCGTTTGTAGTTTTCAAAGTCATTTTCTTTATGGATAATCTAGTTATGATGAATAATTGACAAATATGTTTTTAGCAATGGATCAATAAAACAAATATCTTAATTTATAGGATCCAATTATGCACTTTATGTGTTTACATCACAACTATTTACCCCGTAGTTTTGTTTAGGTAGGAAGCTGAGTTATGACCATCCAGGGTAAAGATACTAAATATGAATTTAAATTTTATATCATTTTTCATTATTTATTTTCGTGTCTCGTTATTTATTTTATGTAAAAAAAATCCTAAAATTTTTTTAAAAAATTATATAATTACTATAAGACATGTATCACTACAATTCAATAATAATTATTTTTTTAAAATCCACACACAATTTATTTTGGAATAATTGTATAAATTTATGTAAATTAAACATTAAATCTTAGAAAAATTGTCTAAAACAATATTATGTCCAAATATTTTAAATTTTGAATACAATATAATATAAAAACTTATAAATTTACGAAACAATTTATGAAAATTTAAAATATGAGTAAAAATAAGCTGAACAGAGAATGAGATAAAGAATAATAACTACAATATTTGAAATCTCCTATAATCATTACAATTTTCAATATAACTATATATTTTGACTTTTTTTTTTTTTTAAAATAGTCAGTTGGCAGCCCTTAGAAAAGAATTTCCCTTTTAACATTTCTTTTTATTCAGTTAATTGGCACTTCTCATTTATGAATCTTGACTTCGCCTATGATTAAGGTGATCAAAATTAGATAAATACTTTGTTTTCACTAAACCTAGTATTACAAGTTCTTTATCATGATTATCATCATAAACACCTGATGAAAAAATATTTTCCCAATAGAATCTTGAGAGTCAAAGAAGCTTCCAAACACACACAGACACATAGAAAACTGAAGCTTAAGTCTTTTAGATATCAAAGTATCCTTACAAATAGCTAAAGACAGAATTGTCTAGGTAAGATTGAGCTTTCCAAGTTGAAGTTTAGCTGAGGACAACAATAAAACGATTGCCAATTCATAGTTTTCCATCCTCAATGATCACCACATGGCTCTGGAAATTTCAAAAAATTGAAACTGTTATAATATTTTGATACAAAACATTAATAATTAATCATCTTTGGCTTGGAAATACTATTTGGTAGTCAAGTTTTGGTAATTTTGAGTTAGCAGTAACGAGTCTTGTTACACTTTATAATTCTGTGTGAAAACTCTCTTTTGGAACATGCAAATGAATTTGAGGGAACTACGATAATGGTGCGATAGTTGGGAACCGACTTATATATGGTCATCATAGTTTCAATTGAAATACTAATAGTCTGTATTGTACAAGTAATGACGGGTTTGGTCTTTAGGGTTTAAACAATTTTTTTTTAAGGTAAACGAGCTCAATTGTATTAAAATAAAAGATAGTTCAATGGGACAGTTTAGGGTTTAAACATGTTTCACATTCCTCGATACAGGCTAGCAAATTGACATGATTTTTATCATATTAATTGGAGTCTTTCTATCAATAATAGATACTAAGTCGAAGATCGTAATTGATCGGAGAAAAAAGTCGAAGATTAAAGACACACTAGGGTAAACGTATGATTGAGATCTTATATGAATCATTATCGGGGGCGGAAACATGATGATTTCTTTTAGGGACCGTGGTGTAAAAAATATGTCGAATAAAAGATAAAATAAATAGGGTCTAATACAATTTTTTTTTTTTTTTATGTTTAACATATCATAAAACAAATATGAAATTAAAACAAAGGGTATTGGGCAATAAAATATTTTTTTTAGTAATCTTGCTTGGGAAAATACAGTGGTTATTTACGAAATTTGATAATTTAAGGATAAAAACAAAAAAATTTAGAAAAAAATAGCTAACATGATTCGTAATACTGCTAAACTTCCGATACCTTAAAACCAATCTTACCATTAAACAAACAGCTCTTTTGTTTAATTAGGGAGACCATAATATATATATATATATATATATATATATATATATATATATATATATATATATATATATATATATATATATATATATATTAGAAAATTTTAAATTACGCATATAAAAAAAAATGAAAATCGCCGCCAGCCACCCCTGAGTCCGCCCGTTCGTATCTTGTAGTTAGTCCAATTAATGTGTCGTTTAAAATTAGAAACAACTGTTATCTCTTTTGCAATTACGTTAAAGTTATTGTGAGATGGACATAGTATGTCATACAAGCATTCAAAGTTCCAGTTTGATTGAGAGTTGGTATTTTTCAGCAGTTCATCTAAACATATATTAATAATGTATATTTATATTAAGTATGACTTTCAGTACAAGTTTAATCTTATCTAAATTTTCGTGTGAGTTTGTCCTATTTATTAGCTGCTGATGTTTAACTTTCTTAATTTGGATTGATCTTCTATGACTTGTTAACTTGTTAGTGCTAGATCGAATTAGCCAACTCGGACTCAATACAGTTAAAAAAAATTCTGAATATCACAGGAGAATAAGATTGAAATCTAATACAGGACAAAGGTATTGATCCAAACTATGAGCCAAGATTACGAGAGTTCACAACTACTATTTCAGTCATTATATAGCAATCTAACCTGATTCAAATACAAATTCAAATTATATAAAAACATGATATTAACGTATATATAGGAATTTGAAATTCATGTTTATTTAGCTTTAAGGTAAAACAAGTGAAATGAAGAAAACATTAAATGGAGAGGCCAAGTCTTATGCTTTACGATATACTTTCCTATTTTTAGTATATTTTTTTAGAACAATTCATAAATGTTTTTTTTTATAAGGTAACCAAAAGAAGATTGTTACTTAAATTCTAGCTAGTTCAGCTAAGAGAGTAAAAAAAAATTAAGGCATTTGATCATTTTTGTCAAGTCATGGCCTAAGCCAGCAGCATGATCAGGACCTGTTACTTACAGTTTTACTGTTCAAAAACAATTGATTTGGATCGTTATACGTACATTTTCACAGTGAGAAGTTATGAGCAAGAGAGTATTTTATAGGACAGTATTCAAATAGTGTTGGTTCGCGGGAGCAACGTCTAACCAAGTTTATATAGAGTGATATCCGGACGGTGTTTAATTAAAAATTAAATACTCCTATTGAATAATAGTCAATTTGTATATCCTTGAAAAGAATATACGTACATTGCATTAATAGTCAATTTATCTGAATTTTAAAAATTATTTATATTATTTTTTTATATTTAAAAACAATTTACGAGTTTATTTATATTAAATTTTGAATTACATCTTTATGTTTTTTTTTAAAATATACATGCGCCAAGAAAGGTGGTGCAAGAAACCACCAGACACCTGCGGAACCAGCACCTCAATGCAGCAAACACAGTCAGATAAAGATTAACGTGCACTCTGGTGCACTTCGAACAGATGCAGATTCGTTCGGTAATCATTCTCTAAGCTGGTACCATCCGGAAAAGAAGTTATACCAAGGTATTGATAATTTTACACCACAATTTTATACCATATGCACCAAGATTTTGGGTTTGTTTGGTCGTGGTTTTCATTTCATTACACTTCTTAAAAACGAAAAACCATGAACCTTCAACAGATACGATAATTTTACACACTAGTTTTACTGTTAAATTGTTAATTCTATACCTTCTTATGGTCAGTTTTGGGTCGGACCATTGGCTATGTGATTATTGATGGTTCCCAAATCATTTGAAATTAAAATTCACCAAATCATTTGAAATTGATGATTCACCAAAAGTAGGAAATTACATATCCGATAAGTTAAGCAGAACGGAAAGTTGTGAGTGACATTAGAAGTCGCATTGATACAAAGTTGCTGCAATCCTACATGGTTGGAATATGATTAATCTTCTGTCGTTGGATCTTCAGTTGATCAATCGAGACGCAATGAATGTAAAACGACAATGTTTATTTTCTTAAATACAGTGCAACTCGGACATTAGATTAACCAGACGATCCAAATCAATTATTTGAGTAGGTTGCAAACGTGCAATCTACCTAAGGTTGCAACAACTCTCATTTGTGTCTTATATATTTAGCTTGAGTTTGAATAATAACTTCTTGAAAGCTTCGAAAATTCCGTTAAGTAGGAACTCGGTTGTACAGAAATTAACTTTTCCTTTCTAAGTGATATGTTATCGATCTTTTCTGTCTTATCTACTGATCAAGGTTCCAACAAGAGTAAAAGAAAAAGGAAAACAATGATAAACTATTAACTGTAAACTGTTGTAAATAATGGATTGTCCATTGAGTTACATATCATTTAGTATGAGCATTTGCTCCTTTGTATGTTACAACCTTTTGATTTATTGTCATTAGTATTTAGCTTGTAACCTTCAAACCTCTAGCCTATATAAAGAGATTGTGGCTATGGAGTTTGGTACATTTACAATATACTTGAATACATATATTTTGACCCTCATTATCTCTCTCTCTCTTACATATGTTATTGAGCTAATTTGGCGTAAAATACGTTATCGGCACTTTACTTAACGACGGAATAAAGAAATAGCTAGATAGTTTCATTAGAAGTGAGTCTACGGGTCTATTTCTTCCTCGACGAGTTAGTAAGAGGGTTTATTGGGTTGTTAGATCACATATTGATCATCATTTTTGCATTTCCGAATTAAGGTACACAATTTCTACTTGTAATAAAACGTAGAAATTCCATGATTAATCTATAATAAAACCGGAAATCTCAAGTTTAAAATTTATATCACATGATGGATAATTTTTTTTGATGAAAAATTGCTATTGGAACTCATATATGTCACTTATAAAATGAGTTATAACTTGTAAAATTAGACATAATAAACTGTCAGACCTAAACTGTCATTTTTAGAACATTAGAGGACTAATCTGTAACTAACTGAAACTTTAGGGTCTCTCTATAATTCTCCTGAAACTATAGGACCAGAGCTGTAATTACCCTTAAAATGCATATAGTTTCCTGTATTTACACTCTTAGTCCCTGTAGTTACTCCTTATACACAGAATAGTATATATGTACGAGTTTACCCATTGTTTAGTCCGAAAATACTTATTTACATGCAAATGATCTAAGATTTAATTGCTATAACTTCTAAAATTTATAGAAATCTTGTAGAAAATACCTCTTGCATGATAATATTAATTGATTGTGTGACATTAACTAAATTTAGCCTCTTAGCATGCCACAATTTATTGCCTACGAATTGATATAACATATGCGATGTATTAATTACACATAGAAAATGGCAAAAGTCACACTTTAGTGTTGGATTTAATAATAACTCATGTGTTTTAATATTACTACTCCATGTTAGGACTAGTTTACATGAGTATGACATGCTTTTATATTACGATATTGTTGAATGTTATTTTATCTTGTCACATAAAAGCCCGTAGACATTTATATGTTACGTGAGCTTATAAATTGCCTCGAATTTGAACATTTTACAATGTATCTCTTTTGAGTAGAAATTTTCCTCAAGCTTAAACATTTAGATGTAGCTTTTGAGTTGAAAATTAGCGAAATCCGGTATATATTTTCACATTTAAGTTGGAATAATTATGAATCTTCCCCAAATAGGCTCACCTATTTGGATACGATGTTTAGGAAATATATAGGCGGATGATAGAATCCTAATGAGGTCAGGTTTTAAGTGGCATTCGTGCCCTCCACCCTCACCGTCTTTCCTGGTCGTGTTCAAGTAGAGCTACCGAAAGGGGTTGAGTAAATAATAAGTTCCCCGAATGTGTCTATATAGGTGTATTTTCGCTGAATTGGTGTCTCAGTATCGGCCCGTTGTTCGATTAAAGAGAACCTATTCAATTGAAAGCAAAACTAGTATTTTTCGAACCTGTCGATTCGAAACAAGTTTGTGCTTATGCAAACCATAAACATATAAACCTGTTGATTTATATGATAACTAATCCAGTATTTTTCTCCCGTTGTAGAAAAAAATGTCAATCAAACTTGACTTTTCGATCCTCGATGCCGCTGGCAAGAACTACTTGGACTGGACTCAAGATATCCAGAACCATCTAGATGCCCAAGGCTTGTTGGACGTCATCTATGGTGAGGATGAACGTGAAGTGGAAGTGTCGCGTGAAATGAATGCGAGGGTGATGATTCTGTTCTGCCGCCACTTATCAGATGCAATGAAGTCTGAGTTCATAGCGATCACCTCACCGAAGATGCTGTGGGACTCTCTCAGAGAGTGCTTCGACCACCAAAATACCATATGGCTTCCTGAAGCCCGCCATGATTGGCTGAATCTGTGATTTCAGGACTTCGAAAGCGTTACGAAATATAATGCTGAAGTATGCAGGATTCGTGCTCTTCTCCAGTATTGTGGTGAAACATTAACCAACAATGACTTGCTGGAGAAGACCTACACCACATTTCCTACCTCTGACAACTTGCTCCAAAAGCAATATCGTCAGTCTAAGTATACCAAGTTCCCTGAGCTCATCACCCAGCTATTATTGGACGAGAAAAATAGCCTCGTTTTAATGAGGAACAACAATTCTCGTCCTGCTGGGACAAAGGCTATTCCACGGCCTGATGCTTATACCGTTCGTGGACCACCTCCACGATATGGGAACCGAGACAAGGGCCAGTCGTCCCGTCAGCCAAGGAATCATGTGGAGCGTAATGCTCGCCCAGCCAAGCGAGGTTTGGATAAACGTCCGAACCGAAGACCTTTGGCTCCTAGGCAGTCTCGTGGTAGGAAAAACAACAACAGGGCCAGTCGTTCCAAAGCAACAGAAAATGCTCAAGCGCAAATTCTGTGCTACAAATGTGGTGTTTATGGTCATATGCAAAGGACCTGCAAGGCAACTCCCCAAGAAGTTCAAAACTATCATAGGGGTAGAAATGCCGAAGCAAATATGGTTGAAGAGAGCGGAAAGGAAATTCTTGAGACCCCGGACTTCGTGGCTCAAATGGAAGAATAAAGTTTTTTTTCTTCATTTGAGCACTTGTTTAGCTCTTGGATTATGTTTTTAATTTCCATTCGGATTATGCTTTTTTCCTTGGATATTTGTTTCTTTTGGATTATGTGGTTTTGCATTTTTCTCGCAATAATTTAAAGTTATTTCGTTAAGCGATTCCTTTATTAGTGTGACCAACTTTAAATTATTTTTACTTTTAGGCATGAATTGTGGGGCAGTTGATTGTCTGGCTGATAGTGGTACTACACACACTATCTTAAAAGATAAATGCTATTTTATCAACTTTACGCCTAAAGTAACCTCAGTGACAACAATTTCGGGCCCGTCGACCCTTGTTGAAGGCTTTGGTAAAGCCCAAGTCTTGTTGTCAAATGGTACTCTTTTGACCATATCTGAGGCCTTATATTCTCCGAGATCCAGTCGAACCTTGTTGAGTTTTAAGGATATCCGAGAAAATAAGTTTCATATTAAAACTGCTCGTAAAAATGGTATTGAATACCTTTACATCACCTCTACTCAATACGACCAAAAGCGTATTTTGGAGAAGTTGAGATGTCTTTCAAGTGGTTTGTATGTTACCACGATACGAAACATTGAAAGCAATCTAATCATTCGGCGGGCGCCGATTGATGAGAGCATTTATATGCTATGGCATGACCGGCTGGGACACCCGGGTCAAAATACGATGCTTCGAATCATCAGACTTGTTGACTAAGTCACTGCCAAAGTATTCATTTCAGAAACATGTCAAAGCAATTGGTCTTAGGAAGCTCTCTGAGCTATCCTAAAGTGACATGTCCTTGCACCTTGTCGTGTGCAAGTGAGGGGGAACATCCTGATGTATGCTCGATTTCTCAGACACTAAATCGAGAAAATCCTCACTAATGATGGCCTAAATCAGGGGGAGTATCTAGTCGAATACTTCTAATCACAGTGTACTTTTTTTCCTCGATCAGAGGTTTTTCCCATTGGGTTTACTCTGACAAGGTTTTGATGAGGCACTTTATGTATGTGGTTACCCCTATTGTTCTAACAAAATCGTACTCTTTTTGTCCTTCGCCTAGAGGTTTTTCTCAATGGGTTTTCTCTTGCAAGGTTTTAACGAGACGTTTGTTAGTGGTTAGTTCGTACCAACAAGCTACAAGACGGAAGAGCTCAAATGTGATTAAATATACTTTTGGACATCCAAGAGGGAGTGTTGTAAATAATGGATTGTCCATTGAGTTACATATCATTTAGTATGAGCATTTGCTCTTTTGTATGTTACAACATTTTGATTTCTTGTCATTAGTATTTAGCTTGTAACCTTCAAACCTCTAGCCTATATAAAGAGATTATGGCTATGGAGTTTGGTACATTTACAATATACTTGAATACATATATTTTGACCCTCATTATCTCTCTCTCTCTCTTACATATATTATTGAGCTAATTTGGCGTAAAACATAAGCATTATAGATCAGATATTTGGACAAATTCTCAGAAGTTTTTGATATGATGGAAAAACTTCTTAGAAGATCAAACTAATGCTCACTTATATCCCTTTCCCTATTATTGGTTTTACCTTTGTCCTCAAAAATTGATCCGATTTCCTCTAAACTTTTTCCCTTGGTCTCAGGCAAAAAGAAATAAAAGAAAATCGTAGCCAAAACCATAATTCCACAAAGCACAAAAAACATTCCGCCAAATGAAATTTTCCTCGAAATCGACAAGAATGTCATTGCCACAACTCCGCTAACCAATCTATTTACCGATACAGCTATACTGGTACCTTGGGCCCGCAATCTTAGTGGGAAAATCTCGGATGAGTAAACCCATGTTATAGGCCCAAGCCCGATAGAGAAAAACGACACGTCAGCACAAACTGCCACAACACACAGTGCTATAGCCCAAGTAGGCTTGTGGGCGGAATGCTCTAAATACTTTGACCCAAGCCCAAGCCCCGCTAAGGAAATGGACATCCCGATCGTGCCTAATAACAACATTGGTCGCCTACCGTAATGGTCCAAAAATAAAGCCGATACCAAAACAAAAAAAGTTTTCGCCACTCCCATTATTATAGTGACACCAACCAATTGTCTGCGTTTATTAATCCCTGCGGCCTTAAACACCTCCGGGGTGTAGTAAACCACTGCATCGTTCCCCGACGCTTGCATAAAAAAATTAATCCCAATAGCGGCGATCAAAATGCGACAAATTTGCGGCGAGGGGTGGACAACTAGCTCCTTCCAGATGCCCTGCCCTTTCCATTTTCCGGACGAATCTTTGACCGTTTCCGAAAAAGCCCTCACAATTTGTTCGAGGCGGAGGTCAGCCTCCACCTCGTCCACAGACGTTTTCACCAAGACCCGCCTAGCTTCCGCCAGGTGTCCTTTCATGACGAGCCACCGAGGGGACTCAGGCATGGCGGCGACCCCGACAGCGACACCGACGGCCGGTACCGCCGCCAGTCCCAGCATCAAGCGCCAGTTGATGTGGGGCGGGAGGCCCGACAGGGAATAGTTACATATATACCCTAACAATATCCCGACGTTTATGAAGACTTCCGGGAGGGATGTTAGGAAGCCGCGAGTCATGGCGGGGGAGAGTTCGGCGGTGTATACGGGGGCGATCATGAGAGAGAACCCGACTCCTATACCAGCAATGACCCGACCCGCCATAAGGCAATAGAAATTCGGAGCTAGGCCCATCAAGAGGGCTCCTACTAGAAAAGTAAACGCCGCTAACATGATGGTGTATCTACGACCAATCATGTCAGAGGTCTTTCCGGAGGCGAAAGAGCCGACTAGAGAGAAGACGTTCAGGGAGCCAACTAGGACTTGGATTTTGGTCTCGGAAATACCTAGATTGTCCTTGATGAAGAGTATTGCCCCACTCATTACCCCTATATCTGCATATATACACAAGCAAACTAATTAGTCATTTTTAAAAATAATTTGTAAGATTGAACCCAGAATTTTGAACTTTTAACAGAAAAACATGCCAAGGAAAAAGAAAGAAACACATGAATTTAAAAGTTCCCACCAAACCCCCCCTCATTTTCGATTCCCAAACTTTCTTCAAATTTGTACTGTATTCGAGAATCAAACATATTTGAAAATTTTATTGTTTCATTGGATTTGCTCTTTTCCATCACAAGTCTGTTACATCGATATGGGATATAGAAATGGAAAAAAGAAGAAGAAATTCTTTTTGTGTAATTTCATTTCAAGAACGGCTTTCTATTTAGTTCGATCGAAGTAAATGAAGATTTTAGTTGACCTTGAATAGAATCATTTTATGTTTTTCTCAATGCAATTTCATAAGCATCTCTTCTTTCCAAAACCATGTACAGATTTCGGAAGCATAACCAGATAGTCTAATTATACTCTGGTTGGACAAATTACACATTTTCTCATAGAAATTGAAGATTCGTGTAGTTTCACCACGAATAGAAGAAAATGTGAACTTGTAATTGTACATGCATTTAAGTGGAATGACTAGAAAAAAGTTGGTAAAGGATAAACTGAACATATAATATGTTGTAACTGGTGGATAAACAAAAAAACGGTGGGTAAGTTCTCATTTGCTTAAGGAAAAGAAAGAAACGCTTGAACTTAAATAGCACTCAGCAAACAGTCCTTCAATTTTATTTTTTCTGTTTCTCAAATTATCTCAATTCTGAACTAGATTAAGCTTAAACTGGAAGGTTTTTAAATGCTTTCAATAATTTCATTGCTGTTTTTTGGCTTTCCGTCAGCGGACTGTTTTATCGAATTCGGACATAAAAATCTAAACAAAATAAACTTTTTTCTCACGTAGTTTCAATACAGAATAATTCTATTTTATAAGGTTCAGTTTTAATCGTAAATAAACGAACTTTTTTCTTGATCCCCAATAATAAAAGAATAGACTCCTCTAGTTTTACTCTTCTGGCACCAAATTTAGACATTTTTATACTCCTGTAACTTGTGATTATACATGCATTTAAGGGCAAATGACTATCAAAAAGTAATAGTTTGAGTAATAAACTGATCATATCCTAAAAGTGTTGAATGATCCTCATAATATTACTCATAAGAATACCAATAAACAGGTTAAAATACATTCTCAATGACAAAAATAAACCTATAATGCATTTGGAGTAAACCATCTATACATTATAATTTTATTTATTTCCACACAATTGTAGGTCACCCCTTTTATCATGCAAACAACACATATTTACAAATGTATGTACATGTACATACACATGCATATATTTTCATCAAAGGGAAAAAATACACACACGAAATTAACAGAAAAACATACCATAGCCCAAGAGAATAGAATTAGTAGAAGCAAGAAGTGCACAAGCAAGTGCATACTTGTTAAGAGATGCTCTAAACTGTGAAGATGATGATTTTAAGACCTTGTTTGGATCTTGAGATTCAATCTCCATTTGATTATTTCCAACACTTGTTTTTTCAGAACTAATATTAGAATTCATTTTTCACTCTCTCTTTTCTTTTTGTTGGATTATTGTTTTGGATGAGAGTTCTTATCTCTGAGTAAAACTAGGGTCCTAGTCAAATGGAGATTTTGTAAATCTTGGATCTGTTTGGTTTTTCCGGATAATAAGTAGTTAGGAACTTAGGATAAAGGGAAATTCATTCATGAGTATAGAGTGAAAGCTCTTAGCCAAACACTTCCAAATAATAGGAGTAAACCACTATTAGATTAGATAAATTACTACTATAATTTAGTTGTCAAAATAACTAATCTATTTAGGAAAAGAACTTGATTTCTGCAATAGATTACACCTGTCAAATCATTCACCTAAAGGTCCAAAACTATACATGACCTCCTTAAAATATTCATTTCATGGTTGGTTTGGTTTAAGATTTATAGATAACTAGCTTTATTTATCAAGATGAAATGAATTGAGTTTATTCGTCTTACAAGTTCTAGTTTTCTAAGGTGAAATAAGTAAAATATGACATCTAATATGTTCGATCTCATAACCTAAGTTTTCAAAATAAAATAAAAAATATGTTAAGCTTAAAAGCTAAAACAAAAAACATATATACAATATATATAGACCCTCAAAACGCTTAAAATTAACAAATTTTCTTCAGAGATATACAACTGAATATTTTTCGTTTACTACTTTTTTCTTAACTAGGATGCAGTGGAGGCATTAAATAAATTATAAATGTATATAATTAAGAACAAACAAGTATCAGATTTAGGCAACACAATGAATAAGAAAAATATATGTAGGAAAAATCTAATTATTAGGACTAAATAGTAGTAATTGAGAACACTAAGGTGTATGTTATAAAAATTTTGTTAGTTATCAAATATGTGGAGTAACAAAAATCACTAAACAGACCCTATTAAATTGCATGCTAATCTTTCCAATTATGGACAAATGTCCCTGATTTGCAGCATCCTTTTTTTATTTTCTAATGGAACGAAAATGCCAAACAATGAGTTACGTGATTTTTTGTCCAACAAAATAATGAGTAATTAACTCTGTTGGGCGTTTTATTTTATTTTGACAAAAATTCTGGTGGTAGTTGAAGGACATAATTATTAAATTGGATGCTTACAACATCATCATTTAATTGGAGTTATTATTACCTAAATGCATGGTTTGACCCAAAAAAAGTTCGAAAAATATCAAGTCACTAATTCTCAAAATAGTCCATCCATTATCAAAAAAAAAAAAATATCCATATAATAACAGTTTAGTTACAGTTTGTCTAATACTATACGGCTTGTTATTGAAATTTAGTAACAGTATAGCAACAATTTCTGTTACTAAGTGCTGATAACTGTTACTATACTGTTGCTGAATTTTCTATAACAAGCCGTATAATAACAGACTAATTGTTGCTATCCGGTTATTTTCTTATAGTGATATTTCATTTCCGTAATATAACAAGACTGTTATTTTAACTAATAATAAGTACCGTTAGTTTGATAGTTTGATGATTAAGGAGAACAAATTATCAGTTTAGTTATGATTGACACATTAACATGACTTATTATTCATGCGGTGCACATTTTATCAAAAAACTTATGGCATGAACAATATTCGTGGTAGTTGGAACATCGAAAAGGGAAGAACATGAAAAATTGTCCAAACTAATTCAGTAAATATAAATTTCCTTTTAATTCTATATTAAAATAAGAGCCTTTGATGAATTCGAAGAAAAGAATATGTGATGTAATCCAATATCCTAAAAGGTGTAAGGCTGATTCTAAGTGAAAATATGTGGACTAATCGATTAATCCGGGCTTAATCTAATAGACTCCGTCTAATTTCATTCAACGTTCGCCTTTAGACAATGGATGTGGTTGATGCTTGAATTTGCACACGAATGAATAAGGCCAATCAAATTAACTTAAGACTCTCCTAGTTCCAAATCAATGTTTCTCAATAAATTATCGCGCAAAATTTCCAGCTTCATCTTACAAATCCATAATAATCAAGAAGGGGCGTTTTAGAAACCCAAAATAATTTTTTTAATCAATAATGCTAATGAATCAGATAGTCTCAGCCAGACTCTCAACGCATCAATCCTCATTGTAAATTTAGAATTTCATTTTCACCCCGAAATTTAAGAATCTGCTATTCGGCCTTATATTTAATATTTTTAATTAATATTTAATTTTATGATAGATTCAAATAGGCTTCTATAATATTATATTTGAGTTTTATTTTGTTAAATCGTAAAATAAAATATATTAAAAAAATTTAAAAATTAATTAATATTTAACTTTATGGTAGTCTCAACTAGGGTTTCATAACTATTATATTTGAGTTTTTATTTTTGTCTTGTTTTGCTTGGGTGTAAAAAGAAATTCGGAAATAATATATGTAACCAGTTTAGTTGAATTTTTTTTTTCCACAAGGTTACAGAAAAAGTAAAAAAATATAAAATTAAACGTCGCCTGAGAGATTCGAACTCTCGCGGGAAAATCCCATGTACTTAGCAGGCACACGCCTTAACCACTCGGCCAAAGCGACTCTTTTGTTACAACAATCAAATTTTACAATATCAATATAATATACGACCACTATTTATTTTTCTTCCGACGAATTTTACAAGTACACACTTTATTTTTTTATTGTAACATTGAATCACAGTCCAATTTTAGTTCAAACACGTGCATTTAAACAAAATCAAATGTTTTCTAAATATGGTGTCAAACAAACTGAAAACTTTGAAGGACGCATTTCATTGTCGTGTTATGATATGATCGTATAAAGATAACGAGGAAAAAAAAACATCCCAAAATTGAATCAATAAACTGAAGAAACCTCACCGCCAGGAGTGTTAATATGTACGTAAGCCCTTACAGGGCCTCGAGTTGAGTCGGTATATATGTTAAGAAAAAAGTTGTCATTTTCTTTAAACGGCCAGATGAATATACACTAGTTGTTATTTTCCTAATATCTACCTCTTGAAAATAACATATATGCACATTAAGATATATATCAACCCAACTTTTAGCGATGCGATGTAGGTTAACTGATCAAAAGCAAGTCTATTTTGTAGGTGAGCCTAGCCTTAGCAAGCTTTTTTTAATTCAGGCCGATTCATTAGAAACCATAGCCTTGATTGTCAAATATTAAAGCATTGTCAGTGTCGTCTTAAAATTTCACCGTCAGTGTTAGTGTTAGAGCGCACACCTATAAGTCCCCGGTGACACAACCACTAATGGGGCAGAACACGCATTAAAGGGGTCTTAAAATGAGGATCTCTTTGAGAAATGAACAACTAACAACTCTCCCTGCTTGTTACAAGGACTGGTATAAGATCAAATATTGTGATTAGAACGTATTTATTATCAATAACACACGTCCATTCTTGCGAGTAAACTTTATTGGAACAATTGAACACCAGGACAGTCTAACTGTTAACATCAGTACTGAAACTAGATTTATACAAGGTATACATACGACTGATGTTGTATTAACGAAGGTACTCGAATTATTACATAATTACTGGTTTCTCAGCACAACTACTTCAATTTTGGTAGACCCAAGTAATATATTGTAGTCGTTTACAGTACACACAAAAATGTAAGCTTTATGTTTATATACACGCAAATAGATAGCTCATGTGTATATACTATTAGCAATTTGTTTACATAATGGATTAGGATTTAATCATTTTGCAGATCCAAAACCAAAGGTTTTAAAGAAAAACATTTTTCTTTATAGTCTTTTGGATAGATTTTCTTATAAACTATCGAGTAAAACAGGTCAAATAAAAGGAAACGTATTAACCACCCGTTGAAAGCTATAAGCAAATCAACCATATATCTATGCAGTTTAAATGTACCTTAACGTTAGTCGTTAAATAGCATAGTTTTTACCAACCATCCAGTCTAATGATGTTAAATAGTCGAAATGGAAGAACTTGGCAGCTCTTAAACAAAAACCATCATTAGAAGAACTGAAAAGATAACTCGTATCATCGATTCACTATAGCCAGCGAATGTAACAAAATCTGGACACGGTATAAAGCGAGGATATTTCTTGTAGTGCTCTGAGGCCAAAGTTTCTTGCCGTCAGGCTTTTTCATAACTATCAGTCCACAGGTTTCGTTCAAAAATAAGATACCTCCCTCTGCCTCTTTGATATGCAAAAATGCAAACGTAAAACCTATACATATTTGTTAATTTTTTGTTATATAATTTTGACGTGAGACCGGAACGTGAGTTCAGTCAGCTGCAGCTTTTACGCAGACAATTAAATTGGCTTTTTGAGGTTAAATTGTTTTTAGTTCATATAGCCTAAAATCTTCTAGTTTTCAGTTTTTCACGCAAGGAAAGAAATTATAATCAGCTTTTAAGATGTTCATAAGCAAAAAAAGAAAAAATAGCTTAAAAGCAGAAACAAAAACTGCCCATAATGCTTGACATAGCATACCAAATGAAATCAAACATTTAAATTTTAAGGTCAGATTGTAGAAAGTAGAAATACTCAACTTTTAAGCTGTCCAAACCAATGTTTTAAAAATCGCGCTATCTAGCGTGAAATAGCGTTTTTTTGGGAAAAAAAAATGCAATGAAAAACCACTATTTGGCTGGAATTGCGCTAAAATCGCGCTATAGTGGACTAAAAGCACAAAAAACGTGAAATTCTGGACAAAAAGCGTAAATAGCGAGTTAGAAAAAAAAACAGCGGATCTAAATAATTAATATATATTGTGTAATTTTTATAAAAGTGTGTGCAGTCCAGATGGTTGAGACAGTGTTGTAGTTTTCAGTAGATCCAAGTTCAAAACTCACCTACAACAGTTTTTTTTTTTTGTTTTTTTTATTAATATCTAATATAACTATACATTTCTTTTTTTATTGTTATATATTCTAAAATTTAGTGCATATTTAGGTAAAAAAAAAAAATACACCGCAAAGCGCTATGTAGCAGCGCTTTTAGCGTTTCTCTCGAAAAAACACTACGCTAGCGATAACGCTATTTAAAACATTTGTCCAAACCGACCACAGTACTTATCAGCAAAAAAATAAAACAAATTCTAACCAAGCATAACATAATGCTAGATATGACATTC
The DNA here is from genome assembly GCA_963682055.1 of Primula veris. Classification (NCBI taxonomy): domain Eukaryota; kingdom Viridiplantae; phylum Streptophyta; class Magnoliopsida; order Ericales; family Primulaceae; genus Primula; species Primula veris. Next base: position 29,823,572 of record OY821750.1, on the reverse strand, counting down.
TTGTGTTCTGTTCTGTGAACCTCGGTCACCTCCCGGTCACCTTCGTCGGTAATATTCCCACCATATAAAGTGAGTAAAGATAAGTTGCAAAAGAATACACCAACCATAACAAAACCAAAGTATTCATCTATGCTCATCATATACAAGGGTGTCATTTCAGTTTTGTCGTTTTAGGACGTATTGTATCAATGATTGAGCATCCAGGAAAGTAGTCATTTTTTTTTATAAACGGGCATGTAACAGGGCCGTTTTCTGAGTTTTTGGAATGCAGCCGCAATAAATTTGGGGCTCTTTTTCGCTGTAAAGTAAAAAAATTATTTTAGTTAAATATTTCGATATACACTCACAATGACATTTAACCGGATAATAAAACCAATTAAATTTGTTCAAAATTCTCCGTAATAAATGGAAATAAGTCATATTACCAAGTATAAGATAGTATTTTTTATAAATAAATGACCAAAAATCCTTTAAAAAAAAACAGGATTTTTTTTTTACATTTAATATGGGACCAAAAAATAGCTTATTTAAATATTTTTTTGGGTTGATAATACATTATTTGAAACTAAGTGTAATAAAATATGTGATTATACAAATAAATCAAAATTCATATAACAAAAATTAATATATATTTCTTAAAAAAATCAAATCTGTTTATTTTTTTTTAAGAAAACATATATTTTGTGATCCATGTAATATGTGTGGTCCAATAATACTTTAATTAAAACTATGAGGTTTTTCAATTATAATAACATTTGTGTTTATAAAAAAAAAGGTTTATCAAAGATTCAAACACAGATGGGCCCCTACATTACCTAACTTTCATTTACCAACCATCCGAATAACTAAAATTTATATAAATATTTTTAATTTTTAAATATATATATGTTCTATATTTTACCAGAATCACTACAAAAAAATATACATATAACAGCAGTTTGTCTAATACTATACGCATTGTTGCTGAAATTTAGCAATAGTATAATAACAATTTCTGTTGCTAAGTGAATTTAGGGTATAAAATTAGTCGGGTTTTTGTATTCCAGGCTCAAGAGCCTATCCCTAAATCAGGCACTGGCATGTAATATGAGCAACATGCAGTAACCACAAACACTATTCAAGAAAAACTAAAGTTTATTTGCTTAAAATCAGCAACAAAAGAATCTTTTTTTTTAAAAAGGCTTGTGGTAGTAAAATATACAGGGGCAAAACAGATATTGTTGGGTACTGGTAATACACAACCAGACCAGAACACCCTGTAAATTTTAATATAACAACAAAGCACCCCAAACTATTGTTTTCACTTCAGGATATAGACAAAACCTAAATTACTTATAGAGATGATGTGGGACTATTTATGATAATCTTGCGGGGTGTTTCCGAGCAGCGAGGCTTACATGAGTTATGAGCAATCAGTAACTCTTTTCTCTCGACTACTTCAGCTTTAGTGTACCGAGTTCACTGTCGTGAAATCATTTACAGATATGATTATACGAACATAATCGGGCTGTAAAAACTTTTCCAATTTAATTGGGCTCGTTTGATACACACTCCTTGGGGGTTTTATTATATCGAAAACCTTTTTATGTATGTCACAATAAGCAACATATGGATAACCGTGAACCGGTTCAGCCTTCCAGTAGAAAATCTCATATATTACCACAGCTTCTTGATAATCTTGCTTACGTGAATACAAGTTATTAAAAAAACGAAACTTGCCAAATTTTACTTCAACTTCTCTCCATGTATCCGTATACAAAGAGTACAACTCGGCACTTAGACTAACATTTTTATTAACCCGCCAAGGAGTAAATACGATCCTTAAAATCTGGCCACCATTGTCATTTGCATTTAAATTAAAACCTAGAAAGATGAAATTATGGTATTTTTTGTTGTGCTTTGACGAAATTATGGTCTTCCATGAGAGCATACCGTATTTTGCAAACAGATTTAAATCGAATAAGCAATTTGAGCAGAAATCTTACTAGAATGTCGAATATGATATCATGGGGCAGATGGATACTTGCCTTTTGTATGTTGTTCGACGTCATCCTTCTCCGTCGGTTTCTCCCAATTAAATCCATTATTTGAAAAGTAATAACAATTACAATGAAACTCCTGGGAAAAAGAATAACAACTTTTAAATCAGGTGAGGATTGTATATATATTTGATACTCTAGTATATTGATTATTAATATTATCCAATTTTCAAATCTAAAAGATCAAGTTTTACCTAATCACAGGAAAAACACAGAATCAGAATGGCAGCCTCAATTGACTTGTCTATCTTCTAGATATGAACTCTTCAGTATTAAATGCAATAATATAAGACCTACGAAATACAAAAAATATACATCTCAACAAAGGCAACTCTCTGACACTCGTAAAATAAATTTGGTCCCTATAAAACTTTCATTTAAACTTTAAAAACATTATTTATTATGGATCGATTAATGGGTTAGAGATTATTCAAATCAATTCGGAACAGCGATAATACACTAAAACAGAGCTAATAAACATAAAAGTAAACATAAACCGATAAACACTACACTAGACATAGACCGACAAAAATGCCTAAACTAAAAATGGCTAAATTGGTTATGAAAATTCCTAAAGACAGAGGATTAGGGCTGGCAGTTCCGACACAAGCCAAACAAGTCATTTAGGTTAGGCGGCAGACGGCAATTCCTGAATAAGTGCAAAAAAGTGGAAAAACATACTTTTTTTCATTATGACATGGTTCCGATATTAAATAATTTTTCACTGTTTTTTTTTTTTTTTTTACGCAAGTTATGAATTCTTTTGTACAAATTAAAAAGACGTCCAGAAAAATATACAACTTAGGTTTATAAAGGCTCCACCTTTTTTTAACTTTTTTAAGGTACCGACTAACACGCAGAATTTGGATCATAACTGTGAACCAACTATATGGTGGGATTTATTTGTTGGGGAAATGATGGTTTAGTACACATCTCTACACTTATCTATCAAAAAAAGCATACATAGTGTGAATCTTTATTAAATTTTAGTACATAGCATCAAAATTATTCCATACTATTGACTTAAAATGCTCCTTATTCTATCTCTAATCTCTCCCTAGTATCTATATTTCCAACCGTGAACTTACACTTTAATTTTATATATCTTCTTTCTTTTATTATTGTATGTATTATATTTTTATTTGCATTTCGTCTAGTTTGTTTCTCTCTATATTTATTTTTCTAATGTATTTTTTTTTGGTATGCTGTATTTATATTTTATATTGATGTTAGTTTTCTTTTACTCGTTGATGTATTTACTATATATTAGTTATTAGGTTGAATAATCTTTTTCATTATTCCTTGGGTTTTTTCCACTTTTATACACAATATTATTGACTTTTTTACGATTTTGTACACCATACTATCAGATTGTTTAATTAATATACCATAATACCACTTTTCGATAATTTTATACACTTCCGTATAATAATTACTGCTCAGTCGACTTTCACATATTACATCCATATATTTTCTTCTGTAAAATGAGTTGCATACCTTCATCTAAGTAGCCTACTGAGCTCAAACTTATCATGCTCATTGCATAGCACAAATTAATTATATACAAACCCGTTTAAATTTTCAATTATAGCTTGAATTTTAAGGCTAATGATGAACTATTTTACTACCGGCCACATATTTTTTTTGACATAATTTTTGTTGGTTTCCGTGTACGAAATAACAATTAATAATAATAAAAGGACTAAACAAGAATTAATTAAAACCAGTGTAATCTTTATTAATTTCCAAATGAAATACAATAAACTGATTACAACATGTAGGTACTGAAAATAATTAAAGCAAACGTTATCAGATTATTATTAATTAATAATCTGATGTACTGAATTGCAATAAATAGAAACTGCCGGACTGGAAAGTACAAACTTAACAGCCGGACTGTTCTGTTTGAAATTGAAATTACAGGACTGAATTGAAACTATTCTAATTACAGAATTAAATTACAGAATAGTAATTACAGCAAAAAACAGAACTTTAAACTAATTACAGATAAGTACAAACAGAATATAAAGCTACAGCTAAGGACAGCAATTGAAATACTAAAATAAAAAGGACAGAATTGAATGCGTAAATGAAATGGACAGAATTAAAAGACGTAAATGAAATGGACAGAATAGAATAAAATAAGACGAGGCTACTGTTAACAGTATGCTCTTAACCGATATTCGCCCAACCACCTTAAGGTTTCTGGTTGCGTTGGCGCTTCGATCCCAAGGTACAACGTCTCGGATGACTCGCCGGAAACTGGCGACGAGTCAAGGTCGAGCTGTTGGTGGGTGGTTCTCTCTGGTTCTAAAATGTAATGCTGTTTTTGAGAGATGATATATGCTTCTGTATTTTATTTCAGAATGTTTTTTTTATTTGACATGTGGGGGGTCTGCCTATTTATAGGCTTGCTGAGTATCTCAGCCATTAAGGTCACTTTACTACTGTCAGTTTTCGAAATTCGAAACTGCAGTATTAACTTTGCAATCAAATCATATTTATTGCAACAGTTACAGCTTTGCTGGAAGCTTTTCCCGAACAGGCGCACTTTTTCCGAACAGGCACGCTTTTCCCGAACAGACGCACTTTTTCCCGAACATGCACGCTTTTCCCGAACAGGCGCGCTTTTCCCGTTGAGTTAAAAACCCGTCGAGCAAGCCCGCCCGTCGAGCAAGCCCATGTGTGATACACAATACACACATGTGTATATGGACACACTACTTGATATCCACATGGGATACCCTAGTATATATATTGTAAAAATCACTAATGATTTTTCAATGTGGGATAACCCTCATGGGTTAAATCCCATTTCTTTTCTCATTTTCCAGCATTGGCTTTATTGCCTCTTTCGAGTACCAACCTTCGAGTCCAATTATCATTCACACCCTTCCTCAGAATAGGTTATGCGATATACCGTTGCGAAGCTAGTCGCACGAGCTACTCAACCGCATTGAGTATGGCCTCAGAAAAACTGAGGAGTCGCATTGAAAATTGACTCAAAGATGGTCCCTGACCACTTGGAACAACCATGTATAAAATACATGTTTTCCTACATTTTTCCAACAATCCCCCACATGAATGCAATTGGCTCGAAAGCCCATGTCCTAAATGCAAATCAAGAGAACCGCAAAAGTTCACTGCCTAAGGTCAGGTAGCGTGCGCCTTGAACCTGCCGTAGCGGAATACCACCCAGAATACTGCTATTAGGTAGCTGTAAAGCTTTGAACCATCAAGCTTTGTGTATCCCAGAATGGCACCCGCACAGTGCCCTCTCTACCCACGTACTAGGCCCTTTAGTTGTTGTCGATATTTGGCCTGGACTGCCTTGGCAACTTCAACTGAGTGCTCTAGTGAATTAGCCCAAGCTCATCACATGGTACCGGCCTTACACACTCGTTATAGGTGTTCCAAGTCGAAAGTGTCCTGACTCACTTTACTCGACCGTCGAGTTACTTGGATCATTAAGAGTCTCAAGCTCACCCTTACAATGGTACAGGTCTATCACTCTGTCATCGCGGAAATGGGCTGGGAACCCCAGGTTCCCGAGTGCTTTGTTCAGTTGCCCTCACAGTTCAGTTTTCCTTTGAACCTATCAGGAAATATTCCGTTTAGATTGGGTTGCCTATGTTGGGGCCACCAATTTAATGGGCTTTAATCCCATTCCATTCGATGACGTCTCGACTCCTACTTGAGTCAAGCCTTTTGTTAATGGATCCGCTATGTTTTCCTTTGATCTCACAAAATCTAAGGATACCACACCGTTGGATAACAATTCCCTTACGGATTTATGTCTTCGACGTATATGTCGAGACTTTCCATTATACATATGATCCTGAGCCCGTGCAATTGCTGATTGACTATCGCAATGCATGCTTATTGCGGGAACAGGTTTCGGCCACATTGGAATTCCTTCCAATAGACTTCTCACCCAGTCTGCCTCTTCGGTTGCTAAGTCTAACGCTATGAATTCAGATTCCATAGTTGACCTTGCAATACATGTCTGTTTGGAGGATCTCCAAGACACAGCAGCTCCTCCCATTATAAACACATATCCACTCGTGGATCTTGTGCTATTGGAGTCTGATATCCAGTTGGCATCTGAATACCCTTCCAGTACCGCTGGATATCTGGTATAGTGCAGCCCGTAATCGGCTGAAAACCTCATATACCTGAGAAGTTTCATTATGGCCTTCCAGTGTTCCTCATTTGGATTACTGGTGTATCTGCTCAGTCTACTCACTGAGTTTGCTATGTCTGGTCTGGTGCAATTCATTATATACATGAGACTGCCTATGACTCGAGAGAACTCTAATTGATTCACACTTTTACCGAAATTCTTTTCAGGTTACAGTTGAACTCAATTGGGGTTCTTGACATAGCTTTACTGTCCTTGTCAAACTTGTCTAAAACTTGTTTAACATAGTGACTTTGGGATAAGGCATACCCTTCTGATGTTTTGGTAATCTTCATACCAAGAATTACATCAGCTATACCCAGATCCTTCATATCGAAGTGTTGTGATAACATTTTCTTTGTGGAGCTGATTCTATCATTACTCCCAATTATGATCATGTCATCCACATAGAGACAGACTACAACACAGTCTCTTCCACTTCCTTTAGAGTAGACACATTTATCGCACTCATTAATGCGAAAACCGTTTGATAGCATAATTCTATCAAACTTCTCATGCCATTGCTTTGGCGCTTGTTTGAGTCCATATAGAGACTTTACAAGTTTGCACAATTGGTGCTCTTTACCAGGAACTACAAACCCTTCCGGTTGTTCCATGTAAATTTCTTCTTCCAGTTCTCCATTCAGAAACGCCGTCTTTACATCCATTTGATGTATTTCCATATCAAACAAAGCTGCGAGAGCAATGACGATTCGGATAGACGTTTTCCTGGAGACAGGAGCATAAGTGTCAAAATAATCGACACCTTCCGTTTGCCTGAAGCCTTTCACTACAAGTCTCGCCTTGTATTTCTCAATCGTGCCGTCAACCTTTAACTTCCTCTTAAAGACCCACTTGTGACCTAGGGGCTTACATCCTTTCGGAAGATCCACTAGTTCCCAAGTGTGGTTTTGCATGATTGATTCAATTTCATTTTGAATAGCTTCTTCCCAATATTGGGAATCCGGTGTTGACATAGCTTGTTTATATGTCACCGGTTCGCCTTCAATCATGAAGGTTAGGAAATCAGGTCCAAAGGAAGTTTCCTTCCTTGCCCTTTTGCTGCGCCGAGGCTCTTTCTCTTCCTCTTCCTCTGTCGGTTCACTTGCCCCCACATTTCCTTCACTGTTCAACTCTTCAGTTGGTACAGATGTAGGTAATTTCCGGGGAAAGATATCTTCAAAGAAAGAGGCCTCTCGGCTTTCCATATACGTATCTACGTGTACATCGGGATTGTCCGACTTGTGCACGAGAAACCGATATGCACTACTATTCTGTGCATATCCGATGAACACACAGTCCACCGTCTTAGGACCAATTCTCATCCTCTTAGGAGTGGGAACTAGGACCTTTGCGAGACAACCCCAAACCCGCAGGTTCTTATAACTGGGTTGATGACCTTTCCATAATTCATATGGAGTCTTTTCTCGCTTCTTATGTGGTAACTTGTTTAAAACATAGTTAGCGGAAAGTATCGCTTCCCCCCACATGTTCTGGGGTAAACCAGAACTGATTAGCATAGCATTCATCATTTCCTTTAGCGTTCTATTTTTACGCTCAGCAACTCCATTTTGCTCGGGAGTGTATGGGGCTGTGGTTTGATGTATAATGCTGCTTTCAGCGCATATCTGTTGAAATGGTGATTCATATTCACCGCCTCTATCACTTCTCAATGTTTTAATTTTCTTATTGAGTTGATTTTCAACTTCGGTCTTATAAAGAGCGAATTTCTCTATTGCTTCGGCTTTACTTCTCATTAAGTAAACGTAACAGTATCTAGTACAATCATCTATAAAGGTGATAAAGTACTTTTTCCCTCCTCGCGTTTGTATAAACTTTAAGTCGCATACATCCGTGTGTATTAGACCGAGAGGTTCACTTTCTCGTTCAACATGTTGAAACGATGATTTCGTTAATTTTGCCTCTACACAAATCTCACATTTGTGCTGCTTATCAAAAACGAAATTTGGTATTAGTTTTAGTGATATTAATTTCTTTAAAGAATTATAATTCACGTGACCTAATCTACCATGCCACAAATGAAATGACTCAAATAAATAATTAAACTCAGAATTTTTATTGGCCTCTTGGGCAACAGTCATTACATTGCTAGTGCTAGTCTCAGCTTTAGCACCTTTATTGGGAGCAGGTGTCCCTACGTTTAACTTAAACATGCCGTTGGTCATATAGCCACGGCCTACATAGACACCATTTTTGGTGATTACAATTTTATCGGATTCCAAAACTAGTTTGAACCCGTTCTTCACCATCACCGATCCTGATACCAGATTCTTGCGGATATCCGGAACATGAAGCACATTTGTCAACCTCAGCTCTTTTCCAGAGGTCATCTTCATCACCACCATTCCTTTTCCTTCCACCTTGGAAGTAGCAAAATTTCCCATGAAGCAGCTTTCTCCCTCTACTGCTTCGTAGGTCTTAAACATCCACCTTGTTGAGCAGATGTGGCTTGTGGCGCCGGTATCCAGCCACCACTCTTTGGGGTTGCTCCCCACGAGATTGACCTCAGAGACCACAGCAGTAAAGTGGTCATCATCTCGTCCTCCCTCAGCCAGATGAGCCTGAGCTGGAGCTTTCCTCTTCCCTTTGCCCTTGAAGTTCCTCGGAGGGGGCTTAGGCTTAGCAGCGCCTTTATTGTCATAACAGTCCGCGGTACGATGGCCGGTCCTGTTACACACAAAGCAGGTTCCCGCAAATTTCTTTGCGACAACAGCACTGCCTCCGGTGTCAAAACGTTTCCGTTTGACGTTGGAGCTTTCGACCACATTGGCCTTTGCCATCGGGATGACAGCACCACCGACTCTCCTCACGGAGCGACGGTTGCTCACCTCGATATTGAGCTTCTCAATGAGCCCCTCCAACCTCATTTCCTTCCGCTTGTGCTTCAGGTAGTTTTGAAAGTCTTTCCATGACGGCGGCAATTTCTCAATCATGAGTGCCACCTGGAAAGGCTCGTTTATCACTAGCCCCTCAGCCTCAAGACGATGGTAAATGAGTTGGAGCTCCTCAACTTGCTCCATGACACCCCTGCTGTCAGTCATACGGTACTCATGAAAGTCCGTGACAACAAATCTCTTTGTGCCAGCGTTATTCACTTTGTACTTATTTTCGAGAGTCTCCCATAGCTCCTTTGCAGTAGCTTTGGGCTCAAAAACACTGAACAGCGTGTCATCTAGAGCACACAGGATATAGTTCTTGCATAGGTAGTCGGCATGTCTCCATGCCTCAACCGCAGAGAACGACTGCTCATCCAGATCGTCCTCGCTTAGGACGGGAGCAGTCTCCTTGAGAAACCTGGCCAGATTCAGGGTCGTGAGATAAAACAGCATCTTTTGCTGCCAACATTTAAAGTTGTCTCCCCTGAACTTTTCCGGTTTCTCCAGATGAGAAGTCGGCAAAGTAGGCACAGCCGAATACATCGGTGCCTTGCCTTTGGCCGCAGCCTTGGCTCTTGCCGCAGCCTTAGCTGCGGCCTTGGCTGTGGCCGTTGCTTCGGCCGCAGCCTCGGCTTTGGCCGTAGCATCCGCCATGGCCGCAGCCGCGGCGGCCTCAGCCGCTGTAGCCACGTCATCGGCGGTAGCCCCCACAATCGCATCGCCCCCAATGTTATGGACATCTCCACCAACCATTGGGTCATGCTCACTTCCGATAGGCAACTGAATAGGCGACGTGTTTGTCATCTGAAATGACAACACAAAACGTATGAGATACGTGTACAATAAATTCTATAAACAAACACCAAAACTGATATTTGAGTTTGTAAAAGAATTACCAAACAAAATAAAATTAAACTTTTATCCTTTTAAATATCAATACGGTTGATATTAAAAGGATTGAACGATTCTTATTGAATACCAATACGGTTGGTATCAACAAGATTCAAAAATAAAATTAAAACTGTTTGGAATTTTTTCGTTGTAATTCAATTTCTAATATAATTTAGAATTGAAAACAAGAAAGCATTATTCCTTATAAAAAATAAATAATTGTATTAATCAATACACGAAAGAAACAACAGGATATCGGTTAAGATTGTTGGTTTCCGTGTACGAAATAACAATTAATAATAATAAAAGGACTAAACAAGAATTAATTAAAACCAGTGCAATCTTTATTAATTTCCAAATGAAATACAATAAACTGATTACAACATGTAGGTACTGAAAATAATTAAAGCAAACGTTATCAGATTATTATTAATTAATAATCTGATGTACTGAATTGCAATAAATAGAAACTGTCGGACTGGAAAGTACAAACTTAACAGCCGGACTGTCCTGTTTGAAATTGAAATTACAGGACTGAATTGAAACTATTCTAATTACAGAATTAAATTACAGAATAGTAATTACAGCAAAAAACAGAACTTTAAACTAATTACAGATAAGTACAAACAGAATATAAAGCTACAGCTAAGGACAACAATTGAAATACTAAAATAAAAAGGACAGAATTGAATGCGTAAATGAAATGGACAGAATTAAAAGACGTAAATGAAATGGACAGAATAGAATAAAATAAGACGAGGCTACTGTTAACAGTATGCCCTTAACCGATATTCGCCCAACCACCTTAAGGTTTCTGGTTGCGTTGGCGCTTCGATCCCAAGGTACAACGTCTCGGATGACTCGCCGGAAACTGGCGACGAGTCAAGGTCGAGCTGTTGGTGGGTGGTTCTCTCTGGTTCTAAAATGTAATGCTGTTTTTGAGAGATGATATATGCTTCTGTATTTTATTTCAGAATGTTTTTTTTATTTGACATGTGGGGGGTCTGCCTATTTATAGGCTTGCTGAGTATCTCAGCCATTAAGGTCACTTTACTACTGTCAGTTTTCGAAATTCGAAACTGCAGTATTAACTTTGCAATCAAATAATATTTATTGCAACAGTTACAGCTTTGCTGGAAGATTTTCCCGAACAGGCGCACTTTTTAATTTAATTGGACAGGATTGTATAAAATTATCGGTATGATGTACTAATTAAATAATATGATATTATGGTATACAAAATTGCAAAAAGTCAATACTATGATGTATAAAAGTAAAAAAAACCCTTCATCCCTTATATTTCATTTTTTTGCTTGGTGCTCTTTGGTGCTGTGTAAATGGTTTTTGGTTGGTGTGATTTTTATCTGAGTTGTTATGTGATACTTTCTATTTCTATTTGATGCTACTCAACCTTCTAAATTTGACATTTTATGCTCTTTGATTCTCTATATTTTTATAATAGTTTTACTTTGTTTTCCTATTTTATGTTTGATGCTTTTTGTTGCTATCTTGAAATTCCTTCATGCTCTCTGTATTTCCTCTTAAAATTTAGTTTATTAGATAATGGTGTTTAAAGTTTTTTTTTTTAATTTATACAAAATAATTTAAACTCAATATAATATAAGAAATGGTAATATATAATGAAGAGAGAGACAGATTTAAAGTGAGAGATTTCGAGGGAAATAAATTCAAGGAGAGGGACATTTTAACTCTCTATAAGATTAAAAATTCATGATCCCGACTTGAAACCAGTTATAAATAGGAATAAACTCAACGTTATAATAAGTCATATTTTTTTCGGATCCTGCCTTAATAAAAATTAGTCATATTTTTTTCGGATCCTGCCTTAATAAAAATTACTCCATATAGTAATAAATGACATTATATTGAAAAAATATATATAAAAATATCTCGTTACATTAACTTTAATATTTTGCAAAATATTTATTTATTGTTGTTTGCGACATTGACTTGATTTTGTTGGTAGTTATATTAAGTTTAACATTTTCCAAAATATGTATCTATTGTTGTTTTCAGTTATTTGAGTTCGTTTATTAAATTTGGGTGCCATTATTGACTTGTTTGAAGATGACAAAAAATATCTAGTATTTATACATGTAAATAAAATATACAAGAAACTTGATAAATTTACACCTTTCAAAATATATGTATTTGTTCTCTAAAATGCATGTATTTGTTCTAAACTAGGTACATTCATCTTTTTTATGTACATACATAAGTCTTTTGATATTTTCTATGTAAAACTTCACTTAAAAATAAACTTTTTATAGTCATACTTTTAGTATGATGTGAAGGGTATGACCGTAGAAAATTTCTAGTAGTAAATCATTAACAAGAATTAGATATTTATATTTTTTAATATTAAAACCATACCAACGTAATTAAGTAAAATTCCCCCCTTATTTTTTTACTATGACCATATATATTATAAAATAAGAAAAGAGGATACAATCAAATCAAGTAAAGTATACTCTTATATCAATTCTTAAACCTCCAATTCCAAATCCCCTTAATTAATGCCGAATTATTTATTTTCCAACAATTTGTATCGGAAAATATTTTTTATTTTAAACAATTGATATATATAAGCTTGGGTGATATATATATATATATAGACTTATGGTGTGTTTGAAACCCGAAAAACTAATGAGAAAATGAAAATGATTTTCTGAAAAAACATTTTCTTTTGTTTGTTTGCATAGCAAAACCAATAGAAGAGAAAACAAAAGAAAGTGAGTGAAAAGTTTGTGTTTATAATGAGATAAAACACTTTTCTTCCAAAAGTGGGGGTAAAATAAAAACAAATGAAAAAATTATGACTAACTCACTCTCTCTCCCTTTATTTTCTTTTCTTTTCTTTTTAATTTTCAACTTTCCAAATACATGACCAGAAAATGATTTCAAATTCATTTTTCTTTTATTTTTCATGGTATTTTCCAAACACACCCCTTACCGTCCTCGTATTGAGAAAAACTCAAAACGAATAACTTAAGCTAATCATAATTAACTTTTAATGTTTGCATCATGAAAATAAATACATATACACATTTTAAGAATAAATATTAATTGAGCAATACATTCCATACCAGTCTTTCATATACAATAATGATAGTGACTTGATGAGGATATAACTACACCCTCTCTGTATTAAAATATTAAGGTTATATGTATTTACGTTTAATTTTTACCGATAAATAACTCATATCTAAGTTGTCGAAATCGAATTTTTTAAAAGTTAATCACATAGTTCAAATGTTAAACTATATTAACAAATTTTAAAATTTTATATTTCACCAATTTAAATACGACATATTTACCGATTAAAATTATACGTAGATACATAAAGATTCAATATTTTGAGACGGAATATAATTTATCTAAGTGTACCACAACAATATTGATCTCCCACAACAAATATGAAATATCTAAGTTAGATTGAGGAGATGTATATGTGGTTTTTGTTCACACATTTAGAACAAAACAAAAACAGTTTGTTAAGCTAAAAATGGCCCCCCACATGTGATGTGAATTACAACCTTGCATGTGGGCAAAACCATTCGCCATATACATCGTTATATTATAGTAAATCAATACAACTCAAATAAGATTGTTCAATTTAATCATTTTTTTTTAAAGATATCTAATTTTTTTACTAATTACTCAAATATCTTAATATAATTTAAATAAATAAATATTCTCTTTTTTCACACATCAATTATCTCACAAACAAATCATTATATATGTATTTTTATATTACTATAATAATAAAACTTTATATTTTTAGGATATTAATTTCATTATTTTTGCAAAACTTTTGAAAATGTTAAATTTAGTAGTGTCGGATCCTATTTATGTCAGTACGTGTCACACACGCAACGTGTGCTATGCTTACTAGTGTGTATATATATATATATATATATATATAGTCACCTCCTGAAAAATAAAAAATAAAAGCAATCTACTATTATTATTTTGTATTCCTTTCATGGTTTTTAGCCGAAATATTCTTAAGCATATTTCTGCTCAATAATGAGAATTGAGTTTGGAGTTTCTCAATGTATATGTTGAGTAGTGCAATCATTGAAACTCAAATTATAACACTATTAATATTTTCTACTTAAATTTATGAAGTAGATCTTACCGTCTTACGACCAAAACAATAACATGATGAAGGCCAGAGTGCATTTATTTGACAATTGCCCAAAGAGTGGTACTTGCAATTCAACAATGCTAATGAGTCAGATAGGTTCGGTCAGACTCCCAACAAATCATTACTCAATGTAAATTTAGAATTTCATTTTCATCCCGAGATTTAAGAGTTTGCTATTCGAGCATATATTTAATATTTTTAATTAATATTTAACTTTATGTTAGTATCAAATAAGGTTCTATGATATTATATTTGAATTTTTATTTTGTTGAATCGTCAAATAAAATATATTAAAATTATTTAAAATTTTAAATATTTTTAATTAATATTTAAGTTTAGTGTATTCTCAAATAGAGTTCTATAAGTATTATATTTGAGCTTTTATTTTTGTTTTTCTTGGAGTGTAAAAAAAATTCTAAAAATTACATGAATGGCTTGTCTGACAATTAATCTGTTTGAGTCAGTCTGACTCTATAGCGTTACTGCGTGTAATTAGATGGAAATGGTTTTTGCAATGTTGCTATCAGCTGATATTTGGAAAGGAACTACAGAACGAACCAATTTAAGCTGATTGTTAATTATTTGATTTTCTATGAAATTAATATTGTTATTTTAGTGTTATAGGATTTTCTTTTCTCTGATGCAATAAGCCAATAATCAGACGACTTGCAAAAATAAGATAACAATATAAAATGAATTTTCTATCTCGAGGAATGTAATTTCTTACTAATACGGAGTAATTTAAGGGTCTTTTGAAGTATTTCAAACTAAATACCAAAAAACCGAAGTTAGATCAATTATATCCCCTCGGTTTCAAATTTAATTGTCCTATCATAAAAATTATATGGACCTATGAAAAACTCGTCTCTAAATTACCTAAATGAATTTTTTAAAAGTTAATTTTTACATATAAATTTATAATTAATTTTTTACATTTTCATTTTAAAAATTTACATAAGAATTTTTCACCGATCAAAATTACACTTAGATACATGATTTTAAATGAAAGTAATATTTATTTATTGTACTCAATAAAAATAGATGAAAATATAAAAGAGATCCTATTTCAACGTAGAAATACTCCATAATAAGCAATCATTACCCTTCTTTTATTTATTTATTTTTGTAAAAGTCAATCATTAGATCTATTTAAAATTTTATAGTAGTTTTTTTTTCGAAACTTAGATATGGAGACTTTGATTGCTTGATGAAATTAATAATTTAAGTTGAAGGGTCAAATTTAAAATTGGAGGCGCGTCCCATCTTCCACTTTGAGTTGGTTTGCCTTTTACTTTGTAGCAAATGGCACATCATTAATAAGTTTGAAATATTAGTCGATGATTTGTAGTATAGTCACTTAAAATTTTCATACACACAATCTTGATAACTTGATTTTATGCACATTAAGCACACGAGAAAGTATTGATATATAGTAGAATATTTTTAAATTAATACTCGGTAAATTAATAAATTTTTTAAAATAATAATTTTCTTCGATCTCGACTTGTTTCAGCGTAAAAAATTAGCAATTTTGATAAATTAATAAAATAATAAATTTTATAAAAATCGTTATATAAATATTGGTCCCGACAAAATGATAAATTAATAATTCTTCAAAATGACAAAAATTACTAAGACGACTAGTGAAATATTCTAAAAATCATTATATAAATATTGGTCTCCACAAAATCATAAATTAATAATTCTTGAAAATGATAAAAATTACTAAGACGACTTAGTGAAATATGATTCTAAAGTCGTTTGTTTTTTATTAAAATTTAAATATACTTGAATATCATTCATAATTTTTCTAATTGCATCCAAAATGTGTGATATAATGTTTTCGAACTACACCAAAAAAAAGTTATAGACACGATAAATGTTTACTTTCGCGTGACTAGTTCCAAATGTGTGATATTTAGGGGTGTCAATTTTACTCGACCCGACCCAACGGTTTTTGGGTATTCGGGTAACGGTTTTAACGGTTCTCTCGTCATCTACGGGTCGAGTCGGTTCTATATAATCTTTTGGATTTATTTTACACGACACATGCTCGTATTTGTAACGGGTATAACGGTTCTCGGTGCAGGTATTTACCCAAAATACCCAAAATTCGTAAAATTTATTATACTTTTTTATATGTTCTTTTATAAATGATATTTTTACATATTGATAATGAATTTATTTTTCCAACTTATTTTTTAATTTACTCGTAAAAAATAAACAAAGTAATGAGGGAGTATGAATTTTTTTGCTTCGTATTGATCAACAATGTGGTAATCATAATAATAATATGTATATATATTTTTAAAATATGGGTATATATTGCGGTTCTACAATTCGGGTATGCGGGTCGGTTTCGCGGGTCAGTCCTACGGGTCGGGTCCGCGGAATAGAGTTGAGAACCATACCCGCCCCAAGAACCAACGAGATCGGATTAGGTAGACCCAAAAACGGTTTCGTGACGGGTCGATTCTTACGGTTTTTGGGTATTTACGGTGCGGTTTTCGAGTATTGGGTATTTTTGACACCCCTAATGATATCGGATTAGGTAGACCCCAAGAACCAACGGGATCAGATTAGGTAGACCCAAAAACGGTTCTGTGACGGGTCGATTCTTACGGTTTTTGGGTATTTACGGTGAGGTTTTCGGGTATTCGATATTTTTGACACCCCTAACGATATTATATTCAAATATCATCTTGAATTTCATCTCATTTATTGTTACCGAATACAATATTCATAATTTATTTTAATTTCTTAGTCTCTGAACATGTATAATTTTTATCTGGGTAATTCAACATCCCATTGACATTCGTTTTATTCAGATAAGCGATACCATTAATCATTTTTGCAAGTTCATAAATATAGTTCCTCCGTTTTCATTTAATTGTCCACTACGAAACTACGTGCAATTCTGACCGGCTTATAACTTGTATCAAAATTATCTAAATGAATTTTGTTAAAATCTAATCATAAACTTTAACATTTGAACTACATGATAACTTTTGAAAATATTCATTCCGACAATTTTGATACAAGTTATTGGCCGGTCAAAATTGCACGTAGTATCGTAGTACACAATCAAATAGAAACGGAGGGAGTATTTCTCAATATTGGTTTTATCTGTTAATTGAAACTTGACCGAACGAATTTTGCAGTGTCAAAAATAATTTATTATTATTATTTAACCAATAAAATCTATTTAAAATAATAATTATTAATTTATAGATTAGTTAATATTGTAATAAATAAATTTATAAGGTATAGACGTTATTAATTTAAGGAGGTTTACGTGTACGTGAGATATTTATTGACTGTAATAATAAGTGTATATATACGAATAAGAACGAGTAAAATGAGGAGAGATGCGCGGACCAGACGTGTAGGTCCCACTTGTCTAGCTGTTTATCCACACCGAATTTTAGTCCTCCAAAAACTACTCAAACAGTCCTCATTTATAAAAAAAACAGTAATAATCTCTCAAGTCTTAAGTGTTATGAATATAGTGAAAGTATTTGTTTATTTGGAAAGAAGTCCTTAGGGTATGATAAAATCCTACCAATTGCCATGGGTAAGTTTTTCACTATGTCATCGAGGCCGAGGTAGTCTTTTCATGACTATCGAATGGTTCTTAAAATGTGTACGATTCAATATTGATTATCACGAATAACCAATGAGAAAACACGATATGGTTTACACACCAAACAGTCATTCAAACGTGTCTTTATAGGAACTATACCTATCAAGATATGGTTTATACACCAAACGAAATGAGTTATTCATTAATATATTAACTATCAACAGTTGTTTTGTGTAGATTAAAATTGTTTAAGTTGAAAGCTATAATGTTGATATTCAAACCACTCGATTGAATGCTTACTACAATGCTAAACAGTGAAAGTTATTGAAACTGGCATATGGCAACATTGAGTGTTTCTTTTCTATAAAAGCTACTTATAAGTACAAGAGACTTAGCCATTCGCTTTAATTGGAGTTTATTTCCTTTCATGAATTTTATTTAGAGATTATAACCTATCATTAATATGTTTTTTTACGAAATAACGCCAAACCAATTTTGTGTTGCACAAGTGACCCGTTTTCAATTGACCTAATTTTTATATAGAAATCATAATAATCTCGTGTGAGTCTCATTTCAAATATTAACCTCGAAACAAACCAACAAGGTCTAGCTTTCATTGAAATATTCGAAGTCCGATTCATTTACATATGTGATAGTTCATATAAATAACACATCCAATGAAGTGTGAAATCAGATCAAAACAAACAACAAAAGGCCTCCGTCCCATACACCCAACCACAGACCAATCCCATCATATTTGAAATCTTCAGGACCATTTCTACCTAAATTAAAAATACAAAGACTTAAATCAACACTTTCCCAAACTTTAAGAGTACAATTTTCACTGGTACAAGAACTACATCACACTATCTCTCTCTCTCTCTCTCTAACAAACCATTTTAATTAAATCATTATTTTCTCTCTCAAGTATCAAAATTCGATCATAAATCACTATACAATCAAACCTATAGATACACATTATACATACATATTCAATAAGCATTCTCTTTCTTTTTCCTCTGTTCTCTATTAGAGAGAGAGTTTCCTAATTAGGTCACAAATCAAAATTAAACCAATACATATATACACACACACACACATATATATATATATATATACATATTTACTTACAATATTTATTTATTATTATATAAATATAATTAATGTCATCTCCGGCGCCTACCTCTCCACCGCCGGCTTCAAACTCCACCGCCCCTCCGCCGTCAACCACCACCCCACCTCCGGCGATAACTCCGCCAGCTCCAATCTCTCCGGCGACATCTCCTCCGCCTCCCATCGCTCCATCAACCTCTCCGCCGCCGCCAATCGCCCCAGCCACCTCTCCTCCGCCGCCGATCGCTCCCTCCACTTCTCCTCCGCCGCCGACGTCATCATCTCCGCCGCTGTCAACATCTCCGCCTTCACCACCGTCGCCGCCGTCATCTACCAAATCTCCTCCTCCGCCGTCATCTACGAAGTCTCCTCCATCTCCGCCGTCGCCTCCGGGGGTGGTGCGATCTCCGCCGCCGACTCCGAAGGCTCCGGCGGGGGGTTCATCGGATACGGGATCGGAGGGTTTGTCGACGACGGCGGTAGTGGGGATAGCGATAGGAGGAGTGGCGGTTTTAGTAGTGGTGGTGATTTTGTTTGTTTTATGTAGAAAGAAAAAGAAGGAGCCACGTCAGAACTACGCTCCGCCTCCGCCTCCGTCACGTGGACCGAATAAAGGTATTTTTCTATATTTGTTTAGTTTTTGTATTTTTTGGATTTCTTTTAATTAGTTTCAGATATATTTTCTGTTGTTGCTAATGTAAAACACAAAATGTGTGTACTTGTGATTTTTAAATGGATAAACTTCATAAGCAATTGATAATGTGAATATAAGTGTATTTTAGTATGCATTAGTTTCGTAACTAACTTGTCGTAATTAAATTGTCGAAATGAAGAAAAAACTTTTTACACTCTTCAAATTCGTCATTTTAGCATTTTTTTAGGTAGGATAATTTCTCATTTCTCAAGACAGATAAATTGGAACAGGGGTATTATGATTCACAATTGTCAAAATTATTACTATTTTTGTCACTTTTGTTGTTGTTTTTGATACCTTGTAACTCTGTAAAACACAAAAGAAACAAAAAAGTATTATGAGAAGTACAAATATATGTCAAATTTTAGTAAGTTTAGCAAATGAAATAAATAACGAGTATACGATGTTTTAGATTTTCAGAAAATAAGTCTTAATAAAAAATTATCATATTAATTATATAGAGTTATAAGACTTCATGAAGTTTAGGAGCATCTTGAAGTGAGCCTTTTTTGTGTGTGTTCAGTTTCTCCTTATATTTGAGATAGTTATGCCATTTGAAGAGTGTGATATTAATGCTATTTTGATCCAAGAAAAAGGGTTTTTTTCTGTTTAACTTTTGATGGACATCGTAGTATATTTTCAATATAGTTGGTTTTTCCTTAAAATTTGCATAGTAAAGAAGATCAATTCTATTTTTCGTCCTTATGAGCAAACTTCTTTGCCGGGTTGACGATCTTAGCATTGCCAGAACTAGAGCTGTTTTTTCGTGTTTGTGGTACTGAAAGTCTAAAATCGATTTAAAAAAACAATATCCATGGTAAAAGATCGGTTTTTTGAAATTTTCTCAATATGAGCCCTTTTAGCGTATTGTTAGTTGCTCTCAGTTAAATATGTTATCTTCAATTATGAACTAAGAAAATGAACTTTTTCTATTTTACCTTTTGGTGTACTTTAGGGTATAATTTTAGTTGTTTTTGCATATAATGTGCATAGCTTAGAAGATCAGTTCTTGTTTTGGTGAGAAGTTGCAGTCAAAGAAAGCTACTTTATAGTGTATAGATCTGGAATAAGTCTCTTTAGCATTAGCTTTACCATTAAATGGGGACTTTGTAAATGGGATGTGAACATGGGAAAAAGGCATCAAAATTTGAACAACCCTTTTCTAAATATAGAATATTAGTTATGTCAATTGGTGGAAAGATCTGCCGTTGGGCTGGAAAAGCATAACAATATTGACTCATTTATTGACTTTTCCTAAATGCTAACTAAATAGTTTAACAATAAAAAATGATATATAGTATTGGCCTTAAGTACCACAATCATGTGGCAGTTGTGAATATTAGTTCAATATTTGTTCATTGGATTACTTTCTAGCTATTTAAATGAATGGCTTAATATTTAAGTATCTGCAAGTATCTGTCTTTATTGAAGATGGACAAATTCTTCTTAGTTGCTTCAATAAAGAATATACATCTCTGTATTGAAGTTAAATAGTTAATTGCAACAGCTTGCTTGATACTGATGCCATGATATTTATTTCTGCTCAAACTCAAATGGATTAGTTTCTAGCTATTTAAACGTATGGCTAAATATTTAAGTATCTGTCTTTATTGAAGATGGACATATTCTTCTTAGTTGCTTTAATAAAGAATACACAACATTCTCTGTACTGAAATTGAATAAACTATTGCAGCAACTTGCTTGATAATGATGCCATGATATTTATTTCTGCTCAATGGGATTAGTTTCTAGCTATTTAAATGTATGGATAAATATTTAAATGTTTTCAAGTATCTGTTCTTTATTGAAAACGGATATATTCTTCTTAGTTGCTCACGAATTACAATAAAAAATATACATCTCTGTACAGAAATTGAGCATACTATTGCAGCAACTTGCTTGATACTGATGCCATGATTTACATTTATGCTCAATTGATTGATATAATATTATAATATGTGCATAATCTAGTCATTACATAGTTGGCATTCGGCAAGCATATACTGGCTTATGGATAAAGAGGGTACTCAAAACAGCGTCGCAAAGTTACAGATTTATTGCTGACACCAGCAGAGAACATACAACATTCGTCACATTTCAGTTTGAACTTTTCTTTTCATGTACTTAGGCTTGTTAACCATATACGGCGGTGTTAATGATCATCACAAGACCTTTTAATCGGTGGCCATAAATGTATTTTTGTTCGAATTGATATTTAACGCATAAATTTTACCAATACATAATCTACTAATTAAGTTGTTGACAAACGTAAATTGATAATAGTGTGGGAAAATGGCAGGATACTGCTACAGCTAAGAATGACAATCAAAATTGTGTATCTTTAGCATTTTCCCTTTGGACCTTTTCTTTTTATGTACTTCAATTTGTTGCTTGAACTCTTTTCGTGTTTGTTAATAATCACCAGATGACCCATATGGTCGGCCACCTCAGCAATGGCAAAACAATGTTCTTCCACCTGGAAATCATGTGATCACTATCCCACCAAAAGTTAATCCTCCACCTGGATACGCCTCTAGGCCACCATTACAACCACCGCAACAGCCTTACATAAGCAGCGGGGATTCCGGGTCCAACTATTCAGGCGGTGGAAGTATCCCCTCACCTTCTCCCGGCATGAGCCTAGGTATAAAAAAATGAAATCCATTGGGAAATGTTTAATAGATTATGAGGAAAGATTTGATTGCTTTTTCTATTTCTCATTTAATTGGATTTGGGATTTTTGCTATTTTCTGCACCAACCTTGCATACTTTTTCAAAAAATATTACACTAACCAAACATATTCCTAAAACTGTTCACTAACATAGTATTAGTTTAATGCTTCTCTAGTAAACTTTGGTCAAAATTAACGAAAAAGATGATGTCAGTGAACTGTTTCCGTCGAGTTTCAGGGGTGGATTCGTCAATTTTTCCATTAATTTAGACGGATTTGTACACAATAGATCAAACTAAAAGCGTCTGATGTACAGTTTTAGACGAAATCACAAAAATGTGTGCAACAATAGTGTTTAAAATTGTAAAATACTTCATTAGGATTAGATTTGTTCTTGTTTATATAATCATGTATTGGTTTATGTAATTGATCACGCCACAATACTAACAAGAATTGCTCCTATTCTGTATTTTTTATACTAGGCTTCTCGAAAAACACATTCACATACGATGAGCTGGCAAGGGCAACAGATGGGTTTTCCGAGGCTAATTTGCTTGGACAAGGAGGGTTTGGGTATGTACACAAAGGGATCCTCCCGAACGGAAAAGAGGTTGCGGTCAAGCAGCTGAAAGCGGGGAGTGGTCAAGGAGAGAGAGAATTTCAAGCCGAGGTAGAGATCATTAGCCGTGTTCATCATAAACACCTTGTTTCTTTAGTTGGGTATTGTATCACTGGATCACAGAGGCTGCTTGTTTACGAGTTTGTGACAAATAACACCTTGGAGTTCCACTTACATGGTCAGTTCCTTTCACTTTCTTGGCCTTGTAACACTCAGCTTTCTTATTATTTTGCTTAGAATCTGGGGTTGCGTTTGGGTGACCAGCTTAAGAGCTGCACTTTTTTCTGATTTTTTGTTTCTCTTTAAGCTAAATGCTCAAAGCTGGATGGATGAGCTCTGAATTTTCTAAACCTCGGTATCCAGTTCAACTGCCTAAAAACTGCAAAAAATCAAGCCCTTCATAGCATGTTGTTTATAGGAGATAGCTAGGTTTCTAATAGAGAATGACTAATAAGCCTAAAATCTTCTAAAAGTTGAACACACGGGGGACATATAAACAGCACCAAGGGTAGGTAGATTACATGATTTACCCCAAATCTTGAGAGCATCTTTGTTGATCCAATGCTCTTGAACAAAATGTATCGTATGTTAGCTTATTGAAATACTGCATGCTGGTGTTGACAATCATTCTGAAAGAACGGATTTTTAATATAATTGAAAATCATTCTGAAAGAACGGATTTTTAATATAATTGAAATATTTCAGGGAAAGGAAGACCTCCGATGGAGTGGAGCACAAGACTAAGAATTGCTCTTGGGTCTGCAAAGGGACTTGCATATCTGCATGAGGACTGTAAGTCCTCTTTAGTCGTATACTCGATTTACATAACACAGTTTCTGAGTTTTCTTATATGAAGATGTACTGTGTATGCAGGCCATCCTAAGATCATACATCGCGATATCAAAGCAGCCAACATACTTATGGATTTTAACTTTGAGGCAAAGGTAGAAATTCTTTGCTTGAAATATTTAATTTAGGCACTGTTTTACTTTCTGAGTAATTATTACTGCCTTTTGTGGTTGATACATTGGGGATTGATATGTGAACATTACTTGTTTTTAGAAGAATTACTTTATGAAACTCAATAAACTAATATTTCCAATGTTTTTTTAAACTAATCATTATACTTTTTTTTTCTTCCTTCTCAGGTTGCAGATTTTGGACTTGCCAAGATTGCTTCTGATGTCAACACTCATGTTTCAACTCGAGTTATGGGAACTTTTGGGTAAGAACTATAACTAATCTAATATTTAATATTCTTGCTCACTTACTTTAACTATGGCCAGTGCCTAGAAATCTAAGTTCGGCATTTAGATTTGAAGACCCAAGCTTCAATAGTTGTCATAAGAAAAAGTTTGGTTGACAGTTCCATTCGTAATATTAATTTGTTTGAACTACTTTGTCAAACCCCTATTAAATATCATGGACCAGTCAATTAATGTTTTTGATTTTTCAGATACCTTGCTCCTGAATATGCTGCTTCTGGGAAACTCACGGACAAATCGGATGTTTTCTCGTATGGAGTAATGCTCTTGGAATTGATCACCGGGCGCCGACCGGTTGACTCAAATCAAACTTACATGGATGATAGCTTGGTGGACTGGGTGAGCACTTTTATTTAAAAATAAATTTTCAAAACAATTAAACGCTTTCTATGTTTTTTTTTTATCAGAACATGTTTCAGGTTGTGAATGCTTTCTTTATCTTGAGCTTCCTTAAATGGCTTATTTTGTGGTCCTGATTAAAAACACACCGTCATTATGCTGTTTCGTTATGGCTTATATATGTATACGAGTGTTTATATATATTAGTTACTTTTTTAAGTGATACCTTTGCTCACACGACCTTTATAAGATGGGAACTTTGATACCATTGTTGATCCACGGTTACAAAGCGATTACAGTCATAATTATTATGGTTGTGAATGTTTTTCTTTATCTTGAGCTTGTTTATATGGTTTGTTTTTGAGATATTTTTTCCATCCTGATGAAAAACACATTATTTTATTGTTTTGTAATTGCTTTTATATATTTTTTTATTACTATTTTAGGCAAGGCCTTTGCTCACACGAGCTTTAGAAGATGGGAACTTTGATACCCTTGTTGATCCACGGATACAAAGGGATTACAATCATAATGAGATGGCTCGCATGGTTGCTTGTGCTGCTTCTTGTGTCCGACATTCAGCACGGCGTCGGCCACGAATGAGCCAGGTATATTTTCGCTCTATTAAAACTTTATTTTTTGCACATTTACTAATTAACAAAGCAAGCTGCCCATTGTCCTGCTTAATAGTGCTTACACCTTCTTGTGATGTGGTTTTTGGTGTTTTTATGTCATAAACTATGTTTGTTAATAATATATTATGATAATTTTGATCTTTAACTTTTGGGAAATGTCAGCCCATTTCCTTTTGGTCTCAAAAATCAATTTCACATGAAGACAAATACATGAAAATGATCGTGCTTTCAAAACTTTCAATACATATCATATACTATCACCTAACCAGCTCAAAAAGAAGAGGAAACGGGAACCTAAGAGGTGTGATACGTCCAATCTTGGCATTTCATGAAAGACCATCTCATGAGTAACATTGTTATAAAAAATTCCTAAATTTTTTCTTTCTTTTTTGACTTGGTTCTTGTCGGTTAAGTAATTTTGAAATTAGTATTTTTTTTTCGCTTTAATGATTTCGTTATCAAATAGTTTTTTTCCCTAATTAATTCATGTCTAAACAAGAAGGGTATAAATTTTTGATAGGTAGTACGGGCGTTAGAGGGAGATGTATCTTTATCTGATCTTAACGAAGGTATCGCCCCCGGACATAGCACTGTCTATAGTTCTCAAGGAAGCACCGATTATGACGAAACCAAATACCAAGATGATATGAAAAAATTCAGAAAAATGGCGTTAGGGTCCACGGAGTTGAGCAGTGGATATAGTGGGGTCACCAGTGAATATGGTTTAAACCCATCTGGCTCGAGTAGCGAAGCCCAACATACTCGAGAAATGGAATTGGGAAAAGTGAATAAGGATAGTCAAGGCTTTAGCGGGAGCTCCTGATCGGTATTTAAAAAAAAAAATCATTATTGTTAATTCAATTGTAGAGATGGGTTTATTTTGGTGAGCTAACAACACACGGGGCTATATTTTTTTGTTGCTTATTTTTCCTCTCTTGATTTTATATATAAAGAGGTGATATCTCTTTCCTGTATTTATTAGGTGTTTGTAACAAGATTATTGACATTGGAAATTGATTTTTTAATTGGTTATATGAAATGTTAGTTTTGATTGGTTGTTACTGTGTGTTGATAGAATCTGTTTATCTTGATTGAGAGCTACTAAACAAGATTTGATTGGAAGTGATGGATTTGCACATTGACTAACATTCTATTTTTGTAGATGGAGTTGGTATCATCATTATGGCTGTATAAAATTATAAATTGTTATCTACTTGTCTTCATACACATTTTCTTTAATCTGTATAATATTAGTAAAAAGCAAGTGACTTTGCACATGGGCCTTTATTGTTCTGTTTGGCCTTTTTTGGCTTTCTTTTCCCGTGAGTGGAATGGTGGTGAGGTGTTTCTGCGAAAGAGATTGAAAAAGATTGAAAGAGACTGTATTGCATGTGCACATATGGATGGACACGGACCCGGATTGATCTCGATTATAACTCAATCCGTAAAATAAATGATGGGACGGATTGAGACGGTTTTGTAAAATTTAAATATCAACTCAACCCAACCCGTTACAATTAAAACCTCAATCCAATCCAACCCAACCCAACCTGCAAAATAAATTACGGATTGAGTTTAGAATGATTCTTAAATTTTCATTTTGATATTTTATTTTTCATATTTTGCATAATTAACCTAAATTTTAAAATAAATTGAAATTTTCAAATAAAAATACCAATTAAAATCAATCAAAATACGTTTACAACATTCGCAAACAAGAAACAAAACTAAAATGTAACAAGGATGGAAAGTTGGTATCTTAAAATACACAATATATATATATATATATATATATATATTACGGGTTGAAACGGGTTGGAGCGGATTAACCCGCGGTTTGAAAACCCCAACCCTAACCCAACCCGCAAAATATATAACGGATTGAATCGGGTCGGATTGATATTTTTTTTGAACACTCAACCCGTCCCAATCCGTACGGATTGAATTACGCGTTGAGTTTATGGATTTTTTACCCACCCTTAACGCATATACTCAAAATAGGATATTTTTGCTGACCTAATTTTTGTAGGTTATTGAATAAAAAAATAATCAAATCTAATGGTCAATAAAAACTATAAAAAAAAATATAAGTAAAAAAAGTTACACGATTACATATTCGATACTTTTTCGGTACGGCTGATAAATTTGATTTTTATCTTTTGCGTAACGTACTTGAAATATATCCGATGCTTTTTCAGTACGATTGATAAATTTGATTTTTATTTTTTTGTTTATATGGTGCACTATAATTTAGGATGTGTCAACCAATAGATATATTTCTGTTTTAATTTTAAATTAACTTTAGAGTAGTAGTTATTTTGGTTTCATTAACGGGTGTTGAGTTTTTAGTGGGTTGACACACATTTACCGGGTTTACGGTAGTGTTACTCTAAAATAACGTACCGTAATCGCATTGAATTTTTTTTTTAATTACTCGTATTACCGCGAAGTATATATAGACAATTTTACATAGTAATATTTATATATTTACCGGGTTTACGGCTAGGCATAAAAAAAAATGTATCCATCAAAAGGGACCAGAGTGGCGGAAAAATATATATTCTCAATAACACTTGAATGTGCATGACACTTTGTCATGGATCATCATTCTCAATTCTAATGCAACACAACTACACAATCAATACGTGTGCACGCTTATTCTACCTTTGATATGATAAAGGATGCATAGTGAACTTATTTGAAGTTGCATTTAGGTTAATATTTATTTATACTATTAATATAATATATGCAAAGTGAAAAGTTGACCCAACAACTCATTCAAATTCACAAATACTTCATCCGTTCCCAATTAATTGTCTTCTACGAAATTACGTGTAATTTTAATCGATTTATAACATGTATTAAAATTGTCGAAATAAAATTTTTTAAAACTAAATCATATAATTTAATGTTTGAACTATATGATTAACTTTTGAAAATTTTCATTCCGACAATTTTGATACAAGTTATTGATCGGTCAAAATTGCACGTAGTTTCGTAATGAACAATTAATTAGGAACGGATGGAGTATTGGTTTTCTAAACTAGGTTTATCATTATCTAAACTATTTCGAAAAAAAAAAAAACTACTCCATTCATGGTTACAAATAATATTAACTACTCGCACTTATTATTCGCTTCTCTGCCTCTTATTTTTTTTGTTCTCTCTCTATATATATATGATTTTTTTTTAATGCAGAAATTAGTCTTTGTGCCATTTACGAGTTTGAAATTTATGAAACATTCAATCCTTTACGTATAACTATTTTCATATTTGATTTTCTTAAAGCAAATTATTTTGTTTTTAAGGTTTTAATTCTATGATAGGGTGCACCACTGTTCAGACCCCCATCGGATTTCAATAGTGATCAGTGGTGGAGCCACAATCAGTATATGAGTGGGCTGAATTTAAAATTTTGATCATGGGGGGCTAAACAACTATTTTTCATAAAAAAAAATAGCACCGTAAAAAATTGTTTTTCGAAAATATGGGGGGTTTAGCCCCTGCCAGCCCCTTAGCTCCGCCCCTCCTAGTGATAAAGTATGCATAGTGAACGTAACGGAAGTTGCATTCTAGGGTAATATGATAAGGATGCATAGTGAACAAAGGCAAATATAATAGGATTCTTTTTGCGAAAGCCGCGACTTACTTTGAGACATAAGGTAGTTAACTGCTATTACTTTTCTAACACGGGGGCTCATATTTCTATGAAAATCATGACATTTTTGAAAAATGAACGCTAATCAAGTTACCATGAGAATTTAGTAAAACTCAAGCAGTGTACTCAAGTTATCTATTCTGCAAACAACTCATTAGTATTACAAATGACAAAAGAGACACTTGAAGACATGTTTAACTTATATAGAAAGTAAATATATTTGATTTAAAAAGCTTAATTAGTTGTTTATCCTTAAACCGCAGGGTGAAACTTCGAATAGCCACCATATACTTTGCTCTTTCTGTAAATTATGATCATACATGCACTTTACAAGATATGAGCCTATGGCTTCCTTTAATTAATGCTACATGAACGATAAAAGTTGTAGGATTAATCAGTTTTATCATTTTTCCAAACATGAACATTTCTTGCTTTCTTGCGTGCTCTCAACATATACTACAACGAAAATATCATGTTTGGTTCCATTGCTTCTCGGTCTCAGCATACATGTGCCTACATCTAGGGCTAGGTTGATCGATTAACCAGTCTATTTTTTCGAATTTTGACCGATTTACCAAAAATTAACCATCTCTTCGCAGATTGCTAAAGGACCAAGAAAAATTAATGCTGATTGATCAACCTGCCTTAATTTTTTATTTCAAGCCAATGTTGATGATGAATGCCATGAATTCAACTTTTCTTATACATTAGGTCGAACTGAATGGTTTTAAGATTCGATACTCAATATGTGAGTCTAAGTTTTAGTTATTTGTATTGTATGAATATATAATCTCGGGAGTTAGGAAATTAGATGAGTCGGGATAATCTATATCTAACGGGAGATGCAAATTATTAGAAGTATCAGGAGCTGGAAGTTAAATGGGATACTCAATATGTTGGTTGAATGATCGTACTTATCATGAGAGATACTCCATATGAGGGATCATTGTCAAATAACGGTTTATTTATCCTGATAATTACACTTGAGAGAAGTTAGTTTATTTAATTTCTCCAACTAACTGCAATATAATGGGGTTCTGTGAGGCCAAACAAGAGTACGCTGGATGGGGAACCGGCTTTTGGATGCTTTTTATTGTGTTTGTGCTTCTTCCGGTGTTTATGCCATTGGGAATGGGACCAGTGGGCCCACCCTCGCTCTCGCTTTAGTTGCTGTTTGCTGCTATTATGGCGGCTGTTGTTATTTACCTTTTTATAGTATCCCCGTAATCGGAAGTACCCCTTAATTTTCTACAACACATGTTTTCCAGTTTATTGTTGTTAGTTGTTTTGCGGTAGTACCAATTACATGCTGTAAGGCTTTGATTTCGTACTCTCTGAAGAACAATGTCACAAATATTTGAGACGTAATATCAGATAATTTATCATAACCCAAAAAAAAAAAACAATGTCACAAGGCTTTGATTTTGTAACCCTCATGGACAAAGTCCCGCCTACAAGATTCTTTGCTAGAGTTTGAGAAATCGGCATTTGGCTAGTATTTTTTTATCCTTATTTTTGCGAGCTGTAAAATTCGTTCTTCAACGCTAGCAGGAACAACCAACGGTAAACCAAAAGTCTATTAGTTTGTCCGATCCGATGGGCACGATTCATTGCTTGAATATCTGCATGTGGGTTAAAATCAGAATCATGTATAGGTAATTAATGACATTGACTGTAGGCATTTGGCTAGTTCCCGAAGAAGGATTCTTCGCTTACAGGTAGGCTTCTCCAGTTGCTTCCCTTTTTCTCGAGAGATATTTCGTTCTCCCACCTTACTTTGTGTATGTCTTTACCATATATAGCAAAAGAACGATATGCCTCTCCACCATGGTGAAAGGACTTATCGAACTTGTCACCGGATGTGGGAGTTGCATGCTTAATTTTCCATCCCTTTAGGCGGGGGAACTTAGGTACACAGACGGAAGCTAAATGCAGACCATCGGGGATCATGACACCCCCATATATAATTCCAAAATTTATTAAAAAATTCAATTTTTACCATGTGTTTTTACTAGAGTTTGTTAGAAATAACAATTTGGCACCCCACATAATTTATTATCTCACTGATTATTAGTTTCTATGTAATTTCGGCACTCCCCGTCTAAGGTTTCTGGCTTCGCCCATGCACATACATACCATCATGAACAACGCCATTCTGCAGAAAATTACGATTTTTAAAACTTTTAACCATGTATTTTCACTAAAATATGTTTAAAATGATGATTTGGCACCCCCAACATTTTTTCATTTCAATTAATCTATGATCTATTAGTTTATGTAAATTTTGTCACCCCCATAAATTATTCTGGATCCTCCCCTACCTCTAGGGATAGAAAAACAACGGGTTTGAACCCGGCCTGTTAGGGATCGGTTAAAAGTGCATAATAATTCTGGTTGAGTCGGGTTGGGTATTTTTTTGCCCAAACTATTACTAGTTTTTGTTTTACTAACGGTTTTGCATATTTTAAGGTCTAAATAGATACAGTAACGCTATAGAGCCAGACTGCTCAATCAGACTAATTGCCAGATATTTCTTCATTTAATTTTTAAAATTCTTTTTATACCCCAATCAAAATAAAAATAAAAGCTCAAATATAATATTTATAAAGACCTATTTGAGACTAGCCTAAACTTAAATATTTATTTTTTAAAATAATTTTAATATATTTTATTTGACGATTTAACAAAATAAAAACTCAAATATAATATTATAGAACACTATTTGAGACTACGTTATAGTTAAATATTAATTAAAAATATTTAATATATGGTCGGATAGCAGACTTTTAAATTTGAGAATGAAAATGAAATTCTAAATTTACATTAATTATTGGTGTGTTGAGAGTCTAACTGAACTGGCTCATTAGCATTATTGAAATACAAAAGGCTAATTGCTCTCTGTTGGATACTCTCTTAATAATTTATTTTGGAAATACATTAGTCTTAATAAGTATTGCATTAAAAATACTTATTAATAGACTAGTATATTTCCAAAACAAATTATTAGGAGAGTATATAACAGATAGTAGTTAGCCTTATCTATTTCAATAATACTAATGCGTTAGATAGTACTAATGCGTCAGATAGGCTCACCAGACTCTCAGCACACCGGTGCTCAATGTAAATTTAAAATTTCTTTTTCAACCTGAAATTTAAGAGTCTCCTATCCGGCCCTATATCTAAAAACATATCATTAACTTTTATTAATATTTTTAATTAATATTTAACTTTAGCGTAATCTCAACTAGTGTTCTATAATATTATATTTGAGTTTTTATTTTGTTGAATGTTCCGTCAAATAAAATATTTTAAAATCATTAAAATTTTAAATATTTTTAATTAATATTTAACTTTATGGTGGTCTCAACTAGAGTTCTATAATATTATATTTGAATTTTATTTTGTTGAATGTTCCGTCAAATAAAATATATTAAAATCATTAAAAAATTTAAATATTTTTAATTAATTTTTAAATTTAGGGTAGTATCAACTAGGGTTCTATAATATTATATTTAGGATTTTATTGTGTTGTAAATTTTAGTCTCAACTAAGGTTCTATAATAATAATTTCTGAAAAGAAGAAATAAATACAAAAATAAAGAATATGGGTTTGATGAGTTTTTTGTTTATAACAAAAATTGGTTGGAAAAAATAATTTGAAAATTACAATTGGACCAATCGGGCATTTAGTCTGTATGTGCATGTCTGGTGTAACAGTAGTGTTGTCCAGTATATGTTCAAATATTTTTAGTAATCGTGCCTCATGCGTTGCGCGTGCGGCGCGTAATGAAATAAAAATATATAAAATATGTATATTTATGATATAAATATGTGGATAATACAAAAAAAACATAGTTTAAGATTTAAAAGAATGTTTGGTTGTTAAAAATGGATAAATAGTTTTATTAGTTTTTACTTTTATATTTTTATGGGAGTATGGTATTATTGTAATTAATATAAAGGTGTATGTGTATTTTTGAAAAAAAAAATGATTAAATTGGTCAGATTTATTTAACTTGAGTTGAGTTATTATAATAAAATGATAAAATTACTTGGTACTCAATTTTACCATGATGGATATTAATTGGTCACGTTAAATTAGAAATATAGATTTGGACCCATATTTAATGTAATACTTATTAAGACAAGTATATTTTCAAAATAAATTAATATGAGCGTATCTAATAGGTACAAGACATTTATTAACTTATCTGTTTAGATCTTAACATATGACCCGAGACCCATGATAGCAAAACCATACAAATAATTATTTATTAATTGAGCCATACAAAAGAAGAAACTAACTCTGTGATAAAACTATAACTTTGGGCGGTGGCGTTAGATTTTTCAACAATGATATAATATTAAATATATAATAAACGGTGAACACTTCGGGATCTTTATTATTATTCGGCAATCGCCGTTGATCGGATTACAATTTACTTGTAACAATCATGCTCGACTTAACTATTTGATCTCTCATCTTGATCTTTCACCTTCTTCTTCGGTACTCGGTTCTTTCTCTGCTCGGTTTATGTCTTGATGTGACAAGCTTTTAAATAATTTATCTCTTTTCTCTACTTCTCTCTATATTTTTTGGATAGATTTTTCTGGTCCCTTTCTTGGGGGATACTTGGCTATTTATAGGCTATTATGCCTACTAGGATGTTGACAAATGTCTCCATCTCATGGGATTTTTCAGATATGGGTCCATAGTTAAGTGGCCTTGGGCTTTTTGTAAAGGGGTGATAACCCATTAAGTGTTGGATACCCAGTTATGATATATGGGCTGATTAAGACCCGAATAGAATATTCGGGTCTAATTTTTATGTTCTATCAAGTGCTCCCTGACTTCCTCGGTGTGGTTTCCACGTCGAGGGAGTCATGATTGGTCTGTCGAAGAGATTACTTTGGTTTAGCTGTTCCCTATGTTTCATTCGGCAAATGCCCCTATTTATAAATGCTCATTGGGACCCATTTACTGTCTTGGGAACTTGCAAATTTGCTATTTGATTTTGATAAGACCCTTGGTATCTTTCTTCGAGGCAACCCTTGACCTTTCTAAAAATCTCCTTATTATAAAAAGGGAATACCCTTCCCACAATTACTTATTCCATCACCACCTTGCTTGTGACTTCATGGCTTCTCCCAATGGTTCTACTGGAGCCAATTCTTCAGATTATGTCGCTTACTTGGAGAATGAAGTCAAGAAGGCTCACGTTATGAAAAAGAAATTGGCGGACGTGACAAAAAGGCTATCTGATATGGACGCAGCTCATCACTTGACGATGGCCGACCTTGATTGGGCCTTTGAACGTATAAAGAGGTTCGAGGCTTCTCTGGCTAAGCAAAAGGCAGCAAAAAGGGCCTATAAGCTTACTTTTAAGGAGTTGCATGCTCGGTCTAAACCGAGTTCGGATGACGATGAAGGAGGCTCTTCCTCGGAATAATTAGTCGTTTATGATTTCTTTTGTATTGGATATTATCTCCAAGTTGTAACTGAACTACTGAAAATATTAATAAAATATTTCTTTATTATCGCTCTTGTCTGTTTATCTTCTTGGTACCTTATTGGATGACTTAACTGGATTTGAACTGCTGTAGTTAGCCATAAATGCTCTTGGGAAGTTCAAGAGGTTGTCTTTCTTCGAGATGACCTTTGATCTACCCCATTGTTTCTTCCTATAAAAGGGGACTGTCCCTATATTCTTTGTGCAACTCATTCTTTATTAACGAACAAATGGCTTCTCCTCGTGAAAATAGTGGTGACAACCTTCCTGAATATGTTGCCCATCTCGAGGAGGAGGTTAGGAGGACTCGTGTCCTCGAAAGGAGGGTTGGCTCTTTAACCGTGGAGGCTCGCCGAGCTGCTGAGATGGATGAGCGCTTGGAGGCAATGGAGAGTGAATATCAGAGGTCTCTGATCGACAATATTTGGGCTCGTGCTCGGATCAAAGAGCTTGAGGCTTCTAGAGAGAGGTATATTGCTTCCAAGAGGGCTTATAAATTGGCCCTCAAGGAAGTGTATGCTCGGTCTAAGAAGAGGACCGAGGATGAAGTTGGTCCTACAAAATAATTCTCTTTTCCTTTCTTTTTTGTAATGTAATTTTGTCGAGTAGCATCTTGTAATAAATTTCCCCTTGATTAATGGAAAATTTTCTTTTTCTAGCTTTTCTCTGAATTATTCTCCTAATGTAATTAATTTGACTGCGCACGCTTGTGGCTTCATTAGTGCTTTTTCTTGGGCCTTACGTTTGACCTTATCCATTGAACCTTCTGAATCTTTGTATCTAGGGACTGAGGGGATTTCTCGAGCCCTGTGCACAAATCTTATCCTTTATCTCTTTGCACTGTTGCAATTTCCTAGAGAGACACGTGTAAGAGCTTTTTGGGATTTACCCTCTTTAAATACTGGCGTGAATCCAAACGTTTCTTCATAATAGACGCGACTTTTAATAGCGAAAGGTTGCTCTTTCCCACTTAAATTCTTCTCAACAGACGCATCTTTTAATTACCCTCGTTTTCCCAAATCTGTTGGCGAACGGTTGCACTTCTCCACACTAATTCTTCCTTAATTTTTCTATAAATACCTTCTTAAGATATGGATTTTTTCACAACCTCACCCTTATCTCTCTTCCTCATATACAGAATTTTATCATATAATCCTCTTATAATGGCTAGTTCTTCCTCCAAATCTGCATTGGTCTTGCAAGTGGAGGCTTTTGAAGCCTCCTATGGTACTGTTTTACAGCTGTTGAAGGATACCGAAGAGGAGTTAAAGGTGATGCGTTATCACCATACCGAGATGGTTTGGGAATTAACTTGGCTAAGGTCCGAGTTGGATTATTGCCGACGTGTTCGTCAGGCTCTAGTCGAAGAGAATGAGGTGTTGAGGGGGAACCCAACATACAGAGACAGGGAGATCTCTGCCGGTCCCTCTCACCGATACCGATCGACTTTCCCCTAGCCTCGCCATTTTTCTCTCTTTTTATTTTCTTTATTTCTTCAATTTTCTTTATTTATTCCTCTTCCTCTTTTTTGCACTCTTCTTCTTTTCTGTTTTTCTTTTTTTTTTTTTTTTTTTTTTCTTTCTGCGCCTACTCTTTCTTTTTCTTCATCTTCTCTCCCATCACTCTTTTTCTTTCTCTCTTTTTTTGTTTTGTTTTGTTCCTTTTACTTTCTTTTTATTTTTCTCAGTTTCCTTCATTTCTTCCTCTTCCTCTTCTTGCACTCTTCTTCTTTTCTGTTTAATGCTTTGTTCTCTTCTTTTTCTTTTTTCCTTTTTCTCTTCTTCTGCACCACTACGATGTAACAATCAACCCTGTGATCCTAAGGGTTTTGTGTTTCTTCTAGGGTTTTTGTCATTTTTCATTTTTCTCTTCTTGCTTTTCACTTCTTTTTATGTTCCTCTTCATTCTCTTCTTCCTCTTCCCCATCGCCTCCTTCCTTCATGCATCCTGTTCGATGGGTTTGCCGACATAGTTGATCTTCTGTAATAGATTTTTCTTTTGATGTTATTCTCGGATGTAATAGACCTCGATGTAATAGATTTTCTTTCGATGTAGTCCCCTGATGTAATAGTTTTTCCCTTTGATGTCCTCTGATGTAATGAACAGTGATGTATCTCACCCTTATTAATGAAAATTTCCTTTGCCCCTTTATATTGCACTTCTTTTTATGTTGCACTTGTGGTTTGTCATTTTTCTGGAACGTAGACCTTTGAATGTCTTCTCTTTTTATTTCTTGCTGTACTGTAATATCAGATGACTGTAGACATGTCCCCTGCACTGTCGAATATAGGTGCCTGCTCCCAAGCACTTGTCAGATAATATGCATGTTTCCAATTACTTGTCAGAAAATATCACACTATCTTTTCTCTATAAATACTCCTATTCTTTTCTTTAGTAGTTACCCTCTTTTATCAACTCTTATTGTTTGTTTTTCCCTCATCCCCTATTTTATCCTGCACTAAAACAATTTCCCAGAATGTCTGAACCTGTGGTGAGATATCATGCTCAGATGAAGGGCTTGGATACTGAGGTATCTCGGGTCCGTCGTCGAATGGCGAGGCTTGAGAAGGAGTATGGTATTTTGGCCTTGTGTTTGTTCGGCTCTCATCCCGAAGAGACAGTGAAGTGGACCGAGATTTCGGCCTTGAGTCGCCAGCTCGATCATTTGTTGTTACAGAGAAATCATCTGGCCAACTCCTGGTATGATGCCGAGAAGATTTGGGACCATGCTCAAGATGAGTTTGATAACTCTCCTCAAGGCCTAGCTAGCATAATGGTAAGGCATGCTCGGCTCGAGGAGCGCATCAGGGTTCTGACCACGGAGAACTCCGAACTCTCCACGGAGAATGAAAATTTGGTTGCCATGAATGATTCCTACCAAGCTCAGTTGAACTGCTCTGCTCGTTTTGCTTTCTCTCGGTCTGGCAGTTCGGTTTTTCCACCCATTGATCCTTAGTTAGGCTGGGCTGGTTTTATGATGTATTTCCCGTTTTGGAACTTGTATTTTATTTTGTATTTGAATCAGATGTATCTTTTCGTATCTCGTGTCTTTGTCTTATGAATCGTTGCAACGCCTCGTTCTTTGTGCCCTTTGACTCTTTATAAATGCTCCCTATTGTCTGTATTTCATTACCAATTCTTCCTTTCTCTCTCTTGTTTTATAATTTGCTTTTGTTTGAGATGGCTTCCATCACTAGATCTGCCTCCAAAAAGAAAGCCCTTATGGAAGAGGAGCCTACTTTTTTGCTACCTCGTCCCCCTGGTTTCGGGGAAGAGGATTTGACTCCTCTTCAGCTAAAAGAGATTGAGATGTCATGGTTGAAACATGATCTCAAGTGTGCTCAGACTGAAGTGAGGAGGTTTAAGCAATATTGGGATGAGGAAGGCACTGCTCGTTTTAAAGCCGAGCAAAAATGCAAATCTCAGTCCTATGCTTTGCAACAGGCTGAGATGGCGATTTCTCGTTTGATTAAGGAGAGGGATCATCTCCAGGAGCTCTTGGCTAAGAGGGATACCGAGGAAGGTGGTAGTTCTAGGGCTCAGAATTAGAGAAGTATTCTAGTGTTGAAGTTGTAATTTTTATTTTTCCCGTTGTAACTGGTTGTTTTCCCCTTTGTGGATGAATAAAACTTGTGTTTTGCAACTCGATCCTATCTATTTTATTCGCTTTGCCTTTATGTTGATCTTATTCGATGTCCCAGTATCGGACACCGAGCACGGTGCACCGTGGTTATCCCCCCGGAGAGCGTTGTTAGACTTGATGCTTAAATGCCGTCGAGCTAGGAACGGTCTCCGTCCACCTTGTTCGGTGTGATTTTCGGGTAAGACACTGTATTGTGTCGAGGAATTGAGTCGGAAGACATCCTTGGTTTGGTAATATTGGTG
This sequence comes from Primula veris, assembly GCA_963682055.1. Lineage (NCBI taxonomy): Eukaryota > Viridiplantae > Streptophyta > Magnoliopsida > Ericales > Primulaceae > Primula > Primula veris. The sequence goes on along the minus strand of OY821750.1, from coordinate 29,785,421 downwards.
GCGTATGCTGGAAGCTTTTCATGGTAGGGTCCATTGGCCGTTTATTTAGGTGTAATGATGTGAAATGTCTTGGTTAGTGGGATACACTACCTGACGTGGCAAGATCTGGAGCGTTTATCTGTCGAAAATAGCAGCGGTTGTGGACTTTTCTATGGTTGGAAAGAAGGTAAACCTCTGTCACATGAAAGGACGGTTATTATTTTATTCTTTCTGTGGCTCCACTCCTTTTAACTGTGCTAAGTAATCCATTTGGTTTTTATCTCATAATTTCCTGAAAAAATATCTCTTATTTTCTTTCTCAAGGGTTTGTTATTCCCGCCAAAAAAATTCTTGCCTTTCCATCTAGGGTTTCGCCTGATTGCAGATAGATTTGCTGCTGGTCTCGCTCGCTCGCTCGTGAATATGACTGTAAGTATCCTCGTATTTTGTGGGTTGTTTGTTTGGATACCTCTGTGATTAGGATACGTATTTGACTTGTGGTTGTGGTCATATATGGTCTTGGTTGTCTATATAGGTTGTTGAGTAGTGGTATTTCTTTCTGTGTAGGATATTTGTTGGTTTGGTGGAAAACGTTTAGGGTTTCTATCAATTGGGGTGGGGACTTGTCGTGTCATGTGTTTTTGGTTAGTATTTTGATGGAGTCGTAATGATGTTTGGATAGGAAATTCTGACCCAATGCCTGGCCCAAGTTGGCCCATTTGTGGAGGAAGATTTTAAAAGACTCGCCGGAATACCGGACAACATACATATTCGGCTGCCGGTCTCTGATGAGGAGGTTTTGGGATTCGTTCCTGCCGGCGAGGTAGCTGTGCGTTCCTCGGCCTTCTTCACTGGGGGTCTTAGACTTCTGTTTACGAAGTGGGTGGCTTCGTTTTTTGAAGCTGTCCAGATAGCTCCTGCCCAACTGGCTCTGAATGGTTACCGGACCTTGATCGGCATTCAAAGGCTGTCGGAGGTATCGGGGATAGACATTGAACTGAAAGATGTCTTCGGGGTCTACAGTTTGAGTTTCGAGCACCGCAGTTCTTATTTGAAGACATTGTGCGCATTCTCTCGGCTCGTAATTGGGTTGCCGGACACCAACAAAGAACATAACCTTGGTGTTGTGATTGCGTCCGGGGAATGGGGTTGTGCAGGACACCAGATCCCTGGACCTGTGACCACAGCTCCTGCTATTCCAGACCTCGGCGCTCCCAATGTTGAGGCTCTCTTAGCTCTTTGGAAATGGTGGGGGCCTGGACCTACCAAGGATCCGGCAAGCCGTACTGCTCCCCTGCTACTTGGTTACCCTGCGGGGCCAGTGACCAAGGGGAATCCTGCGCCCGAGATCCCTAAAGAGCCCGAGGAGGAATTCATAAAAGTTGTCAGGGCTCGAAGTGCTGCTCAGGGGGAGAAAAAGCCCACTCGTTCTAAGCGCCGAGCATCGGACCCCGCTGTTGGCACCCCGAAGAGGGCTAGAGGGGCTGAGACCTCAGGTAATGTGGAGGTTGCGGATGTTGGCAGGGGTGTGGAGGTGGTCGCATCGTCCCAAGGTGATACCCCCGAGGAGGCTGCTGCGAATCTCGATGTAGTGTATTTGTTTTTGTTAATAGTTGCCGTTTGATTCTGTTGTTCCCTGCTTTATATGCTATCTTGTTTCAGTTATTGACTTCGTCATTGGTTACCCTTGCTCTTGCCCGGTCTATGGGTATTATTGTGTTTCAGGGGTCGATTGATGACGTGTTCGGGCATATGAACTTCTTGGTGAACATGGGTGAGGATACGATGACCCTGCTTGTCATCTCGCCTACCCGTACCGAGGACCCGATAGTCCTGCCTGTTTGCGCGCCTACCCGTACTGAGGAGGTGATCGAGCATAGGGCCCTTGAGACCGCTCCTGACTGCCATGGAGGAGGAAGTGGAGGTGGAAGCCGGCAAAGAGACTGTCATGGAGGTTGTGGTGGGTGGCGAGGATGAGGTTCTCGAGGAACCTGAAAAGGTGTTGGTGGATGGGGTTGCGATGACCCGTTACATTGATCGGTGTAGGGGTGAACTGTTGGAGAAACCCCGAGTCTTGAGGATGGGGTATACTGCTCTTAAGCCCCTCGTTGTTAAGGATGCAAAGAAAATAGTTGCTCGGCCGGTAATGTCGGTTATAGAGCAGGCCAGCACTGACGCGCTTCGGGTATGTTGTGCACGTTTTTTTTTTTTTTTGGTGTATAGGTCGTGATGCTCTTGTTTTGGCTGGTGTCTGATGTCTCTAAATACAGGTCTTCGTGGATATCGTGGTGTTAAGTGATCAGCTGTCGGCACTAGAGGCTGAGAAGGAGAAGCTGATGGCCGAAAATAAAGCCTTGGCTGAGGATAAAGCTCACCAAGTAAAGTTGGTCTTCGAGCTAGAGGCGGAGAAAGAGAAGCTGACGGCCGAAAATAAAGCCTTTACCGAAGATAAAGTTCAACAAGCGAAGTTGGTCTCCGAGCTAGAGGCGGAGAAAGAGAAGCTGATGGTCGAAAGCAAAATAACGGCCGAGGAGAAAGCCCAGATGGCTAAATTGGCCTCTGATAATGAGAAGTTGGTAGGAGACAACTTACGCCTGACCGAGGAAGTGGAGAAGATGGGGGCCGAAAAAGAGGAGTGGGTCAAGAAGTATGACCTACTGGAGGCCGATAACTTGCTCATGGCGGAGGATATGGAGGCCGGAACATCAGAGGTTGCTGCTCTGAAGGCAGAGCAGGAAGACGAACGAAAAAAGTTTGCAATGATGGCTAATTTTTCCGTCTTTTGCGCTCATGTCCGAGCTCTAAACTTTGCAAAGGTTCCATTCTCGGACCGGGCGTGGTCGGAGTTGGTTTATCCCTGTCCGCAAGGTGCACCTCCTAAGCCTCAGGATTGGGCCAACCTCCGAGACGAGGAGCTCCCATGGCTGCCGGGACATACTATTTCGACGGCGCTCCGTCCCCATTCCGGGTCGGCTCCAACGACTCCTCGATCTGCTGCTGCCGTGATTCCCCCACCCGCATCCCCTCAGGTGGAGCCTTGACCATTTACTTGTAATATTTTCTCTGTATCTTAGCGTAAAGTCTTTTGTTACCCGAATTAGGGGTCTCTTTTGTAACTAGAAAGATATTCTTTTGGGAAGTGATAATATAGGTGCTATGTTTTCTTTCTGTTTGGCTTTCCTTGTTAATTCCCCTGTTTGTGGGTCGTCGTCTTTTGAAGGATGCAAAAACATCTTGTCAGGTACCCGCTAATCCCCTTGCCATGGTGGTCTGGACCTCGCCTAGTCGTAGCGTAGGCGATGTTATAAACGGTCTTGAAAAAGCTAACGCGTCCCTAACTTCTGAACTGGATTCTGCTCGGCGCGAAATCGATGGTTTGAATATTCATATTTGAAATTTGTCGATTCGATTACGTGACTTGGGAGAGAGGTTTAGTAAGAAGACCGCATACTATACAGCAAATAAGGGAAAGGCTAAAGAGCTTCTTGGTGCGCTTCGGCGCTCTCGTGATGAAGCCCGAGGCCGGGTGACGAGCTTGAACTTGGTTCTAGGGGCCGTTTTCGAAGATGCGGACCTGTTGCTATCCTTTGCCAGAGCGTATTGGGCCCGAAGTCGCGCATTAGAGGTGCTCGATCACGTAAAAGGGATGCGTGGTGTTGCCCGGGCAGAGCGCATGGGTGACGCTATGGCCGGGATAACTGAGACCACGGCTGCCTTGAACCGAGTGGATGCAGTCGTACAGGAACGTTTGGAGACTCAAATTGTCTCATTGCGAGATATCCATTTTGCTGACGCCGTAGAGACCTCAGCGTCTGTTGACGGGTTATCGGATTGATGATTGCGTAGCTTGTTTTGTCATTTTACTTGTAGCTTGTATATAAAAAATCTTCATTCTTCTACTTTCGTGTCTTTTCTTTTCTTTGTTCGATAGGATATCCCTGTCTCTTCTATATTTGCGGCTGAATATTCATCTCTTCCTTTCTTCCCCATTTTTTTTTTCTAGGCACATGCTACCATGTCGCACTAGGCTGGTTCTCCGTGCCTAGTTAGTCCGGGGCTAGGACCTACTGGTGTTGCCCGGGACGAGGTCTCATCTGGTGCGGCTAGTGAAGGGCATGCCAAGTGGCCTTACATCGTTTTAATGGGCAAAAACGTCAAGTTGGTCGATCAGTGCGCCCGACTTAGGGCCAAGTTGAAAATCTAGGCGTCCTCTTTTCGTGAATATGTTCGTCGTGCCGAGCATGTTGTTGAGGTTCGGGAGCGTCGTTTAGATCGGTATTGGCGTGTAAAGGAAAAATACCTCGGTAAACTAGAGTCGCTGGTAACCCAAGCCAATATTTTGGTGAAGTATTTCTGCCTGTCCCGATCCAGATTCGATGCTTCTGCGGCTACGATCGAAGCTCGTAAGCTTCCCTTCGACGATGCTCGTCGTAAAGTGGCCTCGGATGCTCATGAGATCACTAAAGTAGCCGAGTTCTCCGTGCGGCTTAAGACGCTGGCATGCGTTGGTGCTCACACGACCAACTTTGATGCCCTCATTTCTGAGGAGCGTTTCGATGGCGAGGAGACCGATGGGGATACGGCGACGGATGACGAAGAGGTAGAGCTCGGTCAATTGCCGTCGTGCTCCTCATGTAGTAGTTCTTAAATTACTTTCGTTGTGGTTGGTTGTATCTTGTTGCCTCCGTAATGCGGGCGTGGACTATTTGTTTTATTTCTTTCTTCTTGTTTTTTTTTTTTGGATCTTCTCATTGTCGTATTGATATTTCATTGATTGGATTGATTTTTCTTTGCTGATTTCTTCGTTGTTCCCCTCTTTTTTTTTTATACCTGCGTATGTTAGAGGTCTTGAGTATTTCTAGGCACTCTTTTAGACATGCCATGTTGGGAATTTCACAGTATTCCTGGGCACAAAGGCCGTTTGGGAATTTCATAGTATTCCTAGACATAAGGGCCGTTTGCGAATTTCATAGTATTCCTAGGCACAAGGGTCGTTTGGGAATTTCACCGTATTCCTAGGCCTACCCTTAGGCATGCTGTTTGGGAATTTCATAGTATTCCTAGGCACAAAGGCCCTTTGGGAATTTCACAGTATTCCTAGGCCTACCCTTAGGCATGCCGTTTGGGAATTTCATAGTATTCCTAGGCACAAAGGCCGTTTGTAAATTTCATAGTATTCCTAGGCCTACCCTTAGGCATGCCGTTTGGGAATTTCATAGTATTCCTAGGCACAAAGGCCGTTTGGGAATTTCACAGTATTCCTAGGCACAAAGGCCTTTGGGAATTTCACAGTATTCCTAGGCCTACCCTTAGGCATGCCGTTTGGGAATTTCAACTGCACTCGTTAGACAGCATGATAAAATATTTTATTTATTCAAAAGACAATGTCATTAAGCAGGAGGGGTAAGATGGCACCTGTATTTGTACTGATGAGATGGCATATATGTAGTACTTCTTTAGGTTAGCCACATTCCAGGAATTTTTCTCCCCTCTGCTATTTTCGAACATAACGCTTTTGAGTTTGTAGGTAACTGGGCTTGTTCTTTTGACGATCTCGTATGGTCCTTCCCAAGTGGGGCTTAATTTGCCATGTATTTCATTGCGGGTATAGACCGTTACTCGTCGCAGCACCAATTCTTCGACCATAAACTCTTTGGTCCCTTTCACCCTCTTGTCATACGTTTGCTTAACGCCTTGTTGATACTTCGCTAGTGTAAGAGCTGCTATCTCTCGTTTCTCGTCTAGCATGTCGAGTTCCTCTCTCATTCTTTGTTCATTGTTTCCTTGCTCGACTAAAGTTGTTCGTAGTGTGGGTAGCCCGATTTCTGTTGGTATGTCGGTCTCGACGCCGTATGCTAAGCTGAACGGGGTTTCTTTGGTGCCCGTCTTTGGTGTAGTTCGGCACGACCATAAGATGTTGAGTAGCCACTTGGGCCATCTCCCCTTTGCTTGTTTGAGGGTTGTCTTGATGCCATCTAGGACGGTTCGGTTTGATACCTCTACTTGTCCGTTTCCCTGTGGGTATGTTGGCGTCGAATAGAACTTTCGGATACCGAGTTATTCGTACCAAAGATGCAAGTTGGCTTCTTTGAACTGGGTGCCATTGTCTGCGATGATGGCGTACGGTATACCGAACCTTGTGATGATGTGCTCCAGATGAACTGTTTGACATTACTGGCTTTAATTTCGCGGAGAGGTTTAGCCTCAACCCATTTGGTGAAGTAGTCCGTCACCACGATCAGATATTCGACGCTGCCGGGTGCTTTAGGAAGCTTCCCGACTATATCAATCGCCCATTGTGCGAATGGCCATGGTGCTGATACCGGGGTCATCATAGATGATGGGAGCCGAGGTATCTTGGCGAATCGTTGGCACTTGTCGTAACGTTGGACGTATACATCGGCGTCTCGCTTGATATATGGCCACCAATATCCTTGTGTGATTGCTTTGTTGGCAAGGGACCGCCCTTTGATGTATGCTCCGCAGGATCCTTCGTGGATTTCCTCCAAGACCGGTAGCTGTATTTCGGGCCGGACACACAGAAGATGGGGTCATTGGTAGCTGGATTTGTACAGTTTGTCGTCGTTGGACCGCCAGAAACGAGGAGCCTTTCTTGTAATTTTCAATGCCTTTATCTTATCTGCCGGGAGGGTTCCGTTGCGCAGATAGTGAATCATGTCGTCCATCCAACCTAGTTCGTATTATACTGACGCTACTCGGTCTATTCTTTTGGTTATGCTTGGGGTCGGTAGTAATTCCACTGTAATCGACCGAGTGTCGGTTAATGTTAATGTCGAGGCTAGGGTGGCCAGGGCATCGGCATGTGCATTTTCGGTGCGATTGATTCTTATCAACTCGCACTGTTCGAAGGTGGCCATCAATCTTTGAACCTTCTCTTGGTAGAGGATCATTCTGTCATCTTTGGCTTGGTATTCGCCGTTGGACTGGTTTACGTTCAGCATTGAGTCGGAACTTGCAGTTAGGTGGGAGCATCCGAGGGACCGGGCAATGAGCATGCCATTTATCATGGCTTCGTACTCTGCCTCATTGTTGGTAGCTCGAAAACCTAGTTTAATGCTCTTCTCTATGATCGCTCCCTCTCTAGACTTGAGGACGATCCCCGCTCCTGATCCGTCCTTGGTGGCTGATCCATCGACATGTATCTGCCAGTGTGATTGGGGTGATATATCCATGGGCTCGTCATACCCTTCGGTGAATTCCGCGACGAAATTGGCCAAGACTTGTCCCTTTATGGCATGTCGGGGTGCGAACTCGATATGAAATTGGGATAACTCGACCCCCCATGCGGCCACTCTGCCACTAATGTCGGTCCGTCGAAGCGATTCTTTAATATGGAATTTCGTGTATACTTGGACCTGATGAGCTATGAAATAGTACGGCAACTTTCTGGTCGCGACGACCAATGCCAAGCACAGCTTTTCCAAGGGTAGGTAACGTGTTTCGGCTTCGACCAGAGTTTTGCTGACGAAGTAGATAGGGAATTGTTCGCGACCTTCTTCTCTTAGGATAACCGCGCTCACAGCTGTAGCGGAAACTGCTAGGTAGCAAGCCAGAATATCTCCTTTGTTCGGCCTGACTAACAGTGGCAGCGTCCTTAAGTACTCTTTGAGGTTGTTGAAAGAAGCTTCACATTCCGGGTCCCACACGAATTTTCTATCCTTCTTGAGTGATTCAAAAAATGGCCGTCCCTTGTCTACGGATCGGCTGATGAACCTGTTCAATGCGGCCATCATTCCCGTGAGCTCTTGTACCTGTTTCTTATTTTTGGGCGCTGATAGATTCCGAAGAGCTGTGATCTGATCGGGATTAGCCTCTATTCCTCATCGGCTGACCATGTGCCCCAGGAACTTCCCTTTGCTGATGCCGAATGCACACTTGCTCGCATTGAGTGTGAGTTTGTGCTCGCCCAAAGTTCGGAAGACGTCTCTGATATCTTGAATGTGGGATGTGGCCTTTTCGCTTTTGACGACCATGTCGTCTATGTATACCTCCATGGTCTTCCCTACGTGCTCTCGGCATACCTTCGTTATCATCCTTTGGTATGTTGCTCCCGCGTTGCATAGGCCGAACAGCATTACCGTATAGCAATAGTTTCCTAAAGGCGATATAAACGACGTCTTTTCTTGATCTTCGTGGGCGAGGGGAATTTGGTGGTACCCTGAATATGCGTCAAGAAAGGTCATCCGTTCTGCTCCCGCAGTCGCGTCCACCAATTGATCAATCCTTGGAAGGGGAAAGTGGTCCCTCGGGCAGGCTTTGTTGAGATTGGTGAAGTCTATACAGACCCTCTCCTTTCCGTTCTTCTTAGGGACGACGACGGGATTGGATAACCATTTTGGATAGAAGACCTCCCTTATGGCTCCGGCCTCCAACAGCTTTTGGACTTTAGCAATTATAGCGGATCTGTGCTGTACAGATACTTTTCTGCTCCTCTGAGCTATCGGCTTCTACTCGGCGTCAACACTTAGATGGTGACATGCCGTTTTAGGGTCTAGGCCTGGCATGTCTTTGGGACTCCAGGCGAATTTATCAATGTTGTTGAAGAGGAATGCTTCTAACTCTTCGGATTCCTTTTTTGGAAGGTTGTCACCGAGGAGGAAGTAGTGCTCCTCGTCAGTATCCGGGATATACACCTTACTAAGTGTTTCTCCTACTTGTTCTTCAACAACCCTCTCGGTTTTGGCTATTTGGTTGATCAGCTTCTTTGTGCTGGTGGGTTGTTCGACAACGCTCAGCTGTTTTTGAAGAGCCGCGGTAATGTCCTCACAGCGTCGTGAATCTTCTTGACATCCTCTGGCTGTCTCGATCTCTCTCCTATCATTTGGGTATTTGACTTTTTGGTGGTAGGTCGAGGGTATGGACTTCATGGCGTGCAGCCAGGGTCGTCCCAAGATTGCGTTGTGGCCGGAGTTGTCGTTGACCACTAAGAACTCCACAGGAACTGACACGGATCCAGTTGTGACACTGAGGACGATCTTTCCCAACGGTTTAGTCGTCTCGGAGATGAACCCGATCAGTGTGACATCGGTAGGCTGTAGATCTTGCATCTTGAGTTCCATCTTGTCGAAAAGCTCTCTGTACATGATATCACAAGAGGCTCCTTGGTCGACAAGCACCCTGCTGACCGTGTCAAGGCCGATTTGAACACGGAGGTTGATGGCGTCCCCGTGGGGGTAAATCACCCCTTCTTCGTCCAGATCCGAGAAGGAGATGGGTGGATATCGTCGTGGTGTGCATTGTCGTTTGGAGGTCGACGCCTGTGATGCCTTGGCTACCTGGCCAAAGTGCGCCAGTTGCCGTTGTCGCGATCGTTCCCCACCCATGCCCTTGGGTCGTGACATATGAACGACGTTGATTGTTTTGCCTTGCCGGTTGTCGGCTCCCTCAATGGCCAGTTGTTTGCCTTTATTTCCGACGCCTTTGATGAACTTGGCCAGGTATCCCGCATCGCCCCACAGGTTCATTTTCCACCACAGGTTACGGCAGTGCTCGGTGAGGTGTCCGTAGTCCTCGTGATAGGCGCAGAAAAGCTTGGGGTCTCTATGCTCAGGGGGGGTAGCGAGCGGCTCTGGTCGTGAATACCAGCTTTCTCTGCGGATATTCTTAAGGATATCTTCAGCAGACAGGTTAAAAGAGTATCTCAATTCGACCGGTTCGAAGCTCTTTTGCTTTTCCCTTCCCTGGAATCAGCCTTGTTGTGACTGCTTGGTTGGTATAGGATATGTGAGCTGGAGTGGTTTATGTTCGTTGATCGGTGTTGGGTATGCGATCTGGAGCGGTTTGGGCTCAGGTTCTCGTGGTCGCTCTACCCTGCTATGGACCTCGGGACCTTTGTCCTTTCTGGTCGGTTTGAATGTTTCTCCCTGGTTATTTCTAACTCTTTTGCAACCCACCTGCGCCTCTCGGACCGATTCTCTTCTTGGTAGAGTTCGGTTGAGGATACGCAGTTCGTCGTTTTTATCAGTGAGGTGGGTACAATAGGCTAGCAGGGAATCAGTGGTCGGAAAGTTTTTGCCTATGAACTTCCTTCTCGCCCAATAGCCATTAGATGGAATTGATAAAGTTCTGGATGGCTATATTATTGGCGTACTGTGGAATCTGGTTTGCTACGTCGATGAAACGTATGCAGTAGTCGTTGAGCCTTTCATTTGGCATCATCGTCATTTTCAGAAGGGTTTCAATGCTAACCTTCTTCTTTCAATGAGCAGCGTATCTGGTGGAGTACGCTCTTAGCAGCTCCGCCCAGTCTCTTATAGAGCCCCGTGGTAAGTTATGGTACCATGACGAAGCCTCTTGGCCCAAACTGTTTTTGAAAAACTTGCACATCAGTGCATGGTCATCACTCCACAGCTCCATCTTCGTCTTGTAGTGCCTCAGATGGTCTATGGGACAACTCCTTCCATCATAGAGCCTGAACTCAGGGATGACGAACCCCACAGGATTGCGGTACCACGTGATCTGTTCGGCACATGGGGTTTCTTGGCATACGTTCCAAGCCTGTTGGAACGCTTCATCCGTGGCTTGGTAGGGGGGTGTATCCCCTCTGATGTGGTGGTGGGCCGTATTCTCCCCCGATCATGTGTTCGGGATACCTACCATCCTTCGGGTTTCTGTCGAGGACATGTTCCGTATGAGCGTTTGGGTGGACGAAGGTTGGAGGGATCGTTATCGGGATGTTGCCCCCTTGATGGGGCACTCCTGTATCTGGTCGTCGGCCCGCCGCTTCCAAGGCGGCCCTATAAGAGGAATCTTCCGCTTCACGACGTGGGTCTTTGTCTGCATTGGCAGGTTGGCTATTCGGCAATATGATGTCGGCTGCTGCCATGGCCGTCATACACGCTGCCAGCTGAACTTGCAGTTGGGCGTTGTTTCTTTCATCGGCTAACGGAACAATATGTTGTACTTCCACCGTGGGTAGTGTAATCATCCTTGGTGGGTGAGTCGGTAGTCGGGACAACTATTCGAGTACATGATCCTCGGGCATGCCAAGCCGGTGAGCTTCGTTTGTTTGTAAACAAGCACCAGAGTTGACCGAGGCTGTTGGCAAAGGGACTCTTGAGCTCTGTCCTGCCTGGAACCGGGTATGCATCTTCTTGCGCGCCTTAGTACGGGCAAGGCTTGTTCGTCTTCCGAGGACGTTTGGTATTCTTCGACGATCCCTTCAAGCTGTTGGGGTTGTTCGATCGGTTGTTCTTGGTGGACATTGGAGGTTGTTGGTTGGTTTTCGGACTGGATGGCTTCGTATCTATCGCGGATGGCGAGTAGATCGTCGAGGTCTTGTTGGCTAATCTGCACGTGTTGGTTATTGGTTTCTACTATCTCGGGGTGGGTTTCTTCTACATTAGTCACCATTGTCGCTCGTCTAGTAGAGTATTGGTATTCGAATTCTAAACTAGTTGGGAACTAGATGATTCCCGGAGACGGCGCCATTTGATAAAACCATAACTTTGGGCGGTGGCGTTAGGTTTTTCAACAATGATATAATATTAAATATATAATAAACGGTGAACACTTCGGGATCTTTATTATTATTCGGCAATCGCCGTTGATCGGATTACAATTTCCTTGTAACAATCATGCTCGACTTAACTATTTGATCTCTCATCTTAATCTTTCACCTTCTTCTTCGGTACTCGGTTCTTTCTCTGCTCGGTTTATGTCTTGATGTGACAAACTTTTGGCTAGTTTCTCTCTTTTATCTACTTCTCTCTATATTTTTTGGATAGATTTTTCTGGTCGCTTTCTTGGGGGGATACTTGGCTATTTATAGGCTATTATGCCTACTAGGATGTTGACAAATGCCTCCATCTCATGGGATTTTTCAGATATGGGTCTCTAGTTAAGTGGGCTTGGGCTTTTTGTAAAGGGGGTGATAACCCATTAAGCGTTGGATACCCAGTTATGATATATGGGCTGATTAAGATCCGAATAGAATATTCGGGTCTAATTTTTATATTCTATCACTCTGCTAAGTTTTTTTTTTTGATTTTTTTTTTCCTGATTATCAATATTTTTCATGTTGGCAACATCCTAGGCAACCCATTTGTTCAATTGGGCGAGAGTTTTAATGTTTTTGTATCTTGAATTGTTGTTGTTTTCTTGATTAGTAATATGAATTCTTCTTTTTGTTTTAATACCTTGAATTCAAGTTTTTTTAAATATATTTTGAACTATTTTGTTCATTTTAATAACTTGAATTCTCAATTATTTCTTATTTAGTATCCTGAATTATGATTATTTTCTTGTTTAACCTTTTTAACGTAAAAGGAGTGAATTTTGCAAAGTTGCTAATTGAGACACTAATTAATAAACATGATTATAAAATTTACTTAAATAAAAATTTAAAAGTGATAGAATTTACAAAAGTATTTGAATTAATGACAAATGAATGACTTGGAGATTAAAAGACAGTCTAATTGAAGTTGTTTACTTGTCACGACGTTCTAAACAACCTCAATTGGACTGCCTTTTAATCTCCAAATCGATTCATTTATAATCAAATCAAACACTTTTATCAATTCTATCACTTTAAACTTTTATTTAAGCAAATTTCATAATCACGATTATTAGGGTCTCAATTAGCAAATTTGCAAATTTTATTCCTATATCATTAACTCAAACGTTTTTAATAGAACATTGGCTTCCGAGTGACCTAAGTGGCGGATGGACTACCACAAATTTCTCAAAGGTGTAGTTTTTATAAATCACCTTGCCCAACGAAATTTAAACTTAAAAATTGACAAACGAATTGGTTTTAGCTTATTTGTAAATTAATAGGAGCAATTACAGAACTACAAAGTATTAAGGACTCGTTTGGTTGCAGTATTAGTAGTACCGAGACTATCAATACTTTTGGACTATATCGCGATCAAAAAAATCGGGGGATTAGTTATACATACATGAAATCCTATTAAAGTGTTTGTTTGATTTTTATTGGGGTTGAACTATTTTATAAATTTACATTGAATTGGGGGGGGGGGGGGGGAGGATTGGGGGCGATTGGATACATATATATATTGAATTTATATATGTGTGCATATATATAACTACAAACCTATATATAATTGTATTTATATATACGTGTGTGTTTGTGTATGAATAATATATGTAATTATATTCATGTATGCATATATTATATTTGAAAATTTATAATTTGTAAAATAATAAGGAATTATGCAAGGGCACAGACTTGCTCATGTGGATATGACAAGCAAGCAAACCATTCTTACCTAGAGTGGTTTGCTGACATGTAATTTTATTTATTTGTTTTTTAAAATAAAATAATTCTCCAACATCCAAGGCTAACTCATGGGGAGGGGGGTTGGTTCATATATATATATAACGACAAACTTATATATAGTTATATTTATATATGTGTGTCCATATATATATATATATATATATATATATTGATGTATACATATATTATATTTGAAAATTTATAAATTTATAAAATAATAAGAAATTGTGCAAGGGCAAACACTTGCTCATGCGGACATGACAAGCAAGCAAACTGTTCCAAACTTGACAAGCAAGCAACCCGTTCCTACCTGGAGCGGTTTGCTGACGTGTAATTTTATTTTATTTTAAAATAAAATAAAATAATCATTACGATATCAGTTGTCCACGACTGTCTCCATTTAGTTATTTTATTTATAACCATTGAATCATAAAGTTACAACTCCTAACGAGAGTCATTGAGATATATTTTTTCTTACATCGAAATGATAGTAAAATTATAAAGTTGTATCGCGATTACCGATCTTTCTATTAAGTGTTTTCCAGAAACACAACACACATAGAATTCCATAACAAAGACCAATTTCCTTACTCTCAAACGAATAGTAATATTAATTAAGATATATAGGGTAAAAACAATGTACCTTGTATTAAATCTGTTAAATCGCTTATTCGTTAACGTTGTTAGTTTGCCTTATAATAGCCCATGTCGCATCCACCTCATCATCATCTTTCACATCTTTGCGAAATTTAAATGTTTCGTTTCTTATTGAATTTGACGTCGTTTTGAGCTGTAATGCTTTCATGCTTAGATTTTGAGAAAAAAAAAATATGAGACTTTATATAGATTGCATTACGTAAATTAGGGTGAGTAGATATGTATAGTAGTGCACATATATACTATCTTCAAAAATGCGCCGCAGCGCCGTCACTATTTCAACCAATATTTTAAAATGCAACGAGAAAAAATAAAAATTTAGGGTTGGATATGAGTGCTTGATTACATATATGCCCTCAACAAAGTGATTGTCGTCATGTCGTGTTTCAAATTATTTAATCACAATCGTCGATATACAATTTTCACATTTCTCCTACAATTACTATATATCATTCAAGAATCACATTAAACCATGTCTTATATGGGAATATCAACGAATCAAAAGTATGTCAAAAATTAAATAAGAAGTGTTAAAAACTAATAATGTTAAATAACAAACTATAGTATAATGAAGCATGCATACATTAGATAAATAGGGAAGTTTAAATGTAAAAGGAAACCGAAAGAACTATTTAGGCACTTGTTGCCCAGATAGGAAAACTGTTTATTATGCTCGTGGGCATCAAAACTTTCACTTTACAAGTATAAGATCATCTATACCTTAAAAACATATTTTTTCTTAAAATTTGATGATTATAGTATAAAAATTGACATGTATCATAAGCCCTATAAATTCTCTAAATTTCAGTAAACATAAAATTCACCTTATATATGAGCAACGTATATGATTATCTTGGTGAATATAATAGTAATAAACTATCATGAGATTCACATTTTTGTGGTTGGAATATTGTTATGATTATTAAATGATAATAAAAATAAATAAATAAATAAGGTTATTATAATGAAATTAATACGTAAGTTGAAATTTTATGTAAATGTAAACGATTATTTTTAAAGGATATAAAATATGTTAAATTTAATGAAATAATTAAGTTTGTTGATGCGGTGGCATATTAGCCGGCATGCTAGGTAAGTTTGCATCTTGCCTTACCTCAAGCTAGAAATTGATGGGAAATGACAAGTCATGTTTTCCCTCTGAAAAACTGAATGTTTAGTAATACTTTCGGACTTAATATAAAAAAAAACCGTATATATGTTTTTTTTTTAAAGTTAGGTACATATTTAATTTTTCATGTACTAAAATGCTTATGTTTTTTTTAATTAATTGTGGTATAAACCACATTTTAGCTTTTATATATAAAGATGTTGCCCAGTACAAAATTACAAAAGAGGGGGCCTATTTGTTACAAAATGTAATATAGCTTCTCCCTCCATAATTAAAAAGACTTAACAGACTAAATTGAACAAAACTTTGGTCATATCAACCTCTTCTAAGCTTTTCCAAAATTAAAACAAAAACCAAAAAAAACCCAAAACGCTTCTCCTTCTCTCTCTATATATTATCGCCTGATGGCGATTTCCTCCTTCGTCTTCTATTTCGATACGCAGGTTGATCATGTCTTCTTTTTCCACTTCCAATAGCCCTATTATCCTTTTAGGGAAATCCTTTAAATCATTAGAAAAAATAGGGGTTGCTTGCTCTCGTGCCTGTTTGGCTAGCAAATCAGCTATGCCATTTGCCTCTCTAAAGGTATGTTGTATCCTCACCCTTCCTGTTCCCTTTGTTATTAATTGCTTAATTTTAATAAACCTTGATCTTATGTTCCATGGGATTTGGCCTTTGTCATTGCATATGCTGGCCATGATTTGAGAATCAGTCTCAATAATTATATTTCTATTGAAAATTAGACCTAATTTAATCCCAGCATGTATAGCTTTAGCTTCCGCCATAATAGGTGTATTGGCTTTTACCTTTTTTACAAAGGCTTGTATAAAATCCCCTGCATGATCTCTGATTACTCCCCCTATCCCAGCTTTCTTTGTAATCATACAAAAACTCCCATCCACATTGATTTTGATGCTTGTACTGTTTGGTTTATCCCACTTGACAGTTTGAGGAACTTTAGTTTTGCCCTGTATAGTCACACTATGTATATTATGGAAATTAATATCTTTTGCATTTTTGGCGCCCTTTTTAATGATCATGTTGTAGCTATCAATAACCTCTTGTATTATACCCTCTTGCTTCATTGAAATATTTTCCATTCTACTTTTGCATCTGCTTTTCCAAATGTTCCACAGAATGAGGTGGGGAAAAATCTTATTGCTTTTAGTGATAATAGCTTTTCCTTTTGCCCTTTCCCATTCAATAAGTCTCCCCCTTATTGTAGTATTTGTTTCCTTAATCCCCATGTGATTTTGAAAGTACTCCCACACCTTTCTAGCCAGTTGCCCATTGCTGAATAAGTGTTCTAAACTTTCTTCTGATTTTCTGCAGCATTCACACTGGGAAGCTTGTTGGACTTGAAATTTTTGAATTGCAGTGTCTAATGGAATGGCTTTGTTCAGTATCCTCCATACCCCCACTGATATTTTCAAAGGTATATCCTTTACCCACATACTTTTATTATACCAGTTCATGCTGCTTTTATCCCTTAAAATGTTATAAGCTGTTTTTAGTGTGAAATTGCCATACTCAGTTTCTTTCCAAATTAGGACATCCTCCTCATCTATTGAGATTTTAGGTTCCTTGCCCACTTTAGTTCTATCTTCTATAGGAATTTCTTCCATTTTCCATTTACCTTCCTCATTTAAGTATTGATGTATCTTACTATTAGAGATACAGTCAACATTGATAGGTCCATTCTTATTCCAGTTGTCCATATTGAAATCCACTTCCCCTTTACCAATAATCCACATCATGCTTTTTTCAGCTATTTCTGATAACTTAGTCATTCTTCTCCAAACTGTAGACCCTTTCAATTGCTTAGCTTGAACTGGATGCTTTTTCCTACAGTATTTCCCTTTCATATGTTGTGTCCAAATAGTGTTATTCTTCCTAAACTTCCACCACAATTTGACACTAAAGGCATCTGTTATGCTTTGCATGTTTTTTATACCTAAACCCCCTTCTGCTGTTGGTCTACATATTTTGTCCCAGCTCTTCCAGTGGTATTTGCTTTTTCCTTCACTGTCCCCCCAAAAGAAATTTGCACATATTTGATCAATCTTCTGAATGATCTTTTTTGGTGGCTGTATAGCTGCTAGAGTGTAAAACCCTGAATTGATTAAAACCAGTTTAGCCCCCATAGAAAGGTATTTAGCTTTCCATCCTGATAACTTTTGGCTAATTTTATTGATGTTGTCTTGAAAAATATTGGCTTTTTTACGGCCATTGAAAATGGGACATCCTAGATAAATGAAAGGGGTTGTTTTAAAATTCATATTCATGATATGGCCAATATCTTTTTTTCTTTTAGAGTTGATAAGCTTAGAGCAGTACATGTTACTTTTTTCTAAGTTCACTTCCTGACCAGAGATTTTTTCATAGTCTTTAATGGTCTTTTGAATGTTTTTGATGGTCCTTTTATCAGCAGCAGAGAAAATAACAATGTCATCTGCGAAAGCAAGATGAGTAATAGGTTTGCAAGAAATAGGTGTTCTGTAGGGCCTAATTTTCTTTTCTAACAGTAAGTCATTAAGCTTTCTTGAGAGAACCTCAGAGCAAAGAATAAAAAGAGTAGAAGAAATAGGATCCCCTTGCTTTAGTCCTCTAGTAGATTTGAAAAAGCCATGTTGAGTACCATTAACCAACACAGAAAAGTAATTATTAGAAATAAGCCTCCATATTCTATCTATCATAAGTTCTGAGAAGCCCATTTTTCTCAAAGTTTTAATAAGGAAAAACCAGTCCACTCTATCATAGGCCTTTTTCATATCCAACTTCATGATAATGTTACCCCCCTCATTTTTCTTGTGCAAGTCTGTGGTCAACTCTTGTGTAAGTAGAATATTTTCAATAATATCTCTACCTTTAACAAAACCACTTTGATTCTGAGCCACTAACTTAGTGAGTACTTTAGACATTCTATTAGAAATAATCTTAGAAATAATTTTATTGCAAAAAGTGCTTAGACTAATAGGTCTAAAATCAGTAAAACTATTAATGGCCTTCTTTTTTGGTAACATTACTATTAAAGTAGAAGTAATAGCTTTAGGTATAATAGCTCCAGCATAGAATTGGTGAACTGCTTTTTTAATATCTTCACTTAGAATATCCCAACTAGCTTTAAAGAAACAACCTGTGAAACCATCAATACCTGGGGAACTGTTGCTATCTAAGCCCCAAACTGCTTCTTTGATCTCTTCCATTTCTGGAAACCTATCCATTTCATCTTGCTCCTCCTTGCTGATTAATCCATTAATGTTATTTAATAAACCATCTTGCCCCATATCTTTTTTTGCAGGTGCCAGTAATTCCATATAAAACTCAACAGCAGCCTTGCTTATACTATCCTGTGAGGTAACCTTCTTCCCATCCTTATCCTCTATTCCATGTATTTGAGTTTTACTTCTTCTTGCTTTTACAGTGGCATGAAAGAATTTTGTGTTAGCATCCCCCTCTAGTATCCACTTTAAATTGGCCTTTTGTCTCCAATAGTCTTCCTCCCTTTTTAGGTGTACCTTAAGCTCTGCTTTTACTTTATTCATTCTAGTTCTATTGATATCACATGGATCTTCTTCAAACTCTTTTTCAGCCTTTAGAGTGTCATCTTCTGCATCCTTAGTTTTTTGGAAAATGTTTCCAAATTCCTTTTTATGCCATTCTGTTAACCCTTTCCTTACTCTCTTAAGGTTTTCTGCAAATACATACATGGCATTTCCTTCTTCATATTTTTTCCAGTTTGTTCTAATTATCTCTTTATACTTGACATGGTTGACCCAATAATTTGAAAAACAAATCTCCTAGGCTTGAAATCTAATTCTGTAGCTGCTGAAAGGAATAGGGGTGAATGATCAGATCCCACTTTATTGAGGTGTTCAAGGCTGATTTTTTTGAATAGATTTTGACACTGATCATTTAAGTAAATTTTATCAATTCTTTCCCATATTGTTCCATCTCCATATCTACTATTCCACCAGGTAAATCTAGTCCCTATAAATGGCATTTCTTTTACTCCTATGCTGCTCATACAGTCTACACAGTCGTTTGCTTCATTTATATTAATAGGTGACCCTCCAATTTTGTCTTCATTTCTTGTAACAGTGTTGAAGTCTCCCCCAACTAGCCAAGGCTCTATTGTGTTAATGCTTTCCAGGTAACTCCATAGATCCCTTCTTTCCCTTCTAGTGCATTTAGCATACACTAATGTAATATTAATAATATTGTCCAAAATATTACTCTCAATTTTTAAAGACAAGCACTGGTTCATCTCACTTGTAGTTTTAACTTCCATACTATCACTATAAAAGCACCATATTTTATTTTCCTTTTGGCAGATAACTCTATCAAAACCCAATTTAATTCTATAATGCTCAGCTTTACTCATTTCCACCATAGGCTCCATACACGCCAGAAAAACTAATTTGTTCATAACTTTAAGCTTTTTAATCCTATTTATAACCACTGCCTTTGCTATCCCTCTTATATTCCAGATGATTAGATTTATCATTAAGATGTATATTTTTTATTTCTACTTGGCTCTGTTCTTAGCTTCATCTTTTTTTGCTCAGCCTTTTCTTGTTTTCCTTTTTCTTCTTCTGTTGCTGCATACTTGTGCCCCTCTATATGGATTGATTTTTCCCTATGATCTTGTGTCCCTTCTAGCATTTCCATATGGATTGCACTTTGTACCAGGTAAGCTTCTGCAACTATGAGATCATTTCCAAAATTCTCTGGCTTTCCATGCGTTTCCTTTCCTTCTGCTTCACCTTTATTTATATCCTCCTCATCTTCTTCTTCCTTACTGTTTTCTTCTTCCTCATTATTTTGATTAATTTGTGTGGCAACCTCTCTTTGATGTAGGTTTTCTGCTTCCTCTTCTTCCTCTTGCTTGCTGTTATCTTCTTCTTCACTGATATGTTCATTTACTTCTATAATTTCCTTTTGTTTACTATTGCCATCTTCTTTGTTGGCTGCCTTCTTTGTCCATTCTTTTTTGTCTTCTTTGCCTTTGTAGATCACTTGTCTGCCATTTTTCTTTTTAAAAAACTTCTTTCTTCCCATTGTTTCCCATTTCTCTTCTTCTTCATTGTTTTCCTTGCTGTTGTCTTTCTTTTCCTCTCTTTGCTGCTCTTTTTCATTGCCATCCATTTGCTTTCCTTTTTTATAGTTTTCTTCCCCTAATTTACAGTCTTCATTGCTATGTCCAACCTTTTTGCAATTGCTACAGAAACTTGGTAGATTTTCATATTCTATTTTTTGCCAGAAACCTTCTCCATCTTCTTCATTTCCATACCCTATCCAAACCCTTTCTGCTAATTCATTTTTCAGGTCCACCTCTATACACACTCTTGCTAAATTGGGTCTAGTTAAACTAGCAGTGGCATTATCAAGCTTCAATGGTGTCCCAAATGCATTAGCAATAGAAAATATGCTTGATTTATTGTAAAGATGAATTGGTAACATTTGGAAACTGACCCAAATGGTTGTGATAGATGGCTCATATCCTGGTTTAAAGTCATAGGTCCACTTAAAAACTCTCATAGGGAGTCCTTTTATAATCCATTTTCCCCTCATCCATAGCCTTAAGAAATCTTCTTCATGATACAGTCTTATTAAAACATGCTTATGATCAATGGTACCTAGTGTAAAAGCAGCTTTTAATTCCAGTGTGTTCAAGAACTTATTAATTTCTTCATACTGTGGTTTGCCATGAGTAAATTTACCCACTATGGTGTATTTAAAAGGTGCTGCTAGTCTTTTGATTTCATCCATGGTAAATCTAATAGAAATCTCACCTTTGTGTTTGCCAATGTCTTTAATAGGTACAAATGTTGAATCTTGTTGAGCTAGATGCTGTTTGTTGCTCACCACTTCTGCAAAAGATCTCGATATTTTTTCTTCTTTTTCCATGATTTGATAACTTGTAATAATGCTGGCCTTGTTATTAGTATTATTGTTATTAGTATTGAGCTGTAGAAACTCCTTGCTGGAATCTTTTAAGCTTTGCATTTGAAAATGGTGTGTTTCTATTTCGTCATTTTCTCTCTCTCTAGACTGCCCAACGGCTCTTTTAACAACCAACCTCTGTTTGTTTAAACACCTACTAAAATGCTTATGTACTCATACTTCTCATTATCAAATCTTTTCAAGCTAATTTTTCCTTTCCCATTTAATTAAGTATCTTAACTAGTTTTCGTTTTCAACACAAATACACCAAAAAGGGAAAATTCAAAATAAATTATACTATATGATGCTACGTGTTAACAATTAAATATAGAGCAAATCGCCATTGTAACTCATTACTTCTAGAGAGAGAGCAAAAGATTATAAAGAAGTGTTTATATTTCTCTGATTAATTTTTCGTTACAAATGTTTACATATACATTTTCAGTAAAGCAGTTATCATCTGCCAGCTGTCAACAACTCATTGGTTATCTGATAACAAACTAACTATCTGTTAATCTATTAAATCTTACAAGTTTGAAACATTACAAAACTCTCCACTGAGTTCATGAAACTAAACAATTAACAACTTTCTAATTACACTAACAATATCAATTAATATCAACTTCAGTCCATAAGCATAGAAAACTATCTCCAATACTACGCTATGTGATATTGTATTATTGATCCTTTGTAATTAGTTGTATAATTTAAATAGTTAACATCGTGGAGGATACAAATTATACAGTTTCAGATATCATCACTTAGCATCATACAAAATTATTCATAACAAATTGTAAAATAAAGGTAGCTTCGTATAGCATCAATTCCTTTTGAGCTTTTCTAGTTTTTTGGGTCTAAAATCTATCTTTTCAAAACTTAACAAACTAAACACCGTTAACATTTTTTTTTACAAATCTCACAAGTAAGCCGCAGTTGATCACCAACTCAAACAGTCATAAAACTTTGTATATTATCAACGTAACATGTATATAAAAAAAGTAATATTAACTCGTAAAATATTAACCATCTTTGTGATAATAATATTTCTAAAAAAATCCGTAAAAGTTTTTGTGCAACTCCTTAACAACCACAAAATATGAGAAAAAACAAAATAGTATTGTTATAATCACTCAAAAACTTTACCGGATATGGCAAATTATGTGAACTAATTATGTTAAATGAAAATTAGTTTTCTAAACTAAAACAAAAATAATTAGTCCAACTATTCCTTCAAATCATCGTCTAAGTTTTTAGAATTGAAAATTTGGTCATTTTCCAAAATAAAATTATTTCTAAAGTAATGTTTTGTTAGGTAAATAATTTGTTCAAAGTTATCGAAACAAACATTGTAGACAGGATTTATTACTTACACCTAAAAAATACAGTTATCCTACTGTATTACAACTAGTTAACAATTTAGTTACCAGACTATCACTTTAAACAATTTAGGTATTGATCTACCAATTTTGCCAATTTAAGTATCTAACATCATAAATTGACGAAATTCCAGTAATTATATCTCAGATTTCGGGATTTATTTTCAACAGACGTTGACAATAACGTGAGTGTTATTCCGTCGATTTGTTTAACCTAAGTCGGTTTATCATCATCATCATCGTTATTATCATCATTATTTTCATTTTCTCCAAAAAAAATCTCAACAAATAAAACCCCCTCTCTCCCACAGTGGCAAAACGGTAATTTAACCGATCTTTCGTCTTACATAGATGCTTTCGCTAAAAGGATGGATTTGGCTGGGCTTAAACCTCATCACCCTATCGGTATTTTTTCTATTATTCTTTTTTCTTTATTTTTATTATTATAATTGTTGCTTGTTATTATTTGATTATTGTTCAATTAGGGATGATTTAGTATCTATGTGGATTCTGAGTGACATTTATGTAATTTCAGGCTTATTTGTTTTTTGCTGATTTAATTAATATCTGTGATTTTGAGTGGTGTTTATGTAATTTCAGGATTATTTGTTTTCGGAGTGGCATTTATGTAATTTCAGGCTTATTTGTTTTTGCTGATTTTAATAAAATTCTGTGATTTTAAGTGGCAAATTGATTTAAAAAGCTTAATTAGTTGCTTATCCTTAAACCGCAGGGTGAAACTTCGAATAGCCACCATATACTTTACTCTTTCTGTAAATTATGATCATACATGCACTTTACAAGATATGAACCTATGGCTTCCTTTAATTAATGCTACATGAACAATAAAAGTTGTAGGATTAATCAGTTTTATCATTTTTCCAAACATGAACATTTCTTGCTTTCTTGCGTGCTCTCAACATATACTACAATGAAAATATCATGTTTGGTTCCATTGTTTCTCGGTCTCAGCATACATGTGCCTACATCTAGGGCTAGCACTACAACATAACAGCAATACAGCGATGGATTTTTCCGTCGCTAAAACGTGAAATCCGTCGCAGATTAGCTCTTTGTGACGAAAATTTCCGTCTCTAATTTCCGTAGTTAAAGTGCTTGTGGCTAAATGTTTGCTACGGAAATCTTATTCCGTAGCTATTTAGTGACATTATAGCGACGGATTTTCCGTCTCTAAGTTTTGTATTTAGTGACATTATAGCGACGGATTTTCCGTCTCTAAGTTTTGTATGTAGTGACATTATAACGACGGATTTTCCGTCTCTAAGTTTTGATATTGCTACAAAATTCCGTAGCAAAAGTCTCACAAAACCAATTATATAGAATAAATTACAATATAAATATAGTATAACAGTGAATAGTTACCCACGAATATACATGGCTATTCCGTCGCAATTTTTTTTATTATAATATATTTTTTATTTTGATATTTAATTTAATATATATTATAAATTTATCAATATGACAAACCCGTGCCAATTCCGTCACACTAGTGTGATTATTTAAATAAAAAAATATTTTAATACAATTAACAGAATTAATTTTATTAATTAAATAAAAAATATCTAAAAACGCAATTCACTAAACAAAATCAGTCAAAAATATCTAACATTAACAATATCTCCAAGTTCTTCACTACATTCAAGCTTGTCCTCAGATAACCAGTTTTCCAATAGACTTTTTTTGTTCTGATTCACTACGAGGCGTGACAACTCTATTGACTCAAATGCGTTAAGTTTCCCTTTGGTTAAAAGAGTCCCAAAATACTGCAACAAAGGGGGAGTTTGCCCAGCTTGTACAGGTACACTCTGCAATAAGTAGCAAAGGTCAGTAAATTAGAGTTGTAAGTTTTAGGCTTTTAGCAACTATCTTTCACATACAAAAGGCAAAAATAGAAGATGACCAACTAGCATGCCAATTGGCGAGGAAGTCAACCGTATTTGTGTTTACAGAGAGAATTACTATGGAGGTAATGGGTACAACCGTAACTACCCCAAACCAGAATTTCTCTAGACAGATTTAATAACATCCCTTCAAATGGGTGGCGGAAATTCTGTATTGTTTTATATGTTAAAAATGGTGTCTATTGATGATTCCCCCATATATAGTAATATATATGCATGCATAGAGAGAGAGGGTAAAAAGGTGTACCTGCTTGGGCACCAAGCTCGATAACATGCAACTTTGATGTAACTTGTCCAGCATTTATCGACTTCGTAGCAAAAGAGATAAGTACAGAAGGATTCTCATTTCCTAATACCTGTAAAAATGTGAACAAGGAATTCCAGTGAGCAAGTCACGAGTACCTGAATATGAGAATGTAAACAATATACAGTAAAGATATAGGAGTAGCATTTAAGTATAACCACAAGGGATCATATAAATAACACAAAATGATACTACAACTTTTTACTTCACACTCACATACTTAAGGCTTTAAAGACACTTTTATTGTATGTTTCGTTTAGCAAAAAGAATAGATTTTTAAAGGCTGATGAAACTGAGCTTAAAAACAGCAACCAAACAAACTCTCAGTCATTTCAAGTGTGTATTACTTGGGAGAAGAATAGTATATATCATCCAACTCAGTTTAATTTTTTCTTAGACATAATTTCCCCTGAAAATTGCATCTTTCTAAGTATCAACCAAGTTAAAACCATAAATAAACAACCTTTAGTTTTAGCTTGTATTATATCCATAATTATAGTTTGTATAAAATATAAACACAATAATATATAGTTCATACCACACTCAGTTAACTAAGCTCTGTTTGTTTTCCAGGGAAATTATTTTCCTCGAAATTGTTTTCGATCTATCCGTTTATTGAGTGTTTGGCGACACTTGAATTTTCCATGGACATCTTCGATTAAGGGCGCGTTTGGCATCGGCTTTTGTACTCAGAAAATTGCTATTTTTCCCTTGAAACAAACCTATATGGATATAATTTCATTGCTATTTTTCATTAGCTTCTATTATACACATTTTTTAGCTTGTATATATACATATTTAGCATGTATAGTCACGAAAAACAGCCCAATCCTGAGTACAGAATCAAATGAACTATATGCTATATGTATAATGTAATTCCTCAGCAAACCAAGTATCTTTTCTCTTAATTTAGCACCTAAAAGCTAACTGAGCTCATACTATTCCTTACCAAAATAGGAATTTCATAGCTGCAAACAAGATTCTCCAAAATAGAACAAAATAAAATCAGAGAGCAAAATAATTTTAAACCTCTGACTTATCAAAACAAAAAATAGAATAAGTCATATGAATCAATCAACCAAATTCGAGCGACTCAAATGAAATTAGAGAAAGTAACTAAAAAATTTAAATCAAACTAGTGGACTCTATAACTAAAAACTTTAATCCCACAAAAGTAAAAAAATAACAACCCAAGTGTTAATTAAATCATATATATATATATATATATAAGAATTTGAATTATAACACAAAATTAAAGAAATAGAGAGAGAGGGAAGGAGCGTAGAATACCTCGCGAAATACCTATATATATATTTTGGGATTTTGGGATTTTTTTCAGAGAGAGAGATGGTGCGGTGTGTTCTGAGTTCTGAGAGAGAGAGAGAGAGTATTGATCTGAAATATAAATATATATATATATATATATATATATATATATATATATATATATATATATATATATATATATATATATATGGCGGCCAAATTAATAGCAATGTTAAGGTTTTTTTGTTTGGAACCAATTTTCCTTCAAATTTTTTAACAATATTAAATTTGTTGTATTAACTATCATTTATATAAACGGGTAATAAATTTTTTTTGGAAATAAACTTATCTAATATGAACCGTACGAATTTGTATTTGTAAAGTTTGAACAAAATTTATCAACTATTTAAGCAATATATAATTGTGTAAGTAGACAATCACATTAAAAATAAAATAAAATAATGATTAGAAAAATACCTTAATTTATGTAGATATGGAGATATGGGAAAATGGGAAAATGGACGGTATATTGAGAGAGAGATATTTTTGTAATAAATGTGTGGATGTGAAATAATACTATCTTTACAATTGAAATGTAGCTATGAAATAACGAGTAAATAGCTACGGATCTTGTGGACCCAATGACAACTGATTGAAGTCATCTAAATCAATTTAAACATTTTGTTTTTCAAAATAATATGCAAAAAGAATAGCTACGAAATAGCTTGAGAACTACGAATTATTTTCAACTCCCACCGACACTCGGTCAACTCATTTATTTTTATAGTTAATCCGTCGTAAATTTGTATTAAAATTTCACAAATCAAAATCCATCGGAAATCCGTAGCAATTCTATCGTTATATACTGTGACGGAATTTCCGTAGCTAATTTCCGTCTTCGTTTAGCTGTTTTTTTGTAGTGTAGGTTGATCGATTAACCAGTCTATTTTTTCGAATTTTGACCGATTTACCAAAAATTAACCATCTCTTCGCAGATTGCTAAAGGACCAAGAAAAATTAATGCTGATTGATCAACCTGCCGTAATTTTTTATTTCAAGCCAATGTTGATGATGAATGCCATGAATCCAACTTTTCTTATACATTAGGTGGAACTGAATGGTTTTAAGATTGGATACTCAATATGTGAGTTTAAGTTTTAGTTATTTGTATTGTATGAATATATAATCTCCGGAGTTAGGAAATTAGATGAGTCGGGATAATCTATATCTAAAGGAAGATGCAAATTATTAGAAGTATCAGGAGCTGGAAGTTAAATGGGATACTCAGGTGCTGTTTGAAAATCAAGTGCTTTCCTAAAAAGTGATGTCTGGAAAGTGCTGTTGAAAAGTGACTTATATAAAAAGTAATTTAGAAAAAATTAGCGTCTGGTGAAAAAGTGCTTTTGATTTTTATAAATTTTGTCTGCGTTTGATATGTATAAGTTCGAAATGATTTAATACCACAATAATTGATATAGTACGAAAAACACATGAGCAATACTAGTAAGTCCAATAGCACTTTAAAAAAAAATATTTGAAAACAATTATAAAAAAAACATCGATAAAAGTATTATTTATAATTTAATATGCAAAAATGACATATTGCGAACAAAAACCATATTTATGACCCATATTTATCCGAAGAGCAACATCAAAAAACTTGTCTTTAAGCACGAAAACACTAAACAACTTAATTAGTAACTAAATAATCAGTAAAAATGAAAACAAAAAAGGGCCTATCTTTGAACTCAATAAAAATAAAGCTACATGTTTTACTAGTGAAATGAAGTAAAATCCAGAGCTACATGTTTTGTACTTGTGAACGACAAATAACTTTGAGCTAAAAGAAACATTCGAAAGCAATTAACCTATACATCTAGAAGCGAATCAAACTATTTAAAAAAATAAAATTATTATGTATCACCAAATTATCACTTTTATTTGACAAAATTCAGCGGACCATTAAAAGAAAAAAGACAAATTCAAAAACCGATCCCGTTAAACTGTATTTATGAATTCGAAAAATTAGCAAAATTGACAAAAACCCAATTGGGTCTTTAAAAAAACAGCATTTAAATGTATGTATTGAACCAAATCATCAATTCAATCGACAACTAATAAACTGGGCATTATACAAAAAACTGATAATACTAATATATAAAACCCAATAAATTTCACAACAATCAAACAAACAAATGAATTCAATCAGGCATACATAAATGTAAATATCACAATAAATTAGTTCGAATTAAAAGGGAACACAATATTAAAGAAATTTTGGGATAAAATTACACATCGACACACACATATGTGTGTGTGTGTGAGAGATATAAACCTCTAAAGTTCATCGATTTAGGCTATCTCATGTTGATAAAACATATACAATTCAATAGAGCCCCAAAAAAGTTATTGTAAATTTGTTTGAGGATAGAAATCTTCTGTATAAGCTAGGAGAGAGAAAAATTAGGAAGAGATTTGTCTCTTAAACAGAAAAAAAATGAAGCAGAGAGAATATAGTTCTATTTTTTAGTAAATAGAGTATACGGAGTGAGAGATAACAGTAGAGCTTTTTATTTTATTTTAACTTTCCGAGTAAGTGACTTTCTCCAGAAGTATGAAAAATCAACTTTTACAAAATGGGCTTCCATTACTCCCTGCTTTTCGGGAATTGGGTAATTTTATGTTACCAAACACACAAAAATATCTCAAATGAGCTTCTTGGGCTAGGAAGCACTTCTGGGCTGTCCACCAAACAACCCCTCGATATGTTGGTTGAATGATCGTACTTATCATGAGAGATACTCCATATGAGGGATCATTGTCAAATAACGGTTTATTTATCCTGATAATTACACTTGAGAGAAGTTAGTTTATTTAATTTCTCCAACTAACTGCAATATAATGGGGTTCTGTGAGGCCAAACAAGAGTACGCTGGATGGGGAACCGGCTTTTGGATGCTTTTTATTGTGTTTGTGCTTCTTCCGGTGTTTATGCCATTGGGAATGGGACCAGTGGGCCCACCCTCGTTCTCGCTTTAGTTGCTGTTTACTGCTATTATGGCAGCTGTTGTTATTTACCTTTTTATAGTATCCCCGTAATCGGAATTACCCCTTAATTTTCTACAACACATGTTTTCCAGTTTATTGTTGTTAGTTGTTTTGCGGTAGTACCAATTACATGCTGTAAGGCTTTGGTTTCTTACTCTCTGAAGAACAATGTCACAAATATTTGAAACGTAATATCAGATAATTTATCATAACCCAAAAAAAAAAACAATGTCACAAGGCTTTGATTTTGTAACCCTCATGGACAAAGTCCCGCGTACAAGATTCTTTGCTAGAGTTTGAGAAATCGGCATTTGGCTAGTATTTTTTTATCCTTATTTTTGCGAGCTGTAAAATTCGTTCTTCAACACTAGCAGGAACAACTAACGGTAAACCAAAAGTCTTAGTTTGTCCGATCCGATGGGCACGATTCATTGCTTGAATATCTGCATGTGGGTTAAAATCAGAGTCATGTATAGGTAATTAATGACATTGAGTGTAGGCATTTGGCTAGTTCCCAAAGAAGGATTCTTCGCTTACAGGTAGGCTTCTCCAGTTGCTTCCCTTTTTCTCGAGAGATATTTCGTTCTCCCACCTTACGTTGTGTATGTCTTTACCATATATAGCAAAAGAACGATATGCCTCTCCACCATGGTGAAAGAACTTATCGAACTTGTCACCGGATGTGGGAGTTGCATGCTTAATTTTCCATCCCTCTAGGCGGGAGAACCTAGGTACACAGGCGGAAGTTAAGTGCAGATCATCGGAGATCATGACACCCTCCATATATAATTCCAAAAGTTATTAAAAAATTCAATTTTTACCATGTGTTTTTACTAGAGTTTGTTAGAAATAACAATTTGGCACCCCACATAATTTATTATCTCACCGATTATTAGTTTCTATGTAATTTCGGCACTCCCCATCTAAGCTTTCTGGCTTCGTCCATGCACATACCATCATGAACGATGCCATTTTACGACGCCATTCTGCAGAAAATTACGATTTTTAAAACTTTTAACCATGTATTTTCACTAAAATATGTTTAAAATGATGATTTGGCATCCCCAATATTTTTTCATTTCAATTAATCTATGATCTATTAGTTTATGTAAATTGTGCCACCCCCGTAAATTATTCCGGGATCCTCCCCTACCTTTAGGGATAGAAAAACAACGGGTTTGAACTCGCCTGTTGGGGATCGGATAAAAGTGCATAATAATTCTGGTTGAGTCGGGTTGGGTATTTTTTTGCCCAAACTATTACTAGTTTTTGTTTTTACTAACGGTTTTGCATATTTTAAGGTCTAAATAGATACAATAATGCTATAGAGCCAGACTGCTCAACCAGACTAATTGTCAGACATTTCTTCATATAATTTTTAGAATTCTTTTTACACCCCAAGCAAAATAAAAATAAAAGCCCAAATATAATACTTATGAAAACCTATTTGACACTAGCCTAAACTTAAATTTTAATTAAAAATATAAATTTTTAATAATTTTAATATTTTATTTAACGATTCAACAAAATAAAAACTCAAATATAATATTATAGAACCCTTTTTGAGACTACGCTATAGTTAAATGTTAATTAAAAATATTAAATATATGGCCATATATTTAATATTTTTAATTAATATTTAACTTTAGAGTAATCTCAACTAGGGTTCTATAATATTATATTTGAGTTTTTATTTTGTTGAATGTTCCGTCAAATAAAATATTTTAAAATCATTAAAATTTTAAATATTTTTAATTAATATTTAACTTTATGGTGGTATCAACTAGGATTCTATAATATTATATTTGGATTTTATTTTGTTGAATGTTCCGTCAAATAAAATATATTTAAATCATTAAAAAAATTAAATATTTTTAATTAATTTTTAACTTTAGGGTAGTATCAATTAGGGTTGTATAATATTATATTTAAGATTTTATTGTGTTGTAAATTTTGTTCTCAACTAAGGTTCTATAATAATAATTTCTGAAAAAGAAGAAATGATTACAAAAATAAAGAATATGGGTTTGATGAGTTTTTTGTTTATAACAAAAATTGGTTGGAAAAAATAATTTGAAAATTACAATTGGACCAATCGGGCATTTAGTCTGTCTGTGCGTGTCTGGCGTAATAGTAGTGTTGTCTAGTATATGTTAAAATATTTTTAAACCAGTAATCGTGCCTCACGCGTTGCGTGGGCGACGCGTAATGAAATAAAAATATATAAAATACGTATAATTATGTGGATAATACAAAAAAAAATATAGTTTAAGATTTAAAAGAATGTTTGGTAGTTAAAAATGGATAAATAGTTTTATTAGTTTTTACTTTTTATATTTTTATGAGTATGGTATTATTGTAATTAATATAAAGTTGTATGAGTATTTTTAGAAAAAAAAATTGTTAAATTGGTCAGACTCATTTGACTTGGGTTGCCTTATTATAATAAAATGATAAAATTAGTTGGTACTCAATTTTACCATGATGGATATTAATTGGTCACGTTAAATTAGAAATATAGATTTGGACCCATATTTAATGTAATACTTATTAAGACAAGAATATTTTCAAAATAAATTAATATGAGCGTATATAATAGGTACAACACATTTATTAACTTATCTATTTAGATCTTAACATATGACCCGAGACACATGATAGCAAAACCGTACAAATAATTATTTATTAATTGAGCCATACAAAAGAAGAAACTAACTCTGCTAAGTTTTTTTTTTTCTTCTTCCTGATTATTAATATTTTTCATGTTGGCAACATCCAAGGCAACCCATTTGTTCAATTGGGCGAGAGTTTTAATGCTTTTGTATCTTGAATTGTTGTTGTTTTCTTGATTAGTAATATGAATTCTTTTTTTTTCTTTGAATACCTTGAATTCAAGTTTTTTTAATATATTTTGAACTATTTTGTTCATTTTAATAACTTGAATTCTCAATTATTTCTTATTTAGTATCTTGAATTGTGATTATTTTCTTGTTTAACCTTTTTAACGTAAAAGGAGTGAATTTTGCAAACTTGCTAATTGAGACACTAATTAATAAACATGATTATAAAATTTACTTAAATAAAAATTTAAAAGCGACTGAATTGACAAAAGCATTTGAATTAATGACAAATGAATTGTCTTGGAGATTAAAAGACAAAGACAGTCTAATTGAAGTTGTTTACTTGTCACGACGTTCTAAACAACCTTAATTGGACTGCCTTTTAATCTCCGAATTCCTTCATTTATAATCAACTCAAACACTTTTATCAATTCTATCACTTTAAAATTTTATTTAAGCAAATTTCATAATCACGATTATTAGGGTCTCAATTAGCAAATTTGCAAATTTCATTCCTATATCATCAACTCAAACGCTTTTAATAGAACATTGGCTTCCGAGTGACCTAAGTGGCGGATGGACACAACAAATTTCTCAAAGGTGTAGTTTTTGTAAATCACCTTGCCCAACGAAATTAAAAATTAAAAAATTGACAAACAAATTGGTTTTAGCTTATTTGTAAATTAATAGGAGCAATTAGAGAACTACAAAGTACTAAGTCCTCGTTTGGTTGCATTATTAGTAGTACCGAGACTATCAATACTTTCGGACTATATCGAGATAAAAAATATCGGGGGATTAGTTGTACATACATGAAATACTATTGAAGTGTTTGTTTGACTTTTATTAGGGTTGAACTATTTTAAAAATTTACATTTATATGCATAATAAAGTAAACTAACAAAATACATAAATATATAATTATATAATTATATATACATATTTATGTGTATATATATACATATTATTTTAATATGTATGTATATATATAATTACATGGATATATATATATATATATATATATATATATATATATATATATATATATATATATATATATATATATACATACATATATTATACATATACATATATATTTCGTTATATATATATATATGGGGGCGATTGAATACATATATATATTGAATTTATATATGAGTGTATATATATAACGACAAACTTATATATAATTATATTTATATATACGTGTGTGTTTGTATATGAATAATATATGTAATTATATTCATGTATGCATATATTATATTTGAAAATTTATAAATTTATAAAATAATAAGGAATTGTGCAAAGGGCAAAGACTTGCTCATGTGGATATGACAAGCAAGCAAACCATTCCAACCTGGACAAGCAAGCAACCCGTTACTACCTGGAGCGGTTTGCTGACGTGTATTTTTATTTATTTCTAAAAAAAATAAAATAATCATTACAATGTCACTTGTCCACGACTGTCTCCATTTAGTTATTTTATTTATAACAATTGAATCATAATGTTACAACTCCTAACGAGAGTCATCGAGATATATTTTTTCTTACATTGGAATGATAGTAAAATTATAAAGTTGTATCGCGATTACCGATCTTTCTATTAAGTGTTTTCCAGAAACACAACACACATAGAATTCCATAACAAGGACCAATTTCCTTACTCTCAAACGAATAGTAATAATTAAGATATATAGGGTAAAAACAATGTACCTTGTATTAAATCTGCTAAATCGCTCATTCGTTAACGTTGTTAGTTTGCCTTATAATAGCCCATGTCGCATCCTCATCATAATCATCTTTCACATCTTTGCGAAATTTAGATGTTTCGTTTCTTATTGAATTTGATGTCGTTTTGAGTTGTAATGCTTTCATGCTTAGATATTGAGAAAGAAAGAAAATATGAGACTTTATATAGATTGCAACGTAAATTAGGGTGAGTAGATATGTATAGTAGTGCACATATATACTATTTTCAAAAATGCGCCGCAGCGCCGTCACTGTTTCAACCAATATTTTAAAATGCAACGAGAAAAGATAAAAATTTAGGGTTGGATATGAGTGCTTGATTACATATATGCCCTCAACAAAGTGATTGTCGTCATGTCGTGTTTCAAATTATTTAATCACAATCGTCGATATACAATTTTCACATTTCTCCTACAATTACTATATATATCATTCAATAATCACATTAAACCATGTCTTATATGGGAATATCAACGAATTAAAAGTATGTCAAAAATTAAATAAGAAGTATTAAAAACTAATAATGTTAAATAATAAACTATAGTATAACGAAGCATGCATACATTAGATAAATAGGGAAGTTTAAATGTAAAACGAGACCGAAAGAATTATTTAGGCACTTGTTGCCCAGATAGGGAAACTGTTTATTATGCTCGTGGGCATCAAAACTTTCACTTTATAAGTATAAGATCATCCATATCTTAAAACATATTTTTTCTTAAAATTTGATGATTATAGTATAAAAATTGACATGTATCATAAGCCCTATAAATTCTCTAAATTTCAGTAAACATAAAATTCACCTTATATATGAGCAACGTATATGATTATCTTGGTGAATATAATAGTAATAAACTATCATGAGATTCATATTTTTATGGTTGGAATATTGTTATGATTATTAAATGATAATAAACAAATAAAAATAAATAATATAAGGTTATTATAATGAAATTAATGTAACTTGAAATTTTATGTAAATGTAAACAGTTATTTTTAAAGGATATAAAATATGCTAAATTTAATGAAATAGTTAAGTTTGTTAATGCGGTGGCATATTACCTGGTATGCTAGGTAAGTTTGCATCTTGCCTTACCTCAAGCTAGAACTTGATGGGAAATGACAAGTCATGTTTTTCCCCCTGAAAAACTGAATGTTTAGTAATACTTTCGGACTTAATATAAAAAAAAATCGTATATATGTTTTTTGTTTAAAGTTAGGAACATATTTAATTTTTCATGTACTAAAATGCTTATGTACTCATACTTCTCATTATCAAATCTTTTCAAGCTAATTTTTCCTTTCCCATTTAATTAAGTATCTTAACTAGTTTTCATTTTCAACACAAATACACAAAAAAGGGGAAATTCAAAATAAATTATACTATATGATGCTACGTGTTAACAATCAAATATAGAGCAAATCTCCATTGTAACTCATTACTTCTAGAGAGAGAGAGCGAAAGATTATAAAGAAGTTTTTATATTTCTCTGATTAATTTTTCATTACAAATGTTTACATATACAATTTCAGTAAAATAGTTATCATCTGCCAGCTCTCAACAGCTCATTGGTTATCTGATAACAAACTAACTATCTGTTAATCTATTAAGTCTTACAAGTTTGAAACATTACAAAACTCTCCATTGAGTTCATGAAACTAAACAATTAACAACTTTCTAATTACACTAACAATATCAATTAATATCAACTTCAGTCCATAAGCATAGAAAACTATCTCCAATATGCCTCCTCAAGCTGGAGTATGAATAGCAGAAATACACAGTTTGGAGATTAAGTA
This sequence comes from Primula veris, assembly GCA_963682055.1. NCBI lineage: Eukaryota > Viridiplantae > Streptophyta > Magnoliopsida > Ericales > Primulaceae > Primula > Primula veris. The sequence continues at coordinate 29,750,144 of OY821750.1, read as the reverse complement.
GTTAAACTGAGTAGAACCCAAGGCCTTGGTCAAAACATCAGCCAATTGGTGGGAAGTAGAAACATGGAACAAGTGAATGATCCCTTGATGTAGTTTGTCTCTAATAAAGTGACAGTCAATTTCAATGTGCTTTGTTCTCTCGTGATTTACTGGATTAAAGGCCAAAGCCAGTGCAGATTTACTGTTACTATAAATACTAACCGGAGCTAGATTATCAACATGGAGATCTTTAAACAACTATATTAACCAAATGACTTCAGAAGTAGCACTAGCAAGTGCTCTATACTCTGCCTCATCAGAACTACTAGATACAACCTGTTGCTTTTTACTTTTCGAAGAAATAAGAGAAGAACCAAAGAAAAAACACATCCCAGTCACTGATCTCCTTGTATCAACACAAGAATCCCTGTCTGAATCAGCAAAACCTTGCAGTGTTAAAGGAGCATTTGCAGCATACAATATACCATTGGCTGGTGTACCTTTCAAGTATCTAAGCACTCGGAGCAGATAAAAACTGGATAAGACAATGAACAACATAAGTGATATCAGGTCTTGTAATACCTAGATAGAGCAATTTTCATATTAACTTTCTATTAGGCATTGGATCAGATAGTGGATTTCGATCATCTTTGCTAAGCTTCACATTTGTCTCCATTGGGAAATTAACTGGTTTGGAACCTATAACACCAGAATCTTGCAACAAATTTAACACATACTTCTTCTGACAGACAAAAATCCCTTATTGACTTCTTGCAACTTCAAGACCCATAAAATATTTTAAATTCCCCAGATCTTTAATATGGAATTTGTCATTCAGGTATAATTTCACTTTTGTCACCAGAACACTATCATTGCTGGCCAATATAATATCATCAATGTAAACAAGGAGACATAGAAAACTATCTCCAATAGTCAATGTAAATAGAGAAGTACCAGAAATAGATTGAATAAAGTCATATTCTAAAAGAGAAGAAGACAACTTAGAGAACCATTGTCTGCTTGCCTGCTTGAGACCATACAAAGATTTTAAAAGTTTGCAAACTCTATTATCACCTGGTGTGAGAAAACCAGGTGGTGGCAACATATAAACATCCTCATTAAGGTCTCCATGCAAGAAGGCATTATTCACGTCTAATTGGACTAGGAACCAGTCCTTGGTGGCAGCTAAAGCAAGTAAAATTCGTACTGTTGTCATCTTAGCAACATGTGAAAAGGTTGCTTCATAATCCAATCCTTCTTGTTGATTGTATCTTTTGGCTACTAGTCTAGCCTTGAATCTTTCCACACTACCATCAGCAAGATGTTTGATCTTATAGACCCACTTACAACCTATAGCATGTTTAGTATTTGATAACTCAGTAAGTTCCCAGGTTGCATTGTCTTCCAAATCTTGGACTTCTTTTTTCATAGCTAGTACCCACCTAGGACCAGTACTGGCTGTTTTATAAGTGGTTGGTTCACACACAATTGAAACAGAAAAACAGGAATGTTTATAGGAATAAGACAGATTATTGTAAGACATATAAGAAGAAATTGGATAAAGAGTAAAGGGTGAGGCTGAGTGACATCGGTAATCATTTAGTTTAGTAGATGGTTTAGAAATTCTTGTGGATTTTCTTGGTAAGGAAGGAGGAGCAGAGTCACCATTACTGAGAAGTGGTGAGAAAGATGAATTTGGTAAGTGTGGTTGTGGAATAGAAGAGTGTATAGCAGATCCACCATGAGTAGAAAGGAAAGGTGGTAAAATAAACTCTTCAGTGAGATGTGTTATTGGTAAAGGAATAGAGGGACATGAATTTGAGTCATCAGATATTGATGAATCAACCTTTTGATAAGGAAAAATGGTCTCATAAAACTTTACATCCCTGGAAGTAAACAAGGAATGTATGGTGAAATCATAAAGTTTATATCATTTAGTAGAGAGAGGATAACCAACAAAAATACACTTGCGAGCTCTTGGTGAGAACTTTGATCTGTCTCTTTTAAGTGTAGTAACATAGCAAAGGGAACCAAAAACTTTGAGATGAGTATATGTAGGAGCCTTAGAATATAACATTTCATAGGGAGTTTTGAGGCCCAAAACAGGAGTTGGTAATCTATTTATAAGATAAGCTGCTGTTAAGACACTTTCTCCCACAAACTTTGAAGGCAATTTGGACTGAAATAATAAGGCCGTAGCAATATTCAACAAATGTTGATGCTTTCTTTCTACAGTTCCATTTTGTTGAGCTATTTCAACACAACTAGTTTAATGTATAATTCCATGAGTAGTATAGAATTCTGTGAGGAAAAATTCAGTCCCATTGTCTGTTCTCACAGTTTTAATAGCAACATTAAACTGATTTTTCACCATACTATAAAAATTGACCATTGTAGAAGACACATCTAACTTATGTTTCAACAATATCACCCAAGTGCATCTAGAATAGTCATCTACTATAGTAAGAAAATAAGAGAAACCACCAATTGCATTAACAGTATAGGCTCCCCATAGATCACAGTGAATCAACTGAAAAGCAAAATCACTTTTACTCACACTTAAAGGAAAGGATTTCCTATGTTGTTTAGCCATGTGAAAAGCATCACAAGGACTTTTCTCAATACTAACCAAACTAGGTATTCTATTCCTCAAGGAATGTAAACAAATAGAGGAGGGATGACCTAATCTTAAATGACAAACATTATTAGAGATGTGTAGCAACATTATTACACAAAAAACTTCTATTTAAGGAATCACCAGTAGAAGTTGCAAGTGCTGTATCTTCTAGATAATAAAGCCCATTCACTTGTTTAGCTTTCCCAATCATCCTTCACATAACCAGGTCATGTATGATACAGTCATTTAGCATGAATATAAAACAACAATTCTGTTGTGCTGTGAGCTTACTAGTTGATATGAGATTGAAGTCAAAAGTAGGCACACATAACACATTGGTAGGAGTTATCCCAGATAAGAATTTTACAGTACCAATGTGTGTAACTTTGGCTGTAGTTCCATTAAGTATATTAACCATAGTGTTAACCAATGTAGGCTTAGTAATAAAAAAATGAACAGAGTGAACCATATGCTCTGTTGCACCAGTATTTACTACCCAAGGAATAATATTTCTATAAACATCTCCAGTATTAACATTATTAGATGAACGTAAGAGAGAAATACCTGACATTCCTGTGAAAGCCAAATTAGAGAAATTTTTATCAATCCCACTAATAGAAGCAGAAGAAGAAGCAATACCCCTCTGAAATTGACTTTGAATGTAAGTACAAAGCTCTTTGAATTGTTGTTGAGTGACAGGTGGTGTATTCCCATTATCACCCTTATCATTGGTATAAGAACCATGAGACTCAATTCCTAATAGAGTTGGTTGTAAGGCTGGTCCATTTACTTGATTCACACTAGGCCTTGGTGATTGTTGAAAAGATGACTTTCTCACCCAACCTTGAGGGAAACCATGCAGTTTATAACATTTTTCTCTTGTGTGTCCAGAATTATTACAATAAGAACAATGTAAAGCAAGCTTTGCACCCTTATACCCACCATTAAACTTTGAGAAATTCCCATGACCATGACCCATATTCTGAGAAGCAGCAAAGGTCATATTTTCATGGCTATGAACTGGTACAAATTTCAGACTTTTTTTGTTTTCTTCTTGTATTACTAGATGAAACATCTCATCTATAGATGGAGCTGGTTTAAGCAATAAAACATGGCTCCTCACACCAGAATAACACTCATTCAGCCTCATTAAAAATTTGCATCCTAAAAGACCTCTGTTCCCTTTCTATAATAGCACTCATGAATTTGCAGCCACATCCATCTATCACACCACAACTACACATTGGAATAGGATTCAACATATTCAACTCATTCCAATAGGTTTCAAGCTTAGTAAGATAAGTTGTGACTGAGAAAGAGTCCTGTTTAAGTTCATGTATCTTTTGTTGTGTTTCAAAAATACGTGGCTCATTACTCTATGATAATCTAGCTTTAATACTTTCCACATACCACAAGCAGTCTCTTCATACAATATAGATTGTGCAATTTCTGAAGAAACTGAATTTAATATCCATGACTGCACTATCATATTACACATTTGTCATGAATTATAATTTGTATCCTCTTCATTAGGGCACAACAATGAACTATTAACAAAACCTAGCTTAGATTTGGCACCTAATGCTATTTCCATAGCCCTCTTCAGGAATGGTAATTAGGGCCACTTAATACTGGATTAATCAGGGCATTGTTAGTATATTCACTAGGATTAAGATAATAAGGATCATTAAACACATCATTTTGATTAGTCCTTCTAGGAGTACACCAGCTACTTCAGCATAACTTCCCATTTTCTAGGTTAAAAATTATTAATTATTCCCAATTTCAATAATCTTCCAACCAATTTCAATTCACAGATGAAACAACAATAAACCCCAAAATACTCAATTAATATCACCAAATAACCCTAATCAAATCGATAGACCGTATAACTAGTAACAATAAATCAATTTCTGTGATAAAAGAAGAAACGAGCTAACCAGTGACGAAGAATCGCAGCGTAAAATGTGCTAATCAAGCCCTGATACCATGTTAACAATCAAATATATAGCAAATCGCCATTATAACTCATTACTTCTAGAGAGAGAGAGCAAAAAATTATAAAGAAGTGTTTATATTTCTCTGATTAATTTTTCATTACAAATGTTTACATATACAGTAAAACAGTTATCATCTGCCAGCTGTCAACAGCTCATTGGTTATCTGATAACAAACTAACTATCTGTTAATCTATTAAGTCTTACAAGTTTGAAACATTACAAAACTCTCCACTGAGTTCATGAAACTAAACAATTAACAACTTTCTAATTACACTAACAATATCAATTAATATAAACTTCAGTCCATAAGCATAGAAAACTATCTCCAATACTATGCTATGTGATATTGTATTATCGATCCTTTGTAATTAGTTGTATAATTTAAATAGTTAACATCGTGGAGGATAAAAATTATATAGTTTCAGATATCATAACTTAGCATCATACAAAATTATTCCTAACAAATTGTAAAATAAAGGTAGCTTCGTATAGCATCAATTCCTTTTGAGCTTTTCTAGTTTTTTGGGTCTAAAATCTATCTTTTCAAAACTTAACAAACTAAACACCGTTAACATTTTTTTTTACAAATCTCACAAGTAAGCCGCAGTTGATCACCAACTCAAACAGTCATAAAACTTTGTATATTATCAACGTAACATGTATATAAAAAAAGTAATATTAACTCATAAAATATTAACCACCTTTGTGATAATAATATTTCTAAAAAAATCCGTAAAAGTTTTTTGTGCAACTCCTTAACAACCACAAAATATGAGAAAAAACAAAATAGTATTGTTATAATCACCCAAAAACTTTACCGGATATGGCAGATTATGTGGACTAATTCTGTTAAATAAAAATTAGTTTTCTAAACCAAAACAAAAATAATTAGTCCAACTATTCCTTCAAATCATCCTCTATGTTTTTCGAATTGAGAATTTGGTCATTTTCCAAAATAAAATTATTTCTAAAGTAATGTTTTGTTAGGTAAATAATTTGTTCAAAGTTATCGAAACAAACATTGTAGACAGGATTTATTACTTACACGTAAAAAATACGGTTATCCTAGTGTATTACAAGTAGTTAACAATTTAGTTACCAGACTACCACTTTAAACAATTTAGGTATTGATCTACCAATTTTGCCAATTTAAGTACCTAACATCATAAATTGACGAAATTCCAGTAATTATATCTCAGATTTCAGGATTTATTTTCGATGGACGTTGACAATAACGTGAGTGTTATTCCGTCGATTTGTTTAACATAAGTTGGTTTTCCCTTACTTACACACAGGATATACAAGGGAAAAATACATTTAGTGTACTGTAATATCTGTTTTTAACGATTTAGATATCAGACTATCAAAGTTAACAATTGACGCACTGAACTATCATAATATTCACAATTCAGGTACTGCCGTTAATTTAGTCGGATAAAAGTTAGTTTCACTTTTCATTTTGGTCATATTTTTTATAATTTGTATAAATTTAATCCTGTCTTTTCGAAACATTACAATTTCTAATATTTATACTAAAACACATACATACATAATAAGTACATCAGTTTAAAAAAACATATTATTTGACTAGATTTTTTTTCTAAAATAAAAAATTATAATTTTTTTTTACACTTTCTCTAAAACGAAAATAAAGTAAGTTTTAGATTTATGACATTCGAGCAAAAATTATTTGAGGTCATGTCACTATTTGAATACTTTCATGAAAAAAAGGCAACAAATTCGTTATTTTTTTCAAAAAAGTATTCATTTTTTATAAATAGAATATATTTGTTAAGTATTTATATATTTTTTTTTTTTTACAGAAACCTCATCTACAATTTACATTATTTGTAATAATATGTATACATGCATTATATTATATTATATATATATATATATATATATTTATACATATATTAATATAACATATATATATATATATATGTGTGTATTATATATATACTAGCAAACCTGCCCACGCGATGCGTTGGTCTGACGATAACATATATTCATAGATACTAATTAAATCGAATATAAACTTGACAACCATCAAATTGAAATCAAATAAATTAATAACAATAATATTATTGAAAAAAAAGTAAGTTTTCTACCTGGAATAGTAAAAAAATTAGAGAGATAGGGAGAGAAGAGGACAGAGAAACCTAAAATAGACAAATGAATTTGAAAATGGGATGAAGTTAACCTAACATAACAGTTTTATTTAGTATTTATTTTATTTGTAATTGAAGGGATTTTTTTGTAAATAATTGTCTCAACATTTCATAAGAGGTGTTGACATAAAATAATAGTATATATATATATATATATATATATATATATATATATATATATATATATCATAATATTATATATTTTTAAATTTATACTAAAACCATACATTTGATAAGGGTTAAATTTATAGAATTTACTAGGGGTGGACTTTTTGTACCGATTTGAACCAGCCGACCGATTTTCGAACCGAACCAAATAAGTTGGTACCGAAAGTTTGGTATACCGACTTTTCGGTATATTACAACCGAACCAAACTTTAAAAGTTGGTTCGGTTTCGGTATCAATTTCGTATGTTTGGTATAATACCGAACCGAACCAAACATTAAAATTATAAAATATATATAAATTTACACATAGTCATAACTAACAAATAAATTGTCTTATAGTTTAGTTTAATTTTCTTTACGGCTTATTTTCATATTTAGGAAGTCAAATACAATATTTTCGTGTTTCTCCATTTTCTTGTCTCATTCTAAAATAATTCTTATTTTATTAGTGTTTAATATTTTAATCAGGTTCACGGTAAATGTAACAAATATAAGAATAGTTATACATATTTTATTTTTTATAAACTTTTTTGCTATTTTATTATTTAACAATAATTGTCTTTTTAATAATAATAATGTTTCGGTATAAAATGGAAAACCGAACCGTACCAACCGGAAAAGTTCGGTATACCGACTTTTTATGTTGATTAAAATATAATTTTTCTCAAAACAGACAAACAAGTTCGGTTGTATAACTAAAAAAAAATTAAAAAAATGGGTAGCCTAGCACAGCCACTCCCAGAATTTACAACAAAAATGACAACTTCACTGAATATTTGTTCAAAGCTATTATAAACCTTAGTATTTCGTAACGGATATACAAAGTAATTTAAGTTGAATTAATGGCGAGGGTTTTATTATTATATCCCACCACCACCACCTCACTACTAAACCTCTCTTCTTTCTCATCACTTCATAAACCTTACTATTTATCATCATCATCATCATCATCGTTATTATCATCATTATTTTCATTTTCTCCAAAAAAAATCTCCACAAATAAAACCCTCTCTCTCCCCCAGTGGCAAAACGGTAATTTAACCGATCTTTCGTCTTACATAGATGTTTTCACTAAAAGGATGAATTTGGCTGGGCTTAAACCTCATCACCCTATCGGTATTTTTTCTATTATTCTTTATTCTTTATTTTTATTATAATTGTTGCTTGTTATTATTTGATTATTGTTCAATTAGGGATGATGTAGTATCTATGTGGATTCCGAGTGGTATTTATGTAATTTCAGGCTTATTTGTTTTTTTCTGATTTAATTAATTTATGTGATTTTGAGTGGTGTTTATGTAATTTCAGGATTATTTGTTTTCGGAGTGGCATTTATGTAATTTCAGGCTTATTTGTTTTTGGAGTAGTGTTTATGTCATTTCAGGATTATTTGTTTTTGCTGATTTTAATAAAATTCTGTGATTTTAAGTGGCAAATTGTAGGTGTTTCAGGATTATTTGTTTTTGCTGATTTAAATAATTTCTGGGATTTTGACTGGCATTTATGTAGTTCCAGGCTGGTTTGTTTTTGTTGTTTTTTGTAGTCATTCTATTTGGGTTTTTTTTTTACTTAGAAAATGCTATTAAGATATGATTATGTATGCTTGTGATGCAGATTTAATGAAATTGTGTCATTTTGCTGTTTTTTGTCGTCATATTATTTGGTTGTTGCTTATTATTACTCCCTCCGTTCCAAATTGTTGGGGCTATACGAAACTACGTGCGATTTTGACCAACAAATAACTCATATCTAAGTTGTCGAAATAGAATTTTTCAAAATTTAATCACATAGTTCAAATGTTAAACTATATGAACAAATTTTGAAAATTTAAAGACGATATATTTGCCGGTCAAAATTGCAAGTAGATACATAGAGCCCCAATATTTTGAGACGGAGGGAGTATCTGTTTATTGTCGAAAATGGTGTTTGGGGATGGTTTTGTATCTATATTATGCTGATTTGATAAAATTCTGTGATTCGGAGTGACATTTATGTAGTTTTACGATTATTTTTTTTTGATGATTTTAAAAGAATTCTGTGGTTTTGATTTTGAGTGACAATTATGTAATTTAGGGCTTACTAAACCTCTCCTATTTCTCATCATTTCATAAATTTACTATTTATCATCATCATTATTATCATTATATTCATTATCTCTAACTAATTTTTCCACTAACCAAACCCTCTCTCTCTCTACACGATCTCTCTCTGTCCGCTCTCTCTCCCAGGGGCAAAATGGTAATTTAACTGACCTTTCGTTATACAGAGAGGGTTTTGCTAAGAGAATGGCTTTGGCTGGACTTAAACCTCACCGCCGTATCGGTATTTATCTAGTATTATTCTTTTTATTATTAATTGCTTGTTATTATTTGTTTATCGGTGAAAATGGTGTTTAATTAGGGATGATTTTGTTTAGTGGCGATTATGTAGTTTCATCATTATTTGTTTTTTTTTTCCTGATTTAATAGAATTTTGTGATTTTGTTTTGAGTGGCATTTATGTAATTTTAGCCTTATGTGTTGTTTGAGTTGCATTTATGTAATTTCAGAATAATATATTTTTGCTGATTTGATTAAATTCTGTGACTTTGAGTGGCATTTATGTAATTTCAGCCGTATTTGTTGTTTGAGTTGCATTTCCGTAATTTCAGAATAATTTTTTTTTGCTGATTTAATCAGATTCTGTGATTTTGAGTGGCATTTATGTAATTCCAGTTTTTTTTTCTTTCTGATTATAGTCATTTTATTTGGTTGTGTTTATTAAGAAAATTGTTATTCTGGTTTAATCTGCTCATACTTATTATTATTATTATTATTTGTTTATCGGCAAAAATGGTGTTTATGTGATGCTGATTTAATAAAACTTTGTGATTCTGATGAGTGGCTTTTATGTAGTTTCAGGATTATTAGTCTTATTTGTTTTTGACGATTTTAATAGAATTCTGTGATTCTGAGCGGCATTTATGTAGTTTCAGGATTATTTGTTAATTGTTTTTGATAATTTTAATAGAATTCTGTGATTTTGAGTGGCATTTATGTAATTAGAGCTTATTATATCCCACCACCACCACCTCACTACTAAACCTCTCTATTTTCTCATCGCTTCATAAACCTTACTATTTATACTCTCTCTTTACACGATCTCTCTCTATCCGCTCCTCCCAGGGGCAAAATGGATAGCCAGTGAATAGTAATCGAATATAGCTAGATTGATCCCGAGTTCACATTTTTGGTGTTTTAGCCAGTGAATAGTCAAATGCCCAGTTGTTTATGACTAGAAGTAAAAAAATGATGATGCTAAAATTCACAATACTCAGTGAAGCTTCATTTTTTTTTTCTTGGGTCCAAAAGATTTTACACAGTGACTATTAATACTCTTTATAAAAGAAAATAGTGACTGTGAGGGATTTATATACAAGTAAATCGTGGACCATTGGGGTAAACTTATTTGACGATAGAAGCTGGAGATGGAGCAACAGAATTTGAATTATCTTGATTAAATTCTTTTCTCTATTTCAGCTCTCGGTGTTTCTGGTGGTCCTGACAGTATAGCCCTATGCAAACTAGCTTCCAGTTGGAAAAAAAGTGGCAAAAATAATGTTGTAGACCATGAAAATGGTTTCATTGATGGCCTTTTGGCAATAATAGTTGATCACGGATTACGTCCTGAGAGCAAAGAAGAAGCTTATTCTGTGTCTCGTCGAGTTTCTGACATGGGTATGTTTCTTCAATTTTTTGCATTCATTTATATACTACACGGTATTTGTTGAACATTGAAATGTATTATATTGTGCAAAATATTGATAAAGATTTAATGTAGGAATCAGTTGTGAGATTGCCCACTGTGAATGGTTAGGGGATAAACCAATGAAAGGTCACTTGCAAGAAGCAGCACGTGATAGGAGGTGAATTTTCTGTAAAACTTGTTCTTGATTTAATTAAGTTCAGAATTTTGAACAACGTTTCACGTTATCTGCCTCTGTTTATCAAATTGAACACTGAAGACGACTTCAATAAGTCTCTTTTAAACCTGTTGTTTTCAAGAAAGTTATTTGAAAGTTGTTTTTTGGGAATTCACCTGTTGAGTTTTTTTCCCCTCTGCATGTTCAAGAGATATTTAGAAAACCAATTTGAGAACCATAACCAATCCCGACCTTAGTGAAACCGCAATAAGTGGCAAGCTCTTTGCTTAAAACTATGTTTCAACTTTTTTTATCTACAGGCTCTCAACTTGCCTTTCTTCAACAACATTATAAGCTTCGTGTTTCTGAGTACTGTATATAAATTTAATCTGCAGGTATCAAATTTTTCATAACATCTGCGTACAGCATCAGATTGGTGTACTATTAGTTGCTCACCATGCAGACGACCAGGTTTAAGTTAGCATTATTTCTAATACAATATTTTCTTAATATAATCTTGTTGATGGCTTTTTTTTACTCCCCCTGTCTCAAACGTAGATGGAAGTTTCAGGAGTCCAACTTTTTAAGCCTTTAAAAAATTGTACTTATTTTACCAAAATCATCTTTGTATTTATGTTCGAAAATTCCATTTTATTGTTGTTTTAATGTATTCTTTACTTAGATCGCTTTAAAGGATGGAAATTCTGCTTTGATTAAATTTTAGTTCCTTGTACACTGGGATGTCCCAGAATAGAATAATTGTCAAATAATTCAGGACAGAGGAGTGTTTTCTTTTACGTCTCTTATGGAATATTATTTGTGTGAAAGTAGTATAGAAATTGTATTAACTCACATGTCTCTAATGATTACAGGCCGAGTTATTCATTATTAGACTTTCTCGCAATAGTGGTGTACTTGGACTTGCTGGCATGGCATTTGTCTCTCAATTATACTCAACAGACCTGACTTTTTATGATGAGGACACAAGTGGAAATAGTATTTTACTAGTGCGGCCACTCCTTGAGTTTTCAAAAGATGATATGTACCAAGTAAGTTTGGTTAATAATCGTTCTGGAAGGAAAAAGTTAAATAGAAAAAAAAAACTCCAATTGTTTGTTTTAACTCCACTCTAATGCTAAGGAGCTTATAGTTCTCATGGAACTTTACTTTTCATTTAGATTACAATCTCAAAATCTAGTTTAGAAGATATGTTCTTTCATTTATGATTTCTTCTACCATGTTCTTAATTTCTTATTGGTTCCCTTTTATTTATTTATTTACTATAATTTCAGATATGTCTAGGGGCAAACCAAGAATGGGTGGAAGATCCAACAAACAAAAGTCCAGCATATGCACGTAATAGGATCCGATTGAATCTTGAAGAATTATCATCATGTGGGTGGTTATAATTTTCTGTCTTCTTGTAAGAAGTTAGTATTTATTTTTTCTTCTCTTTTTTATGAGGTCTTGTTAGCATATCCAGCTCTTCATTTGCGTAGAAATCAATTGTCTTATATTTTTATGCACCCCTCTTGACATATTTCTTTTTGGTTTTTTGCCTAGCTATGTTTGACTCTGATGTGCAAGCCATTATTTCTGCCTGCCGGAAAACACGCACTTACATTGACCAGATGTGTGGTGACTTGATTGATCGCTCTGTTTCCATCATGCCTGTAAGTATTACCTACAACAACAACACCCCACCCCCCCCCCCCCCCCCCCCCCCCCCCCCCCCCCCCACCCCCCAAACTTGTGAATAAGTGATAATTTATTGCGAAATGCAACATCTTCATATTTATACATGTATTATTGGGGGAAAGAGTAATTGTCTTCCGTAAAAGTAGCAAGAGTAGAGTCAGTGGCAAACTGATCTATAATATCATCGAAACTGAACAGAAAAAGGGAAAGAAAGTTCAGTTCAAAGGGTTCATAAACTCGCTAAAATTAAATCTTTTCGTTAAACAAATTAACAACAGGAAAAGTCTAATTTTTGGAGCAAGAACCTGAATTAAACAACAGATTCTTGATATGATCTGTTGACCAGATTTACGCTTGTGGAGAGTTTTAGACATTTCTTAATTAGCAATATGATTATTCAATTTCTACAAAGAAAAGATGTGACTGTATATATAGATTTATCCTCGTATTTTGTGAATGCAGGAAGGTTATGCTGTTATTAGTTTAGCTCTCCTTAATCCGTCCAAAGTCGAGGATTTATGTCTCTCAAAGTTTATCGCATTGGTATTGCAGGTAATGTGATTCTTGGTTTTGTTACTATTAGACGAGTACTTTTGCTAAAGATTCTGATTCAAACTTGATCTATAGAGAAAGTTTGTTATGGTGAGTTATTTGTTTATATATTCTTTTCTTTTCCCTTTGGTCACAGTTTATCTCACAGAAACATAAACCGGTTCGTGGTAGTGCTTTGAAGCAGCTATTGGACTATTTCCGTAATATTCCTTGCAAGGTGATTTTGGTGACTTATCTCTTTACATCTATGCCATTTTCTGTTCTCTTCTTTTAAAATTTGCAAAAAACAAAAACTACTTATCATTTTATTTACCTCACTCGTGTCTTTATTATCGGACTCAAATTATATTATGTTCATAGACTTATCCATGAGGGCGTTGCTTAACTCCACTTCAGTTCTTTAGTATAAGTTGCCGTGGATGGTTATACATTACTATGGTATCGCTAATATGTTTTCCTAATTCCCCATTATGTTTTCTTTCCTATCATAGGAATGTTTTACTGCAGCTGGTTGTTCTCTCTGTCCATCTCCAGGCTCAAAGGGCACCAAAATTCTAGTTTGTTGCTCTATCAATTCTACTTCTCCTGTGGAAAAGGAGTTTTTGCACACGATCTCTCGCAGACAAAAGCACCTTTCTTTGTGCGACATTTCACAAATTATAGCTGATGGAAAATCACACGTCGCCCCCCTGATTCCAGATGTGTCAGACGTAAAATTTTTAAGTGTAGATTGTACCGAATCTTTATTGGTCGAAGCTAAAAGACTTGATCTTCTTAGTGAGTTTACCTTTAGGAACATTGTTTCAATGCAAAAAGAGGAGACTGGACGTTTCAGGTCATTAAGAGTAAAGGAATCTGATAATAAGTTAAAATCTGTAGCGAACACTATTGGTTATTTGTCAAACGGAACCCTTCAAAGAGGGGAAATCGGCTACTTTATGAGTAGATTTTTGGTTAGGTGGGATCAAACAGACAAAATCAACTCAAATACGGAAGATGGGAATCAAAGTCTGCACTGTAACTCTTGTCTTCTTTGTCATGATGACGTGGCAACAGTTCGCCACATGGTTGATGCTGATTGGCTTTATCTTGCCAAGTTGTCTAGTGGTGGTCACTTGAAAAACTCTGAAGTGCAAAGGGTTTTTTCCGATGAAGTAGCACAGCAAGTAATAGACGGGAGAAATGTATATATGCACGCACGTGTATCGGCTCAAAAAGCACTCCTGCTGTTGAAATCTATCCCAGTTTCTGCAAGAAGAGGCCTACCTGTGTTTGAAAATACTCGAGGGCAGTTGATAAGTATCCCGGTATGTATGCTAACTTTTCCAGCTTGCATTTTATGAATAATTTCACGTCTTAGTTCCTTTTGTTTTGTTAAATTTTCATCCATCTGTCATGATATTGAAAACGTGGAAAATGCTAGATATGTCAAGAAAATGTCAAAAATTTACCGCCGTGACACTTTCTCATTATGACACTTTCTCATTAACTTTAATAATTTCCCCAAAGATAATCAATCATGTCCTAGTGTTTTTCCTCAAATGCGTAGCCTTTCGGAAACTAGAAAGTATTGACTGAGTTAATAATGGATGACTGCAGAAAATCATATACTTTTGGGTACTATGCATGCCATTAAAGTATTAGCGTATGGGTACACTATGCTAGTAACTTTTGTTCAATTTTTTTTTTCTGATAGAGATTTCTTTTTTTATTTCAGAGTGTTGGGTTCAACTATTGCCCTTGCTTAAGAGTATCTGCTGATTTCAGACCAAGAGTACCTCTAGGTGGAGGCTTTAGCTCATTTATCTAGTTTCACTCGAGTGTTTTTTCCCTTCATACTAGAACTTTGGATGTCCCTCAAAACGTATACAGATCACTATAGGATTGAACAAAGAAGTCTAATATCGAACAGTGTCAGGTTCTTTGTACACTACTGTGTTTTTCTCATAGTCTTGCCGTGTGAATGCATTTTCCGACACTGCTGTGTTTTCCTCATAAACTTGCCGTGTGAATGCATATTCCTAATGGGTTGGAGATCGAAAATACTACATGAATCGAGATTATAACTAGTCAATAACTGGAACTATTATGGAATTTGGAAATATGTTGTACTTGAGCCAGTGATCAGGCAGCTGTAGTCATTTGTTGTAATTGTAATTGCGATTCTGATACTGTTAAGTACTACATTCAGACCAAGTGAAACTGCCATGCATGAGCAAGTAATCAGGGCGTCTGATACTCTAAAAACCAAAGTTTTACATTTCTGAAACGCTTAGCTGGTCAATAACAGAATATTTACTATTCCAACTTTAACAATTTGTTTATTTCTAAATTCTACTGGATGGCCTTTTTGGAATCTTTCACTTCCATTCAATCTTCTACTAAAATTGAGCAGGCTAAGGCTAATTTCAGCTTTTTTTCTTTCTTTTGAAACAAGCTAATTTGAGTTTATAAATTGTAAAATGTCCACCTGCTAGAAGAGCATGGTATTGATCGGCTCCATATAGTATAATGTGCTTTGAATTTCAGGTGAGCAAATTGGTGGTCTAGGCATCATTTCTACAGATAAAATCTTATGAACATTGTTGAAAATTGGCAACTCATGATTTCGTAATATTCCCGCATTGCCATTAATAAGGTCTGAAGATCTTCACAAATCTCCGTTTTGTGTAAAGTTTTGCGTATCCATTCAACAATATTTGTTTAAAAGTGACATAGTCACAGGCAGTCACCTCTCATTGATTCATCAAATCAGAAAGCTTGTGAACAAAAGGAAAGTATGGTTGGTTCATGATCAAAATTTGATCAAAGTTGACCAACAAAAAACGCTTGATCCTTTTTACCACTTATAATAAATCGATTGTTTACCACCTGCCACCAACTTCAACAAATTGAACTTTTAACATTCCAATGACTTGTACACAAATGTTGATTGAAGTTAAAATTAAACCATTCAACCAAATTAGTGAGGACAAAATCAATTCATAAATTCAATAACAAAACGTACCATACGTAGCCTCCGATAACAAACTACCTTCACTTAGACAAAAATCTCCAAAAGCTTGGTGTTTAACCAAGATTGATCCTATTACAAGCTAGAAGAAACAAATTTGTTACTCTGAAACTCTAATCCTCTTCCTAGATCGATGTTTTTCGTATAAAAATGTTCGTTGAAGTTGAAATTAAACCATTCAACCAATTTGTGTTTACATAAAATTGCCCATACACAAAAACTGTACAATTTCTAAACACGCTACAACAAAGCACGATAAAGTGATGAAAATTTCACATATAATTTGCAAGCACTCAAAGATGCTGGAAGTGGTATAAATCCACATGGTTGTGATTTAAGGAAAAATCGATTGGCAAATAAACCAATACCTTGGCAAGATTTTGCATCTAAAAATCAAAAATATCAAAAATTTCAAAGTAAACTATTTGGGATGCTATACAAAAACATACATGTTTAAGCACATTCGGTACAAAGTACATTAGCACTATAAATTTAGGATATACATAAGCACATTTAGTCTATTGATTAAAGTTATTTCTATCCCCCTCTTAGTTACTATCATATGTTTTGTGGTTCTGTATGCTTGTGTTTGTTTTTTAGCTTATTTTACGGTCAGAACCATATAGGCATATATCCTCGATCGAATTCCTGCCATTTGAAAAGATTTTTCCGATTTTCTTTATTTAGACATCTGCAAAATGTGGTTCATCAAGATTCCAAGTGTATTACAAATTTACAGTTTTTGTTTGTTTCACATGAAATAAAAATGACGAGAATTCATCTTTGATTAATCAGCGGGAGAAATGCTGAAGCAACGGGGCGGAGCCAGGATTAACATTCTGTGTTTGCACATTCTATAGAGTGATTCTATTAAATTCTCAGAATTAATCTATGATCGCCATTTCAGAGGTAATGCGAATTGTCTCCGAATCATTTTTTTATGAATTGTGAAGAATTTTCTGTTTCTCGATGAGTTTTTCGTATTCGTTTCTGCCTTTTGCAGTTGTGTTTATTGGGACTACGTGATTAAATTTTTCATATCAAAATTGCCGAAATAAAAAAATTGAAAATTCCATCTTATAGTTCTAACTACGTGATTAAATTTTGAAATAATTTTTTTAGACAATCTAGATATGAAAAAATTATCGGTCAAAGTTAAACGTATTTTCATAAAAAACATTTGTTTAGAGATGGATAAAGTATCAGGTAATGTGTTATTTTTAATATATAAATCCATCCGAACCTGAATTTGTCAAAAGTATCGCATGAACCAAAGTGGTTCTGGCGAGCCGATTTTTCTTCCCAAGCTCGGCTTAATCAATTCGCGTCGGCTCCGATCTCCCGTTGTGTCCGACGTGTGTCAGGTCTGCTCCGATGATGGGGTGATCTTTGTGCCTGCACAAGGAACGAACAGGGGCCCGGGGTTGTTGTCAGGTTTTCCCTCTCCAACGATCAAGTCAGTATATGGGAGACTAAAAGATAGTATATAGTGAAATGTGTGGGATCGAGCCGGTTACAAGACGTGGCGTCTGGTGTCGAAGGTTATATTGCTATGGTCCGGGCTATTTCAGGTTTATCTCTCTTCTCGCTCTTTTTCTGTCCCCCTTTCTCAGTAGTGTTAGAGGTGGTATTTATAGTATGATTCAGAGGTGTATTAACCCTTGGATCATTGTACTGTGAGATGTCGATCCAACGGCGTTAGGTCATTTATGACTCTGACAAGAGTATTGTCCTCTTACGGGGCCCACATGAGATGGCCTGTGATTGGGTCACGTCGATGAAAAACCAGAAGGGTCCCTCAAGGGAGCAGCAGCATTAATTGGGAAAGTGTACTTGACACGCTTCTCTAGGACGGCCTAAGCACAGCTCGGCCCCTCTCAATCCGGGGCGTCACATCACTCGGGGTGGACGGGGCCCGGATTGCCTGCTGTGGTGGTAGTATTGCCCCGGACGAGGGGACGCTAACATTCTCTCGCCAACAGCCCCTGTCCGGAGTCGTCGTCAAGGACGAGGTCGGCGAGGATCTTCAGTCGTTACGGGGGCTCCGGTCAATCTGTTCCCATGTTTGGCGGTACGGAGATGCCTATGCATGGCCTGTCTTGTGACACGTGTTTCTGGTATTTATGCACTTCTTACATGTGGAGCACGCCTGGTGCGCATTTATGAGGCGCCGCCCCCGTCTCTTCGATTCTATCAATGCCATTAATGCTAAAACGGCTGAAGAGTGACACTTGGCAGATGACCTCTGCCTGCTGTACACGTGGAATGCGTCGATTGAGTGGCGGCGGTTATTTGTGGGAGTTCGTGTAACGAGTCGTCGCTGTCTTTTCACCTTCTGGTAAATGTCTTTTCGCCTTCCATTAGGGGTCTATAAATACCCTCAGTGAAAACTCATTTTCACTTTCTCAATCTCTCTCTAAAATTCCACAGCAAATTACTCTCTCTCTTCTTATACTTCAGCAAAATTTTCTCTTAAACACCTAACCAACATGGTGATAACACACGGAGCCGGAAAGGGCCCGATGGTTGCTCCCCACCACGGCGTTTGGCGGTGATGGCCAACGCCTTGCCGTTCCGGGCTATGATTATTGACCCGACCTTGTCGGTGGCCGTTAATGATAGCAGCATAATGGTCAGGCTACATGGGCCCGACCTCGACGAGTTTAGGCAGCTCTGTGGAATCGGAGAAGAATTCAAGCTCCGAAAGTGCGAGAGTACCGACGAGGTGAACGGGATGGTGGCTGATCCCAGAAACATGGTAACCCTTTCCCTCTCCACTCTTCTGTACGGGGGCACGGACCTGCCCATCCCAGAGCTGCTGGCAGAGTTATGCGCCTGGACGCAGACTCTTCCATGCCAGTGGCCACTGCAGGCGCACCGCGTCTGCGCCGGGATGGAGTCCCTAAATGTCCTGTTGGGCCCGGCCCTTCCGGAACCATTGGGGCTTAGGGAGCTCTTGGCCTGCTATGAATTTCTACAGACCGAGCCAAGCTCCCAATCCAAGAGCAGGCAACCCTACTTGAGGTGCCGGGCTTATAATCAGCTGATCACGTGTAACTCCGATTCG
Source organism: Primula veris (assembly GCA_963682055.1). Lineage (NCBI taxonomy): Eukaryota > Viridiplantae > Streptophyta > Magnoliopsida > Ericales > Primulaceae > Primula > Primula veris. The sequence goes on along the minus strand of OY821750.1, from coordinate 29,730,978 downwards.
AATCGGGGTTACACACAAGACGTGATCGTGGTGGAAGGCCCCTGGCTCCACCGTGACGACCTAACTCTCCCGTCCAGGCCGGGGAGGGTGCTGAGCACCAAGGAGAACAAGGCCACAGTGGCCTCTAAGTTGAGGGGCCTGGGCGAACCCAACATAGAGTCGTTGGAGGTGGCCCTTAATTGGTGGGGCCCGAATGGGAATGATGCCGGTGCACGTGACGCGAAGCGTCTGCTGATGTGCAGTTCCCCCACAACTTGCAAGGGGAACGACTTCAAATGGCCCCATAGGACTTTCTGTCCTGTGGGATACTCCCGGGACAGATGGGAGAAGGAGAAGGGATTGGAGTCCACCCTCCCCCCCAAGACTCCCAAAGATACTGAGGCCGCTGAAGTATCTGCCACAGAGAGGCCTGTGGCGAAGGTGCCTGTGGCGAAGGTGCCAAAGGCTCTGAGGTCGAGCGCCAAACCAAAGCCGACGCCGACACTTGCCCCAAAGAAAATCGTCGGGGTTCCTGAAACAGCCGGGGTCTTTTTCGAGACCCGGCCGGATGGTACAACAATCCATTACCGAAAGGGGCCGGGGGAGACACGGCTGTATATCGACCAGTACGGGAAGCCGTTACCAGATGTCCTTCTCCTGAGCTCGAGGGAACCGGATGCGGCGGGCTCCTTCCGTCTAGAAGATAGCTCCCCCGAGGCGCTACCCATCGGGCCAAACTTGGGCACCTCGCGGACCAGGGTGAGTTAGCTTTAGCTTCCACTTTTCAGTTTTACACTTATCTAGATTTTGCTAATTTTTCCGAATTTTTCTAACTTCTTGTTTGTCTGGACCATGTAGGTGGTCTGTTCTGATGAGGAGGAGGAGGAGGTTGCCGCCGAGGCTGGGGGTGAGGGTGAAGAGAGAGAAAGAACTGAGGAGGAGGTTGCTGAAGCAGGGGGTGGCGAGGAGGTGGTGATTGAGGCCGAGGTGGAGGAGGAGGTTGCTGAGGAGGTGGTCGAGGCTGGGGAGAGGGAGGTGGCGGTAGTGTCTCAACCTGGCACTGATGTGGCGGCGAAGCCCCTGGAGGCCATGGATGACCTGGCGGCTCAGGCCAAGCTCGACCGGCTGGCTCGCAAAGCCCAGCTCGGGAAGAGAAAGGTGGAGGGGACGAAGTCCCTCCGCGAGGGGAAGAAGACCAGGGTTGGGGAGAGCAACCCGCCCGAAGTTGTGGTCGTGGAGAGGCCTAGGGTGACGTCGGGCCCTACTCAAGGATCGAGCTCCTTCTCTGCCTCCCCGACTCACATGATGCCTGTGCAAACACCCGAGGAGGTGAAGGCAGCCACGAGGGTGAAGAGCATAATGGAGGCTCACCCTTCTGCCGGGCTACTAGTTTTGGCTGCGCTTCAGCAGCAAAGCGTCGAGGCTGACCACCGGGGTCGTGACCTCGCCTCCTCCATGGCATCGGCTATGGCCATGATTCCTCAGGTATGTAACCCCTTATAGCGTTTATTTTGTATGTTTTCATATTCTTCCCAAATATTTTGCTAAGTGTTTTGCTCTTTCCCTTGTAGGCCTACTTGATGATGAATCAGTATGTCTATCACCAAGGCCAGCTAGTGAGGTCATGGGCCACGAAGGCCGAGGCTAATGCCAAGCTTATGGAGGCGGCCCAGAAAAGGGCGGAGGAGGCCCAGAAAAGGGCAGAGGAGGCCCAGAACAGGGCGGAGAAGGCCGAGGGCCTCAATGCCTCGGTTGAGGCTCGAAGGGTTGAAGCCGCGAAGGCTAGGGTGGAGGCTGAGGAGCGAGCTCAAGCTGCGGAGGCGGCTCTAAAGGAGGCCGAAGCTGGAATAGCTGATAAGCTAAAGGCTGCAGTCCAGGCCGCTCAAGCCGAGCTGAGTGCCGCCTGGGCCCAGAAGACACATAAGGATTTCAACTCCTTCTATGTCGAAGGGTGGTCCGAGGCGGCTGCCTTTATGAGGGCTGGACCGGACCATCCGGTATGAAACGTGGAAAACATTATCGTTCCGGTCCCCTCAGCTCCCATTCCTGAGGTGGTTCCTCTCACTCCTCGAGCTCTCTCCGACGAAGAGGATGAGGAAGATGACGACGGGGCTTGCTAGGGTAGTTTTGTTTTTTGTTCTTTGATGTAATCTTCTTTTTTTTTGTACTTAGCTTGTAATAGTTTTCCATGGAATGAAATGAAAAACAATTTTGGCTTTTTGGACTTGTCTTTATTCTTCTGTTCTTTACTTCCATTGTGTGTTTATTATGTGTATGTGCTCCCAAATGAGTGGGCCCTTATGCTTAGGCGTTGGGGCACGCATTTCATATAACTCATGGCTCGCAAATCGAAGTAACACATAGAAATTACACACAGAAATTGCACAGATAAAGGCCGTGGGCCGTATAGGCTCGGGTGTTCTGAAATACTTTAGAAAACAAATTGAAATATAATCCGGAGTGCCGTAAAGGATCGGGTGTTCTGAAACACTTGTGAAATTTAAATGAATTTAAATTGACACAAATATAAGCCGGGGTGCCGTATAGGCTCGGGTGTTCTGAAACACTTGTGAAATTTTTAAATGAATTTAAATTGACACAAATATAAGTCGGGGTGCCTTATAGGCTCGGGTGTTCTGAAACACTTGTGAAAATTTAAATGAATTTAAATTGACACAAATATCAGCCGGGGTGCCGTATAGGCTCGGGTGTTCTGAAACACTTGTGAAATTTAAATGAATTTAAATTGACACAAATATAAGCCGGGGTGCCGTATAGGCTCGGGTGTTCTGAAACACTTGTGAAATTTTTAAATGAAATTAAATTAATACAAATATAAGCCGGGGTAATTCTTAAAGGACAACGGTTTCATTCATAAAGCCCTCAGGCATATTTACATCAAATTTACATCAAAACACGAAGGTAAAGTCACCCTATTGATAGTACTTCCTAAGGTTGTTGACGTTCCAGGGTCGATCCACCGGAATATCGTTCGGGAGGCGGCCCAATTGATAGGCTCCGTTTCCTATTGCTCCGAGGATTCGATAGGGACCTTCCCAGTTGGGGCCGAGCTTGCCGTCGGACTGTACTCTTGTATTCTTGTTTACTTTCCGTAGCACGAGGTCTTCGTCTTGGAAACGTCTGGCGTTCACTCTTTTGTTATAGGAACGCCCCAGTTCGTTCTTATATTCGGTGTTACGGATGGCCGCGACTTCCCTTCGTTCTTCAGCATATTCGAGTTCGAGACCCATCATTTTTTCGTTCAGCCCGTTCTCCACCATGTCGATCCTGAGAGAGGGGAGCCCAATTTCTAACGGGATAATAGCTTCCATCCCGTAGGTAAGGCTATAGGGCGTTTGTTGAGTGCTCCGTCTCCTCGTCGTTCTGTAGGCCCATAGAACGTGTTGTAGTTCATCGGCCCATCGTCCTTTGGACTTGTCTAGCCTCTTCTTTATTCCGTCAAGAACGGTCTTATTCGACACCTCAGCTTGTCCGTTGCTTTAGGGATATGAAGGGGTGGAATAGTAGCTTTTGATGCGGTACTTGGCATACATCGCTTTTAATTTAGCTCCGGTGAACTGGTCCCCATTATCTGTGACTATCGAGTAGGGGATTCCAAATCTCGTGATCACATCTCTCCAGAGGAACCTGATCACTTCGGCCTCTGTTATCTTAGCTAACGCCACGGCTTCTACCCACTTCGAGAAGTAGTCGGTGACCATGAGGAGGAACTTTTTGCTCCCCGGGGCCTGAGGGAATGGTCCGACGATGTCCATGCCCCACTGTGCGAAGGGCCATAGCGAGGTCACACTGCTCATTTTTTGGGCTGGGGCTCGAGGCATGGGCGCGTATTTCTGACACTTCTCACACCTGAGCACGAAGGCTTTGGCATCCTTCTGCATGAGGGGCCACCAATATCCGTGGGTCAAGCCTCGGTTGGCCAGCGACCTGCCCCCGGTGTGGCTCCCACAAGTTCCTTCGTGTATTTCCTCCATGACCCTTACTACCATATCGGGATGGATGCAGAGCAGGTAGGGGCCGGAGAACGACCTTTTATACAGTTTATCGTTGGGAGCTACCCAGAACCCCAGTGCCTTTCTTCTTATTTTTTCAGCCTCTTTCTTATCATCGGGAAGATCACCGGAGCGGTGGTATTCGATTATGGGGTCCATCCAACTCAGCTCCGACGGGGGGTCTGTCACCACGTTAATTCTTGCCTTAGCCTGGATGCTAGGAGAAGGGACCTATTCTACGGTGATGATTCTCTTTTTTTATCACTTATGGCCGAGGGTAGGGTTGCTAGTGCATCGGCGTGGGTGTTCTCGTTTCTATTGATATTGACGATCTCTCGACATTCGAAGCTTTGGAGTATTCCGGAAGCGATGGCCACGTAGCTTGCCATTCTTTCGTCCTTTGTCTGGAACTCACCACTAATCTGGCTGCTGACTAACTGGGAGTCAGTGTGCACCAGTATCTTCTTGACTCCGAGGCTTCGAGCCATTTTCAAGCCGGCGATCACGGCCTCGTACTCCGCCTCGTTATTGGTGGCTCGGAAGCCAAGCTGGATTGACTTCTCGATCACATCACCCTGTGGGGACCGGAGTACCACATCGAGGCCGGATCCCTTTTTATTGGCAGCTCTGTCCGCATGCAAGGTCCACGTTTCTTAGGCTCCGTCGATGCCGGGGGATGTGGTCGTTCCAGTGAATTCTGCTACAAAGTCGGCCAGGGCCTGTCCCTTAACGAACGTTCGTGGTTCATACCGGATGTCGTACGCGTTCAGGTGGCAAGCCCACTTCGTCATACGATGAGACAGATCCCCCTTTTGGAGTCTTTCCCTGACGGGCTGATCTGTGTACACCACGATGTTGTGTGCCGAGAAGTAGTGAGCTAGCTTTCGAGAGGCCATGACGAGGGCTAGGACGAGCTTTTCTAGGGGCATATACCGAGCCTCGGCGTCTAAGAGGGTCTTGCTCACGTAGTAGATAGGTCTTTGCTCCCTGCCGAGCTCCTTGATGAGGACGGCGCTGACGGCTATCTCGGACACAGCAAGGTATAGGGCAAGGACATCGCCGGTGTCAGGCTTGGTCAACAGAGGAGCGCTCCAAAGGTAGTTGGCAAGCTCCGTGAACGCACTCCGGCATTCGTCGTTCCATTCAAACTTCTTCTGAGCCTTCAGAGCCGTAAAGAACGGCTTGCATCGGTCCCCGAACCGGGCAATGAACCGGTTAAGGGCAGCGGCCATCCCGGCTAGCTTTTGTACGTCCTTTCGCTTTTCAGGGGTTCTCAAGTTCTTCAAGGCAGAGATCTGGGCCGGGTTCGCCTCTATACCGCGATGGGTTACCATAAACCCTAGGAACTTCCCGGCTCCAACCCCAAAGGCGCATTTGGAGGTGTTCAGCTTCAGGCCATGCCTTCGGATCGTTTCGAACACATCTCTTAGGTCGGACAGGTGGTCCTCCTCCTGGGTGCTCTTTACCACCATGTCGTCAATATAGACCTCCATGGTCCGGCCTATGTTCTTAGAGAATATCTTCGTGACCATCCTCTGATACGTTGCCCCGGCGTTCTTGAGCCCAAATGGCATCACCTTGTAACAGTAATTCCCCCTTGGGGTTATGAAGGCGGTTTTTTCTTGATCAGCCTCCGACATGGGTATTTGGTGATAGCCGGAGCAGGCATCCAGGAAGCTCATTCTGACGGCTCCGGCCGTGGAGTCTACTATCTGATCAATTTTAGGCAATGGGAACGGATCCTTTGGACAGGCCCGGTTAAGGCTCGTGTAATCGATGCACCCGCAACTTTTCGTTCTTTTTCGGGACCACTACGGGATTGGCGAGCCATCTGGGATAGTAGATTTCCCTGATGGCCCCAGCTAGCAGAAGCTTTTGTACTTCCTCGTTTATGGCATCGGCATGTTCCGGGCTGACACGACGCCCCTTTTGCATTACGGGCTTGGCATCCGGATTGACGTTTAATTGGTGGTAGGCGAGGTCTGGACTAATGTCAGGCATCTCGCTCGGGGCCCACGCAAAGTTGTCGAGGTACTGGAGCAGGAGCTCAACGAGTTCGGTTATCTCGCGCTCACTTAGCTTAGCACCCACCATGAAAAAGTGGTCCTCGTCGTATCCAGGGATCTGGATCCTCAGCAAGCCCCCTTCTACCTTCTCTTCAGCCTCCGGTCCCATCTTCTTGTTCAGTTCCCTCAGCAGCTTGGGATCCTCAGCTTCTATGTTCATAGCACTCTGGACCGGAACCGGTTTGTTGCCGGAGTAAACGGCCATGGCACAGTTTCTCGAGACCTTTTGGTTTCCCGATACGGTCTCAACTCCAGTCACAGTTGGGTATTTAACCTTTTAGTGCAGGGTAGAGGAGACGCCTTCTATCTCGTAAAGCCACGCGCGCCTTAATATGGCGTTGTAAACGGAGGGGACGTCCACCACCGTGAACTCCACACTCATAACCTTGGTTCCTGTCTTAACAGGCAAGGTTATGTTCTCTCTGGGCTGAACAGCCTCAGAGTTGAATCCGTACAGAGGAGGGGCGTTGGTATCTAGTTGCCCCTTTGTCAGCCCCATCTTTTGGTAGAGGTCTCCAAAGAGTATATTCATCGACGCCCCCTGATCGACGAGGATGCGTCCTACTGAGCAATGGCCCACTTGGACCGTGATAACAAGGGCATCATAGTGGGGCATGTCTACCCCCACCAGGTCGAAGTTGGTGAAGCTCAGATCCGGCTTGTTACCGTGCTTGAATTTCTTCCGGGGGTTCGGGCTCTCGGTGAGGCAAATGAGCTGCTTCATTGACGCCTCGCGGGCCTCGGTTCTCTCTGCTCCACTTGGCTTCGGTTTCTTTGGCCCAGAATGAATAACCTGACAAGTTATCACCGGTGGGGGAGGTCCGGTTGCCTTTCATCTGCCCCTTCTCGGTCTCGGTCGGTGTTCCTTCGTGACTTCACGTATTTATCCATCAAGCCATCTCGGACCCATCCTTCCAGCCTCGCCTTCAGCCCATGACACTCATTGGTATTATGGCCACGGCCTCTGTGATAGTCGCAAAATTTGTCGTTGGTTCCACGGGCAGGCTCGTTCCTGAGTGGGAGAGGCCGGGAGAAGAATGGTTCGTTCTCAATTTCGTTAAGTAGGTCGGTCAACGAGAGGCGGAAGGTGGTGGAGTAAGCAGTTCCCGGGTTTGAAGGGTCGGTCCGACAGGCCTCTTCTCTTCTCCTCTTAGGGGCCGGTTGCGGATTCCTTTCACCCCTAGGCCTTCCCATCCTTTCAGTTATGGGGCGGTCCCGTCGAGGACTCCTTATGATCGACCCTTGGCGGGGCTGTTCGATGCTAGCGACCGAACGAATTGCCCCGGCAGATCTCATGTCCTTCTCGATGTCAACATGTTGCTTTATCAGCGATCTGAGCATGGTGACCGTGCTAGGAGGGGTCGCAATCATCTCGTTGCGGATCCTGCTCCCTACGACCATGTTCTGCCTGAACGTGTCTATGGCGGTTGAATCGGGGCATTCGTTGCACTCCGCATGCTTTTGCCAGAACCGATTGTCGTAGCTCTCGAGGGTCTCTTTTGGTTGGGCTCTTACTTGGTATAACTGCTCCGGTTGGGCAACCCTTTCTTTCAAGTTAATGAAACGATGAGCAAAGTCGTAGGCTAGGTCGTCCCAGCAGTTGATGGAATTGGTGGGCAGGGACTGGAACCACTTACTAGCCAGCCTACCTAGGCTGGCGGGAAAGCACTTGCACATGAGCTGATCGAGATGGGACCAGTGATTCATCTGGTATCGATAGTGCCGGAGATGAGCTTCCGGGTCTGAATCCTTGTAGGACGGGGGTAGTAAAATTCCCAGGTAGAGCGCTGTATTCTATCTCGTCTGAGAACGGGGTGCTGCGGGTGGAGGCAACGATTTTTAACGCTGCTTCGTCGGCGGCATCATCTCGACCAATGCGACGGCCGCGCCTCCGTCTCCGAGGAGGCATTTCAGTCCGTGCACGACTCGGCCCTGATCGAGAGTCGTAACTGTTATCCGGCTAGTGGATCCGTGAGTGCACACTTCGTTCGTCGCCACGACGGGAATTCCCTTCGTGGGAGTGCTCCGACTCCTCACCCCTAGTTGGCTCCTTGGGAGTTTCTAGGGGGGGTCGTCGGAGGGGTCCCAACCGGGACAGCACGCTTTTGGTGGGTTTGTGGACTGGTTCGTCTCGGCTTGCGTCTTGGAAGACGGGCTCCGGCTCTGGTGCCATCAGCGTAGCTATCAATGCCTTCTGGGCCGCAAGTGCGACGAGCTCCTTTTCGTGGATATCGAGCATCATCTCAGTCAGTTCAGTCCGGGTTCGGGGTGTTGCAGCTATCGCCGTTAAGGGAACATGATCCCTTGTAGATGCGGTTCTTGGGGTCTTCTCGAAAGAAAGTGTCCTAGGCATCCCGAGAACAGGGGTGGGTCGAGACGACGGGGTGTCGAATCGATTATTGCCAGACATGTTTTCTTCGAGGACAGAATGTTTGAGCTAACCCGTTCTCTGTGATTCCCACAGACGGCGCCAATTGGCGAGCCGGTTTTTCTTTTCAGGCTCGGCTTAATCAATTCGCGTCGGCTCCGATCTCCCGTTGTGTCCGACGTGTGTCAGGTCTGCTCCGATGATGGGGTGATCTTCGTGCCTGCACAAGGAACGAACAGGGGCTCGGGGTTGTTGCCAGGTTTTCCCTCTCCAACGATCAAGTCAGTATATGGGAGACTGAAAGATAGTATATAGTGAAAGGTGTGGGATCGGGCCGGTTACAAGACGTGGCGTCTGGTGTCGAAGGTTATATTGCTATGGTCCGGGCTATTTCAGGTTTATCTCTCTTCTCGCTCTTTTTCGGTCCCCCTTTCTCAGTAGTGTTAGAGGGGGTATTTATAGTATGATCCAGAGGTGTATTAACCCTTGGATCACTGTACTGTGAGATGCTGATCCAACAGCGTTAGGTCATTTATGACTCTGACAAGAGTACTGTACTCTTACGGGGCCCACATGAGATGGCCTGTGATTGGGAGTGTACTTGACACGCTTCTCTAGGCCGGCCTAAGCACGGCTCGGCCCCTCCCAATTCGGGGCGTCACATCACTCGGGGTGGACGGGACCCGGATTGCCTGCTGTAGTGGTAGTATTACCCCGGACGAGGGGATGCTGACATTCCCTCGCCAGGTTCTACATTGAGATGAAACATGGGCTTTGGGAATTTTTTTTGGTTACAAAAACATGAATTGAAGAGGCATCGAGATTTTCTATCAAAAACCACTGCTCTTAATGAAAAATGAATAACTTACTAAAATAAAAAAAAATCTACAATTCCAGTGTGTAAACCATACTCCACAAAGTCATTTGCAAGACATGAAAACGGTTTTAACAAAGCCATCAGATCGGCGAGCGAAAGACTAAAGATTTATTTAATCATTGATAATCATCTGAACTATGCATTAGAAATCATCACTTGGCTTTGTTTTTTGATTTTTTGTTTTTTAAAGTTCAAAGTGAGAAAAAGAAAAGCAAGATGTTTTGTGAATTAAGGAATTCAAAATAAATAACATGTCCAATACAGATGATCAGTTTGTAAACATAATAAAATGATAAGAAAACTATAATAGAAAATGATCACTGAATTTAGGATGAAAAAGAGTCATCAGACAACAGCGAAAGTGAATATTGGTTTCTTTTAATCACTGATTTTATCATTTGAATTATGCATTAGAAATCATCACTTGACTCTGTTACCTCAATTTTTCAATACAAACAAAAAATAATTTAACCAAAAAAAAAATGTAGAGCGAAATAAATAAGCCTCATAAAGGCAGTATGCTTTGTGAAATGAAATTTTCATAAGATAGAACAATTTAATCGTTACTTTTATCAACAATATCAAAAATAAATAAAATAATTAATAGTATAATATAGCAGGCCTCATAGAGAAGATTAGTTTGTCTACATAGAAATTTCAGACATATGCTTGTCTAAAAATAGTTTAATCATTGGCCCATCCAATAATAATATACTCTAGCTTGAATTAAAAAGACTGATAAAAAGGATTTAATAAAAATCAACATCAATTTATCAAAATTTATGTACCAACTTTATTACAAGTTTCAAATCATATGAATGATGCCACATTTACAGAAATGAATTACCAATTTTATTAAATAATTTTAATTAGCAATATTCCCAAAAACTTAAGCAATAAAATACAAAATTAATAAAAATATTACTAAACTTAATTAAAACTACTACTAACAATTTTATATATTACTAAACTTATAATTACCCAAACTACAGAATCTGAATATCACTATAAAACTAAATATTATAAATATCAATAATACAAATCCTGCTAAACCAATATTCATTAACAAACAATCTGGTCAAAAACACACAGATTAAATTAAAAATCCCTATATTATGAGATTAAAAATAATGAAAATTTTAAATAATTATAAAAAAGAAGAGACTCAGTTTATGGGTGGTGATATAACAGTATGGTCGGCAAAGCATTACCTGCTATTACGACGAACGAGACCTTATATCATATATCATCATTGTCTCTTTCATTTTTTTTTAATTTTTATTATCATTTGAAAATAGAAAAATGTATTTGTTGATAGTGGTGCAATTTTGTTGTGTAAAGATTTGGTGTTTTCATTTGGGTATTTATATAGAGAGATAGGGTTGAGGTGAAGTAGAGTTTTGATATAATTACTTTTTAGACCCTGTCTACTCACTTTTTTTAAATATATTTTTGTAATCAATCGTAGGCGTGTGTACGGGGTGTATTGGGACGGATTGACTTTAATCTTAATCGGATTGGTGCGGATTGATAAAATGTAAATATCAACTCAATCCAATCTAACCTGTTACAATTAAAACTCCAACCTAACCCGCAAAATAAATTGCAGATTGTGGCAGTTTGGGTTAAGATTGATTCTTAAATTTGTATTTTGGTCATTTATTTTTCATAGTTTGCATAATCAATCTAAATTTTAAAATAAATCGAAGATAAATGTAAATTAAAATCAATGACAATACATTTAGAACATTCACGAATAAATAATAAAACGAAAATATAATAAGAATAAAAGATTGGTATCTTAAATCAGAAAGCCCGTGAACAAAAGGAAAGTATGGTTGGTTCATGATCAAAATTTGATCAAAGTTGACCAACAAAAAACGCTTGATCCTTTTTACCACTTATAATAAATCGATTGTTTACCACCTGCCACCAACTTCAACAAATTGAACTTTTAACATTCCAATGACTTGTACACAAATGTTGATTGAAGTTAAAATTAAACCATTCAACCAAATTAGTGAGGACAAAATCAATTCATAAATTCAATAACAAAACGTACCATACGTAGCCTCCGATAACAAACTACCTTCACTTAGACAAAAATCTCCAAAAGCTTGGTGTTTAACCAAGATTGGTCCTATTACAAGCTAGAAGAAACAAATTTGTTACTCTGAAACTCTAATCCTCTTCCTAGATCGATGTTTTTCGTATAAAAATGTTCGTTGAAGTTGAAATTAAACCATTCAACCAATTTGTGTTTACATAAAATTGCCCATACACAAAAACTGTACAATTTCTAAACACGCTACAACAAAGCACGATAAAGTGATGAAAATTTCACATATAATTTGCAAGCACTCAAAGATGCTGGAAGTGGTATAAATCCACATGGTTGTGATTTAAGGAAAAATCGATTGGCAAATAAACCAATACCTTGGCAAGATTTTGCATCTTAAAAATAAAAAATATCAAAAATTTCAAAGTAAACTATTTGGGATGCTATACAAAAACATACATGTTTAAGCACATTCGGTACAAAGTACATACATAATTATTTAGACATCTGCAAAATGTGGTTCATCAAGATTCCAAGTGTATTACAAATTTGCAGTTTTTGTTTGTTTCACATGAACATACATGAAATAAAAATGACGAGAATTCATCTTTGATTAATCAGCAGGAGAAATGCTGAAGCTAAGGCCGAATTTGAGAAGGTATTAGGAGCGGGGGCGGAGCCAGGATTAACATTCTGTGTTTGCACATTTTTTTTTCACTCATCATTTTTAAATTATTATAAAAAAATTCTATAGAGTGATTCTATTAAATTCTCAGAATTAATCTATGATCGCCATTTCAGAGGTAATGTGAATTGTCTCCGAATCATTTTTTTATGAATTGTGATGAATTTTCTGTTTCTCGTTGAGTTTTTCGTTCCTGACTTTTGCAGTTGTGTTTATTGGGACTACGTGATTAAATCTTTCATATCAAAACTGCCAAAATAAAAAAATTGAAAATTCCATCTTCTAGTTCTAACTAGATGATTAAATTTTGAAAATAATTTTTTTAGGCAATCTAGATATGAAAAAATTATCGGTCAAAGTTGAACGTATTTTCATAGGAAACATTTGTTTAGACACGGAGAAAGTATTAGTTAACGTGTTCTTTTTAATATATAAATCCATCCGAACCTGAATTTGTCAAAAGTATCGCATGAACCAAAGTGGTTCTACATTTAGATGAAACATGGGCTTTGGGATTTTCTATCAAAAACCACTGCTCTTAATGAAAAATGAAAAACTTACTAAAATAAAAAAAATCTACAATTCTAGTGTGTAAACCATACTCTACAAAGTCATTTGCAAGACATGAAAACGGTTTTAACAAAGCCATCAGATAGGAGCGAAAGACTAAAGATTTATTTAATCATTGATAATCATCTGAACTATGCATTAGAAATCATCACTTGGCTTTGTTTTTTGATTTTTTGTTTTTTAAAGTTCAAAGTGAGAAAAAGAAAAGCAACATGTTTTATGAATTAAGGCATTCAAAATAAATAAAATGTCCAATACAGATGATCAGTTTGTTAACATAATAAAATGATAAGAAAACTATAATAGAAAATGATCACTGAATTTAGGATGAAAAAGAGTCATCAGACAACAGCGAAAGTGAATATTGGTTTCTTTTAATCACTGATTTTATCATTTTAACTATGCATTAGAAATCATCACTTGACTCTTGTTACCTCAACTTTTCAATACAAACAAAAAATAATTTAACAAAAAAAAAAATGTAAATAAGCCTCATAAAGGCAGTATGCTTTGTGATGTGAAATTTTCATAGATGGAACAATTTAATAGTTACTTTTATCAACAACATAAAAAATAAAAAAAATAATTAATAGTATAATATAGCAGGCCTCATAGAGAAGATTAGTTTGTCTACATAGAAATTTCAGACATATGCTTGTCTAAAAATAGTTTAATCATTGGCCCATCCAATAATAATATACTCTAGCTTGAATTAAAAAGACTGATAAAAAGGATTTAATAAAAATCAACATCAATTTATCAAAATTTATGTACCAACTTTATTACAAGTTTCAAATCAAATGAATGATGCCACATTTACAGAAATGAATTACTAATTTTATTAAATAATTTTAATTAGCAATACTCCCAAAAACTTAAGCAACAAAATACAAAATTAATAAAAATATTACTAAACTTAATTAAAACCACTACTAACAATCTTATATATTACTAAACTTATAATTACCAAAACTACAGAATCTGAATATCACTATAAAACTAAATATTATAAATATCAATAATACAAATCCTGCTAAAGCAATATTCATTAACAAACAATCTGGTCAAAAAAACACAGATTAAATTAAAATTCACTATATTATGAGATTAAAAAAATGAAAATTTTAAATAATTATAAAAAAGAAGAGACTCAGTTTATGGGTGGTGATATAACAGTATGGTCGGCAAAGCATTAGCTGCTATTACGACGAACGAGACCTTATATCATATATCATCATTGCCCCTTTCATTTTTTTTTGTTTTTATTATCATTTAAAAATAGAAAAATGAATTTGTTGATAGTGGTGCAATTTTGTTGTGTAAAGATTTAGTGTTTTCATTTGGGTATTTATATAGGGAGATAGGGTTGAGGTGAAGTAGGGTTTTGATATAATTACTTTTTAGACCCTGTCTACTCACTTTTTTTTTAAATATATTTTTGTAATCAATCTACTGATATTGTAACTAAGCCCTTTTTTTTTGGGTAATGTACACATTAGCTCATTATAATGGGGAAAGTGATGAATTTACTCCCTACTTAGGTTGTAAGTTTTTTCTCGTCATTCTTAGCAACAATTACGTGATCGAGTGAAATACAAGACCTCTAACCCTCTTTATATAGATAGAGTGGTAGAGTTACAAGCCCACTTGTGCCCATAAAATACAAGCCCAAGAGTCCAATAATATTCTACAACACTCCCCCTTTGGAGGTCTTGAATTTTTCGTCTTCATACAGTCGATCTGAGTCGAGTTCATTCGCAGTGCTAAACACATAAAAACCTTAGGGACGGAAAACCCAGTGTGGGACAAAACCGGTACCTAGGAGAAACTGTGTAGCCGAATGATATAAGCTGAAATATCATGTAAGTAACTAACCACAAAACAGTGTGCCTCATCAAAACCTTGCCAGAGCAACCCAATGGAAAAATCTCTGATCGAAGGAAAAAAGAGTGCAACAATGGTAGTAGTAGGGATCAACCACAAAACAGGTGCCTCATCAAAACCTTGCTAGAGTAAATCCAGTGGGAAAAACCTCTAGTCGAAGGACAAAAGAGTACACAGTGGTAAAAAGTATACAACAGGATACTCTCCCTAATTTCGGCAATCTTAAGTGAGATATGATGGGAACGTGTCTCGCTAAAAACCTTGCCAAGGAAAACCCAGTGGGAAAAAATCTTGGTCTAAAGACAAAAAGTGTACACGAGCATCCCACTCACTTGCACACGACAGGGTGCGAGGATTTCAACTAAGTGGTAATTAGTGCAATAATCATTCACCTGGATGCTCCACTTCACTTGCACACGACTGGGTGTAAAGATTTCATATTCCAAGAAAGAGTACGAGCATTCGACTGGATGCATCATTTACTTGCACACGACAGTATGCAAGAAAATATAACGTGGAATAAAACGAGCATTCGACAGGATGCTCTTAAACTTCATAAGTGAAGATTTATTTCGACAATGCTAAATAATGTAGTCATGTCTATCTTGATCGATAACAACAAGTTGTCTTCTATGACAAGTGTTTTATCTGGATCGTGAGACAGAACATATGTAATTCAAATATGACTATTACTAGCTCGAAGCCATATACACTCTCTAGCCGTCTCATAGAGCACGAGATCAGAGTGATTCGTTTGGAGTCATTCCAAGACCTCCAAGATATCGCCTTATTCCTAATGGTAAAAACATACCATGTTAGGAAAATCCCTTATGCGGGTCTGATAAGTAACCACCATCGGTATAACTGAAAAAGGGTTGCGTTAATTCGAGTACCGAAGGGGGTAGGTACACTCGATGATGCAAAATGGGATAAGACAAGCCCTCATCCACAGTTACCTTAAGGTAATGGGAAAATGTCTTTTATGCCATTTCGATGGCAGCATGTTAGCGCAATGTTATGTCGAGCTATACCATTCACAACATACGAGATGTTCGTCCTAGCACATTAGACCAAGTACAATGATGTGCTTATTGTACTTAGATATGAACATGATGGTTCAATATCTCTTCATCGTCTCATCAGGGACAGACTGGGTCTATATCAATGTCTAGTGATCGAATGATCATGGGAGAATCTGACGACTTAGCGTCATGATGACTAAAACGTCATAACACCTTCTGGGTGTAGTCTGAATTATGGACCTAAATTCAATCTTTACGGGACTCAATCATCGGGCCGATTCACTACCGTGTCTTCCCAAGATCCTTCATTTCGAAGGAAAATCCAAAAATGGACCGCGTAATAAAACACGCAAGGGCATAATACTTGTTCAAGTATCCCAAGCTAAACAAGTACTCACTTAGGCGGGTTTACCACATCCGCTCGGATTATATTAATCCATATAGTGAACGTCTCAGTCAATTGAGATCGTGTTCCGTGGTCAGGAACTACTTGATTAAAGCATATGAAGTCACACAGGAACCTTCATCTATATCTCTTTGTCTAAATTCTCATAGAGATAAAACAGTGACTACAATCACATGCTGCATAATCAGTTTTTGGGAAACTACTAAACTGATAAAGTAGGGGACCGTTATAACATCCATTACGAGGAAATCAATCATCTCGTAATCAATTCCAAGATGTGAGAGAAGCCTTGCGCTA
This sequence comes from Primula veris, assembly GCA_963682055.1. Lineage (NCBI taxonomy): Eukaryota > Viridiplantae > Streptophyta > Magnoliopsida > Ericales > Primulaceae > Primula > Primula veris. The sequence continues at coordinate 29,714,752 of OY821750.1, read as the reverse complement.
CTAGGCGAGCATTCTACAATCTCATTATTCTCATCACTTTTCCTTACGAATAACCAAATATACAAACTCGTTTAACATTGGTGGTGTTGGAGCTACAGGTCCAAACACACTTTCGCTAAGGAGTCTACTTGGATTGCAAGTTTCCATTTGTTCAATCTATTTTACGTTGACTTCAGGCAACGGTACATGGTTCCCTGTCATAATTTGCTCATATTATCAGTCGTCACCGAATATATGAACAAGTAATCAATGACAGTCTCGTTTTGCTTCAATATCGTCTAAGATATCATGATCGACAGATATTTCAAGATTCTTAGGATGAGGAGGAAATCACACATCTCCTTGCTCCTTTATAATCTCGTGCGACAAACGAGTTTTAGTTCACCACCTTTGGGGCTGAACGAATTAAGAACCGGTCAACTTCCTCATATCTTAGGAAGAACGACAGACTGACGGCCGATGGCAGCGTCTTTTGCTTGGCGGGTTCGGCCAAAGCAACGTGTTACGACAGGAACACGGCGTCTGACAGGGACGTCTATCATTGCAAGCATTTTGCAGCAGGTATAAATGATCTCGTGACATCTCATAAAGTCATTAAATGCGTCTGGCATTTAGTTAGACTTGAGGGAGTCTATGCACTTACTTATCACTAAGTGCAGTTTTGGGGATCAAGCTAAGACTGAGTGGGTTATGCCATGTTACTTCACGTCGTTCCTTATCAACGGTAACGTGCAAATCTCTCCTTAACGACGGGGAGAACATTCTTAGCGATGTCAATTTCGCATATCATGCGGTAAAGAGATCGTTTGCCAATGTTACTCTATCAAATGATAGGCATGAGATTCATAATCGACTTATGTCCTCTTCAGAGGTCCATATTTTGAACGCTAAAGCGGCTCAATCAAAATATTAATTAAACACTCCAAACACGCGTTAATATGAGACTTATGGCTCATAACCAGTAATCAGCTGGTACGCATATGGTGTCTGAGTGTCTATGGGCCTCATAACGGACCAATGCAGCAAAATAGCATAAACCCACACGGAAATATAAATCTTGGTGCGCAAGACCAAGAAGTGCGTGCAATCATTTGCAATCGCATTATCAAACTTTCCGTGAGTCCATTTGGGTCTGAACATAATCGACAGGATGTTCAATTTCCAAACTCAAGTAATTCAAATCGAAATTTCGATTCTTACTCTTCGGTATTATCAAGTCGACTAGACTTTTCAGGATAATCCGGATCATGAGCCATCAACTTAATGATAAGGCTAAGAGTTTGGGAAATGCTGCATTTCTGTGGACAACAATAATCATGTGACCTTATTGTCGATGCATCAACCATAACCATTTATATTTATGGTCCGTCTTATGGTTGGATAAGTCCACAATAACTCCTTCAATTCTTTACAAGAATTCTACGAGTTCATTTCGTGATCTTTACACATACTAGTCTTTCAAAGTGAGCATTAGTGGCATTAATTTCGGATTAATCACGAAATATATCCTCAATGAGAATCCAAATGCGATGCGATTATAAATCAACCATCGTCTTTTGACCCGGTAATATCTCATCCGGTCAATGCCACAATATCAAAATGCTCTTATCAATCGACGACAGACGAATGATAGTACAGACAATCATGTCTTAGCATCTAAATCACTTATCATTCGACGACAGGCGAAATGATAAGGTAACTTTAAATACTTTAAAGAATGTGGTAGCAAACACTTGAAAGACATTTCAACTTCTCTAAAATACGCTTTTGGTCGAATTGAATGGAGGCTATGTAAAGAAATTTTAATTCTTTCATGAGCTATTACCAGATAACACTGGTTTTCTCGAATATTTTTAACTCAACAAGGTACGGCAGGACCTACATGAGTATAAGACCTCATATTTGACAAATCAATTTGGTTTTACCAAAGATTTTGATTTGAAACGACATGTCCAAAATCGTTGTCACTGAGTATTCTTTTAGGCAAATAGTTGATGAAATTATGTGGTACACTGTTACCCACTATTTCCAAAAAAATCAACTACCCCACAAGTATTGCCTAAAATTTAATGATTTAAAGTTTGGTCACATTTGTCAAAGGAATTTGCTCAAAACACTTAAATTATTTCGAGAAATTTTATAAACTAGCAAACCATAATCCAAAAGTATATCCAAATGGAAAAACATAATCCAGATGAGCGAAAAAATGGCTCAATGATTTATCAAAATCAATAAAGAAAGGTATCAAACTTATTTGAGCCACAAAACCGGGGGTCTCAAGAGTTTCCTTTCAGTTATCTTTAATCACATTAGCATCGGTTTTTCCACCTTTATAATAGTTGTGAACTATTTAAGGAGTAACTGTGCATGACCTTTGTTATTATAGCATAGAGTTGGCTTCTTGAGCATTATCTCTTGCTTTGTGACAACGGGCCATATTGTTCCTTTCAATTACTGTCTTGGAGCCACATGTTTTCGATTTTGAGGATTGTTTAAAATCTCTCTTGGCTAAGCGATTCATCGGGATCGCGACAGTTTGAGACAAATAACACTTGTCTCGGTTCTCGATTCGTGGAAAAAAAAATGTACGCAAAGAGTATTAATATTAGGCAAACAATTCGCCATTGAGCCAATAGGATTAAAACTACTCACCGGGGTAATTTTCTTATCCAATAACAGATGGGTGATAAAGGAACATGGTGAATATAAATTCACGATACTGCTTATGGAATACAATTTCCAAACTAGTATTTTTGGTGAGTATTGCTCCAATATGTCAATTTCAGACATTTGTTCACCATAGACGTCATCACGTCTCAAATGTGGCGGCGGAATAAAATCAACGACTTATCATTCATCATGAGGGTAACAACAAACTCGTGTTTTACTCATCAAAGATGGCATCAAAAAAAAATTGGGCATCATATTTTCACACATCAGGGTGACTAACATGTGGTGACGGAATAACATCAACGTCTAAACAGTCGCAAGTATGTTTTGCGATTTTTCTCATCATAGATGGCATCCAACATGTGTTGGGAGTTCTGGATTATTTTTCATATAGAACGACTGGTTTATATGTTTATGGTTTGCACAAGCATAAACTTTATTTCGAAACGACAGGTTCGAAAAATAGTTTTGCTTTTAATGTGAATAGGTTCTCATTGATTGAACGACAGGTCGATACAGAGACACCAATTCGGTGAAACATACATCACTATATAAACACACTCGGGGAAATTATTATTTAGTCAACCCCTTTCGGCAGCTCTACTTGAAAAACGACCAGGAAAGATGGTGAGGGTGGAGGGCACGAATGCCACTTAAAACCCGACCTCATTAGGATATCGACTTCCGCATATATCTTTCCTAGACATCGTATCCAAATAGGTGAGCCTAGTTGGGAAAGATTCATAATTTTTCCAAATTAAATGTGAAAATATATGATTTCGTAAATTTACATGTTGTACATATATGTATATGGCAGTAAATAAATATTATATGACAGTGATCAATTATCTAGATTGTACCTGTTTCATGATTAACTAACATGGCATTACATATTTCCTTATAAGGAAATCAAATTAACGCTACCAATTTATTATTTACCAATTTTACACTAGCAAGATCTAAATAAATATTTTATAAATCTATTGCCTTATATGTAAATTTTATACATGGTAATTAGCAAGATAAATCACAACATGCAAGGAAACAAATATTTTTACCGTTGTAGAATATATATGCATGTCATACAATATGGTAATCACACTACATACATGCAAATAGTCAGACTTTTATGGTAATTACTTAATTAATTCTAACACGTGACTGTTACATAAGATCATGCTGGTATAATTTATCAAGCAAATCACGTTCATATATACATAAACTATGTACTATTTTCAACTCCATGAATACTAACAATAGATCATAGATGGCAGTTCACATGCATAACATTAGTATGTTTGGTTACATTGTCACAGTAATAAATACAATCTACACAAGCATGGTAACGACTACTATCGAGCACAATTTGTATAGTAATGAGTTATAGCATGTAACGGTTCAAGGCAACCAATAATTATTATTTTTTGTTCATGGACTGTATATGAAATCCCGCAACGCATACATATACAGGTAAACGTGTAATTACAGATTTTATTTTATTTTTTGAAAGAAAGGGTACCTTTCGCACGGTATGTTGGTGAAAATCGATATAGCAAAATCCTAAAAAAAACCCGGATAAACCTCAAGGTTTATAAATACTCAATATCCGTGCGTTTACCCAAAATCTCCAACATCCGCGAGCGTATATCGTAGTCTCCACGAGCAAAGTGCTGATAACGTGCTGTGAGTCTTATTAGCTCAGTATATATATTATATAGGAGACATAGAGAGAACATAGAGAGAGGGAACATTATGTCTTTATTAATGAGAATATATATGAATGAATGTGAAATAAAATACCACTAACCCTCCTTATATAGATAGAATATTTAGTGTTTTCATTTGGGTATTTATATAGGGAGATAAGGTTGAGGTGAAGTAGGGTTTTGATATAATTACTTTTTAGACCCTGTCTACTCACTTTTTTTTTAATATATTTTTGTAATCAATCTACTGATATTGTAACTAAGCCCTTTTTTTTTGGGTAACGTACACATTAGCTCATTATAATGGGGAAAGTGATGAATTTACTCCCTACTTAGGTTGTAAGTTTTTTAACGTCATTCTTAGCAACAATTACGTGATCGTGCTTATCTTCATTTTGTATCTAATGATGGGGTTTTTGGAAGGTCATCGAGTAATCTTTGGGAAATACAATACGCAATTGCACAGGGTCAGTTTTGGTCGGTGGAAGGGTCGTAATTCATGTTTTGAACTCTTTTCTTCTTATCATGATATGGTTTTTATGTCGTGCATCTTAGTGCTTTGGGTTCAGTCGCATAAGGCGATATGACCCAGAGTTAATTATGTCAGAGAACCCTACACAATTTGTAGTCAAATTGGTCAAGAAGTGTTACTGAGTCGCTTGCGATTTGCAAGGTTATTTGGTTTGTGCAATACAATACGCTGCCTAAAGCATCTAGTACTTTTGCATCTGGGATCGTCACTAGTCACTAGTGGCCAAGCTTGTAAATTTCACATTCACAAGTGAATTTTGAACTCTTTTCCTTATGGAATAAGAAATGTTCATTCGTCACTGATTATCCTTTTCTAATGTGTACAAATTTTTTATAATATCAGCTAGAATGGAGTTCTTCAACTTGGAGTACATAAATACCAAAATACTCCCAGTTGAATGGTTGTTATCATGAACTCTCTCTCTTTTCAGAATTTTCATGGACTTGCGGTAATCTCTTTCGAATTTGACACAGCATCTGAGCACTAGTTTCTTGTACAGTCGGCTCTTCGTTTTTCATGCAGAAAGCAGATCCCATTTGTTTTAATGTAATCACCAATTCTGCAGTGTTGAGTTATATCACAGATCAAAACACAAAACTCACTAGAGTAAAATTCAAACAAGATAACAGAGCATAACATAGCTGATATAATTATACATATACTTGCTTCTGAAACTTTTACATAATCCACATCTATAGCTTAAGGTAGATATAAGAAAATCGAAAGTTTTTTTATCGGAGAACACAAAGACCTTATTACAAGTCATGGTATGACCATTTCACTGGTTACTTGCAAAGAAACACAAACTATGCACCTGAAAAAGTACCTAACATCCATTCTCCATGAAAGCCAACTAGCAGATTCTATATTCTGAGGAAATATATTACATATGACCAATAATAAGATGGAGGAGAAAGGTATTGGAAGAAAAAGATGTGGCAAAAGAATATTGACTAGAACTCGAATAGAAGAAAGTGATGGACAAATTCAAGCTACATCTATTTTCATCAAAATCAGCTTCTGTTATGCCTACTTCGATCTGGTTGAATAGTATTTGGATCCAGTGTTGACAATATTTGCGGCATTGACATACCCCCAGACACCACGATTTCTGCATGCAAATAACACTTATCATGATGCATCCTTGAAAAGGATTAATATTAATCACACAAAACTGTTCTTAAATTCTTGTGATTGTGAAAAAAGAACACGAGAAATAAATCTTACCGATTCCTTCACGTACAGACAAGTTTGGTTGAATGACGTCTTGCGAGTTGATGAGGAATATATCACCAATATAGAGATGGTTAGTGGGAACATAGACACAGCATAGCTCCTCATCACCTGAATAATTCTGAAAAGATAACAATTCAACTAAATGGTCAGAAGACTCGGAAAAACTAGGTTTAAAAAGCAGACAATGTAAGGTCTAGTGTCACCATCAGTACGGCTTGCAACCAAGAGGTACTTGACTATAATTATAGATTAGGTTGAGGGAGCTTTTTCTAAATTAGTGTCAACCCGAGCTTAAATATGACCAATAATTCCAAGATTCATGAGTCAGTAATTTTATGCATGAAAAGATTGTTCAGATGCAACTTATAAGTTTCAGTTTTTTTATTAATAAGTAGGAGTGCATTTGTTTGATCAACTTTAAGTCTAAAAAACTAGAAGTGCTAATAAGCTGGATGACCCAGATCAAGCCAGCTTATTGCTTGAAGACTGCAGCCAAACAAATCCCCCTATAAGGTAATGTCACAATTTCCTGTACCACGATTTTATAGTCTTAGACAGAAACCGATTAAGCCAGTTCATGTGTGTATAAGCAAGCAAAATTAGAACAAATATGTTAGTCCTACGATTTACAGCTTAAAAAGGGCAGGTAAAAAATAGGGAAGAGGAGAGATTCGCAAAAACAAATACGGACCTGAAGGACAACAGATGAAGTAATGAACCCAAACGCATATTCACCAATACGTGGATGCCTAATAATAGCTACCTCCTTGAATGCCTGACTGTTCTGATCTGCACCGACATAAACACAATAAAAACGAAAATAAATGACACCTAATCGTCCACCACTCAAGAAAAACGCCGAGATACGATAATGTGAATTGTTTATAAAGAAATTGTACCGGGAGATATGGCAGCACTAATTTGCTTTGAGGCACTGTAAATATGACGGACAAATGGCATTCGCTTGATGAACCACTCCCCAATACCCAGTATTGATGACCCCAACCATGATGACATAAATACCCCGACCAAGAAAATGAATGAGATGGAAGTAACAAACCCAAGACCTGCAAAAAAGTAAAAGTTAATATGATACACAAACGTCATTGAGCTTTTGAGCTAACAAGCTGGACTTTTGCAGTTTTAAAAAGAAGAGAAAAGGTTCATGCAGCTCAGAACTTTCATATTTTTGTATCAAAAGACCAGAAAAGCTCAGTTATTTAGCTGTCAACCAAATGATGTCCAGCTTTTAACCATAAAAAGCAAGAAATATGAGCTTAAAAGCTGCCACTAAACAAGGCCTGAACGAGATTTTTATATATACTCTCATCAATTTAGTAAGCTAGTCTTAACTCACATCCATCACACAGATATATTCACTATTGGTGTTGAGCAAGACATACTGGGATGAGACTGAAGTTAAACATTAGCTCAAATATACAAGCAGCAAAGGGAAATACATAATTTCCAAAACGCAAAAAGAAAAAAGAAGAAGTAAAATCCATAACCAACATTTCCATGAGAATTAAAATAACAATAGATTCAGTTTAACAAGACTGTTTCCAGTAGATGATGTGAAAAACTTGACTGTTCTACACAATCAAAATAAAAAAGGATGACAAAAACTAAATTGTAAGTACAGAGACAGGTGAAACAAAAGGATGAAGTTTTGAAAAATAAAGGACTATCATTATCATAGTAACCAGGAAGATTTTGCCGACCCCAAATTTTTGGGATGAAGGCGTAGTTTGATGATGATGAGTAACCAGGAAGATTTTGCTAATATCTAAAATTCATGATGCAGATTAAATCAATGGAGACAAGAACAAGGTCATACTAAGTCTCTACAAAAACAATCCAAACATGACAGCAAAATATACGAAGTGCTATGAAGAGAATATAAACGTGACAGCAAGATTATATAAAATTGCCACGAAAAGGAAGTTTAACCTTCTTGCGTCAGTTTGAAATAAACACTCCACTATATGAACGAATTAAATAAGAAGCACAAATAGTTAATGGGATACAGCTATAAAAGGATGGCTCACCAAAGATATTAATTCCGAGCTGAGCGTAAATTGGAGAGAAAAATCCATCCACAAAATGAATAAACCACCACGTTACATAGAAAGTGACCGCAATAGGGAAAAGGATAACACTGCAAAAAGAAAGCAGTTAGAGCATGTAAAGTGGATAAATCTCTGAAATAACCCAGCAAAAAACTACTTTAATCTTATGTGGCAACCATAGTAAACAAACTTAAAGAAAGAACATAAAAGGTTACTTCGTTAGTCCATTCAAATCTGAAAGGTTAATATAGGTCAAAACTGAAGATAGGACAAAAGGTAAGTTGTGGTTTTGGGTTTTCTGGTCGTTTTGACACACCCACATACATCTTTTTGATAAAAATGTGATATAATATTATTGTGCCACAAGACTACAAGCGGTGGATACTAATCTGATAGTTTTGCATACTTTAATTTTTTTAGCCTCTATTTATATCTAGCATGATACTGGAGCTTAGTTGTTGTAGCATTGCAAGTAATAGTCTAGCTATGTAATATTTTCCCATATAAGTAATAATTACATCACCCGGGTTACTTGTAAGTTTGTTTATCGTAACTTTCAAAAAATTATTACAGTATACGAAAATGAAGATAGAGACAGAGACAATGGAAAGAAATCACACCATCCAGTCATAAACTTTTTCGAGGCCCAGCTCCGCACAACTTTAGAGAAAGTCTACATGATGAAATGGAGAACCAATTGTTAGACACTATCAGAGAAATAACATATAAATAGTATGAACAATATGAACTACAATGGAATACGTAGAGAAACATGATTAATTATTTTAATGTATGTAGTGAAAAATGAAGTGGTTCTATTATATTTTGAATGCTATATGTAAGGTTTATGAATTAATGCACGCTGGTTCTTGTTTTAACTTGAAGATCTTTCAGTATTTCATAGGGAGTTGTACGCCTGATCTGGTAACTTGTTTAAACAGCCAAAAATTCTCAATTTGGTTTCTGTTTTAAGCTCGGTTTATCTAAGTCTTGCTTTAGTTTCAGTTATATGTCAAAATTCAAATTACTGTGTCCATAACTCCTTGAACATAGTTGACACTGGGACTGAAGTGCCAGACGGGTTTAACCATATAACAATCAAATAGATACCTATTAAGTCCTTGAGCAAAATAGGAGGTGAATATATTGAAGTAGCAAGGCAATGTCACTGTATTTTGCTCTTGACTATTGTAAAAACATTTTTATTTAGTGATTGTATTGAAAATGCTTCTATGATGTGTTGACCTTAGCGGAGTAATGCTGAATTTTACCTGCTTAGTAATGCATATCTTCTTAAGTTTGAAGGTCATTTTTTAGTATTTTTTTTATTAAGTTGCGGGTTCTGGCCTACCACCTTGATTTGGTAGCTTGTTTAATTAGCCAATAAATCAGTTTTGCAATCTATTTCCAACTGGATTCGTTTTACTGTAATGGAGCTGTAAGTTTTCTTAATCTTGTTTACTTTCACTTATTTGCAGCTGCATCTAACCATGTACCCGAGGGAAAGAAGAGTGTTGATATATACTTTGAATTTGCAGATGCGCTTAACCTCGATCGTATGACAAACGCCTTCAGAACACTTCAAGCATTTAGACAGCGCATTGATAAAAGTGTTAAATTGTTAAGCCTCAGGGATATTCTAGATATATTCTAGTTCTGACATTGGGTATAGATAGTTCGTCTAGAAACATGTGTATGGAGTAATTACCTTTTTGTAATTAAAATGCTATTATGATATATTAGAGCGCGATGTATGTAATGTTAATGGCGACAGGCCAATGAGCAATGTAAGGAGTATCAGTTTGATCATTTTAAGTATAAACATGATTTGGCGGCTAATAGATAACAGTCGATCATTTTAACCCATACCAGATCTGCTCGGAAAAAAATGATTGAAATATTGACTACTTGTCGGCTATGATCTGAGCGGAGAAGGCGTAAGCTGTGGTAACCTGGTCGGTGTTGTTAAAGATTGGGGATGGTAAAGGGATAAGCTCTTGTGGGTTTAGGTCTTCTGGGAGAAATGGTTGAAAAGAAATGACCTCCCTTTTCTGTATTTAGACCTAATTAGATCAAAGTTAACTCAATTTAAGACTGTTGCATATGCCATACGATGTCTATTGTCTAATCAACGCGTCTCATACAATATGCTAAACAACATATGTATCTATTTACAAGTATATTAGAGATTTGTTCTTTTATGATGTTATGAATGGCGGGCGTGGTATCCTACTCCAAATATACTGTATAGAAGTATTATGTACCTATTTCAGGTATACAAGGAATCAGTATCCTTATATAATAGAAAAAAATAAGGATAGCATGGTATCTAGTTGCATGTCACCTACATTAAAAACAATTTGGTAAATGTAATTTTTTTATTTTATTTTATTAAACCTTCATATACTCTATGGGATAGAAATAACTTTAATCAATAGACTAAATGTGCTTATGTATATCCTAAATTTATAGTGCAATGTACTTTGTACCGAATGTGCTTAAACATGTATGTTTTTGTATAGCATCCCAAATGGTTTACTTTGAAATTTTTGATATTTTTGATTTTTAGATGCAAAATCTTGCCAAGGTATTGGTTTATTTGCCCATCGATTTTTCCTTAAATCACAACCATGTGGATTTATACTACTTCCAGAATCTTTGAGTGCTTGCAAATTATATGTGAGATTTTCATCACTTTATCGTGCTTTGTTGTAGCGTGTTTAGAAATTGTACAGTTTTTGTGTATGGGCAATTTTATGTAAACACAAATTGGTTGAATGGTTTAATTTCAACTTCAACGAACATTTTTATACGAAAAGGATCGATCTAGGAAGAGGATTAGAGTTTCAGAGTAACAAATTTGTTTCTTCTAGCTTGTAATATGATCAATCTTGGTTAAACACCAAGCTTTTGGAGATTTTTGTCTAAGTGAAGGTAGTTTGTTATCGGAGGCTACATATAGTACATTTTGTAATTGAATTTATGAATTGATTTTGTCCTTACTAATTTGGTTGAATGGTTTAATTTTAACTTCAATCAACATTTGTGTACAAGTCATTGGAATGTTAAAAGTTCAATTTGTTGAAGTTGGTGGCAGGTGGTAAACAATCGATTTAGATCATTATAATTGGTAAAAAGGATCAAGAGTTTTTTGTTGGTCAACTTTGATCAAATTTTGATCATGAACCAACCATACTTTCCTTTTGTTCACAAGCTTTCTGATTTGATGAATCAATGAGAGGTGACTGCCTGTGACTATGTCACTTTTAAACAAATATTGTTGAACGGGATACACAAAACGGAGATTTGTGAAGATCTTCAGACCTTATTAATGGCAATGCGGGAATATTACGAAATCATGACTTGCCAATTTTCAACAATGTTCATAAGATTTTATCTGTAGAAATGATGCCTAGACCACCAATTTGCTCACCTGAAATTCATAGCACATTATACTATATGGAGCCGATCAATACCATTCTCTTCTAGCAGGTGGACATTTTACAATTTATAAACTCAAATTAGCTTGTTTCAAAAGAAAAGAAAAAGCTGAAATTAGCCTTAGCCTGCTCAATTTTAGTAGAAGATTGAATGCAAGTGAAAGATTCCAAAAAGGTCATCCAGTAGAATTTAGAAATAAACAAATTGTTAAAGTTGGAACAGTAAATACTCTGTTATTGACCAGCTAAGCGTTTCAGAAATGTAAAACTTCGGTTTTTAGAGTATCAGACGCCCTGATTACTTGCTCATGCATGGCAGTTTCACTTGGTCTGAATGTAGTACTTAACAGTATCAGAATCGCAATTACAATTACAACAAATGACTACAGCTGCCTGATCACTGGCTCAAGTACAACATATTTCCAAATTCCATAATAGTTCCAGTTATTGACTAGTTATAATCTCGATTCATGTAGTATTTTCGATCTCCAACCCATTAGGAATATGCATTCACACGGCAAGTTTATGAGGAAAACACAGCAGTGTCGGAAAATGCATTCACATGGCAAGACTATGAGAAAAACACAGTAGTGTACAAAGAACCTGACACTGTTCGATATTAGACTTCTTTGTTCAATCCTATAGTGATCTGTATACATTTTGAGGGACATCCAAAGTTCTAGTATGAAGGGAAAAAATACTTAAGTAAAACTAGATAAATGAGCTAAAGCCTCCACCTAGAGGTACTCTTGGTCTGAAATCAGCAGATACTCTTAAGCAAGGGCAATGGTTGAACCCAACACTCTGAAATAAAATAAGAAATCTCTATCAGAAGAAAAAAAATTGAACAAAATAACAAATTTGTTGTCGTTTTTTCATGAAAGTATTCAAATAGTGATGTGGCCTCAAATAATTTTTGCTCGAATGCCATAAATCTAAAACTTACTTTATTTTCGTTTTAGAGAAAGTGTAAAAAAAAAATTATAATTTTTTTGTTTTTGAAAAAAGATCTAGTCAAATAATATATATATTTTTAAACTGATGTACTTATTATGTATGTATATGTATGTGTTTTAGTAGAAATATTATAAATTGTAATGTTTCGAAAATACAGGATTAAATTTATACAAATTATAAAAAATATGACCAAAATGAAAAGTGAAACTAACTTTCATCCGACTAAATTAACGGCAGTACCTGAATTGTGAATATTATGATAGTTCAGTGCGTCAATTGTTAACTTTGATAGTCTGATATCTAAATCGTTAAAAACAGATAGTACATTACACTAAATGTATTTTTCCCTTGTATATCTTGTGTGTAAGTAAGGGAAAACCGACTTATGTTAAACAAATCGACGGAATAACACTCACGTTATTGTCGACGTCTGTCGAAAATAAATCCCGAAATCTGAGATATAATTACTGGAATTTCGTCAATTTATGATGTTAGGTACTTAAATTGACAAAATTGGTAGATCAATACCTAAATTGTTTAAAGTGGTAGTCTGGTAACTAAATTGTTAACTACTTGTAATACACTAGGATAACCGTATTTTTTACGTGTAAGTAATAAATCATGTCTACAATGTTTGTTTCGATAACTTTGAACAAATTATTTACCTAACAAAACATTACTTTAGAAATAATTTTATTTTAGAAAATGACCAAATTTTCAATTCTAAAAACTTAGACGATGATTTGAAGGAATAGTTGAACTAATTATTTTTGTTTTGGTTTAGAAAACTAATTTCCATTTAACAGAATTAGTTCACATAATCTGTCATATCCGGTAAAGTTTTTGGGTGATTATAACAAATACTATTTTGTTTTTTCTCATCTTTTGTGGTTGTTAAGGAGTTGCACAAAAACTTTTACGGATTTTTTTAGAAATATTATTATCACAAAGATGGTTAATATTTTACGAGTTAATATTACTTTTTTTATATACATGTTACGTTGATAATATACAAAGTTTTATGACTGTTTGAGTTGGTGATCAACTGTGACTTACTTGTGAGATTTGTAAAAAAAATGTTAACGGTGTTTAGTTTGTTAAGTTTTGAAAAGATAGATTTTAGACCGAAAAAACTAGAAAAGCTCAAAAGGAATTGATGCTATACGAAGCTACCTTTATTTTACAATTTGTTATGAATAATTTTGTATGATGCTAAGTGATGATATCTGAAACTGTATAATTTTTATCCTCCACGATGTTAACTATTTAAATTATACAACTAATTACAAAGGATCGATAATAGAATATCACATAGCGTAGTATTGGAGATAGTTTTCTATGCTTATGGACTGAAGTTGATATTAATTGACATTGTTAATGTAATTAGAAAGTTGTTAATTGTTTAGTTTCATGAACTCAGTGGAGAGTTTTGTAATGTTTCAAACTTGTAAGACTTAATAGATTAATAGATAGTTAATTTGTTATCAGATAACCAATGAGCTGTTGACAGCTGGCAGATGATAACTGCTTTACTGAAACTGTATATGTAAACATTTGTAACGAAAAATTAATCAGAGAAATATAAACACTTCTTTATAATCTTTCGCTCTCTCTCTATAGAAGTAATGAGTTACAATGGCGATTTGCTCTATATTTGATTGTTAACATGGTATGAGAGCTTGATTAGCATATTTTCCGCTGCGATTCTTTGTCACTGGTTAGCTCGTTTCTTCTTTTATCACAGAAATTGATTTATTGTTACTGGTTATACGGTCTATCGATTTGATTAGGCTTATTTTGTGATATTAATCGAGTATTTTGGGGTTTATTGTTGTTTCATCTGTGAATTGAAATTGGTTGGAAGATTATTGAAATTGGGAATAATTACTAATTTTTAACCTAGAAAATGGGAAGTTATGCTGAAGTAGCTGGTGGTACTCCTAGAAGGACTTATCAAAATGATGTGTTTAATGATCCTTATTATCTTAATCCTAGTGAATATACTAACAATGCCCTGGTTAATCTAGTATTAAGTGGCCCTCATTACCATTCCTGGAAGAGGGCTATGGAAATAGCATTAGGTGCCAAATCTAAGCTAGGTTTTATTAATAGTTCATTGATGTGCCCTAATGAAGAGGATACAAATTATAATTTATAGCAAAGGTGCAATATGATAGTGCAGTCATGGATATTAAATTCAGTTTCTTCAGAAATTGCACAATCTATATTGTATGAAGAGACTGCTTGTGGTATGTGGAAAGTATTAAAAGCAAGATTATCACAGAGTAATGAGCCAAGTATTTTTGAAACACAACAAAAGATACATGAACTTAAACAGGGCTCTTTCTCAATCACGGCTTATCTTACTAAGCTTGAAACCTATTGGAATGAGTTGAATATGTTGAATCCTATTCCAAGCTGTAGTTGTGGTGTGATAGATGGATGTGGCTGCAAATTCATGAGTGCTATTATAGAAAGGGAACAGAGGTCTTTTAGGATGTAATTTTTAATGAGGCTGAATGAGTGTTATTCTGGTGTGAGGAGCCATATTTTATTGCTTAAACCAGCTCCATCTATAGATGAGATGTTTCATCTAGTAATACAAGAAGAAAAACAGAAAAGTCTGAAATCTGTACCAGTTCATAGGCACGAAAATATGGTCTTTGCTGCTTCTCAGAATATGGGTCATGGTCATGGGAATTTCTCAAAGTTTAATGGTGGATATAAGGGTGCAAAGCCTGCTTTACATTGTTCTTATTGTAACAATTCTGGACATACAAAAGAGAAATGTTATAAACTGCATGGTTTCCCTCAAGGTTGGGTGAGAAAGTCATCTTTTCAACAATCACCAAGGACTAGTGTGAATCAAGTAAATGGACCAGCCTTACAACCAACTCCACTAGGAATTGAGTCTCATGGTTCTTTTACCAATGATAAGGGTGATAATGGGAATACACCACCTGTCACTCAACAACAATTCAAAGAGATTTGTACTTACATTCAAAGTCAATTTCAGAGGGGTAGTGTTTCTTCTTCTGCTTCTACTAGTGGGATTGATAAAAATTTCTCTAATTTGGCTTTCACAGGAATGTCAGGTATTTCTCTCTTATGTTCATGTAATAATGTTAATACTGGAGATGTTTATAGAAATATTATTCCTTGGGTAGTAGATACTGGTGCAACAGAGCATATGGTTCACTCTGTTCATCTTTTTATTACTAAGCCTACATTGGTTAACACTATGGTTAATATACCTAATGGAACTACAGCCAAAGTTATACACATTGGTACTGTAAAATTCTTATCTGGGATAACTCTTACCAATGTGTTATGTGTGCCTACTTTTAGCTTCAATCTCATATCAACTAGTAAGCTCACAGCACAACAGAATTGTTGTTTTATATTCATGCTAAATGATTGTATCATACATGACCTGGTTATGTGGAAGATGATTAGGAAAGCTAAACAAGTGTAACATCCCGTATTTTTATAAGTGTTTTTAATTAGGAATTAGTTTATCCAAAAACGTTTTATTCAAATTTTACCAAAAACCAGTCACTCGACTAATTTTTAGCCAAAAACTGAAACTCTTTCGAAAAACTTTATTTTAAAAACTTGTTACTAATTTTATAAATAAAAAGGACCCAATAGTTTTGTTTCTAATGATTTGTTATTTTTGAGTAGTAAAACAGTATTTTTGGATCAAGAATTAACTTTTAGGACTTTGGGGACCAAATAGTTCGTTACCACAAATTTTATCAAAACAGTTTTTATCTATTCAATTCAACCCACTTTTTCAAAGCAAAAAACCTAAACCAGGAGAGAAAAGAGAGAAAAAGAGAGAAACCAAAGCTTAGGAAGAAGAAGAAGAAACCACGTTAGCGGATTATTACCGGAATCATCTCCTCTGCACGCTAAGGTAACGGGGGTTATCCATTGCGACTAGACGAGGGTGTATGATAGGATTATGTTTTACGTTTAGTATAAATTGGGGGTTTTTGTCTTTTATATTAATTATGTTCTTAATTTGTGAATTGGGGTTTAGTTGTTATATTTTTAATTCACTTATTTGATTTTGGATTAGTTGTGGATTTAGTCTTTTGATTTCGGATTAATGATAATATTAATGGGTTGCGTGTTATATGCGTTGATTATGTATTATTATGGTTGTTGATAGAATTGGATAAATTATTGTTGAATAAAGATGAGTTTTATATTGCGCGTAAAAGGTGTTTGTTAAAATGTCTGAATGGGTTTTTATGTTGATTAGACTTGTTTGGCTAGTTGTGAATCTAGCACCTATGCTTTTGGATTATATTGTATTACGTTAAGTGACGTATGAGATTGTGTTATTTGAATAGTATGATATTATTGGTCGAGGCCTTAATATTTATACGTATGAGATTGTGTTATATGAATAGTATAATATTATTGGCTGAGGCCTTAATATTGATACATTAGCAATGGTCTCTGTCTCTTCCTAATTCCGGGGACAGAAGACGGCCGTGGGGATAGGGAATGACTCGTCTTACGGACTGGGGTGAGTGGCATGAGTGGTCCTAGTGTGCACTATATTTATTTTTATGTTAGCTATGGTCTCTGTCTCTTCCTTATTCCGGGGACAGAAGACGGCCGTGGGGATAGGGAATGACTCGTCTTACGGACTGGGGCGAGTGGCATGAGAGGTCCTAGTGTGCACTATATTTATTTTTATGTTAGCTATGGTCTCTGTCTCTTCCTAATTCCGGGGACAGTAGACGGCCGAGGGGATAGGGAATGACTCGTCTTACGGACTGGGACGAGTGGCATGAGAGGTCCAAGTGCGCACTTTAAATCTACTTTTATGTTAGCAATGGTCTCTGTCTCTTCCTAATTCCGGGGACAGAAGACGGCCGAGGGGATAGGGAATGACCTACCTTACGGACTGGGGTAGGTGGCATGAGAGGTCCATGCTTGCTATAGATTTGTGTTGACGTTATTTAATTTATTTAATTCATCCCGTTATAGAATGTTATTATATTTCTTTTTATACGTCGATTATCGTAGTTGTAGAATTTGTGAGCTCTTGCATTTAAGGGATGGAGTGACGGTATTTGTGGTGCCGTCCCGTCTAGTTACGTGCGTGTGACTCACCGTTACAATTTTGTTGTTCAGGTACATTATAGGTTGAGGCTTTTGGTTAGGAGGTTTAGCAAGGCATCACATGGGCTCGGGGATTTAGCTTTCTTTTCATTTTTATTATATTTTGAGGTTGTAGCCTACGGGCAAATTATTTCATTTGTTATTTTCTTAGTTTTATAAAACTTGCCTTGTAGCCGTGTTTGGCAATATTTTTATTTAATTGTCAATTGTTCCTTTAGCTCGTAATTTATTTCTTTTAAAAAATTCAAATTTTGTACCAACAGGTTTCACTTTTCTTTTCTTTAAAAAGGTCATGCCTCGATATCCGTGTTTATGGAATTCGGGGCGTGACAAGTTGGTATCAGAGCTAACTAGGTTCTTGTATACTTTGGGACGACGGGAAGATGGGTAACCATTGGACCAAAATCCATCGTATTATTTTTCACAAAGCTTTTTCAAAAACTCAAACTTTTTCTAAAACGGGGGGTTGCATTTAGCTTAAGACATGTAGCTAGAATTTAGTAGTAGTTGATGAAAGGAAAATCCACATGTGAGGCAAGTTGGGGACAATGAGGACGCTTGTTGATCCCGGCTCGCCAAACTAGTGGGTGAACCTCTCATCTGTATGTGTGAAGGAATACCTTAGCGATGTGGAATTCTAGAGTATGCGAGGACGCTCGGGTGCTTTAGGATAACGTATCGTGATGGGTTATCCCTCCCACTTTTGTGTTGTTTGTATGCGTGTGAAGATTGATATAGTATGTATGAGGTATGAGTTTGCATGTCAAGTAGTAGCGAAGTATTAGAGTGCGAGAATTGTGTAGTTGATGGTTTTGTGTAATGTGTTTTCAAATTATTAATTTGTGTGGTAATGAACTTTTTATGCGAATGGATGTTGAAATATTGTGGACTAGAATGATGTGGTTGTATGATATGTTCCATGTAAGGAATTTATAAGTGTTGAGGAATTTTACGTTTTTGTATCGTTAATTTTCTGCAGAAAAACGATTGGTCGTTTTTTTTTAGTATTATTTCGATCGGTCGAATTTTTCAGACCTCTCTGGTCAGATTTTGACCAAAACGATCGGTCGTTTTGTCAAAAATGACCGGTCGACTTTTTCAGACCTCTCGGGTCAGATTTTGACAAAAACGACCGGTCGTTTTGTCAAAAACGATTGGTCGTTTTCTTGTAAATTTTGCGGTTTTTCGCTAAACTTCAAACGCTCGTAACTCATTCGTTTTTACTCCGAATTTGATTCCGCTTGAAGCGTTGGCTTCGTATTTCAGTACTCTACGTTATTGAACCTTAGATATCTTGATAAAAGATTAGCATGCAAAACGAGCTTTTATCATGTTTTACATGTTTTGTGATTATCGCGTAATGTGCGGAATGTTGTATTGTATGATTAGCGGAATTTGATGCCTTTGCAAATTATTATAATATGTTATAAAAAATATATTTATATAAAAATACATGTATTAGAATGAGAGAAAAAAAAAAGATTTGGTTAGATTTTATTAGTTGGAAAACATGAATGTTTAATTACGTTTTGCGAGGTCGTGTCCTAAATTCATTAGTTTTATAAGTCGTTTGTGCACTTATTTCTTCCTTACAACATGATTCTACTCTTTTAGACATTGAATATAAATTATTATTATTTTTTCTTGGTTAGATTGTAATTAGCTAGTGTTTTATATATATGTTTCACATTTAGCAACTATTTTCCTTCACTCGATAGAATGATAACCAGGGACTTAGATATTTTAGGTTCTAAGTTAATTGTCCCTACATGAAGAATCTCGTTTAATACTGTATAATGTATGACTATACTATAATGTAAGACTTAATTTAGTTGAGTTGGTTTGGTTTCCATATTTAAGAGGAATTACACACAACTAATTTCATATGTACTAAATTCAAGGTCGATATAAGGGAATTTTAATAGATTTTATTTTTTATAAGATTAACTATTGAAAACTTACGAAATATATCTGGTGTAGCATGCCCCTGTACAAGTTAAAATGCTTGAGTTTGTAAACTATTATAGGTGAGACAAAGTTTTTAAAACATTTTCTTATTATCTCTATTAATGGTTGTACGTTAATGAAGTCACTGGTTTGGTATATATAAATAAAAATGTAGTTAACTATTGCGGCAGATTGTAACTAACAAACAAAAGGGCATGATAGGATATATTTATTTATTTTATGGAATTTTTTTTTAGTTGAAGTTTTCGACAGCTATAAGAGAACCTCGATTATGGTAGTTTCCTTCTAATTTTTTTAATTTAATGTTGTCCATGGATTACCTTTCGGTGCCGACTTTTGCTTAGAGTTTCAATGAAATGATACGTTAGGTTATTTTCAATTCGTTTGACCACTGTAAAAGATGTTTAAGCTATAATTAGTATCCAAACTTGAGATTTAATTTGTGTTTAAAGTGTTCAAATAATAAGTGAACTAGCATTATAGTTGTCCTAGTTATTTCAAGTAAATCTCTTTGGTCGGATTAGTTGCAAAGTTTTAACAGGTCTTGCACTTTGATTGAGAGCATGTATTACATGTGAATTTGGGGTGGTATTTTGGGACTAAATATAAATTATTAGGTTTTGCGCTTCTTATTAATTAAAGATTGTTTTGTTTAAGAGAACATGGTATAAAGGGAGATTGGTATTATTTTTGGGTGGTGGTCTAGATGCTAAAACTGTGTTGTTTGATAAATTAGAAATAAAATGAAATGTTAGGCCGGTTAGCACCATTATTTTTTTTATTTTTTTTATCAGAGCGTGCAGCGGAAGCACATGAAATAGATATAGATGTTTAAGTAATAAATGTTTCGGAAAACGATATGGAAACAAGTTTTGGAATGGGTTTGGTTATCTTATGGTATCAATATCAATAATAGTTGTTTGAATTTAAACCATCCCAGAGGTTAATTATCAGTTCAAGGAAAAACATGGTAGGAACAATTTTTTTTTTACCAATTAAAAGATTAGCTTACATCATGTGTTTTGCTTTCATGGTGTACACTTTGTTATTAACATTGATGAGGACTAAAATCAGAAATTGGACTAAGAATTATGTAGATGGGAGTTATAGAATTTGGTAATTAATGAGGTAATAAACGATCGGAAGTGGTAAAAGTTTGACCTTAGGAATTTACGTTGGTATTTTTCCAGCATAAGTTTTCAAGTTTCACAAGGATAATGATGATATTATTATTAGTAATTTTAATCTCAAATGAGTTTCCAAGATACCTTTTATTATACTTCTTTTATATAGTTTATGCTACATGCACACACAAGTAACTGTTTTGGAGACCGGTTGGTTAAAGAAATTATGTGAGCTGATTTAATCACGTCTAAGAAAGCATATATAATATTATTCGGAAACAATTTTATTTTTTTTCAATTTATTAAAGAAATAAAGTTTCGGGACGAAACTTCTTTAAGTGGTGGAGAGTGTAAAATCCCGTATTTTAATTTAAAATTTTTTATTTTGAATATTTATTCTTCTAAATAATTACTCATGTGACTATTTTGTTTTCATAAGTAAGAATACTAATGTTTAGTTGCTTAAGTGATTTAAGGACCTTACGGTTACACGTTATCAAAGCTATAGAGTTTTAAAGGATTTACAGGTATTTAATTGGTAAAATAATTTACCATGGATTGATACGTGGTAGTACTCTTAGGGATTAGCTGGTAAGAATTGGGCCTAGTAATTATGTAATTTACTTCGGTTAGAAATATTGAATTGTATAAACGTATGATTAGGAATAATGGTGTAAGTTATAGGTCTTTGAATGCCTCACTAAGATGATTAATGACATGATTTGATTGTATTCATATATAAAACCGATGCCTTGTCTGAAGAGTAAATGTCAATTAAGAATAGTAAATATTATCTTGAGGTTTCTATAACGAGATGTTTGTATTTATTCCTATAACTACTATGCGTGGAATATTTAAGGAGAAATAATGTTACATGTATTCAAAGGGTTTCTGTTGCTAGTAATTTATTAAGGAGGTAATTGCATGAGAAATTGAGACGGAAGTAATAAATTGGTATAGAATTGTAGTATAAATGCTAAGCCAATTGTCATGCCATATACACGCCCCTATAATGAATTCTTCCTTGTTAATATAGATATATACACTAGTGCAAATAAAGAAAGAAAGGTAGGTAGCATTTCCCTAATTAGATTCTATACTCCTTTACTGTATTAAAATTATATGTATGTAACGAAAGTATACAAAGATGAGAGAATTAAATTCTTATGTTGAGCAAGCGAAAAGGTTTAGTGGAAAGCTAAGCACTAGATTATTCGTTGTAGAAATGTTTCTGTTCTTTCGGATTAATATTAGGTGAGTGGGTTTTGTCTTTCTATTATAAATATTCCGTTGCAACTTTTGATAATATTTTACAGGCTCATGGGTATTATTTTTCAAGTACTAATTATATATGAAAACATTGTTTTTATATTGTTACGAAAACAATGTAAATAAAAGAAAGAAAAGAATGAAAAAGAAGAAGTGATTTATATACAATGGATCTGTATAGAGAGAACTAGTTTATATCTTATAAAGATAAAAATTATATACAATGTATCTGTATAAGGTTTCTAAATTTATTATTTTATGATTTGGTTATGATTTGTATTTGGGACCATGAGAATAAGTCCAACGGAGAATCCCGAATAAGGGGAAGAGGAAAATGGGGTGACGTTGGCAACTAAACGAAAGAGTTTAGTTCTCAACGGTTAACTTAGCGATTGTACATAGTTTTGTTAACCGGAACGTTTTAAGGAATAGACTCAGCCGTCATGCTGTGGTGACCTTAATTACGTAGTGCACGTATGGTTTATTCACCTGAGAAAAAGATCGACGGTAAAGAGATTGAGGAAGTCAATCGGGCTTGGTACTCTAAGATATACATGTTATCATTTTGCTTTTATCATAAAAAGAAAGAAAAAGATTTTATTATTACTATTGCGATTACATTTTTATTTTAGTTGTAAGAGATTAACTTCTTGTAATGAACGTAATTTTCGAGATTCTATTTAATGAAGCTTTTGCTAGAAATTTGAGCTTATTTAATGAGTTATTTAGCTAGTGTTTAATAATTATTTCATTTAGGCTTTGTTTAGCACGTGCCGCCACACGTGTTATTCAGCCGTGTGACACCCCCGGGTCTGGGTTGAGAGTTTATTTTATTTGAGTTTAGTTTACTAGAAAGACCGTATTTTGAGTGTTGTAGACGTTGTGGAGTTGTTGAGGTAGAAACATGTCATCTTTGCTTACTTTATTGTCTTTTATTCAATTAGATATTGTATACAGACGTTTACTTGATTTGATGTTCTTACATGTTGGTCATTTTCTGGAGTTATGGATTGTGGAGTTGTTATGGGTTGTGAACCCTGTGTATTTTATTTCTTAAATTATGACACGAATTGTACATTTAAATTCTTACGATTTTGTTTATATAAGTTTATCATTTCTGTGTATAGTTGTTTAGAGAGGAAATTCGGGACGAAATTCTTTTAAGGAGGGTTAGTTATAACATCCCGTATTTTTATAAGTGTTTTTAATTAGGAATTAGTTTATCCAAAAACGTTTTATTCAAATTTTACCAAAAACCGGTCACTCGACTAATTTTTAGCCAAAAACTGCAACTCTTTCGAAAAACTTTATTTTAAAAACTTGTTACTAATTTTATAAATAAAAAGGACCCAATAGTTTTGTTTCTAATGATTTGTTATTTTTGAGTAGTAAAACAGTATTTTTGGATCAAGAATTAACTTTTAGGACTTTGGGGACCAAATAGTTCGTTACCACAAACTTTATCAAAACAGTTTTTATCTATTCAATTCAGCCCACTTTTTCAAAGCAAAAGACCTAAACCAGGAGAGAAAAGAGAGAAAAAGAGAGAAACCAAAGCTTAGGAAGAAGAAGAAGAAACCACGTTAGCGGATTATTACCGGAATCATCTCCTCTGCACGCTAAGGTAACGGGGGTTATCCATTGCGACTAGACGAGGGTGTATGATAGGATTATGTTTTACGTTTAGTATAAATTGGGGGTTTTTGTCTTTTATATTAATTATGTTCTTAATTTGTGAATTGGGGTTTAGTTGTTATATTTTTAATTCACTTATTTGATTTTGGATTAGTTGTGGATTTAGTCTTTTGATTTCGGATTAATGATAATATTAATGGGTTGCGTGTTATATGCGTTGATTATGTATTATTATGGTTGTTGATAGAATTGGATAAATTATTGTTGAATAAAGATGAGTTTTATATTGCGCGTACAAGGTGTTTGTTAAAATGTCTGAATGAGTTTTTATGTTGATTAGACTTGTTTGGCTAGTTGTGAATCTAGCACCTATGCTTTTGGATTATGTTGTATTACGTTAAGTGACGTATGAGATTGTGTTATTTGAATAGTATGATATTATTGGCCGAGGCCTTAATATTTATACGTATGAGATTGTGTTATATGAATAGTATAATATTATTGGCTGAGGCCTTAATATTGATACATTAGCAATGGTCTCTCTCTCTTCCTAATTCCGGGGACAGAAGACGGCCGTGGGGATAGGGAATGACTCGTCTTACGGACTGGGGCGAGTGGCATGAGAGGTCCTAGTGTGCACTATATTTATTTTTATGTTAGTTATGGTCTCTGTCTCTTCCTAATTCCGGGGACAGAAGACGGCCGTGGAGATAGGGAATGACTCGTCTTATGGACTGGGGCGAGTGGCATGAGAGGTCCTAGTGTGCACTATATTTATTTTTATGTTAGCTATGGTCTCTGTCTCTTCCTAATTCCGGGGACAGTAGACGGCCGAGGGGATAGGGAATGACTCGTCTTACGGACTGGGACGAGTGGCATGAGAGGTCCAAGTGCGCACTTTAAATCTACTTTTATGTTAGCAATGGTCTCTGTCTCTTCCTAATTCCGGGGACAGAAGACGGCCGAGGGGATAGGGAATGACCTACCTTACGGACTGGGGTAGGTGGCATGAGAGGTCCATGCTTGCTATAGATTTGTGTTGACGTTATTTAATTTATTTAATTCATCCCGTTATAGAATGTTATTATATTTCTTTTTATACGTCGATTATCGTAGTTGTAGAATTTGTGAGCTCTTGCATTTAAGGGATGGAGTGACGGTATTTGTGGTGCCGTCCCGTCTAGTTACGTGCGTGGGACTCACCGTTACAATTTTGTTGTTCAGGTACATTATAGGTTGAGGCTTTTGGTTAGGAGGTTTAGCAAGGCATCACATGGGCTCGGGGATTCAGCTTTCTTTTCATTTTTATTATATTTTGATGTTGTAGCCTACGGGCAAATTATTTCATTTGTTATTTTCTTAGTTTTATAAAACTTGCCTTGTAGCCGTGTTTGGCAATATTTTTATTTAATTGTCAATTGTTCCTTTAGCTCGTAATTTATTTCTTTTAAAAAATACAAATTTTGTACCAACAGGTTTCACTTTTCTTTTCTTTAAAAAGGTCATGCCTCGATATCCGTGTTTATGGAATTCGGGGCGTGACAACAAGTGAATGAGCTTTATTATCTAGAAGATACAGTTCTTGCAACTTCTACTTGTGATTCCTTAAATAGAAGTTTTTTGTGTAATAATGTTGCTACACATATCTCTAATAATGTTTGTCATTTAAGATTAGGCCATCCCTCCTCTATTTGTTTACATTTCTTGAGAAAAGTCCTTGTGATGCTTGTCACATGGCTAAACAATATAGGAAATCCTTTCCTTTAAGTGTGAGTAAAAGTGCTTTTGTTTTTAAGTTGATTCATTGTCATCTATGGGGACCCTATACTGTTAATGCAATTGGTGGTTTCTCTTATTTTCTTACTATAGTAGATGACTATTCTAGATGCACTTATGTGATATTGTTGAAACATAAGTCAGACGTGTCTTCTACAATGGTCAATTTTCATAGTATGGTGAAAAATCAGTTTAATGTTGCTATTAAAACTGTGAGAACAAACAATGGGACTGAGTTTTTCCTCACAGAATTTTATACTACTCATGGAATTATACATCAAACTAGTTGTGTTGAAACAGCTCAACAAAATGGAACTGTAGAAAGAAAGCATCAACATTTGTTGAATATTGCTATGGCCTTATTATTTCAGTCCAAATTGCCTTCAAAGTTTTGGGGAGAAAGTGTCTTAACAGCAGCTTATCTTATAAATAGATTACCAACTCCTATTTTGGGCCTCAAAACTCCATATGAAATGTTATATTCTAAGGCTCTTACATATACTCATCTCAAAGTTTTTGGTTCCCTTTGCTATGCTACTGCACTTAAAAGAGACAGATCAAAGTTCTCACCAAGAGCTCGCTAGTGTATTTTTGTTGGTTATCCTCTCTCTACTAAAGGATATAAACTCTATGATTTCACCACACATTCCTTGTTTACTTTCAGGGATGTAGAGTTTTATGAGACCATTTTTCCTTATCAAAAGGTTGATTCATCAATATCTGATGACTCAAATTCATGTCCCTCTATTCCTTTACCAATAACACGTCTCACTGAAGAGTCTATTTTACCACCTTTCCTTTCTACTCATGGTGGATCTGCTATACACTCTTCTATTCCACAACCACACTTACCAAATTCATCTTTCTCACCACTTCTCAGTAATGGTGACCCTGCTCCTCCTTCCTTACCAAGAAAATCCACAAGAATTTCTAAACCATCTACTAAACTAAATGATTACCGATGTCACTCAGCCTCACCCTTTACTCTTTATCCAATTTCTTCTTATATGTCTTACAATAATCTGTCTTCTTCCTATAAACATTTATGTTTTTCTGTTTCAATTGAGTGTGAACCAACCACTTATAAAATAGCCAGTACTGATCCTAGGTGGGTACTAGCTATGAAAAAAGAAGTCCAAGCTTTGGAACACAATGCAACATGGGAACTTACTGAGTTACCAAAGACTAAACATGCTATAGGTTGTAAGTGAGTCTATAAGATCAAACATCTTGCTGATGGTAGTGTGGAAAGATTCAAGGCTAGACTAGTAGCCGAAAGATACAATCAACAAGAAGGATTGGATTATGAAGCAACCTTTTCACCTGTTGCTAAGATGACAACAGTACGAATTTTACTTTCTTTAGCCGCCATCAAGGACTGGTTTCTAGTCCAATTAGATGTGAATAATGCCTTCTTGCATGGAGACCTTAATTAGGATGTTTATATGCTGCCACCACCTGGTTTTCTCACACCAGGTGATAATATAGTTTGCAAACTTTTAAAATCTTTGTATGGTCTCAAGCAGGCAAGCAGACAATGGTTCTCTAAGTTGTCTTCTTCTCTTTTAGAATATGGCTTTATTCAATCTGTTTCTGGTACTTCTCTGTTTACATTGACTATTGGAGATAGTTTTCTATGTCCCCTTGTTTATGTTGATGATATTATATTGGCCAGCAATGATAGTGTTCTGGTGATTAAAGTGAAATTATACCTGAATGACAAATTCCATATTAAAGATCTGGGGAGTTTAAAATATTTTCTGGGTCTTGAAGTTGCGAGAAGTCAATAAGGGATTTTTTTCTATCAGAAGAAGTATGTGTTAAATTTGTTGTAAGATTCTGGTGTTATAGGTTCCAAACCAGTTAATTTCCCAATGGAGACAAATGTGAAGCTTATCAAAGATGATCGAAATCCACTATCTGATCCAATGCCTTATAGAAGGTTAATAGGAAAATTGCTTTATCTAGGTATTGCAAGACCTGATATCTCTTATGATGTTCATTGTCTTAGCCAGTTTTTATCTGCTCCATGTGAGTCTCATATGAATGATGCTTTGAGAGTGCTTAGATACTTGAAAGGTACACCAGCCAATGCTATATTGTATGCTGCAAATGTTCCTTTAACACTGCAAGGTTTTGCTGATTCAGACTGGGATTCTTGTGTTGATACAAGGAGATCAGTGACTGGGATGTGTTTTTTCTTTGGTTCTTCTCTTATTTCTTGGAAAAGTAAAAAGCAACATGTTGTATCTAGAAGTTCTGCTGAGGCATAGTATAGAGCACTTGCTAGTGCTACTTATGAAGTCATTTGGTTAATATAGTTGTTTAAAGATCTCCATGTTGATAATCTAGCCCCGGTTAGTATTTATAGTGACAGTAAATCTGCACTGGCTTTGGCCTTTAATCCAGTAAATCACGAGAGAACAAAGCACATTGAAATTGACTGTCACTTTATTAGAGACAAACTACAGCAAGGGATCATTCACTTGCTCAATGTTTCTGCTTCCCACCAATTGGCTGATGTTTTGACCAAGGCCTTGGGTTCTACTCAGTTTAACTACTTAATCTCCAAACTGGGTATTTCTTCTATTCATACTCCAGCTTGAGGAGGCGTATTGGAGATAGTTTTCTATGCTTATGGACTGAAGTTGATATTAGTTGATATTGTTAGTGTAATTAGAAAGTTGTTAATTGTTTAGTTTCATGAACTCAGTGGAGAGTTTTGTAATGTTTCAAACTTGTAAGACTTAATAGATTAACAGATAGTTAGTTTGTTATCAGATAACCAATGAGTTGTTGACAGCTGGCAGATGATAACTACTTTACTGAAACTGTATATGTAAACATTTGTAACGAAAAATTAATCAGAGAAATATAAACACTTCTTTATAATCTTTTTTTCTCTCTCTCTCTAGAAGTAATGAGTTACAATGGCGATTTGCTCTATATTTGATTGTTAACACGTAGCATCATATAGTATAATTTATTTTGAATTTCCCCTTTTTTGTATATTTGTGTTGAAAACGAAAACTAGTTAAGATACTTAATTAAATGAGAAAGGAAAAATTAGCTTGAAAAGATTTGATAATGAGAAGTATGAGTACATAAGCATTTTAGTATATGAAAAATTAAATATGTACCTAACTTTAAACAAAAAACATATATACGGGTTTTTTTTATATTAAGTCCGAAAGTATTACTAAACATTCTGAAAAGGGAAAAAACATGACTTGTCATTTCCCATCAAGTTCTAGCTTGAGATAAGGCAAGATGCAAACTTACCTAGCAGGCCAGGTAATATGCCACCGCATCAACAAACTTAACTATTTTATTAAATTTAGCATATTTTATATCCTTTAAAAATAACCGTTTACATTTACATAAAATTCCAATTTATGTATTAATTTCATTATAATAACCTTATATTATTTATTTTTATTTGTTTATTATCATTTAATAATCATAACAATATTTCAACCACAAAAATGTGAATCTCATGATAGTTTATTACTATTATATTCATCAAAATAATCATATACGTTGCTCATATATAAGGTGAATTTTATGTTTACTGAAATTTAGAGAATTTATAGGGCTTATGATACATGTCAATTTTTATACTATAATCATCAAATTTTCAGAAAATATATGTTTTAAGGTATGGATGATCTTATACTTATAAAGTGAAAGTTTTGATGCCCACAAGCATAATAAACTATTTCCCTATCTGGGCAACAAGTGCCTAAATAGTTCTTTCGGTTTCATTTTACATTTAAACTTCCCTATTTATCTAATGTATGCATGCTTCGTTATACTATAGTTTGTTATTTAACATTATTAGTTTTTAATACTTCTTATTTAATTTTTGACATACTTTTGATTCGTTGATATTCCCTTATAAGACATGGTTTAATGTGATTCTTGAATGATATATAGTAATTGTAGGAGAAATGTGAAAATTGTATATCGACGATTGTGATTGAATAATTTGAAACACGACATGACGACAATCACTTTGTTGAGGGCATATATGTAATCAAACACTCATATCCAACCCTAAATTTTTATCTTTTCTCGTTGCATTTTAAAATATTGGTTGAAACAGTGACGGCGCTGCGGCGCATTTTTAAAAATAGTATATATGTGCACTACTATACATATCTACTCACCCTAATTTACGTAATGCAATCTATATAAAGTCTCATATTTTCTTTCTTTCTCAATATCTAACCATGAAAGCATTACAGCTCAAAACGACATCAAATTCAATAAGAAACGAAACATCTAAATTTCGCAAAGATGTGAAAGATGATGACGATGAGGACAACATTAACGAATAAGTGATTTAGCAGATTTAATACAAGGTACATTGTTTTTACCCTATATATCTTAATTATTACTATTCGTTTGAGAGTAAGGAAATTGGTCATTGTTATGGAATTCTATGTGTGTTGGGTTTCTGGAAAACACTTAATAGAAAGATCGGTAATCGCGATACAACTTTATAATTTTACTATCATTCCGATGTAAGAAAAAATATATCTAGATGACTCTCGTTAGGAGTTGTAACTTTATGATTCAATTGTTATAAATAAAATAACTAAATAGAGACAGTCGTGGACAAGTGACATCGTAATGATTATTTTATTTTATTTTAAAATAAAATAAAATTACACGTCAGCAAACCGCTCCAGGTAGGAACGGGTTGCTTGCTTGTCCAGTTTGGAACAGTTTGCTTGCTTGTCATATCCACATGAGCAAGTTTTTGCCCTTCGCACAATTCCTTATTATTTTATAAATTTATAAATTTTCAAATATAATTTATGCATACATGAATGTAATTACATATACTATTCATATACAAACACACACGTATATATGAATATAATTATATATAAGTTTGTCGTTATATATACACACACATATATAAATTTAATATATATATATATATATATATATGTATTCAACCGCCCCCATATATATAATGAAATATATATGTATATGTATAATATGCGTATCTATGAATATATATATATATATATATATATATATATATATATATATATATATATATATATATATCCATGTAATTATATATATACATACATATTAAAATAATATGTATATATATATATACACATAATTATGTATATATAATTATATATTTATGTATTTTGTTAGTTTACTTTATTATGCATATAAATGTAAATTTTTAAAATAGTTCAACCCTAATAAAAGTCAAACAAACACTTCAATAATATTTCATGTATGTACAACTAATCCCCCGATATTTTTTATCCCGATATAGTCCGAAAGTATTGATAGTCTCGATACTACTAATAATGCAACCAAACGAGGACTTAGTACTTTGTAGTTCTCTAATTGCTCCTATTAATTTACAAATAAGCTAAAACCAATTTGTTTGTCAATTTTTAATTTAGTTGGGCCAGGTGATTTACAAAAACTACACCTTTGAGAAATTTGTTGTAGTCCATCCGCCACTTAGGTCACTCGGAAGCCAATGTTCTATTAAAAGCGTTTAAAGTGATTATGAAATTTGCTAATTGAGACCCTAATAATCGTGATTATGAAATTTGCTTAAATACAAGTTTAAAGTGATAGAGTTGATAAAAGTGTTTGAATTGATTATAAATGAAGGAATTCGGAGATTAAAAGGCAGTCCAATTAAGGTTGTTTAGAACGTCGTGACAAGTAAACAACTTCAATTAGACTGTCTTTTAATCTCCAAATCCATTCATTTGTCATTAATTCAAATGCTTTTGTCAATTCTGTCACTTTTAATTTTTTATTTAAGAAAATTTTATAATCATGTTTATTAATTAGTGTCTCAATTAGCAAGTTTGCAAAATTCACTCTTTTACGTTAAAAAGGTTAAACAAGAAAATAATCATAATTCAGGATATTAAATAAGAAATAATTGAGAATTCAAGTTATTAAAATGAACAAAATAGTTCAAAATATATTAAAAAAAAACATGAATTCAAGGTATTAAAACTCTCGCCCAATTGAACAAATGGGTTGCCTTGGATGTTGCCAACATGAAAAATATTGATAATCAGGAAGAAAAAATTAAAAAAAAAAAACTTAGCAGAGTTAGTTTCTTCTTTTGTATGGCTCAATTAATAAATAATTATTAGATACGCTCATATTAATTTATTTTGAAAATATACTTGTCTTAATAAGTATTACATTAAATATGGGTCCAAATCTATATTTCTAATTCAACTTGACCAATTAATATCCATCATGGTAAAATTGAGTACCAAGTAATTTTATCATTTTATTATAATAACTCAACTCAAATTAAATAGGTCTGACCAATTTAATCATTTTTTAAAAAAAAAATACACATACACCTTTATATTAATTACAATAATATCATACTTCTATAAAAATATAAAAAAGTAAAAACTAATAAAACTATTTATCCATTTTTAACAACCAAACATTCTTTTAAATTTAAACTATATATTTTTTACTTTTTTAATATATATTTTTTAACAACCAAAAATATAATATATGCATACATGAATATAATTACATATATTATTCATATACAAACACACACGTATATATAAATACAATTATATATAAGTTTGTCGTTATATATATACACACGTATATAAATTCAATATATATATGTATATATATGTATTCAATCGCCCCCATATATATATATTTATATATATATATATATATCCATGTAATTATATATATACATACATATTAAAATAATATGTATATATACACACATAATTATGTATATATAATTATATATTTATGTATTTTGTTAGTTTACTTTATTATGGATATAAATGTAAATTTATAAAATAGTCCAATCCCAATAAAAATCAAACAAACACTTCAATAAGATTTCATGTATGTACAACTAATCCCCCGATTTTTTTGATCGTGATATAGTCCGAAAGCATTGATAGTCTCGGTACTACTAATACTGCAAACAAACGAGGCCTTAGTACTTTGTAGTTCTATAATTGCTCCTATTAATTTACAAATAAGCTAAAACCAATTCGTTTGTCAATTTTTAATTTTAAATTTCGTTGGGCAAGGTGATTTACAAAAACTACACCTTTGAGAAATTTGTTGTAGTCCATCCGCCACTTAGGTCACTCGGAAGCCAATATTCTATTAAAAGCGTTTGAGTTAATGATATAGGAATAAAATTTGCAAATTTGCTAATTGAGACCCTAATAATCGTGATTATGAAATTCGCTTAAATAAAAGTTTAAAGTGATAGAATTGATAAAAGTGTTTGATTTGATTATAAATGAATCGATTTGGAGATTAACGGCAGTCCAATTGAGGTTGTTTAGAACGTAGTGACAAGTAAACAACTTTAATTAGACTGTCTTTTAATCTCCAAGTCCATTCATTCGTCATTAATTCAAATGCTTTTGTCAATTCTGTCACTTTTAAATTTTTATTTAAGTGAATTTTATAATCATGTTTATTAATTAGTGTCTCAATTAGCAACTTTGCAAAATTCACTCCTTTTACGTTAAAAAGGTTAAACAAGAAAATAATCACAATTCAGGATACTAAATAAGAAATAATTGAGAATTCAAGTTATTAAAATGAACAAAATAGTTCAAAATATATTTAAAAAGCTTGAATTCAAGGTATTAAAAGAAAAAAAATAATTCATATTACTAATCAAGAAAACAACAACAATTCAAGATACAAAAACATTAAAACTCTCGGCCAATTGAACAAATGGGTAGCCTAGGATGTTGCCAACATGAAAAATATTGATAATCAGGAAGAAAAAATCAAAAAAAAAAAAAACTTAGCAGTTTCTTCTTTTGTATGGCTCAATTAATAAATAATTATTTGTACGGTTTTGCTATCATGTGTCTCGAGTCATATGTTAAGATTTAAATAGATAAGTTAATAAATGTGTTGTACCTATTAGATATGCTCATATTAATTTATTTTGAAAATATATTTGTCTTGATAAGTATTACATTAAATATAGGTCCAAATCTATATTTCTAATTTAGCGTGACCAATTAATATCCATCATGGTAAAATTGAGTACCAACTAATTTTATCATTTTATTATAATAAGCCAACTCAAGTCAAATAAGTCTGACCAATTTAACCATTTTTTTTTCTAAAAATACTCATACACTTTTATATTAATTATAATAATACCATACTCCCATAAAAATATAAAAAGTAAAAACTAATAAAACTATTTATCCATTTTTAATAACCAAACATTCTTTTAAATCTTAAACTATGTTTTTTTTTTGTATTATCCACATATTTATATCATAACTATACATATTTTATATATTTTTATTTCATTACGCGCCGCACGCGCAACGCGTAAGGCACGATTACTGGTTTAAAAATATTTGAACATATACTAGACAACACTACTATTACGCCAGACACGCACATACAGACTAAATGCCCGATTGGTCCAATTGTAATTTTCAAATTATTTTTTCCAACCAATTTTTGTTATAAACAAAAAACTCATCAAACCCATATTCTTTATTTTTGTAATTATTTCTTCTTTTTCAGAAATTATTATTATAGAACCTTAGTTGAGACTAAAATTTACAACACAATAAAATCCTAAATATAATATTATAGAACACATGTTATCGACTCATTCCAGTCCGAAGTCGGGACCAATTTTAAATTTAATAACCCTTCTATTGTAAAACAAATAATTTTCATAAAATTTTAGTGCTAAATTTTTGTCCCAAGTGATATTTTGGAATAGATTCATATATTTTTACATAAACGAATTTGAAACATGGAGAGATTGTCTCGACTAATATTTATGGAAATTCTTGATGAATTTAAAAAATATATACTGGTCTAATTTATAAATAATTGTTTGGGGTAAAAGTTTCATGCCAAATAAATGTTGGTAAATCTTTTAGAATGTCAACAAACTATTCAAATTTTCTATGAGATAGTATAAGTGTGATTATTATTGATATTTTTTGGTGACTTGAATATGGATAAGGAAAAAACTACAATTCATAAATATTTTTTGGTGACTTGAATATACATAAAATAATTTTTTGGTGTATATGTATTTAGTGGCCAAAAATCCAATTCAAATCATTTCAAAAAAAAATCCTTATTAATGTGATAACCTCTCTAAAGTTATATTTTCACCCGTACCAATCATTTCCCTTTAGAGGCTTCTTGTGTAGTGATATGAGATGTAGTAACTTTTAGGTAGATTCGGTCTACCACATAGAATTTCTTATGTGGTGTGGCAAACCAATCATATGTATATACATGTCATTTATACATCAACAAAATACAACTGAAACGTCGTATTAAAATCATCCCTCCCATATTCCCACTACTTCTC
The DNA here is from genome assembly GCA_963682055.1 of Primula veris. Classification (NCBI taxonomy): domain Eukaryota; kingdom Viridiplantae; phylum Streptophyta; class Magnoliopsida; order Ericales; family Primulaceae; genus Primula; species Primula veris. The sequence goes on along the minus strand of OY821750.1, from coordinate 29,679,843 downwards.
CCTCCTCCCTATATTTTTGAAAAAAAACATACTTCCTATTTTTTTTTGGAAAATAAAACTCATCACACGTAAATCAAATTGTTTGATCTAAATTATCAACATTCACTTTCTTTTTTAATACATAATAATAATTTAAGTTTTATTAAATAATGTAATCAAAAACTTGTGAGAAATAAAATATAAGAATTAAAAAAAACTTAAACAAAAATTGTGTAATTATAATTTCGAAAACTAAAACTAAATTTACAACTCAATAAAATCTCAAATATAATATTATAAAACTCTAGTTATAATACTATTTTAAATTTAAATATTAATTAAAAAATTAATAATTTTAATATATTAGATTTTAGGAAACATTACAACACAATAAAAATCCAAATATAATATTACAGAACCCAAATGATTTGGTAATGATATGGCCCGAGAAGTGCTATGTTTGATTGTCTAAAAAAACATGGCCGGACGACTATTGTCGAGATATCAAATAACCCAAAATTGAGTCATTTGCAATGCCTACATGGGCTGGTATTAATGATTGATAATACAAGGGTAATCCTTCTGTATTTCACATTTCCGCTTGGAATCATAGTCTCAAATTATGAATCACACAAACAAACGAGGCCTAAACATATCAAGAATATACAAAAATTCAACCCATCAAAAATATCATCAATGATACTACTACACAATTTGTAGTTTGTGGCCATATTTTTTACTTTTTTTTTTTTTTTGAAAATTGCCATATTTTTTACTTCCTTCCCAGCATTTTTCTGTTTAGTTTTGATTATAGTACTATTAAAAAGAAAAACCCCAACTACCTGTTGTTAAGTAAGAAAATAGTAGGGAGTACAAAAGCAACAAGGCATCAAGTCCTTTTATAGGTTGTTCTTTTCATTTTTTTGAAAATGAAAACATCATTAAATCAAATCGGGGAATAAAAGTAACCGCAACTGGTCTAACAAAACCAAATTAAGCGACAGTAAATAGACCCTAGTCTAGCAAACTCGGCTAAACAATTTGCTTGGTTTGCACTGTCTTTATTATTTAGTGTGGATGTTTTTCCAATGATTAGTTCCAGCAATTCCAAAACTGATCATATTAGTATGTTATTACCTTTCTTGTTGCTTCTATAAAACGATTAATGATGCATAAAAAAATTGTATATAGTTTTATTACAAAAAAAAAAAAAGGGAAATTAAAAGGCTTTAAAATGCTCTTCAGTTCAGGTCTCCATAATCGCTTCCACATAGAATTTAATCCTCATAAGTACGAAAGTTATGTTTTGATCATCACCAGAGCCATTTGCTATAACTTTATTAAAAAAATGGGTACTGTCGTTGCTTTAAAGTTTAACCGTAGTTTAACTCGGTTCATAAAATTTGATAAAATGGTTCATATATTCGGAAAGCGAGCCTAAAAAAATTGTCTAGACAGTTTGCTTGAGCCTAGAAGCCTAACAGATTAAGCAGGATTAGCCAAATTGACGGACAACTAAGCAGAACATTAGACAAAGGTAGGCGTTAAGCGACTTGATTTTGCCTAAAACAGTAAAAACTAAAAACCATCTTTTAAAACATATGTTCAAACTATGGTTGGCTTAATTAATGAAAATTGTGTTAATTTCAAGAACATGATATCTTTTTTTTAATGAATTAGTATGGACTATGACCCGAATTCAGTTTTGTACTCCAATGAGATAACAAAAAAAGAAAAAATTATTAAGACATGGAACACAGTACTACTACAGTAGAAACTCTATAAAATAATACACTTGGGACCACCAAAATTTATTAATTAAAAGAGTTATTAATTAATCGATAAATTAATAATTATTAATTTATATATTAATTAATATTTTATTAATTTATAGTAAAATACTTAGTTTACAAACACCTTTCAAGCTTCCACTTAATTATTGTACAATTAACCTTGGTAAAATAAAGAGTTCCAATGCATGTATATCAAATAAGTAGGAGTTATGAATAGTTCCAATGCATGTATATCAAATGCATAGTTCTGACTCACCCAGAAGAAAATGTAGTTGCACAGTTGTTGACTGATGAAGAAATTATTGAAAGCGTTATTGGAATTAATAAAGATGATATCGATGAAGAAGATGATGAAAGTTCTATAATGGAGCCCCCTTCGTGAAACGAAGCTATTAAAGCGGCAATCACATTGAACAATTTCTTGTTGAGCTATGAGAAAACAACACCAGAAGTTCTTACCATGCTAAGGAAAATTAGAGACGAGATTCAAGGGGAAATTGATTTCAACAAAAAACAAAAGACAATTGAGTCATTTTTCAAGAAAACTTCGTAAATCATTCATGTAATATGCTATATATAAGGAATTATTAATTTATATTTTATATGGGGTCTAAAGAAATTATCAAAAATGTATTATCTTATAATTTTAGCGAATTATTAATTTAGCACCCTATCCCCGAGTCGGGACCGGCCAAAAATATTATCTTAGAGAGTTTATTAAATAATCGAGTATTAATTTATCGAGTTTCTACTGTAGTTGCTAATATAAATTAGTAGTAGGTTGGCTTCATTTATTACTTATTTATCCAATCCAATACTATAAAATAGAAAATAGGTGTGAAAATTTCACCCTATTTTAAAAAAAGCTAATAGGACCCATGTAAAATTGAAAAAATGTATGAATAAAGACTAAATTAATGAAAAACAATAGTACACGATTATGATAGAAAAATTGATAAAGAAGCTTAAAATTTGTATAAAGCTAAATGATTCCTCAAAATCACTAAAAATGTGATTATCACTTTTATATCTAATTAAAAAAAATTAAGGCCGCTGATGCGATTGCTCTAAGCAAGTAGTTTTAGGTCAAATTCCATTGGAAGTATGGCATATTAAAAAAATATGCATTGTATTAAAAATTAAAAATTACTATAATTTATTTAGAAAAAAGAGGGGGAAAGTAAAATAAAATAAAATAAATTGAAAAGGCTTCAGTTCAGGTCTCCATAATCGTTTCCGCATAGAATTTAATCCTCGGAAGAACGAAAGTTATGTTTTGATCATCACGAGACCCATTTTCTAAAACTCACATGCAAAACTTATGTTTCATATTTAATCAAATTTAGAATCGGTAAATCAATAAACTTTCAAGCATAACCAGAAAAAATATATCAATAAAATCAAAAAGAAGAAAAACGATAGTTAGAGAGAGGGGCCTTGTGTTTTGATGTGATAACTTTAGAGGGGAGTTTTAAATATTTATAATGTTCTGTGCAAAAACCTTAAATGCAATGACAAATGGGCCTTTGTTTTACTTAATTGGGCTTTTGTTAAAAAAAATTGATAGATTGGCTCATTTGTCATCCCGGTACAAAAAACATCAAAGTGTTACGAACATGGATCCGTTAGATCGGAATTTATTTGTCGGTACCGTTGTTATTGATGGGATAACTAGTCCAACAAACTAACACCACGAAAATGGAAACCCATAAAGACCATTCTAGACGGACCTTCTATATGAAGGTTTTCTCCACAACTCAATTTCTAATGTTTTAATTCTACTTATGGTCCATAGTTTTGCCATGATAGCACTTGATAATTGTTTCGGTTGTAACATTAAGATCTTGTTTTATTGGGTACTAAATTAAAAGGATTGGACTCTAAATGATGTGGTAATGATATGGGCCGAGAAGTGCTATGTTTGATGTCTGAAAAAAGCATGGCCGGACGACTATAAAATGTCGAGATATCAAATAACCCAAAATTGAGTCATTTGCAATGCCTACATGGGCTGGTATTAATCAATAGGATTGATAATAAAAGGGTAATCCTTCTGTCTTTCACATTTCCGCTTGGAATCATAGTCTCAAATTATGAATCACACAAACAAACAAGGCCTAAACATATCAAGAATATGCAAATATTCTTACTATGGGCGAAAAATCGTCCGAAATGATAAAATTTTAAACTAATATCAACGGACTGGTGCATATGTGAAATTTAATAAGGTACTGCATTAATAGGTGTTACGTGTTAATAGGTGTTAGGTTTTTATTATGTGACATGCCCAAAATAATAGTGTACTAGATTCACGATAGTGTTAATCGTTCGGTATTCATTACAAAATGCACTATTACTTAGGGTGTGTCAACCAATATTATTTTTTAGTTTTAATTTTAAATTGATTTTAGGGTATATATTTTTTGGTTCATTAACATGTGTTAGGTTTTAATATTTTTTAGTGTTAATTTTGAATTATTTTTATGGTAGATATTTTTTGGTTCATTAATATGTGTTAGGTTTTTAGTATGTGACACATCCTAAATAATAATGTATTAGATTCGTGGTAGTGTTAATCGTTCAATGTTTATTTAAAAACATTAAAACAAAAATGTAACATACAAAATTACACATTTTTGCTGCCTCAAAAATTCAACCCATCAAAAATATCCTCAATGATACTACTACACAATTTGTAGTTTGTAGCCATATTTTTTACTTTTTTTTTTTTTTTGAAAATTGCCATATTTTTTACTTCCTTTGTTTAGTTTTGATTATAGTACTATTAAAAAGAAAAACCCCAACTACCTGTGGTTAAGTAAGAAAATAGTACGGAGTACAAAAGCAACAAGGCATCAAGTCCTTTTATAGGTTGTTCTTTTCATTTTTTTGAAAATGAAAACATCATTAAATCGAATCGGGGAATAAAAGTAACCGCAACTGGTCTAACAAAACCAAATTATGCGACAGTAAATAGACCCTAGTCTAGCAAACTCGGCTAAACAATTTGCTTGGTTTGCAATGTCTTTATTATTTAGTGTGGATGTTTTTCCAATGATTAGTCCCAGCAATTCCAAAACCGATCATATTAATATGTTATTACCTTTCTTGTTGCTTCTATAAAACGATTAATGATGCATAAAAAAATTGTATATAGTTTTATTACAAAAAAATAAAATAAAAGAGAAACTAAAAGGCTTTAAAATGCTCTTCAGTTCAGGTCTCCATAATCGCTTCCACATAGAATTTAATCTTTAGAAGAACGAAAGTTATGTTTTGATCATCACCAGAGCCATTTGCTATAACTTTATTACAAAAATGGGTACTGTCGTTGCTTTAAAGTTTAACCGTAGTTTAACTCGGTTCATAAAATTTGATAAAATGGTTCATATGTTCAGAAAGCGAGCCTAAAAAAATTGTCTAGACAGTTTGCTTGAGCCTAAAAGCCTAACAGATTAAGCAGGATTAGCCAAATTGACGGACAAAAACATTAGACAAAGGTAGACGTTAGACGACTTGATTTTGCCTAAAACAGTAAAAACTAAAAACCATCTTTTAAAACATATGTTCAAACTATGGTTGGCTTAATTAATGAAAATTGTGTTAATTTCAAGAACATGATATCCTTTTTTTTAATGAATTAGTATGGACTATGACCCGAATTCAGTTTTGTACTCCAATGAGATAACAAAAAAAGAAAAAATTATTAAGACATGGAACATAGTACTACTAGTTGCTAATATAAATTAGTAGTAGGTTGGCTTCATTTATTACTTATTTATCCAATCCAATACTATAAAATAGAAAATAGGTGTGAAAATTTCACCCTATTTTAAAAAAAGCTAATAGGACCCATGTAAAATTGAAAAAATGTATGAATAAAGACTAAATTAATGAAAAACAATAGTACACGATTATGATAGAAAAATTGATAAGAAAGCTTAAATATAAAGCTAAATGATTCCTCAAAATCACTAAAAATGTGATCATCACTTTTATATCTAATAAAAAAAAATTATTACTCCCAATAACTTAAGCAACAAAATACAAAACTAATAAAAATATTACTAAACTTAATTAAAACCACTACTAACAATCTTATATATTACTAAACTTATAATTACCCAAACTACAGAATCTGAATATCACTATAAAACTAAATATTATAAATATCAATAATACAAATCCTGCTAAACCAATATTCATTAACAAACAATCTGGTAAAAAACACACAGATTAAATTAAAAATCCCTATATTATGAGATTAAAAAAATGAAAATTTTAAATAATTAAAAAAAAAAAAGAGACTCAGTTTATGGGTGATGATATAACAGTATGGTCGGCAAAGCATTAGCTGCTATTACGACGAACGAGACCTTATATCATATATCATCATTGCCCCTTTCATTTTTCTTTGTTTTTATTATCATTTGAAAATAGAAAAATGAATTTGTTGATAGTGGTGCAATTTTGTTGTGTAAAGATTTAGTGTTTTCATTTGGGTATTTATATAGGGAGATAGGGTTGAGGTGAAGTAGGGTTTTGATATAATTACTTTTTAGACCCTGTCTACTCACTTTTTTTTTAATACTCCATATTTTGTAACTAAGCCCTTGTTTTTGGGTAATGTACACATTAGCTCATTATAATGGGGAAAGTGATGAATTTACTCCCTACTTAGGTTGTAAGTTTTTTCTCGTCATTCTTAGCAACAATTACGTGATCGTGCTTATCTTCATTTTGTATCTAATGATGGGGTTTTTGGAAGATCATCGAGTAATCTTTGGGAAATACAATACGCAATTGCACAGGGTCAGTTTTGGTCGGTGGAAGGGTCGTAATTCATGTTTTGAACTCTTTTCTTCTGATCGTGATATGGTTTTTAAGCCGTGCATCTTAGTGCTTTGGGTTTAGCCGCATAAGACGATATGACCCAGAGTTAATTATGTCAGAGAACCCTACACAATTTGTAGTCAAATTGGTCAAGAAGTGTTACCGAGTCGCTTGCGATTTGCAAGGTTATTTGGATTGTGCAATACAATACGCTGCCTAAAGCATCTAGTACTTTTGCATCTGGGATCGTCACTAGTCGCTAGTGGCCAAGCTTGTAAATTTCACATTCACAAGTGAATTTTGAACTCTTTTCCTTATGGAATAAGAAATGTTCATTCGTCACTGATTATCCTTTTCTAATGTGTACAAATTTTTTATAATATCAGCTAGAATGGAGTTCTTCAACTTGGAGTACATAAATACCAAAATACTCCCAGTTGAATGGTTGTTATCATGAACTCTCTCTCTTTTCAGAATTTTCATGGACTTGCGGTAATCTCTTTCGAATTTGACACAGCATCTGAGCACTAGTTTCTTGTACAGTCGGCTCTTCGTTTTTCATGCAGAAAGCAGATCCCATTTGTTTTAATGTAATCACCAATTCTGCAGTGTTGAGTTATATCACAGATCAAAACACAAAACTCACTAGAGTAAAATTCAAACACGATAACAGAGCATAAGATAGCTGATATAATTATACATATACTTGCTTCTGAAACTTTTACATAATCCACATCTATAGCTTAAGGTAGATATAAGAAAATCGAAAGTTTTTTATCGGAGAACACAAAGACCTTATTACAAGTCATGGTATGACCATTTCACGGGTTACTTACAAAGAAACACAAACTATGCACCTGTAAAAGTACCTAACATCCATTCTCCATGAAAGCCAACTAGCAGATTCTATATTCTGAGGAAATATATTACATATGACCAATAATAAGGAGGAGAAAGGTATTGGAAGAAAAAGATATGGCAAAAGAATATTGACTAGAACTCGAATAGAAGAAAGTGATGGACAAATTCAAGCTACATCTATTTTCATCAAAATCAGCTTCTGTTATGCCTACTTCGATCTGGTTGAATAGTATTTGGATCCAGTGTTGACAATATTTGCGGCATTGACATACCCCCAGACACCACGATTTCTGCATGCAAATAACACTTATCATGATGCATCCTTGAAAAGGATTAATATTAATCACACAAAACTGTTCTTAAATTCTTGTGATTGTGAAAAAAGAACACGAGAAATAAATCTTACCGATTCCTTCACGTACAGACAAGTTTGGTCGAATGACGTCTTGCGAGTTGATGAGGAATATATCACCAATATAGAGATGGTTAGTGGGAACATAGACACAGCATAGCTCTTCATCACCTGAATAATTCTGAAAAGATAACAATTCAACTAAATGGTCAGAAGACTCGGAAAAACTAGGTTTAAAAAGCAGACAATGTAAGATCTAGTGTCACCATCAGTACGGCTTGCAACCAAGAGGCACTTGACTATAATTATAGATTAGGTTGAGGGAGCTTTTTCTAAATTAGTGTCAACCCGAGCTTAAATATGACCAATAATTCCAAAGATTCACGAGTCAGTAATTTTATGCATGAAAAGATTGTTCAGATGCAACTTATAAGTTTCAGTTTTTTTATTAATAAGTAGGAGTGCATTTGTTTGATCAACTTTAAGTCTAAAAAACTAGAAGTGCTAATAAGCTGGATGACCCAGATCAAGCCAGCTTATTGCTTGAAGACTGCAGCCAAACAAATCCCCCTATAAGGTAATGTCACAATTTCCTGTACCACGATTTTATAGTCTTAGACAGAAACCGATTAAGCCAGTTCATGTGTGTATAAGCAAGCAAAATTAGAACAAATATGTTAGTCCTACGATTTACAGCTTAAAAAGGGCAGGTAAAAAATAGGGAAGAGGAGAGATTCGCAAAAACAAATACGGACCTGAAGGACAACAGATGAAGTAATGAACCCAAACGCATATTCACCAATACGTGGATGCCTAATAATAGCTACCTCCTTGAATGCCTGACTGTTCTGATCTGCACCGACATAAACACAATAAAAACGAAAATAAATGACACCTAATCGTCCACCACTCAAGAAAAACGCCGAGATACGATAATGTGAATTGTTTATAAAGAAATTGTACCGGGAGATATGGCAGCACTAATTTGCTTTGAGGCACTGTAAATATGACGGACAAATGGCATTCGTTTGATGAACCACTCCCCAATACCCAGTATTGATGACCCCAACCATGATGACATAAATACCCCGACCAAGAAAATGAATGAGATGGAAGTAACAAACCCAAGACCTGCAAAAAAGTAAAAGTTAATATGATACACAAACGTCATTGAGCTTTTGAGCTAACAAGCTGGACTTTTGCAGTTTTAAAAAGAAGAGAAAAGGTTCATGCAGCTTAGAACTTTCATATTTTTGTATCAAAAGACCAGAAAAGCTCAGTTATTTAGCTGTCAACCAAATGATGTCCAGCTTTTAACCATAAAAAGCAAGAAATATGAGCTTAAAAGCTGCCACTAAACAAGGCCTGAACGAGATTTTTATATATACTCTCATCAATTTAGTAAGCTAGTCTTAACTCACATCCATCACACAGATATATTCACTATTGGTGTTGAGCAAGACATACTGGGATGAGACTGAAGTTAAACGTTAGCTCAAATATACAAGCAGCAGAGGGAAATACATAATTTCCAAAACGCAAAAAGAAAAAAGAAGAAGAAGTAAAATCCATAACCAACATTTCCATGAGAATTAAAATAACAATAGATTCAGTTTAACAAGACTGTTTCCAGTAGATGATGTGAAAAACTTAGACTGTTCTACACAATCAAAATAAAAAGGATGACAAAAACTAAATTGTAAGTACAGAGACAGGTGAAACAAAAGGATGAAATTTTGAAAAATAAAGGACTATCATTATCATAGTAACCAGGAAGATTTTGCCGACCCCAAATTTTTGGGATGAAGGCGTAGTTTGATGATGATGAGTAACCAGGAAGATTTTGCTAATATCTAAAATTCATGATGCAGATTAAATCAATGGAGACAAGAACAAGGTCATACTAAGTCTCTACAAAAACAATCCAAACATGACAGCAAAATATACGAAGTGCTATGAAGAGAATATAAACGTGACAGCAAGATTATATAAAATTGCCACGAAAAGGAAGTTTAACCTTCTTGCGTCAGTTTGAAATAAACACTCCACTATATGAACAAATTAAATAAGAAGTACAAATAGTTAATGGGATACAGCTATAAAAGGATGGCTCACCAAAGATATTAATTCCGAGCTGAGCGTAAATTGGAGAGAAAAATCCATCCACAAAATGAATAAACCACCACGTTACATAGAAAGTGACCGCAATAGGGAAAAGGATAACACTGCAAAAAGAAAGCAGTTAGAGCATGTAAAGTGGATAAATCTCTGAAATAACTCAGCAAAAAACTACTTTAATCTTATGTGGCAACCATAGTAAACAAACTTAAAGAAAGAACATAAAAGGTTACTTCGTTAGTCCATTCAAATCTGAAAGGTTAATAAATTTCTGGTCGTTTTGACACACCCGCATACATCTTTTTGATAAAAATGTGATATAATATTATTGTGCCACAAGACTACAAGAGGTGATACTAATCTGATAGTTTTGCATACTTTAATTTTTTTAGCCTCTATTTATATCTAGCGATTACTCAATTTGGTGTTAGGATGATACTGGAGCTTAGTTGTTGTAGCATTGCAAATAATAGTCTAGCTATGTAATATTTTCCCATATAAGTAATAATTACATCACCCGGGTTACTTGTAAGTTTGTTTATCGTAACGTTTCAAAAAATTATTACAGCATACGAAAATGAAGATAGAGACAGAGATAATGGAAAGAAATCACACCATCCAGTCATAAACTTTTTCGAGGCCCAGCTCCGCACAACTTTAGAGAAAGTCTACATGATGAAATGGAGAACCAATTGTTAGACACTATCAGAGAAACAACATATAAATAGCATGAACAACATGAACTACAATGGCATCAGTATTCCTTAAAGCATTTCCCAAGCCAACTTTGAGTAAATCGATAGAACAGATAGTCAAATGACTTGTGACACAATCAAAAAAGAAAAAAAAAAAAGAATTAGCTGCAATGGGATCGCCGTCAAAGCCTGATAACCGCCATGCGTCACTTTGATATTTGTAAATCAACTTTTTCACAGAATAAACACATGAATTGCGATAATTGTTTTTGTAATCTCGTGTCAGTTATATCCAGCTCATCTTCTCGAGTTCTCTATCTATATATTTTGTGTATTTACGAGTACTACACTAGTTTTTTTAAACCGGTGTTTAAAATAGAGAATTGGTATCGACAAAACTCCACTTTGACTATAAAATTTTCATCATCTTCCATGGAAATGATATCTTAATATTAGCTCTTTTAATAAAATCAAATTTAATACAAATTGTAAACAATCTTATAAGTTCAGATTTGCAAGGTTTCTACAAATACACAGTGTATGTCAATTCGGCCTTAGGTTGCATAATTAGTTGTATATTGGATAACTAATTCTTGAAATGACATAGCTACATATGTGATATGTCCAAAATCTGGAGTGAAGTTGACGATGAGATTCACAAGTACTAACATATAAACAGAGAGATTGAGGGTGAAGGTTGGCAGTGAGAGGCTAGTTTCAACAATTTCAACCTTCAACATAGGCTACTGGAATTGCGTATCAGTTTTGCATATATGCAATTCTATAAGAAAATAACTCACAACTCAATAATGAGATGACATGTATCAAGATCTAAACTTTGTTCCAAAGAAAAAAATACAAATGCGCTCAAGTATGTGAGACACTGATGCGTTAGGTGTTTTATGTACTGTTAAGTTATGCAAAATGTATCATGTTTGAAGCAAATTCAGGGCTATGGGTGAGATTTTATCATTTTAGGTCATGGAAAAAGCTAAAGTTTTCAAGCTTAATGGACTCAATTCTTCTCAACCTCCGTGAAGGCATCTCATTTGCTTAAAACTTGTTGCATACTATGCCTATAACAAAGGTGGTTATATGTGATATATAACATGGATATGAATGGTATAACAACTAAACACTAATACATAAAAAACGAAAAAAGGGTGCTTTCTTTCTCGTCTACAAGTAATCAACTTTTTGACCTAACAGCTTTGAGAACAAGAAGTTAAGTATCACTTTCCAAATTAATCATTATTTAGCAACTTATTGAGACGCCGTGGAAGCCTTACGAGTTACGAGTAGGTATATATATGCTATATACATATGATGTTTAATAACATTTTAACTAAATAACATATCTATTTACTACTCCCTCCGTCCCAATTTATAAGGAAGAATAGGGATACGTGCAATTTTGCAATGCAAAATTGGTATGCTTAAATTATCGGATTTGTAAATTTCAAAAGTTAGTCACATAGTTAACATGCTAAAGTTAGTCATGAAAACTACTCCCTAAACATGATTCTATTCCTCACCTTTTTAATTTCTCTTTTAATTAAACTCCTCGACCTATACCTTCGAAAGCATCAGATTTTGATACCTTTGTCCAAATTAATCACCATAAAAGTCTCTAACCTTTTTAATTGCTCCAATTCCCAACGCAAAAACACATTTTTTCAATTCACTTAGAGCAATTATTGTCGATTTTTTTTTCAAACTATTTCACCTAGATAGTAATCTAAAGTAACTATTGCACTATATTTACCTACAAACACATTATATACAAGTAGTACACAGTGAACAACACGCTTTTCATAATATTCACCTAAATAAACCTAAATTCCCCTAAATCACAGAGAGAAAAAAACAAAGATAGCAATCCACATAAAATTATGCATTAATATATTTGAACAATAATTACAATAAACACACACACACATATAAATAAATATATAAATATGTAGAGAGAGAGAGAGAGAAACCTCGCGGCCGGAGGAGGAAACGGATGAGGAGGGTTTATTATGTGACACGTCATCATCGGAAACAGGAATAAGGAGTTCTCGATCTCGACTACTACTACTCGTCGCCGACGACTTTTCTTCCACCATCTCTCCCTCTCTTCTTTATCTCAATATTTATTCGTATTTATCAAAATTAGTCTACTTCAAGTATGTAGTTTTAATCAGGATTAAGGGTTGTATTACAAATTAGGGCCTATTTGGTCTGTATTGGTTCGGTTTTTGTCAAAATCGAAACCTTTCAGTTTTAATTCGGTTTTCGGTCTTTTTATTTTTTGAACGGAACCGAACCGAACTGAATCGGTTTGTTTCGGTCTTTCGGTTTTGTTTTTTTTTTATTTGGGGGCTTTCGGTTTTTTTCGATCCGGTTTTATTGTAAACCGAAACGGACCCGAAAAAGTTTTGATTTTTCGGTTTTCGGTCTTTTTCTGGTCGGTTCGGTTTTTTCGGTTTTTTTTCCGGTCCTATTACAAATAGTGCTCACCTAGTTCATAAACTTTGGAAACTTATAACTTCAAGTAAAATGAATCGACCCGTTATTGAACGGACTCGGTTCGGTTCGGGTCGTTAAAGTATCGTGTTCATTCATTACTAATGAATCGAGTCGGAATAAAATTATAATACTCGTTTTTATTCTCAGACCCGTTCAATTATTTTAATATAATTTTTTCATATATAAGTTCATGAGTTTTATATGGAAAATTTTAAATAAAATGTTAATAATTGATAAATACTCTTCATTTTATATAATAATTTTGTTTTTTTAAAAAACTAAGACAATTTTTATTAACACTCACAATACTTATTGTATTATTAATTATCTTAGTGTAAATTTTAATTAAGTAAAAAAGTTTTTTTAAAACGAGATGATGTTAAACGTGTCGGAAGACCTCTTCGATTGGGCTCGTGCACAAGCTCGTCTATAACAAGCCGAGCAGGGGCGGAGTCATAACTAAATGTTTGGGGTTGTAAAAATAAAAGTGTACAGACCATAAAACCGGGATTTTACACCTGTTTTTTACCCTGGTTTCTTAAAAAAAACGATTTTTTTAAAAATCTTTTTTGGTTAATTTAACTTTCTTTTTCAAACAGTAAAAAAAATCCGCAGTAATAAAACCATGTTTAGTCATGTTTCAAAAGTTTCAGCATTTAAAAATTTACCAAAAATAAAATAAAAATAGAAATCAAAGTAAAATAAATAAAAATTAAGAAGAAAAAAAAGGTAAAAAAAGGAAAAGTATAAAGAAACGATGGTTTAAAAACGTAAAATTAAGAAAACGAGCTATATTAAAAGGAGAAATATGAACAAACAAATGTATAAACTATTAAAAACCCGAAAAAGCCAAACTTATACTATTAAATACTAAAGTTCACGTATACTCAATTTGCATAGATATGCACCAACAACCAATTATGGGTTACACAATTTCATTATATATTTACTTTGCATACAAACTTACAAAAATTCTTATAAATTTTATTTGCAAACACCACTATATGTTATATTATTATCATTATAGTTAATTTTTCCAAATTGTGTATCACGTGTCGTCATGGTATACGGAGTATAAGTTAATGCCACAATGTCTTTCAATTGTTTGTTACTTTTTTAGGTAGTACAATTAGTAGCACATAAAAAAATAATAGTATGTTATTGCATTATATATAAATTATTTTGAAAAACACCACTAACAAAAATTAATTTATAAAAATTGTGGGATTACAACCCCTAATCATACTGTTGTTCCGCCACTAAAAATGAGTATGAGCAACATTTTAAGTATCGTTTAGTAAATAAATAGGCCCAACCCCTGTTCAACACTACCCATGAACTCTTTGTGACTTGTAAATTTACTAACGACCAATTCTGAAGAAAGGTCAAATTTGTGTGTTACTCCGTTTTGGATATTCCATTGCCTTCATCTTTGTAAGATTTTGTAGTTGTTTTTCGTATCTTATTAAGGTTTAGCGGATTTTGGCGTAAACTTGTTCATGTATTGTTTTTTTCCACTTAACTAATATCTTATGTTGCATTTTAACGACGTGTATTAAAATATTAATTACCAAAAATAGACCAACATATACACAAAGTTATACCTACTTAGATTTAGTCGTGGGTTTGATTGCAAAACCTAGATAGTATGTGAGAGTTAATTGTAAGTTTCATGGATTATGGGGGTTATTTGCAGAGAAAATGAATAGTCAAAGTGATTAGCTTCCTCGGCCTCTCTTGGTATGTTCAAAGCATAAATGATAAATTGTATTTCCACAAAAGAAAAGGACATCAATCCAATTAAAATAATTCAAATATTAGTTCATGGAGTAAGTTGTAAAGACATATATATATATATCAGAGTTAAATCCATATCAGCATGTCGATTCTTTCAAATTCTTTAATCTTACCGTCTATCTGTCTCTCCTACGTGTCACATAACCTCCATCTCCACCCTAATTAAATTAAAAATCAAAATCGCAATCTCATTAATCGAAATCTTGATCAACTACAGAGAGATTCGACAATTTAAAAGGAAAATCAATTATTAGGGATCCTTCGTTTCTTCAAACGGAATAAGTAGAGATATAAACAGACATATTTGCGAAATGCATGTTTGGATATTCCTCAATGATCCACCTACTCACGGAACGTGAGAAGCAGATGATTAATCATAATAATTTATTGAAAATTTTAGAAGATCTTTTTCCCCCCATGACAGATGGTCAGAGGTGGAAATCCGTAATGCCCGTAGTCGTTACATTAACCGCAATGCGGTCGATGTCAAGCAGCCGAATCCAGATTTAGTGGCTTAAGTGAAGTCGTACGAATCCAGATTTAGTGGCTTAAGCGAAGTCGTAATTAGGTAATCGTACTCGAAGCTGAAATATGTGCTAGTTAGGTAACGTAAGGTCGATTTCAAAACCATCCATACTCAATGTTGTTACTTGCAATTTGCAAACTTCACCAAAAAAATCACTCGACACATATACAAAAACACACACACGTAGATATACATACATTATATATATATATATATACATACATTATATATATATATATAACTCAGCTCTGCCACTCTCTCTCTACAATGACGACTCTCTCTCTCCCCCACCGTCACCGCCTTTCTCTCTCCTCCACGTCACCAAACCCCCGCCCCAAAAACCCCACCTCTATTTCTCTCTCCTCCACGTCACCACACCCGCCCTATCTCGCCTCCGGTAACAACGGCGGCGGAGGAAAAAACAGCCACGTCATCACCACCACCGGAGACGACGGAGACGACGGACGGGAAAAAAATAAACACAAAAATAATAATGTTGATAGTTTTGCTTTAGGTTTGATGGTGTTTTTGGTGTTTGTTAGGGTGTTTGTTAGGGAGATTCGGGAGTGTTTTCGGAGAGCTAGGGAGGAGTTAGAGAGAGAGAAGGAGGAGGAGGAGAGCAGGGTTTACGGCGAGAACGCGGAGTCGTTTCGTAAGGTGGAGAGAGGGTTTAGGGATGTGGCGGAGTTGATAATGCTACTAGGTGAATCCTATACGCGAATCGATTTTGGTAAGATTTTTTTTTAATTTCAATATAGTTTTGTAGCGAATGATATATTACATGCATAT
Organism: Primula veris; assembly: GCA_963682055.1. Lineage (NCBI taxonomy): Eukaryota > Viridiplantae > Streptophyta > Magnoliopsida > Ericales > Primulaceae > Primula > Primula veris. The sequence continues at coordinate 29,663,589 of OY821750.1, read as the reverse complement.
GGATTTTGGTAAGATATTTTATTTTTAAAGCAGTATTAGTATATTCTACCTTTCACTGTAGTTTTGTAGAGAATGTATTTATTGGACGAAATAGAAATAAAACAATAATGTTAATAGCTATGCTGCGAGTTTGATGATGATTTTGGTGTTTGTTAGGAAGATTTGTGAGTGTTTTCGGGAGGTATGGAGGAGAGAGAGAGAGAGGAGATTAGGGTTTATAAGGAGCGTTTCGTAAGGTGGAGAGAGGGTTTAATGACGTGGCGGAGATGGTAATGCTACTAAGTGAATCCTATAAGCAATTGCATTTTGGTAAAATATTTTATTTTTAATTTCACTATAGTTTTGTAGAGAATGTATTTATCGATGTGACGGAAATGATATTACTATTAAATGAATCCTACATGCAATTGGATTTTTGGTGAGATATTTTATTTTTAAGGCAATAATAGTGTATCACTATAGTTTTGTAGAGGATGTATTTATCGGACGGAATAAATATGAAAACAATAATGCGAATAGATATACTGCGGCTTTGATGGTGATTTTGGTGTTTGTTAGGGAGATTTGTGAGTGTTTTCGGCGAGATAGGAAGGAGAGAGAGAGAGGAGAGTAGGGTATATACCATTCCTATATTATAGTTTTGAAGGCAATTTTACTACTCTTTTTTTGGAGCATTTTAGTCTTGTTTATGGTTATAGAAAAAAAAATGTTTAACTTTATAGAGTAATTGTTGTATATTGTGTGCATGTTTTGGACTCCGCAAAATCTCTTTGATAAAATCTTCACAGAATCTCTCCGCCAGTCTTCGGTTGTATTCTCTGATTGTGACTTTGGTTAGGGAGATTCATGTCTATTTTAGCCGAATTAGGGATGAGTTAGAGAGAGGGGAGGAGAGTAGGGTTTATGCGGAGACCGTGGAGTCGTTTCGTAAGGTGAAGAGAGGGTTTAACGACGTGGCTGAGATGATATTACTATTAAGTGAAGCCTATAAGAAAATGGATTTTGGTAAAGATAATTTTATTTTTAAGGCAATATTAGTGTATTTTACTTTTCACTACAGTTTTGTAGAGAATGTAGTTATCGATGTGACGGAAATGATATTACTATTAAATGAATCTTACAAGCAAATGGATTTTGGTAAGGTAGTTAATTTTAGGGGAACATTAGTGTATTTTACCTTTACTATTGTTTTGTACATTACTGTTTTGTAGAGAATGTATTTATCGATGTGATGGAAATAATATTACTATTAAATGAATACGACAAGCAAATGGATGCTGGTAAATATATACTATGTCTCAAAACTATTGTCTCTTTTGGAATTTGTACAAATTCCATGAGAGTGTAGTGATTGTACTTAGAGATCATCAAAATGCTAGTATTAATTTTAGTTATTAGACACATGTCATATCACCTTTTATCATTTTTTTAAATTAGGGTAAATATGTAATTTTATCAATTATTTTTTATTATTATTTTAGGTATCTAGGGATGTCGCAAAGTAGAGTAGCGTTGTAGTATTGAATTCTTGAATGCATTGTTAGTTACTCCTATTTTGACCTTTTGTCTTGTTTATGGTTAAAGATAGTGCATAGAGATAAATGTTTATGGAGTAATTGTTGTTTTTTTGACTTTGATTTAGGAGATTTGTTAGTCTTTTCGCCGAATTAGGGATGAGTTAGAGAGAGAGGAGGAGAGTAGGGTTTACGCGGAGAACAGGGAATCGTTTCGTAAGGTGGAGAGATTGTTTATCGATGTGACAAAAATGATACAGTTGTTAAGTGAATCATATAAGCAAATGGATTTTGGTAAGACAGTTAATTCTAAGGCAATGTTAGTGTGTTTTACCTTTCGCTATTGTTTTGACATTACTGTTTTGTAGAGAAAGTGTTTATCGATGTGAGGGAAATAATATTACTTTTAGATGAATCCTACAAGAAAATGGATATTGGTAAATATAAACTACATTACTCCCTTCGTTTCGAAACTATTGTCTCTTTTGAAATCATGTCATCTTTTTTTTTAATCAGAAATAAGGATACATGGATATTTAATAAATTATTTGTTACTATTATTTTAGGAAAGTGGACAATTTTATAGAGACGCCCAAAATTAGAATAGCAGAGTAATATTAAAGACATTTAATGTTCATTACTCCTATTTTGATATTTTAGTCTTGTTCATGGTAATAGTTAGTGCATGGAGAAAAATGTTTACGAAGCAATTGTTGTTTTTTGATACTTTAGTTAAGGAGTTTTCTTTTTCGTGAATTAGGAAGTAGTTAGAGAGAAAGATGAGATATATGTTGAAATTGTGGAGTCGATACGTGAGATAAAGAATGTGTTTGTCGATGTGACGGAAATGATACTCCTATTAATACAATCCTACAAGCAAATGGATATTGGTAAATGTATTAATTCTAAGGCAATGTTAGTGTGTTCTTCCTTTCAATAATGTTTTTCTAGATCAGTAATGCTATGGTTCTGTATAAATTAATGAAGCAAATTGATATAGGTGATAAATAATTAATTCTTACAGGCTTTTTACTTTATTTCTGTACTCCAGTCTTGTTTAAGGTTATAGAAAGTGCATTGAGAAACATGTTTATGGAGTAATTGTTTTTTTTTGTATGATGTTTTGACTTTTTAAGGTTTATGAGTAATAGTTAACTTTCTTTTTCTTCATTTTTACAATTATTTACAATAACCTTAGAGAAATCATATTTGGTACGTCAACCTAGTTTTTTTTTACGGTTTTGGTACAATGATTGGATGGGGAACACAATCATAAATACGCGACAGAAAGTCTTATGTCCTAAACAAATATGATAGGTTCGGGACATTTGTGATTGTCTATGCTGAATTCGCGAAGTCTTTTCGTAAGATAGAGAATGCCTTTGTCGATGTGATGGAAATGAAATTCCTGTTGTTTGAATCCTACAAATAAATGGATTTAGGTAAATATATACTATTAATTAAAGTCTCAAAGGTAGTGTTTATTACTCCTATTTGGATATTCTAGTCTTGTTTATGGTTATTGATAGCGAAAACAATGTTTACAGAGTAATTGTTGTTTATTGAGACTTTAGTTAGGGAGATTTGTAATTTATCGTGAAATTAGGGCCGAGTTAGAGATAGAGGAGGAGAAAAATGAGATGTACTCCGAAATTGTGGATTTGTTTGGTCATATAGGGAATGTCATTCTCGATGTAACAGGCTCGATCTTCCTATTAATTGAATGCTACAAGCAAATGGATTAAAGTAATAAACATTTAAATCTTTATGAAATTTAACAATATTTTATCCTGTAGTCTTTAGGGTTATATGAAGTGCATAGTGACTACTCCAGTTTTTACGGGTAATTGTTTTGTTTCTTTGATGTGTTGGCTGAAGGTTTATGAGTACCATTTAAGTTGAAGGGTTATTTACAATTTCCTACACTACTTATTTTTTCAATTTTGTCGATTTTGTACAACCTCCTAACTTTTATTATAGGCCATTTTTAGTATATCTTACTGATTTTAAAGATCAGTTTTAGTATTTCTTATTGATTTAGTTTAATGTCCTTAGTAATATTCACAGTACTAGGTAAAGATTTTAAAGTCGTGACGCAATGTTCCTATATTTTGCTCTTGACTATGGTTTTAGATAGTGCGAGAGAAACATGTGCATTGAGTAATTGTTTTACTGCAGTGAAAGTGCTGCTCTAAGTATCTTTTAATTTTATCTCGTCATTGTATCTCTTATTATATATAAGGGTTAATTACAGTTCTGGACACTAACCTTTTTTGTTTTAAATTCCGTACACTAACCTAACAAAAATCTTAGTTAGTAGACCGACCTATTTCTTTTCTTGTTTTTGTACACTGGATTAGAAAATAATGATAGGGTGGGAACAAAATCGGAAATATCCGATGGGATAGTGAATAAAACCAAAAGATATGATAAGATAGTGTGTAATATATTTGTTCTTTAATACTAATTGCTTGCTTACCAAACTAGATTTTTTCCGACTTGGTAAACTGTGTGTAGTAAATCGTCGAGAAGTGCAGCTTTAGTTTATCTTTTAGGAATTTTGAAAGGCTGGCGTACCAAATTCTAAAATATATGGGAAAGCTTAGTGTATGAAACTGAAATTTTCCCCAAAGTCAAAGGTCAATTTTAGTAATCTAGCTCTGATTTTGAGATATCTGTCCTCTGCCATAATTTGGTCGCTCGTTTAAACAAACAATATACCCTATCTATTTCCAGCTTGATTCATTTTTCAAAGATCTGTTTTTTTTATTGTCTCACTCCACATTTTAATCTTGTTTTACTTTCACATAATATGTTGTAAAAGCTGATGAGAAAGAGGAAGAGAAGAGGGCCGAGATATATGCCAAAATCACAAATGCGTTTAAGCAGATGGATACACACTTGGGCGAAATAGCCAACTCCTTGAAGAAAAAAGGTAATTGTATTTAACTCTTTAAGGTTATGGTACATATATTTTTCTCCAAGACTATGGAATACGTAGAGAAACATGATTAATTATTTTGATGTATGTAGTGAAAAATGAAGTGGTTCTATTATATTTTGAGTGCTATATGTAAGGTTTATGAATTAATGCACGCTGTTTCTTGTTTTAACTTGAAGATCTTTCAGTATTTCATAGGGAGTTGTACGCCTGATCTGGTAACTTGTTTAAACAGCCAAAAATTCTCAATTTGGTTTCTGTTTTAAGCTCGGTTTATCTAAGTCTTGCTTTAGTTTCAGTTATATGTCAAAATTCAAATTACTGTGTCCATAACTCCTTGAACATAGTTGACACTGGGACTGAAGTGCCAGACGGGTTTAACCATATAACAATCAAATAGATACCTATTAAGTCCTTGAGCAAAATAGGAGGTGAATATATTGAAGTAGCAAGGCAATGTCACTGTATTTTGCTCTTGACTATTGTAAAAACATTTTTATTTAGTGATTGTATTGAAAATGCTTCTATGATGTGTTGACCTTAGCGGAGTAATGCTGAATTTTACCTGCTTAGTAATGCATATCTTCTTAAGTTTGAAGGTCATTTTTTAGTATTTTTTTTATTAAGTTGCGGGTTCTGGCCTACCACCTTGATTTGGTAGCTTGTTTAATTAGCCAATAAATCAGTTTTGCAATCTATTTCCAACTGGATTCGTTTTACTGTAATGGAGCTGTAAGTTTTCTTAATCTTGTTTACTTTCACTTATTTGCAGCTGCATCTAACCATGTACCCGAGGGAAAGAAGAGTGTTGATATATACTTTGAATTTGCAGATGCGCTTAACCTCGATCGTATGACAAACGCCTTCAGAACACTTCAAGCATTTAGACAGCGCATTGATAAAAGTGTTAAATTGTTAAGCCTCAGGGATATTCTAGATATATTCTAGTTCTGACATTGGGTATAGATAGTTCGTCTAGAAACATGTGTATGGAGTAATTACCTTTTTGTAATTAAAATGCTATTATGATATATTAGAGCGCGATGTATGTAATGTTAATGGCGACAGGCCAATGAGCAATGTAAGGAGTATCAGTTTGATCATTTTAAGTATAAACATGATTTGGCGGCTAATAGATAACAGTCGATCATTTTAACCCATACCAGATCTGCTCGGAAAAAAATGATTGAAATATTGACTACTTGTCGGCTATGATCTGAGCGGAGAAGGCGTAAGCTGTGGTAACCTGGTCGGTGTTGTTAAAGATTGGGGATGGTAAAGGGATAAGCTCTTGTGGGTTTAGGTCTTCTGGGAGAAATGGTTGAAAAGAAATGACCTCCCTTTTCTGTATTTAGACCTAATTAGATCAAAGTTAACTCAATTTAAGACTGTTGCATATGCCATACGATGTCTATTGTCTAATCAACGCGTCTCATACAATATGCTAAACAACATATGTATCTATTTACAAGTATATTAGAGATTTGTTCTTTTATGATGTTATGAATGGCGGGCGTGGTATCCTACTCCAAATATACTGTATAGAAGTATTATGTACCTATTTCAGGTATACAAGGAATCAGTATCCTTATATAATAGAAAAAAATAAGGATAGCATGGTATCTAGTTGCATGTCACCTACATTAAAAACAATTTGGTAAATGTAAAATTAGGGGTGACATCGGTACGGTACCGACCTTTTTAAACTCATATCAATACCGTACCGAATTATTTTGGTTTTTAAAAATTAGTACCATTACCGAACCAAACAAATCGGTATATCGACTTTCGGTATACCGACAATGTCGGTCGGTATTGGTTCGGTATCGGTTTTATACCAAACATGTAATAACTACAAAAAAAATAGAAACTTAACTACTCAATGACTCATGAAGAAAAAGAACATTAACTTTCAAAATCAAAATCAAATGAAGTACTATTTTCAGTTGGGCTCTCCACGGAACTTAATCCTAAATTCTCTGCAAAGATATAAAATAATTCATAAATGTATAAACTACATTGAACAACGAATAAAAAGTTAATTAAATCAAGAATCTAACAATTTTGCATACCATTTTAGACTTCTTCCAGCAAAGTATAAAACATCGGTACGGTACCGATCTTTTTGAACTCATACCGTACCGAACTAGTTTGGTTTTCAAAAATTAGTACCATTACCGAACCAAACAAATCGGCATACCAAAAATTCGGTACCGACTGATTCGATTCGGTTTAAAAATCGGTCGGTTGATACGGATCGGTACAAAATTGCCATCACTATGTAAATTTTTTTTTATTTTTATTAAACCTTCATATAGACCAAACGTCCGTCCATTCTAAATATGTACAGATGAGCCCATCTATCAATTTTTTGTAACAAAAGCCCAATTAAGTAAAAAAAAAGGCCCATTTGTCATTAGGGTTTTTGCACAGAACATTATAAATATTTAAAACTCCCCTCCTCTAAAGTTATCACATCAAAACACAAGACCCCTCCTCTCTAACTATCGTTTTTCTTCTTTTTGATTTTATTGATATATTTTTTCTGGTTATGCTTGAAGGTTTATTGATTTACTGATTCTAAATTTGATTAATTATGAAACATAAATTTTGCATGTGAGTTTTAGAAAATGGCTCTGGTGATGATCAAAACATAACTTTCGTTCTTCCGAGGATTAAATTCTATGCGGAAACGATTATGGAGACCTGAACTGAAGAGCCCTTTCAATTTATTTTATTTTATTTTACTTTCCCCCTCTTTTTTCTAAATCAATTATAGTACCTAGCTGTTTTTTTTTTTAGTTTGTTTATAGGCCAATTTTTAATACAATGCATATTTTTTTAATATGCCATACTTCCAATGGAATTTGAGCTAAAACTACTTGCTTCGAGCAATCACATCAGTGGCCTTAAATTTTTTTTATTAGATATAAAAGTGATAATCACATTTTTACTGATTTTGAGGAATCATTTAGCTTTATACAAATTTTAAGCTTTCTTATCAATTTTTCTATCATAATCGTGTACTATTGTTTTTCATTAATTTAGTCTTTATTCATACATTTTTTCAATTGTACATGGGTCCTATTAGCTTTTTTTAAAATAGGAAGCCAACCTACTACTAGTTTATATTAGCAACTAGTAGTACTATGTTCCATGTCTTAATAATTTTTTCTTTTTTTGTTATCTCATTGGAGTACAAACTGAATTCCGGTCATAGTCCATACTAATTCATTAAAAAAAAGATATCATGTTCTTGAAATTAACACAATTTTCATTAATTAAGCCAACCATAGTTTGAACATATGTTTTAAAAGATGGTTTTTAGTTTTTACTGTTTTAGGCAAAATCAAGTCGCCTAACGCCTACCTTTGTCTAATGCTCTGCTTAGTTTTCCGTCAATTTGGCTAATCCTGCTTAATCTGTTAGGCTTCTAGGCTCAAGCAAACTGTCTAGACAATTTTTTTAGGCTCGCTTTCCGAACATATGAACCATTTTATCAAATTTTATGAACCGAGTTAAACTACGATTAAACTTTAAAGCAACGACAGTACCCATTTTTGTAATAAAGTTATAGCAAATGTCTCTGGTGATGATCAAAACATAACTTTCGTTCTTCTGAGGATTAAATTCTATGTGGAAGCGATTATGGAGACCTGAACTGAAGAGCATTTTAAAGCCTTTTAATTTCCCTTATAGTTTTTTTTTGTGATAAAACTATATACAATTTTTTTTTTTATATTCTTTTTGTAAAATATAGGTACTGCATCTGCTTGATTGTTTATTGTTATGGTCCTATGATTACGTATTACTCAGTATTTTTTATGTACTTCAAGATTATAATAGTATTTTTTATTTACTCAATTATGTTCCTGTCAAATTTTATCTGAACGGGTACAATTGGTCTTAATTAAAAGAGAATGTTACATTCTGAAAATGGAAAAAGCCAACACAAATGGATCAATTTATCCATTGATCGTATAATAATCTTTGTCTAATCAAGGAGATGATACAAAATTCAGATATGAACAGTAATGAAAGATCAGGATATGTACCAGATCAATCCAGTTTATAAATCAAAACAAAATTGCATTAACAATTGATCTTGAATTTAGAAGGTTTTTATGGTAACCATCGTAGCTCATGAAAGGCGGGGAAGATTTATGCATCATTAATCGTTTTATCGAAGCAACAAGAAAGATAATAACATACTAATATGATCAGGTTTGGAATTGCTGGAACTAATCATTGGAAAAACATGCACACTAAATAATAAAGACAGTGCAAACCAAGCAAATTGTTTAGCCGAGTTTGCTAGACTAGAGTCTATTTACTGTCGCTTTTCGGTTTTGTTAGACCAGTTGCGGTTACTTTTTTTCCCCGATTCGATTTAATGATGTTTTCATTTTCAAAAAAAAAGAAAAGAACAACCTATAAGACCTTGTTGCTTTTGTACTCCGTACTATTTTCTTACTTAACAACAAGCTAGCTGGGGTTTTTCTTTTTAATAGTACTATAATCAAAACTAAACAGAAAAATCCTGGGAAGTAAGTAAAAAATATGGCAATTTTCAAAAAAAAAAAAAGTAAAAAATATGGCGACAAACTACAAATTGTGTAGCAGTGTCATTGAGGATCCATTTTTAGTTGAATTTTTAAGGCAGCAAAAATGTGTAATTTTGTATGTTACATTTTTGTTTTAATGTTTTGAATTAAACATCGAACGATTAACATGACCATGAATCTAATACATTATTATTTAGGATGTGTCATATACTAAAAACCTAACATATATTAATGAACCCAAAAATATATTTCTTCTATTTTATCCTCGTATTAACACATATTATACTATTCTATAACTTTCTTCTATTTTATCCTCATATTATGACCTGTTCTCTGTATAGTCTACAAAATTTTAAAAGTGTTTTGTTAGGGGTACTAATAGCTAATTTTCCTATTTACAAAACAAAATATGATGATACATTCGGTTACTGGGCTTGTTTGGTTGGTTGGTGTTTTTCTTACTTTTACTTTTACTTTTACTTTTACTTTTACTTTTACTTATTGTATGTTTGTTTGGTTGCAAAGAAAAAATTTACTTTTATAAAAGTAAACCATTAAGCATACTTTTGGCTTTACTTTTACTTTTACTTATATTAGTTTGTTTGGACGTCATCTCATAAGTATACTTTTGGTGAAAAGTAAATGTATATAAGTAGACTTTTTAAAAGTAAGTTTGATTATACTTTTACTTTTGATGATACTTTTAAGTAGGTTTTAATCTGAATGTGCTTTTAAAGTACAGCTCAAAACCTAGTTCCTATCATCATTATATTTTCACAAAAAAATTAAAAATTACAAAAAATCACAAAAAATGAAAAAAATCACAAATTTTTTTAAAAATTTAAAAATAATATATATTTGAATAAACAATTCATTTTCACTAAAAAAATATATAACACTTTTTATACCGAAAAATCAAAAAAAATGTAAAAAATGACAAAAACTTATAAAAAATCACAAAAAATTTAAAAAGTTTTTAAAAAAAGTTGTAGTATTTTTTTATTTTTTTTGTAATTTTTTTAAAATCTTGTGATTTTTTGTGATTTTTTCATTTTTTATAATTTTTTTGTGATTTTTTTTTATTTCTTTTTCATTTTTTTTTTCATTTTTGTGATTTTTAATATGATGATACATTCGGTTATTATAACCCTAATAACATTCATACTTTTACTTATGTCACATATCAAATCTATACTTATTTATTTTTTCCTAGGTGGTCTAATTTCTCTATCTTTTTTTACTCATAGGACTTAGAAAGTTATTCAAGGGTATTAGAAAGCTTGACAAATACCGTAATGTCACGTATTGAAGAAGTATTACATGCACACACTCTCGCTAGAGATAAATCGTCATTGGACATTGAAGAAAATTCAGGAGATGGAGAGACGCCAAAATCAATGATCTTATCTGATTTCATAGGGTGGACTTTAAGAAAGGCGAAAAAGTGATAAAAAACAGTAACTTAGCGGATAAATAAAGATGATATTATGGACGAATATGACATGTTGAGTAAACCACCTATACCACCTATGATCAAGAAGTTATCATAGATAAACTAGAGGCGTTGGGCGCTATAAGGACCCCGACCCGGTATTGAAAAGAGTTTTGATTTATTTATAAGGTGTGTATATATGTGATGAGCTACCATAAGACTATAGTATTTGAATCCGTGTTCTTCCATCCTATTTTGGATAGAGAAGTTTTAGCAATCATCCGTTAAATTCATATTATATGGGATATAGTTTGTAGTAGCTTTGGTGATGTTATTCTGTAAATTGTTCCATTGATATGGTTTCTTGTGGGTGTTTATAATTCAAATTTTCACATGTCCCTATAACTTTCAATAGAAATGAGCAGGAAATAGTTGTGACTTGTGAAATAGTTGTGAACTTAGGTAGACCCGTTCTACCACATACTATTTCTTATGTGGTGTGACAAACTAATAAGCAAGTTTCTTATATGCTGTGGAAAAAAAAAAGGAAAAAGTGGTGTGAAAAAAGTGTAACAAGTAACTTAAAATTTAAAAGTATACCAAAAAAACATAAATGAGCAAGTTTTTCAACCAACTAACTTACGTAATTATCATCTCATATACATGATATACTTTATCAATTTTGGCTTTCAAATATTAATATTAGTATAAGTAAAAAGCTACATGTTAGACATTAATTGTGACATAGTATATTTTATATATCATGATATTATAAAAATAAATTGGTTTAATATTAATTGTATTATATCTTGTAACATATGATGCATTAAATATAATTTCTTTAATTAATATTATGTTCCGATAAATAAAATATATTTAAATTATCAAATTTTTTTAAAATTTTAATTAATATTCAACTTTAGGGTAGTCTCAACTTGGGTTCTGTAATATTATATTTGGATTTTTATTGTGTTGTAATGATCCGTAAAATCTAATATATTAAAATTATTAATTTTTTAATTAATATTTAAATTTAAAATAGTATTATAACTAGAGTTTTATAATATTATATTTGAGATTTTATTGAGTTGTAAATTTAGTTTTAGTTTTCGAAATTATAATTACATAATTTTTGTTTAAGTTTTTTTTTATTTCTTATATTTTATTTCTCACAAGTTTTCGATTACATTATTTAATAAAACTTAAATTATTATTATGTATTAAAAAAGAAAGTGAATCTTGATAATTTAGATCAAAGAATTTGATTTACGTATGATGAGTTTTATTTTCCAAAAAAATAGGAAGTGTTGTAAGATTATTGGACTCTTGGGCTTTTACTTAATGGGCCCAGATGGGCTTGTAACCCTAACCCTCTATCTATATAAAGAGGGCTAGGGGTCTTGTATTTGACATTCCATTCATATTCATTCATAATAAAAGACTATATTGTTCCCCCTCTCTCTCTACTTCTGTATCCCTAAATACATAGCTAATAGTGTATTACAACACGTTATCAGCACTTTGCTCGCAAAGATTGGAATAAAAGCTAGGAAATTGGGATATTTGTTCAAAGAACATGGTTTAAGCTTAAATACTGGGTTATAAACATACGACGAAATTTTGAAGTCTTTTGTTCAATCGGCTTTCACCAAAATACAAGAAGGAAGATATAATTTTTTTTATCACTGTGATGGTAGAAAATTGCATGTGTAATTAGATTTGCTACTACATAAAATTGAACCACCATGATTTATATATAAAATATGGATATGGTAGTGTTATTGTATTATCTGCATGTTGCGAATCAAAGACTATACACAGTATTAATCAACCATATGATTGTACTACACTAAATTGAAAATTGATGTAGGGTTATATACTTATACAGTAGTTGTTTTTACCAAACGTTGCTACTGTTCTTAGTTCTTATGCGTTACCAATACATGGTTGTATGATTTAGAATTCACACATGGAAATCTATATGAAACACATAGTTAACGTCACATATTAAATTGGTATAAATTGAATTGCTTACCCGTTTTAAGTACAAAATTTATGTAATCTGATGGACTGAATATGTAACAAACTGAAACCCGTATGACCAGTTTATAACTCACTGTAAATTATGGACTGTTCTGTTAAAACAATGAAGGACCATAGTGAAACATTCTAGAAATTTTGGACTCTATATGTAATAACACTAAAACTGAAATTATTGATAGTTCACTGATATTACAGACATAGCCCATGTAGTATTCCTCTAGATACAGAACAGTATATATGTTTCGAATGTGGTTTAAAATTGATCAATGCATGCAAACTTGGAACTTGATAATGTAATTAAACAAATTACCATGAGTCTTTTTGATTCCTTACATGTGATTATATTTTTTTTGGTAATTACCATGATTAAAAATTACACATATAAACAATAGATTTGTAAAAGATTGAGTTATATCTTGCTAGTGTAACTTGGTAGATTTAGATTGAGTTATTTCCTTATTAGCAATATGTGCTACCATGTTAGAATTATTAATCATGGTAACAGGTACAATCTATATATTTATCACTACCATGTTTACAATATGGAAATTTGCGAAATCATATATATTCACATTTAAGTTGGAAAAATTATGAACCTTCCCTAAATAGGCTCACCTATTTGGATACGATGTCTAGGAAAGATATAGGCGGAAGTCGATATCCTAATGAGGTCGGGTTTTAAGTGGCATTCGTGCCCTCCACCCTCACCGTCTTTCATGGTCGTTTTTCAAGTAGAGCTACCGAAAGGGGTTGACTAAATAATAATTTCCCCGAGTGTGTTTATATAGTGATGTATGTTTCGCCGAATTGGTGTTTCAGTATCGACCCGTCGTTCGATCAATGAGAACCGATTCACATGAGAAGCAAAACTAATGTTTTCGAACCTGTCGTTTCGGAAAAAAATGTTTGTGCTTATGCAAACTATAAACATATAAACCAGTCGTTTTATATGAAAAATAATCCAGAACTCCCAACACATGTTGGATGTCATCTATGATGAAAAAATCGTAAAACATACTTGCGAAATGACTGTTTAAACGTTGATTTTAATCCGTCACCACATGTTACTCACCCTGATGTGTGAAAATGTGATGCCCAATTTTTTTTGGATGCCATCTTTGATGAGTAAAACACGAGTTTGTTGTTACCCTCGAGATGAATGCTAAGGCGTTGATTTTATTCCGCCGCCACATTTGAGACGTGATGACGTCTATGGTGAACAAATGTCTGAAATTGACATATTGGAGCAATCCTTCGCCAAAATACTAGCTTGGAAATTGCATTCCATAAGCAGTATCGTGAATTTATATTCAGCATGTTCCTTTATCGCCCATCTGTTATTGGATAAGAAAATTACCCCGGTGAGTAGTTTTAATCCTATTGGGTCAATGGCGAATTGTTTGCCTGATATTAATGCTCTTTGTGTATATTTTTTTTTTCCACGAATCGAGAACCGAGACAAGTGTTATTTGTCTTGAACTGTCGCGATCCCGATGAATCGCCTAGCTAAGCGAGATTTTAGTCAATCGTCAAAATCGAAAACCTGTGGCTCCAAGACAGTAATTGAAAGGAACAATATGGCCCGTTGTCACAAAATAAGAGATAATGCTCAAGGAGACAACTCTATGCTATAAAGACAAAGGTCATGCACGGTTACTCCTTAAATAGTTCATAACTATTATAAAGGTGGAGAAACCGATGCTAATGTGGTTAAAGTTAATTGAAAGGAAACTATTGAGACCCCCGATTTTGTGGCTCAAATGAGTTTGATACCTTTCTTTATTGATTTTGATAAATCATTGAGCCATTTTTTCGCTCATCTGGATTATGTTTTTCCATTTGGATTATGATTTTTCCATTTGGACATACTTTTGGATTATGGTTTGCCTGTTTACAAAATTTCCCGAAATAATTTAAAGTGTTTTTGAGCAAATTCCTTTGACAAATGTGACCAAACTTTAAATTATGAAATTTTAGGTAATACTTGTGGGGTAGTTGATTTTTTTTGAAAATAGTGGGTAACAGTGTACCACATAATTTCACCAACTACTTGCCTAAAAGATTACTCAGTGACAATGATTCTGGACCTGTCATTCCAAAATCGAAATATTTGGTAAAACCAAATTGATTTGTCAAATATGAAGTCTTATACTCATGTAGGTCCTGCCGTACCTTGTTGAGTTATAAAATATTCGAGAAAACCAGTGTTATCTGGTAATAGCTCATGAAAAAATTAAATTTTTTTTACATAGCCTCCATTCAATACGATCAAAAGCGTATTTTAGAGGAGTTGAAATGTCTTTCAAGTGGTTGCTACCACATTCTTTAAAGCATTTAAAGTTACCTTATCATTTCGCCTGTCGTCGAATGATAAATGATTTAGATGCTAAGACATGATTGTCTATACTATCATTCGCATGTCGTCGATTGATAAGAGCATTTCGATATTGTGGCATTGACCGGATGAGATATTCCCGGGTCAAAAGACGATGATTGATTTATAATCGCATCGCATTTGGATTCTCTCTGAGAATATATTTCGTGATTAATCCGAAATTAAAACCGCTAATGCTCACTTTGAAAGACTAGTATGTGTAAAGATCACGAAATGAACTCGTAGAATTCTTGTAAAGAATTGAAGGAGTTATTGTGGACTTATCCAACCATAAGACGGACCATAAATATAAATGGTTATGGTTGATGCATCGACAATAAGGTCACATGAATATTGTTGTCCACAGAAATGCAGCATTTCCTAAACTTCTAGCCCTATCATTAAGTTGATGGCTCATGATTCGGATTATCCTGAAAAGTCTAGTTGACTTGATAATTCCGAAGAGTAAAAAAATAGAAATTTCGATTTGAATTACTTGAGTTTGGAAATTCAAATTGAACATCCTGTCGATTAGGTTCAGACCCAAATGGACTCACGGAAAGTTTGATGATGCGACTGCAAATGATTGCACGCATTTCTTGGTCTTGCGCACCAAGATTTATATTTCCGTATGGGGTTATGCTATTTTGCTGCATTGGTCCGTCATGAGGCCCATAGATACTCAAACACCATATGCGTACCAGCTGGTTACTGGTTATGAGCCAGAAGTCTCATATTAACGCGTGTTTGGAGTGATTAATTAATATTTTGATTGAGCCACTATAGCGTTCAAAATATGGACCTCTGAAGGGGACATAAGTCGATTATGAATCCCCTGCCTATCCTTTGATAGAGTAACCTTGGCAAGCGATCTCTTTATCGCATGATATGCGAAAGTGACATCGCTAAGACTGTTCTCCCCGTCGTTAGGGGGAGATTTGCACGTTAGCGTTGATAAGAAACGACGTGAAGTAACGTGGCATAACCCACTCAGTCTTAGCTTGATCCCCAAAACTGCACTTAGTGATAAGTAAGTGCATAGACTCCCTCAAGTCTAACTAAATGCTAGACGCATTTAATGACTTTATGAGATGTCACGAGATCATTTATACCTGCTGCAAAATGCTTGCAAGGATAGACGTTCCTGTCGGACGCCGTGTTCCTGTCGTAACACGTTGCTTTGGCCGAACCCGCCAAGCAAAGGACGCTGTCGTCGGCCGTCAGTCTGTCGTCCTTCCCAAGATATGAGGAAGTTGACCGGTTCTTAATTCGTTCAGCCCCAGAGGTGGTGAACTGAAACTCGTTTGTCGCACGAGATTATAAAGGATCAAGGAGATGTGTGATTTCCTCCTCATCCTAAGAATCTTGAAATATCTGTCGATCATGATATCTTAGACGATATTGAAGCGAAACGGGACTGTCATTGATTACTTGTTCATATATTCGGTGACGACTGATAATATGAACAAATTATGACAGGAAACCATGTACCGTTGCCTGAAGTCAACGAAGAATAGACTGTACTAATGGAAACTTGCAATCCAAGTAGACTCCTTAGCGAAAGTGTGTTCGGACCTGTAGTTCCAACACCACCAATGTTAAACAAGTTTGTTTATTTGGTTATTCGTAAGGAAGAATGATGAGAATAATGAGATTGTAGAATGCTCGCCTAGTAGCGCAAGGCTTCTCTCACACCTTGGAATTGATTACGAGATGGTTGATTTTCCTCGTAATGGACATTATAACAGTCCCCTACTTTACCAGTTTAGTAGTTTCCGAAAAACTGAGTATGCAGCCATGAATGTGGTCACGGTTTTATCTCTATGGGGATTTAGACAAAGAGATATAGATGAAGGTCCCTGTGTGACTTCATGTGCTTAAATCAAGTAGTTTCTGACCACGGAACACGATCTCAATTGACTGAGACGTTCACTATATGGATTAATATAATCCGAGCGGATGTGGTATACCGCCTAAGTGAGTACTTGATTAGGTTGGGATACTTGAACAAGTATTATGCCCTTGCGTGTTTTATTACGCGATCCATTTTTGGATTTGCCTTCGAGATGAAGGATTTTGGGAAGACACGGTAGTGACTCAACCTGATGATTGAGTCCCGTAAATATTGAATCTAAGTTCATGATTCAGACTACACCCAGAAGGTGTTATGACGTTTTAGTCATCATGACGCTAAGTCGTCAGATTCTCCCATGATCGTTCGATCACTAGACATTGATATAGACCCAGTCCGTCCCTGATGAGACGATGAAGAGATATTGAACCATAATGTTCATATCTAAGTACAATAAGCGCATCATTGTACTTGGTCTAATGTGCTACGACGAACATCTCGTCTGTTGTGAATGGTATAGCTCAACACAACATCGCGCTAACACGCTGCCATCGAAATGGCACTAAAGACACATTCCCTTACCTTATGGTAATTTTGGAAGTGGGCTAGTTTATCTCATTTGCGTCATCGAGTGTACCTACCCCCTTCGGTACTCGAATTAACGCAACCCTTTTTCGGTTATACCGATGCCGGTTACTTATCAGACCCGCATAAGGGATATTCCTAACATGGTATGTCTTTACCATTAGGAATAAGGCGACATCTTGGAGGTCTTGGAATGACTCCAAGTGAATCACTCTGATCTATTCGTGCTCTATGAGACGACTAGAGAGTGTATATGGCTTCGAGCTAGTATTAGTCATATTTGAATTACATATGTTCTGTCTCACGATCCAGATAAAACACTTGTCATAGAAGACAACTTGTTGTTATTGATCAAGAGAGACATGACTACATTATGCTATTTAGCATTTCTCGCCGAAATTAATCTTCACAAATGAAGTTTAAGAGCATCCAGTTGAATGCTCGTTCTATTCCACGTTAGATTTTCTTGCATCCAGTCGTATGTAAGTAAATGAGGCATCCAGTCGAATGCTCGTACTCTTTCTTGAAATATGAAATTTTTGCACCCAGTCGTGTGCAAGTGAGGGGGAGCATCCAGGTAAATGCTTATTGCACTAATTACTACTTAGTCGAAATCTTCGCACCCTGTCGTGTGCAAGTGAGGGGGAGCATCCAGTCGCATGCTCGTGTACTCTTTTTGTCCTTAGACCAAGGTTTTTTTCCCACTGGGTTTTCCTTGGCAAGGTTTTTAGCGAGACACGTTCCCATCATATCTCACTTAAGATTGCCGAAATTAGGGGGAGTATCCGGTTGTATACTTCTTACCACTGTGTACTCTTTTGTCCTTCGACTAGAGGTTTTTCCCACTGGGTTTACTCTAGCAAGGTTTTGATGAGGCACCTGTTTTGTGGTTGATCCCCTACTACTACCACTGTTGCACTCTTTTTCCTTCGATCAGAGATTTTCCCATTGGGTTTGCTCTGGCAAGGTTTTGATGAGGCACACTGTTTTGTGGTTAGTTACTTACATGATATTTCGGCCTATATCATTCGGCTACACAGTTTCTCCTAGGTACCGGTTTTGTCCCACACTGGGTTTTCCGTCCCTAAGGTTTTTATGTGTTTAGCACTGCGAATGAACTCGACTCAGATCAACTGCATGAAGACGAAGAATTCAAGACGTCCAAAGGGGGAGTGTTGTAAGATTATTGGACTCTTGGGCTTTTACTTAATGGGCCCAGATGGGCTTGTAACCCTAACCCTCTATCTATATAAAGAGGGCTAGGGGTTTTGTATTTGACATTCCATTCATATTCATTCATAATAAAAGACTATATTGTTCCCCCTCTCTCTCTACTTCTGTATCCCTAAATACATAGCTAATAGTGTATTACAACATGAAGTATGTTTTTTTTCAAAAATATAGGGAAGAGAGAGAAGATGTGGGAATATGGGAGGCATGATTTTAATACGATGTTTCAGTTGTATTCTGTTGATATGTATAAATGATATATGTATATATATGATTGGTTTGGCACACCAAATAAGAAATTCTATGTGGTAGACCGAGTATACCTAAAAGTTACTACATCTCATATAGTATAATTTATACAACCTCACTACACAAGAAGCCTCTAAAGAGAAATGATTGGTAACGGTGAAAATATCACTTTAGAGCGGTTATCACATTAATAAGGAATTTTTTCCGAAATGATTTGAATTGGGTTTTTGGCCACTAAATACATATACACCAAAAATTTATTTTATGTATATTCAAGTCACCAAAAAATATTTATGAATTGTAGTTTTTTCCTTATCCATATTCAAGTCACCAAAAAATATCAATAATAATCACACTTATACTATCTCATAGAAAATTTGAATAGTTTGTTGACATTCTAAAAGATTTACCAACATTTATTTGGCATGAAACTTTTACCCCAAACAATTATTTATAAATTAGACCAGTATATATTCTTTAAATTCATCAAGAATTTCCATAAATATTAGTCTAGACAATCTCTCCATGTTTCAAATTCGTTTATGTAAAAATATACGAATTTATTCCAAAATATCACTTTATGCAAAAGTTGGGACAAAAATTTAGCACTAAAATTTTATGAAAATTATTTGTTTTACTATAGAAGGGTTATTAAATTTAAAATTGGTCCCGACTTCGGACCGGAATGAGTCGATAACAATTTTGGCATGCAGTAATGTAGTACCTTCTTAAATTTCACATTCTCACAAGTCCGTTGATATTAGTTTAAAGTTTTATCATTTCGGACGATTTTTCGCCCATAGTAAGAATATTTGCATATTCTTTATATGTTTAGGCCTCGTTTGTTTGTGTGATTCATAATTTGAGACTATGATTCCAAGCGGAAATATGAAAGACAGAAGGATTACCGTTGTATTATCAATCCTATTGATTAATACCAGCCCACGTAGGCATTGCAAATGACTCAATTTTGGGTTATTTGATATCTCGCCATTTTATAGTCGTCCGGCCATGCATTTTTTAGACAATCAAACATAGCACTTCTCGGACCATATCATTACCACATCGAGTCCAATCCCTTTAATTTAGTACCCAATAAAACAAGACCTTAATGTTACAAATGAAACAATTATCAAGTGCTATCATGGCAAAACTATGGACCATAAGCGGAATTAAAACATTAGAAATTGAGTTGTGGAGAAAAAGAGTTGTTAACTTTCCCGGTTTAATTGCAATCACTTGAAAACACTAACCATTCATTTGCTAAAACATCTCATTCCATTTTCTTTGGTCTTTTCTCTTCATCCTCACCTCCTCTTGTACTAATCAGATTATGCACCCCACATTTCTAAATCCAAAATAAGCAAACTACACAAAACCAAAACTAAAACTATTTTCTTTTTGTTAAAAAAAGTAGTCATTCGCACCGTTTCAAGTTTCATCCTCGGAAATTCAGAAAAACCCTCATCCTGTTTGTCTTTTTTGTTTTCTCCGGCCAGGGTTTTTCTTCGTTTTCCTTTTTATGCGACATAATATGAAGGATATCAATATCATACTCAACCCGGATGATATAAAAATATGATCTGCATATAATGGTTATAGATGAAAGCGAAATCAAGAATTCAACGTCGTTCCAATTCCGAATAATATTTGAAAAACCAGGTGACCAAATCCAGGGGAAGCAATTTAGAAGTTATGGATCAAGGCATTCACCAATAGAACCCATTGCATCGGTGTTTTATAAGGTGCCTATTACAAGAAAAGTTTCGCGATCGAGTAACAATAGAGGCCAAAGAACGGGTAGCAAGGGTCATCATTCTGGTATATTTCTAAATCATATCATATAATTATAAATTTGAATATGCCAAATTTCCTGTTTATGTATGTATTGAGAACTCGTTATTTGAGTAACACATCAAGATTAACGGATGGAACATATAGTACAAGCCCACATAAACGAGGTTCTTAAATTGCTTTACCTTTTTTTCATATAATTCCCCTCCCCCAACAGTAAATATGGAACTAATGAAGGAAAGGTTTGCTAAGCTGCTTTTGGGAGAAGATATGTCAGGTGGAGGGAAAGGTGTTTCATCAGCTTTGGCATTATCCAATGCCATCACAAATCTCGCCGGTATGTAGCGCTTAAGAGAAGTTAAAATTGTAATGAAGAAGTTGCATAAAATATGTTTTTTAACTTTTTATTTTTCTTAAACTATCAAAAAGTGCAACTGAAAGCTGTTTTTTTTTGCAAATTTGAAGTGGATAAGTTGGCTTGTTCCATTAAAGTCTGCATTCAAATAATTCCCAAATGTTTTGCATTTACAAAAAGTTTCTTAAATTTGTACTTATGTTGATGAGTTGATCTATTTTTGTAATATATATGCGCAGCTTCTGTTTTTGGAGAACAAAAGAAGTTGGAACCTATGTGTCCAAATACAAAAACAAGGTGGAAAAATGAAATAGATTGGCTTTTATCAGTCACGCATCACATTGTTGAGTTTGTCCCTTCAGAACAAAGAGCTAAAGATGGAACAAAAATGGAGGTACAGTTACAAATATTTAATTATACGTCACTCACTTGTACAATTGACTACTTAGAACTTATAACATTAGTTCTTTATTTATTTAACAGATAATGGTGACACAACAAAGAAGAGATTTACTCGTGAACATCCCCGGCTTGCGCAAACTCGACGCAATGCTCATAGTAAGAATAAGTTAAACACTACAAAAACACAACTACATATTTTCGGTTATTTTTTGTGACTGGGAAATATGAACAGGATTGTTTAGATAATTTTGATGACCAAAATGAGTTTTGGTATGTGACAAGTGATGAAGACGAATCTCAAAAGAGTAATGACAAGTGGTGGCTACCAACAGTTAAAGTTCCCACAAATGGGTTATCAGAAGTTTCACGAAAATGGCTTATTTTTCAAAGAGAATCAGTAAACCAAGTCCTTAAAGCGGCGATGGCCATCAATGCAGAAGTATTATCTGAAATGGAAATCCCTGAAAACTACATTGAATCCCTCCCAAAGGTATAAAATTGTGGAAAAAATGGAAATTATTGTTAAGTCCTTACTTATATTCAAATTTACTAAGAAATGTCATTTTATTGGTTAGAATGGTAGATCGAGCCTCGGTGATTCGATGTATAAAAGCATTACCGTTGAGTATTTCAATCCTGAGGGGTTTCTATCGACCATAGACCTATCAACGGAGCATAAAGTTCTCGATTTAAAAAACAGAATAGAGGCTTCTATTGTCATATGGAAAAGAAAAATGAATCAAAAAGATGGCAAATCTTCATGGGGATCAACTATAAGCTCGGAGAAAAGGGAGATTTTTGAAGAGAGACTAGAGACAACATTAGTACTACTTAAACAACAATTTCCTGGGGTTCCTCAGTCAACACTCGACATTAGTAAAATCCAATATAACCGAGTAAGAATGATTTTAAAATAAATGTTTACAATTTACACATTAATGTATCACCACATTCGATTTTTACGCTAACATAACACTTCTCGACAATATTGCTACAGTTATTATACCAAAAAATAAATAAAAAATGTACTCACGGAAGCGTAATATATGGTATATAATCTATCATGTAAATTTAAAATTGTATTATACTATTCTATAATTTTCTTCTATTTTATCCTCATATTATATATGGCTTGTTCTCTGTATAGTCTACAAAATTTTAAAACTGTTTTGTTAGGGGTACTAATAGCTAATTTTCGTATTTACAAAACAAAATATGATGATACATTCGGTTACTATAACCCTAATAACATTCATACTTTTACTTATGTCACATCAAATCTATACTTATTTATTTTTTCTTAGGTGGTCTAATTTCTCTATCTTTTTTTACTCACAGGACGTAGGTTATTCGATTTTAGAAAGTTATTCAAGAGTATTAGAAAGCTTGGCAAATACCGTAATGTCACGTATTGAAGAAGTATTACATGCACACACTCTCGCTAGAGATAAATCGTCATTGGACATTGAAGAAAATTCAGCTATAGAGAGGCCTGGAGATGGAGAGACGCCAAAATCAATGACCTTATCTGATTTCATAGGGTGGACTTTAGAGAAAGGCGAAAAAGTGATAAAAAACAATAACTTAGCGGATAATAAAGATGATATTATGGACGATTATGACATGTTGAGTAAACCACCCAGGATCAAGAAGTTATCATATATTGATAAACTAGAGGCGTTGGGCGCTATAAGGACCCCGACTCGGTATTGAAAAGAGTTTTGGTTTATTTATAAGGTGTGTATATATGTGATGAGCTACCATAAGACTATAGTATTTGAATCCGTGTTCTTCCATCCTATTTTGGATAGAGAAGTTTTAGCAATCATCCGTTAAATTCATATTATATGGGATGTAGTTTGTAGTAGCTTTGGTGATGTTATTCTGTAAATTGTTCGATTGATATGGTTTTTTGTGGGTGTTTATAATTCCAATTTTCACATGTGCATCTAACTTTCAATAGCAATGAGCAAATGACTTTTGAGATTACGGCTCAAAAACCACCCCTCACGCTCCCGTTTTAACAATAACAATAGTTTGTCTATAAATCGAGAATGTGAAACTGGTGTGTCGGAGACTCCAACACACCAGTTGCACATTCTTCATTTATAGCCAAACTAGTCTTGTGACTTGTGAAATAGTTGTGATCCACATGTCATATATTATAATTTATACAACCTCAATACACAAGAAGCCTCTAAAGGGAAATGATTGGTACGGGTGAAAATATCACTTTAGAGCGGTTATTGAATTTTTTTCGAAATGATTTGAATTGGGTTTTTGGCCACTAAATACATATACACCAAAAAATTATTTTATGTATATTCAAGTCACCAAAAAATATTTATGAATTGTAATTTTTTCCTTATCCATATTCAAGTCACCAAAAAATATCAATAATAATCACACTTGTACCATCTCATAGAAAATTTGAATAGTTTGTTGACTTTCTAAAAGATTTACCAACATTTATTTGGCATGAAACTTTTACCCCAAACAATTATTTATAAATTAGACCAGTATATATTCTTTAAATTCATCAAGAATTTACATAAATATTAGTCTATACAATCTCTCCATGTTTCAAATTCGTTTATGTAAAAATATATGAATCTATTCCAAAATATCACT
This sequence comes from Primula veris, assembly GCA_963682055.1. Classification (NCBI taxonomy): domain Eukaryota; kingdom Viridiplantae; phylum Streptophyta; class Magnoliopsida; order Ericales; family Primulaceae; genus Primula; species Primula veris. The sequence goes on along the minus strand of OY821750.1, from coordinate 29,639,622 downwards.
TTATGCAAAAGTTGGAAAATTAGCACTAAAATTTTATGAAAATTATTTGTTTTACTAGGGATATTAAATTTAAAATTGGTCCCGACTTCGGACCGGAACTTTTTACCAGTTTATAGAGGTTATCAATTTAGAGAGGATATCACTCCTACTGTATATGTTTATTACTATATGAGATTAGTATTATATATCGATAGTGCTGTAATGAGTATTTCTCTAATTTCTTTACTGAGAACAGTTTGTTTGATAAAGATAACATATGTAAAATTTCAGTTATTCTTATTTAAACTTTCACTTCTTCTAGTTATATATATTGACATTTAATGGATATTTTACTTGAACAACCTACATTTGGATTGTTCTTAAGATAGAAATTGGCAAGTAAAATACAGAATCAGCATCCTAAAAACAAATAATGATGTTTTCAACCCATAGCAAGTTCCTACTTTCTTGATGATTTCAAATATTTGTCACTACAACCATTATGCTTAAAAGTTCAAAAACAATGGAAAATACATATTTTGGTTGCCATCATCTGATTCTAAGCTGTTAATTTACTTTTCCGGATAATCGAGCTTTGTACTAATCTTCTGGTTAGCATATTACGTTTGATTTTACGTGTAGCCTGCCAAAAATGGAAACAAAATTTTGAGATAGAAAAGGAAAAATGATCTTTTGTAGATAGGTAAGTAATGAAAAGTTTGTTCACCTCAAAATCAAAGGAAGGTTTAAGAGTCTTTTGGGGCGCAGCTAATGCATCGCGAACGGGTAATACTGTGAGATTCAAAGTTAAAAACTATTTATTAACACTTAAAAAGCAGCATAAACTAATCGACTGGATAACTTGAGCTCATACCATCGTTTATTTACGTTTATTTATGGAAACTCTTGCACTTGTAAGAATTACATTTTGTAACATTTGTAACTATATCAACATCCAAAATTAGAGCTTCCCAACTAGTTTTAAATGTAAAACCTGTATACTTTATAAGTATCTTGACTTTCATTTCAAAACTTATGTGATTTCGCCAAAAGGAACAAGAGAGGCTTATGTGGTATTCTACTTTAAGTTTTAACAGAACTTCGTAAACCTAATAATTAAGACAATCTATGAAAATAGCTTATTGAATATACGTTTAAATGTTTAACTTAAGGTTTTATGCTGTATATGCCAAAACATGAATGACTTATGTTTAACTTTGAAAACAGACAATTAGTATTATACTATTATCAGAGATATTGATAGATATATGTGATAAGTAATAAAAGTTCAATAAATGAAGTAATTAACTATATTGTGGAAGTGAAAACTACCTGAATTTGAGGTAGGATTAGTTATGTCTCGAATCGAGTCATTGGTTAGAGATGGCTTGTGATTGTATGTATACAGAAAAAGAGGCATCTCCTCCTCTGTCTCAAATTCATGTTTGTTACTAGTTTTAGCACCAGTTTTATTGTCCACGCCCCTGTAAAAAAGACGTAAAAAAGATTAAATCAGTATATCCTTTGAATCTCATACCTTATATTTGCGACTACTTAATTTTTTTATTTACGCTTCACTCTGGTTTCTACTAGCTTTGTGACTTAAATCCACTATGTTGCTTCCTATTTGTATCTTCTTAAAATGTTTAACAAACTAGATAACACAGCTTTTTCTACGTTCATTCAAAAAAAAACTTTTTCTACGTTCATAAATTTTGCTATTGTTAAGACTCATTTTTTTCCTGCCTTTTCTGAGCTAAAAAGGCGGTAAGCTAATCCTCTGAAATTTCTAGCTTTTACAAGCTATGAACACAATAGAAAAACAAAAATCAGCTTCTGAGTTGTTCGCTTGAAAGGTACAACCAAACAAACTAAGGAAATGGGTTGCATGAGATTATCACCAAAAGCGTAAATCAAAAGTATTAAAAAGAGGAGTTTACCTTTGCTCTTCTTTTGATTTCTCTTTGCCTGTGATAGCTGATCAAATCCACACACACACAAAAAAACGAAAAGAAAGGAGCGAGTTAGAAATTAAATTGCTGAAAGTTACATATGCTTTATCAAATAAGACTGAAATTGTCGGAGAAATGGGGTGATATGCTTACAAGGAAATATATATCGAGTGTGATATCTAGGGACATTAGCCTTCAAGCACAATCTACTGAAAGATAGCTTGTGGCTGTATTTTTGCAATGCGATGATCCTCTGGCAAACATAATTAAACAAAACTCAAATGATTAAATACCTCAAGCAACACCTACTATGAATTATAAATCTACTATGGAATCAAAAAAAATAGTAAAAGGTATTAACTTGATTCAAACCGGTGATTTTAGAATCTGTTTCGGGAACTATATTGTTGTTTGTAATGCGGCATTCAAGTTGAGCTGATACACTTCCAAGGTGATCAACAACTGTAACAACTGCTTTGCAAATATACTCTTTTGTGTTGTCCATTACACTGCATTGGAGAAAATGGGAAATTATATTAAATTTGAAAGAAATGTGTGCAATGTCAATCAATGTTTAAAAAAACTATTTTTTTATTGTTGTGTTGAAAGCATTTATAAGTTTTGGTAATAAACAGAAAAAACTAAAAAAACGAAAAGGCACAAAAATACCATTATGCAATTTAAGTGTAAACTAAGGCGTTTTAAATACGTAAAAGTAGCAGCTAGAACATTATATTTGGTTGAGTGTACCATTACCTGCATAACTTAATTGTTATTTTGAATATATTTGAATGAACTATAATTGTAGACATATTTTTGACACATTTGTGTTTACATTTTATGCGTCTATATTTATACTTTAGTGCAGTTCAGGCAAACATAGGCTTTCACATTATTTATTTATTTTTATTATCCTTTGTTTCAAAACTATTACCATAATTTACTATAATTAATACCTTCCTTTTTGTCTGGCTGTGCCTGTTTTTTTATGCCAAATTGCTTTACACCAGTTGAAACTTAAAATCATATTAATTATACTTTTTTAGGCTGAATTTTCAACACAATACAAACTTATTTATTGGTAGGAAATCATAACTGAAAGAGACAGCTATAAATATCCAATTATACACGGCCAATATTTGCTTGTTTCCATATTAAGATACTTGAATATATCATTGCAATTGAAACTGCAAAAAATATCTAGTTATTACTGCATAAAACATATAAAATAATATATAAATTTATTCATATCCACAGTAAAACACAACATAAACGTATAATTACATAAGTAATCTTGTAAAGTAATTAAACTCACTCTTTCTTTTCTTTATTTTCCGCGTTTCGATAAGATGCTTCGCAATAATCAGCAGCATAATGAATTTGAGAGCATAAATCCTTAAGCTCCTATAATACAAACACAACACTCGAATAAACCACAAGGTAAACACACGATTATTCCAAAATTAATAGTAAACTGACTTATCTGAATCCCATTAAAAAAAAAAACAGACTCATTCAACTAAGAAAACAAGAAAATATATCAAACTTCAAACTAGTGTCTAACCAAATGATTGTGATTATCAAAAAGCAAAGAAGCTAAAGTAAAGAAATGCAACCAAATAATCCCTCTATTTAGCCACATTTGTAAACAAGGTTTTGTGTATTAAACCAAATGTAAACACACAAAACTTAAAATAAAGTTCAAGTAAATATTTAAGTACATATATTTATGTGTGTTTAACTGCAACATCTAAGATTCTTAGTTGTCTTATCCAAGGGAAGGAACTAGATGGGGCTAGTCGGGGCCGCGACCCCATTTTAATTTTTTTTACCGAGAAAGTAAAAAATTCTATGTATTTAAATCAAAATCTTAAAAAAATAGTTTTCGCCCCTCCCCGGGAAAAAATACACATATCTGGTATAAGATTTTTTATATAGAATTTCAGTCTCTCACACTTTGAGTTTCTGGTTCCGTCAGTAGACTTATTTGAAGCTTTAAGAAAAAAAGAGTTATTACAACCAAAAAAATTTAGTAACTATTTTAACTACCTAACTAAAACTAACATCTCAATGTTAATCATATGATCAACCAAATGCAATGAAGATAAACAAAAGACAATAAGGTATGTTAAAAATGATGGAACCAAATAATACTTCTATAATTAGCCTCATAATTTATTTTCAAGAATAACTAACCTGAAGAGACTTGTTGAAACGTGTGGAATCATAATTCAGCTTAGTTTCGGGCTTTTCATTTTTCGATAATTCTGTGTCCTGCATTCCCATCTTCTCTCTTAAGTTGCAATAAAAATTTTGAAGTTTAATGAAATAACAGAAGAAAAACAGAACTTAATATGCTTTTGATAATAAAAGAAGGCTCGTGATTTATTTGTTTTGTATTAGTAGTCCTCTTAGTTTCCATGTAAATTCCATCTTGTACTTAAACTTCAATTGAATACAAAAATTGTTTCTAAACTTTCTTTGGAAATAGGTGGATTTGGACCCAAAAAAACCAGATTTTTAGTTAATAATTTGTTGGTTTTATGATAACCATTTAAGTAGTGAACTTATAATGTGCCTGTAGGGACAATTGAAATTTTGGAAAATAGTATAAAATAAGATCAACTAAAAGTCTTTATCACATTTGTAAAAGAAATTTTGAAAAAGTTTATAGAAATTGAAATTGACGATACATTAATTAAGGTGTGACAATGTTACAATAGAAACTAGTATTTGTATAGCAACTTATAGCCATGAAAGATCATAGAAATGGAAACTTACTGAATGAAATTAAAAAGCACTTGTTGAGTTGTAAGTTGCAATATTTTAAAAGGAAACGGTTGGATTTTCCATCTTTGCATAAGCATTTGAACTTATTATGGCAAATAAATTAAATGCACTTGGTACAAATTTAAAAAAATACTGTTGATCTGTTTACTTTGGGAACTTGTTATTGCAATCTTCTAAAATTTACCTAAATTTTGGTGGTCCAACTAGTTGGCATTATTCTATAATATATTATACGTACTATGTATTAATTTTACAGAATATGTGTGCAGTTTGAGACGCATCGGCATAACTATGTCGAAATTATAAATTTGAAAAGAACTTCCAAATTGTGAATTTTTATTAGAATATATGAACAAATTTTCAAATTTGTCATTTAGTTACGATAATTTTAATCATGCATGTATTTTTGTACTGTGCAGTTACACCTTACACGTAGTACTAAATTCAGTTGACACGAAGAATAAGGACAAAATGAGAAGTGTTTTTTTCATGTCACCCGTGAGCTTTTGTTGGCCGTTTATTAATCTCTATCAAATATATACTAGTATTAATTATTTTTATATCTACTATAACAAAACAAAACAAGAAAGGCCCATAATCTAGCTATCTGGTAATGTAAATGAGCTAGCGTTCCTAATTAGAGTGAACCATATACATTATTTAATGCGTCATGTTATTATTATCTATGACTACTATATATACGAGACAAAGTGACAAACTATCAGAGGTTTTAAATTTTGGAAACTAATTAAGATAAACTTTAAAATACTGACTTCCATATAGTATAGTCCACATCAAAGGGGCCAAAATGTAATTTTTTTAATTTTTATGATCAAACATAAGTCTTCTTCTAATTACATTCGTATTAGAGTATAAAGAAGATACAATATTTGTTAGAAACCCTGGTTGTCAAAACCATTTGGTAGCTTGCGGTGTATTTATCTTAAAAAAAAAATATCGAAAAGTACGATTAAATTAATCATAAAATCATGTCACATGACACATGACAATACGTGTTTGATAAAGTTGAATGTTAAAGGGCAATTTTGTTATTCTGTACCAAAATATATCATTTTATAACAACGTTTTTCCTCAAATTTGAATTATGTGTTAATTTTTGTTATTTGTGAAATTGGGAAAAACATTTTTCAAGGATGATATATTATGATACATAATGACAAAATTATTATCACACGTTAACGCGTACTGTCACGTGACATGATTTCATAATTAATTTAGATGGTGATACCGAAATCATCGATTATATATATATATATATAGCTATGATATTTCAATAATGGACATGGGGTTGTTTCAAAATTCATATAGGATATTAGGGTTGATTGCAAAAACTCAATGTTTGTGTGTATATGACATTTCCAAATCACCCGTTTGTACTTGTTATCATCAGTTTACCTAAGCCAGTGCGACGTCGTAAGTCGTAACTAGGAATGACAATTTTACAGATTTCAACACGACCCGATGACAAAGTTGCACATTTACCCATTTGATCCGTTTTTTAAAAATATTTTTTTCCTTTTAAAAAATAAATCTCATAAATGTCAAAAATTTCAAATAAAATTTGTTAGTTAGATTAAAAAATTATTTGATTTAGAAGTATAATATAAAAATAATATAAAATAGAGAGTTTAATGTATATGAGAGAGGAGAAAGAGTCTTAAGTTACATTTTTTTAAGTTGCATTTTTATCCATTTAAATCCGACCCGAATAGAATTGCACTTTTACCCGACCCATGACGGATCGGGTTGAAACCCGCGAAATGGCCATCTCTAGTCGTAACGTTCAACCCGTATAGCATATTTCATCTTTCTTTTTATAGACGGTTGATTAGAGTTTTGTTTAAGTTCATTCGGAAGAATCCGAACAGTAACAAGTTTTGTACTTATATAATGCACTACTAATGCACGTTATTTCTAATAATAATAAGCATGATACTAAAAAAAAAAACAAAAAAAAAACACAAGTTTCTATACTTTTGACATACTAATTGACGAGTCCTTCTGGTACCACTATTAGATACTTTTTTGGGCTAATTATGCTAGTATTGACCACAAAACCCCCACCTAAACTTTCAAAGCAATATAGTGGATCAGCTACATTGGCATGACGTTTAGTCTACAAAAAGTAGCACGCCATATACGTCAAATTTACTCATCGCTAAGAATATTATGGGAGAAAAAATAAATTAATTATAATGCATCACGACCACATAGGGCTGGCGTTTTATAATTAGCAATTAAAGTTGGTAACATGTTTACGTATAAATTATAGATGCACACTTTTTGTTGTTTTTGGAGGAACTAGAACCCATGTCGTTGGAGAGTAACATCGAGTATACCGTGTTTGAAAAAGAGAAATCTTAACTACCTCGTTTTTACAAGAGCTATGCTACCGGCTTTAAAAGCGAAAATGGGAGCTTTTAAAGTTTTGATTCGAGTTTTTATGGACCTTTTTACTATGAACTGCGATTTTTAAAAGAGTGATTAAACACAAATGACAAAACCATGCCATGTGAAAACTTCTTGAATAATTCCCTGTCAACCCTTTAGTAAATAGAGCATTAATTAACCTTAGGTTAAGCACACATCTCCACTGACCGTTTCTTGATTTCCAAAATAATTTGCTTGTAATATTTCTTACAAAGTCAAGATATTAAATACTGCTCACATGCATGAAGCAAATTAAGGACTGCATGCATGTTTTCTTTAATCTAATTTTATGAGAAGAGCAATTAAAAGGATTGTAGGAAAAAAAATTGCTACTATAATTTTTTTTTTAAAAAACTTAGAGTTCTCAAAAACTGAGTTTAAACGCTCAATAATGGTTAAAAAAAAAATGAGATGATCATTGCGAAACGCACAGTGAATTTGACACATAAAAGAGTTTCTTATTTTGCTAACATGAAAAGAAAAGAAAAGACTCGAATAATGTTACTTTTGTCTTTCTCTACGGAAATAAGTTATAAGATATTATTGAATAATATGAGAAATTAATGGTCAATCATGTCATTAGTACATATTTATGTATTAGGGTGACTATTAAAGTCCATAACATAATATTATTTGAAATTTCTCATATAAAAAAATATTTTTAAAATTTCTGCGCTGGCGGTGGTCACCCCTTCCCTCCTAAATCCGCCCCTAAAAAGCATGTTTTCAAATGTCAAAGAAAAATGTTCATCACATCTTCAAGTACAGTAATGAAGAAAGATTGTCACTCCTTTAAGAGATGAAATGTTAATCTTGTATCTGAAAACCTGTACACGAGTTCATTAGAGGACTCTTAGCTAGATTATCCAATATAAATAGATGCACATTCTGAATTAGCTAGATCATTCAAGTCTTGCATGAACAGTATAGTATTTTTTTTCCAAAATAATGAAAAGATTTCAATTTAGCATTTAAATCTTGCCTCATTTATAAATTTATTAGTTTAGTATCCATTTTTTGACAAAAAATGTATTAGTTTCATAAAATGTCGAATTGAAACCAGCTAGTCATATATGGCTTGTCTAGCTATAAGTGCTTGAATTTAACATTTTTGTCAAATTACTAAGAAAAGAGCGGATCAATCTCAAGCCTACAAAAGTAAAGACTTGTACAAATAAAAATTTGAAAATTATTTAATGGGTTGAATACATTTTAGTTGCAAATCAAGTTATTGTGCAGCTATGAATAATAAAAAAGTTTACCTTTTGTTTGCTAAACTTTGTGACGATAAACCGAAGAGTTCTAGACGTCGACATATAATTATATATACTACACATAAAGAAATGTTTGGATATCAAAATGTTTCTATTAGGAAAAAATACTATCTCGTTTAGTGAACTGGTTTTTAAGTTTCATTTCGTTGTACAAATTATTTTTCTGTCATCAATAAACTACATTTGAACTAATATACAATTCATTACGTCGAATACCTTACTCTTTGTTAATTGTTTTATTCAACTAATTGGTTTTTCTCAGTTCAACAAACTTATTTTTAAACGGCGATCATATATACTTGTTGAGTACATTAGTCTCCCTTAGTTTCATGACATGTTTAATGGTCATATATACTGTTCATCGTGTTTGTCACATATTCACATATATCTCATATATATATATATATATATGCAAACAAAAACTGCATGATTCTTCAAAAAGAGTCAAAAGTTACTTACAAACTGCAACACGTGTCAAAAGTTAGACTTATAAACTGCAAACAAATAAATAAGACAGTATATAAGTAAGAAAGGCGTGTTTGCAACATGTTAAACATCTTATAGCGAATAAGCTAATAAGCAAATAAGCCATAAATTAGCCGAGAAACCAGTATTTATCGCAATCGTTATGCCCAAAAGCAACAATTTAGGCGCGAATAAGAAAGAAAAAAAGGACAGTGATGGGTATGGGTGGTTGGGGTCAATAGTGATATTGGGTGGGTGTCGATGTGGGTTAAGGATGAAATTACGAAAAATGGTTTAATTTTTCTTGAAAAGTCATACTAAATAAGTAAATATCTGGAAAAAAAAAAACCACACTACAATAGTACTTAGTGACGTCATTTTTAATAAAAAATATTTTCTTCAACCAAAAAAATTAACAATGTAAATATGTATCCAAAGCAAGTGGTGTGTGGTTGGTTAGTGACTTGATTAGTATTCCCGATTCTAGGTCATGATCAAGTCCCGATCTGTGTTACCTAATACCTATGGTGCGAGGGTGTTATGTATTAATCCGCATTTATAGTAATCACTCTCTACAACTAATAGTATATCGCCATGAGAGTTAGATCCATAGGATGTTCAAATCGAAACACATCATACAAATAATTATGCGTGTAACCAACATTATAACTCTTCGACGGGGCGGTATACAAAGTATATATAAGCATCCTAATATGATGAAAGCCAAACAAGCATACTATTCCATTAATCACTAATACAGAGTATTAGTTATTTTTTAGTCCTCATCCCGTCACCTACAGCCTAAATGTCTTAAAAAACATGTATAACAGTGCCTCTAATAGGCATCGATCCGCTCGACTGAGTCGCAACCCTGTCGTCATGAGATTTAACGATAGCGGAGGCGCATATGCCTATGTGACATATGTTGGTGAGATTTGAGAAAGAGAAAAGGAGGATAGAGAGAAACCAATTCTAAAATTAATATATATATAATTTATTTTGAAATTTAATAAACAATCATTCAAGATATAAAAAAACCGTTTTTATAATTTTCTTTGGATACAAACTGTTCCTTGAAATTTTATGAAGCATGAATCCAATCCTTCAACATTTTTTCTATTAATTAAACAACTTTTAGCCATTATTTATTTCACCTAAATTCATAAAAATATAGAAAAAAGTCTTAAAATAGGATTTCTTTTAGTAAACTCCATAATTAATTAGTCACGGAATTCTTAACAAAAATAAATTTTATTTATTTTTATTTGTTATATTTTATAGTATTAAACAGTTCAATTTCATACCGAACTCCAAACCATTAAATCTCAACAATGTGACTAGTTTTTTTTTTTTTTAACAACAATACTAATATTTCTTCCGTTCAACAATATAAGTACATTACGGTTAATTGGTAACTCATCCAATTGAATGGAACATCATCATTACCCTTATTTTACACCTAAACTTCAAAATTTACCCATTACTTTTTTACGCATTTCTTATTTAAGTTAATGTTAAAAGGGCAAATACGTAAAAATTAGCTAACAAAACTTTCTATACATGATGATTGATCTTATATTGTGCAACATGATAAAATAGTAAACTGGAATTATATTGTGAAAATGAGGAATACTAATTAGAAATAATACTATACTAATTTGACTTTTTTTTTTTTCCAAAAAACTGCTCTAAATGTTTTTTTTTTGGGTTAACCGCTACTTTACATGGAAAGTTATTTATCAATTACTTATATGTAAACAACAATAATCTAAAAATATTTTCCATTGATACTATGGGTTAGGTGAACCAATAAAAATAAATTTTTAATATAAAAAACAAAAATGATTAGGGGTGGCTTCGGTACGGTACCGACTTTTGTAACCATATACGAATACCGAACCGAACTTGTTTGGTTTGAAAAAAAAAATACCATAACCGAACCGAAAAAGTCGGTATACCTATACCGAAAGTTCGGTATACCGATTTTTTCGGTTGGTACGGTTCGGTTTTTCGTTTTATACCGAAACATTACTATTACTAAAAGACAATTATTGTTAACAATAAAATAGCAAAAAAGTTTATAAAAATTAAATATGTACAACTATTCTTATATTTGCTATATTTACCGTGAACTTGATTAAAACAGTAAATAAAAATAAAATAATAATTATTTTAAACCATGAGACAAGAAAATGAAGAAATACGAAATTATTGTATTTCACTTTCGTAAATATGAAAATAAGTCGTAAGTAAAAGTAAACACAATTTATTTGTAATCTATGACTATGTGTAAATTTATATATATTTTATAATTTTAATGTTTGGTTCGATTCACTTCGGTTCGGTATTATACCAAACATACAAAATGAATATCGAAACCGAAACAATTTTTAAAGTTTGTTTGAGTTCTATAATACCGAAAATTCGTTATATCGAATTTTAATAACAATTTATTTGGGATGTACAAATCGATAAAAAAATTGCAAGTAATAATAACAATGATTGCCTAATCCCGATAATATTTTTGTATAATTTGTGTGGGTATGAAAGTCATTTTAGTATCAAAAAAACAATACTTTTACTACGTTACAAAACACTAGTGTATAAAGTAAAATAAAATAAAAATAAAAATAAAATAAAATAAATAAAAGAATGGCGAAAGTGACGATGGAGGTGGGAAACGACGGCGTCGCAGTGATCACTCTCTCAAACCCACCCGTCAACGCCTTATCCCTCCAAAGTATGCCACGTGTCACCTTTTTTTTAATATTTTTTTTAACCCCTAAGTTTTGTTTTTTTTATTTATTATTCTACTATTTAATTATTTATTTGTGTTTTTTTTATTATTTTTAATTTGTGATTGTGTAGTAATAGATGGGTTGAAAGAGGTGATTAAAGAGGCTATGGGGAGAAATGATGTCAAGGCTCTTGTTTTGATCGGTAATTTTTATTTTATTTTATTTTTAATTATAAAAAATGATAATTTATTTAGTAGTAGAAAGTTTAGAAATACTTGATTATAATAATGGAAAAATTATCATTTTGTAGTAGTATAAAGTTTAAAGACAAAATATGGAAAACTGATCATTTATTTTGTAGTAGAAACTATAAATTTTAAAGATTTAATAATGGAAAATTTATCATTTTGTAGTATAAAGTTTAAAGACTTTATTTTGGAAATTTGATCATTTAGAATTAGAAAGTTTAAAGACTTAATCATGGAAAAATGATCATTTTGTAGTATAAAGTTTAAAAACTTAATTTTGGAAAAATGATCATTTTGAGTATAAAGTTTAAAGAATTAATCATGGAAAAATGATCATGTTGTAGTATAAAGTTTATAGACTTAATTATATAAACTTAATTATGGACAACTGATCATTTAGAAGTATAAAGTTTAAAGACTTAATTGTGGAACAATTATCATTTTGAGTATACATACCAGTATATGTCCTATAATTGTACCTTATAATCTAATTTTCATTGCTCATATGAAATGCCTCGGAATACTATATTGCAATTCAGAATTAAATATTTCCGTTCACACATATTTATTTGCTATGCACATAAATTTGTATCTCTTATGATTTCCATTTGGTGAAGAGTAGAGCTAGACTGATAAAGTTATGCAGGCACATAGTCAAAATGGTAATGTCACATCCACTCATTGAAGTTAGAAAGCACTCATGAAGTGTTGCAAATTTGCAGAAGGGAAAAGTTATCGAGAATAGAGTTTATGATTTGGGTGTTGTAGAAAATACTATTAATTATAGTCTTAACTCCATATTTTGTTAATGAAAAGAGCATCGGTTTACCAAGACGGTGGCACTAAATGACAAGTTTAATTATATTAATTTGGATTTCCGCAAGGAAAGCTAAGTTTTAAATTTGGGCAGCTAGAGGTGAGCTTTATATGTTTCTGGTGCTGCTATTATAGTGAGCTCATTCTAAAAAGTTTTATATTGTTTTACGACATTCTCTCGTGTATAGGTTGGAAGACTTGCCATCAATTGGCCCTTTTCTTTGTGTTATGCTGTCTGTTCATATTACTAGTATAAAAATTATACCATTCAGTCATTTATCCTGGATTTAAATCCTTCTCATTGATTTCCAGTATTATAATAAAGTATTTTAGTTTGGGTGTAAGTTATGACACGTAAGGGTAAAAGTAATGCTAATTTGCTTTGTATGATGAGTTTGAACTTGTGTGTCTTTCTTACTGAAGGCAAAGGAGGGAGATTTTCTGGTGGGTTCGATATCAACAATTTTGTTAGAGTTCACAAGACTGGTATGGTTAATGAACATTCTTTTTCTAATTGACACGGAAGGCAATACTTGAATCTTGATCTTGATCTGAAATTTGAAAATTTCTCTTTCTTTCTCTTGTTTGATTGACAGGGGATATTTCTATTCTACCAGATGTATCTGTTGAGCTTATGGTTAATACCATCGAAGGTCTTTCTCCATCTAAATTCTCGTATTTTTTAATTATGCATTCTTCTTAATCCTGGAAATTTATTTTCCATTTAGCATTTATTATTCGCTTGTAAATTTTTAGTTATTATAATTAGTGGCTCTAATTACTATTATTATTTCATTAATTCAGATGCTAAGAAACCTGTGGTTGCTGCCGTAGAAGGCCTCGCACTTGGTGGTGGTTTAGAGTTGGCAATGGTTTGTGGTTATAGTGCTATAGTGGTGTTCCTAGTATTGTGAAGACATTTTGACTGATTTTATCAGTTCTTTTTTCAATTATGAATATTTATGCAGGCATGCCATGCTCGGATAGCTGCACCAAAAGCTCAGCTCGGCTTGCCAGAGCTGACACTTGGTGTTATCCCTGGCTTTGGAGGTAAATATCTTAACTCTTTATATTCTTCTTTTCCCTCTCCACACATGTAGGAGATGATAAGGATGTTAGGTGATTTTGTCTGTCTTTTACGCCCATTATCCTGAAATTAATGATTAGAGACTGACTGAGTTATTTAATATCTTGAGTACTTTATTGCAGGAACCCAGAGGCTTCCCAGGCTTGTTGGGCTGAAGAAGGCCATTGAGATAATGCTGGTAAGCCTTTCCATCTGCTTATATAAGTGCAAGAAAATTAGAAGCTCAGGTGTCTCTTGATTTACGACAGTTCAATAATGCAAATTGTCTCTCTTTTTTTTATATTGAATCCTTTTCTTTTGGTCTTCTTCAGTAATGTGTTTAAAATATTAGTCTCTTTCAAACAGTGTCATATTTCCAGTAATTGATTCTAAAGAAAACCACATATGGCTTTTAGCCTAGTGATCACAGCCGTATTTCTGTGGGTGAATTTGTAATGCTACTTTTATGGCTTGCATGCTTCAATAAAATTCCTATCGAGTGCAAAGACAAATCACCATCAGTTCTCATAAACTCTAATCGTTGTCTTACTATTTCCTCCAATAAATTTCTAGTAGTAGCTTTCTTTGTGCTTTAATACAACTCTATATCTTTAGAGGATTTATTACTTTATTACTGTTCTGTAGACCAGCTATCACATTTTTTCGATTTTGTACACCCTACAATATAAGTAATCTGAAGCTTATTGCAGGATTAATATGCTCCTGTTAATTTTAGCATATTGATTATTGTTTAAACTATAAAATATAAACTATAAAAATTGACAATTGACCAATAAGTTTCTGTACAAGAGTGATAACTACCAAAACCCTAGTGTAGAAAATGATGAGAAGAACGTGAGGTCTCCCACTAATTTAGATGGAAGTATGCTGATTGATATAATAAAGTTGGTTTAGTCTAGCCAGATTCAATAGTGAAAGGTTAAGAGTGCAAAATTGAGATTTGGTGATAATTCAATGCAGAAAACAAGTTGAAAGTTGAAACGACATCTTTAAACTTCCAAAAATAAACGAATTATCTAAATTCTTTTGCAGTCATCTAAACCAATAATGTCTGAAGAAGGGAAAAAGCTAGGTCTTGTAGATGCTTTGGTATCTTCTGAAGAATTGCTTAAGGTATCTCGGATATGGGCCTTGGATATTGCAGAGAGGCGAAAACCTTGGCTTCGTTGTCTCCATAGCACAGATAAAATTGGTTCCTTATCTGAAGCACGGGAAATATTAAAATTTGCTAGGAGGAATGCGATAAAAATAGCTCCTAATATGCCTCAGCACAAAGCATGTATTGATGTGATCGAACATGGAATCACTCATGGAGGATATAGTGGAGTTTTGAAGGTATCTTGTTTGGGTCATATTATTTCCTTTTGTTCTGGCGAATCACACTCCAATATCAGAGAATATTATTAAGGGTAAACTGCAAATACCTCTCATGTACTAGGTAATATTTTGCAAGTAAACCCTTCAAAGTGTCATTACTAGCGGTTCGACCCCATGTACTATCAATCTGGAAGACCCCCATACCCAACTTTAAATTGACATAACCGTTTGCTCTATAGTTTGTTTTAATAATTTTTGTTTCTGCTAACTTTTTTTATATTTTGAGATCTATTCCCTGCAACGAAGTGGATGCGGGTCAAGACTTGAAACAAATGCGGAACAAAACATCAGTTTTTCTTTTAATTTGACTTTTTTGTTTCCAAAAAACTGGTCTAAATGTTTTTTTTGTTGGGTTAACTGTTACTTTACACAGAAAATTATTTATTAATTACTTGTATGTAAACAACAATAACCCAAAAAAGACGCTTGAATATAAATTTACCATTTTGAAATTGATCAGGGAGGTTTGATTGCAGAATTCGGTATTAATGCTAGTAACCAAAGTATGTAGGGGTTATTTACAAAACACCCATATTGCTTATTTGCGTTTTACCCTATTAGTTTCTGATTCGCTTAATTGTGATTAATTTGTTTGCTCTTTGTAAAATAATAGCCTGAAATGACACTTCCCACATGAGAACTACAGTGGGAGGTTGAGTGTCCACATTTTCTATGTTGTAATTTCTTTCACGGGGCAAAGGAGGATCTTGAGTAAAATGTTATTTTGCCAATTATGGTGGTTCTTTCTATGTGTTTTCCTGTAAGATTTTTTGTAAAACATCTTTTACTAATTGCATGTTGAAGGCTGTGCTTGATATTTCGTGATGCAATCTGGAAGTGTTTCTCAGTATTATGTATTTTTTTTTCCAGGAAGCTGAAGTTTTCAAGAACTTAGTTCTAACGGAGACTGCAAGGGGTCTAGTCCATATATTTTTGTCACAACGTGGAACATCAAAGGTAAACAGGTCACTATAGGCAATATTTTCACTCTGACAACATAGCCTTTGCAGCTAATTGTTTGTATTCTCTCTCTCGCAAAATTTGTGGATTGATTTTGTCCCCTCCCTCGTAAAGGAAAATGTAAAGAAAAAAAAGATAACACGATTTTACAGGGATAAAGAGATTGCTAAAGCATACTGTATACCAGTAGAATGAGAAGTTAACGAGGACCAAATCTTTCTTAATGGAAAAAAAGTAACAAGGATTGGGCCTTGATATTTCATAAATTCTTTACATATGTTAGTATAATAATAGGGGATCAGACTGACACCTTGCACAATTTTATACCCAGTAGCTATATAGTCAGTACTGTAGCTAAATGCGTCATAGAAGGGGTATGGAAAACTTGAAACTATTTAATCAAATAAAAGTTTATATTGTTGTGTATATGTATATATATATACATGCATGTACATCAATCGTATGTATACTCTATCAACTTTCTTCTCATCTTCTATGTGATAACCTGTCTGCCTCTGCTACATTTCCCTCAACAAAATTATGTGAAAATTCTCAATATCTTACCTAAAATAACATTTCAGAATTTACTTTAGCTTTTGATTGTTATCAGATGTCCTAATCTGCTCCGATTGTCACATATCGTTTTCTATATTTAAATTTGTATATCTTTCTTTTTGTTCTCCTTTGTGAACTATTATGAATCCACAGATAATTGTACAGTTGTGTCTGAGTAACTTTCAGTTGTGACGCTTTAGGTGTAAATATTTGAGGTATTTAATGTTACACCGCGTGTTTATTTTTTGGGTAATTTAACAGGTACCTAATGTTACTGACATCGGGCTAAAACCAAGACCAATAAAGAAAGTAGCTGTAATTGGCGGTGGTCTAATGGGCTCGGGTATATCAACAGCTCTGATCCTGAGCAACATAGAAGTTATTTTGAAGGAAGTTAGTTCTGAATATCTTATGAGAGGAATTAAAATGGTTGAAGGTACTGCTTTTTCACTTACCATTAACCTTTTCAGACAGATCAGTTGTTATACTTTTATAATTTAAACACGTAGATCCAATATTGTATAGGTCAGCACATGTTAACTTGTTTTAGTTGAACATGAGTCTGTTGCTTGTATTATTGTCAATTACAGTACGGATTTGTGTTTACTTGAATGAGTTAGCACCTCTTTTGTCAAATTTCTGGTTTTGATCTGCATTCTTTAGTCAACATGCTTTTTTCTGTCTGTTTTTTCAAATTCAAACATTTTGGATCATTTGCCTATCACCGGTCTCTGAAGTTAGTTTATGTATGTTTTTCTTTTCCCTTGCAATCGAGGAGAAAGTATGTATTTGCCAACTTACTATATGCATGTGGTGCTGCTGCTCACCTTGGATACTTAATGTGTTGTAGCATGTACCTCTAGTTCTCTGTTGCATGTTGGAGAATAGAACACAACTAGTAGTTCAAATCAAGCCAAATAATAGGTTAATATACTGATAGTTCTTAGTACTTTACTTGAGGTAAACCATCAATGCAGTTGTAAGCAGTGTATCATCTTATGCATGTTTCACATCAGTGATAGGCGAAGACTAACAAATAAATGAAAAATGCAGCAAACGTCCTAGGCTTAGTAACAAGGAAAAGGTTGACACAAGATAAAGCTGATAAAGCTCTTTCAATGATCAAAGGTGCATTGGATTACTCAGATTTCAAAGACGTGGACATGGTTATTGAGGTGTGCTCAAATTTCAACAAGTGTTAGATCTAAAGATTATTGAATCGACTTTGGCCAGTCAAATTTCCACTTTTATTTTGGTTAAGTCGTAAAACAGAAATTAATGCTGAGAATATTTCTTGTTCTTTTGGACTTTTTAAAGTTCTTTGATAACTTATGTTCTCTGCAGGCTGTTATCGAGAAAGTTTCACTGAAACAAGCAATATTCAGTGAAATTGAGAAATTATGCCATCCTCATTGCATTTTGGCCACAAATACATCCACTATTGATTTGAATGTGGTGGGAGAAAAAACCTCCTCTCAAGATCGTATAGCTGGCGCACATTTTTTCAGGTTTGACTTGATTTTAGAAAAGATTAATATCGCTTAATCTGTTCCAGAGTTCATCAAAAGAAAGGGTAAAATATAAATAACCCGCATGTATATGTGCGCTTTGCAAATAAATCTAGTGTACTTTCAATAATTTTGATCGACTCTATTTACATTCAAAGTTTTGCTTTTAAAATGGCTTAACTTTGCATTCAATGGTCCAAATGGCACTTATACTTTTGATACCTACATACTACAAGCAACCAAACATGAGTTCACATCAAGTTTTTTGTAAAAAAATGGGCTTTTTAGCTTTAATACTATTTTTTCTCCGTTAAAGCTTAAACTGCACCAATGGCCTTTTTTTTCATTAGTCCTATTTTACTAGCGTTGAAATTTACAAATATGTATGTCAAAAGAAAAATTATCTAAGGCGGACCGGAAAAAAAGTTATGGGTTTTTAAATTTGGAGAGGAGGACTGATTGCAAAACCTAGATAGTACATGAGAGTTAATTGAAAATATCAGAATCCTATGTAGGTTATTGGCAAAACATGGACATTACAGTGGATATTTGCAGTATACCCAGAAAAGATTTCATTATTCTCACATAGTTTATAATGCCGTAAGATGTAGCCAGTTTTGGAAACATTTAACCACAACAATCTTTATTCTTTTTTTACCTTTTCTTTTCTATGGCAGCCCTGCTAACGTGATGCCTCTTTTGGAGATCGTAAGAACAGAGAAGACTTCTCCCCAAGTAATTATTGATTTAATCACGGTTGGCAAAATAATAAATAAGATTCCAGTTGTCGTGGGAAATTGCACAGGCTTCGCTGTTAATAGAACGTTTTTTCCTTATGGGCAAGGTGCAAATATGTTGCTCAATTTAGGCGTTGATGTGTTCAGAATTGACAGGGTGATCGTCGGCTTTGGTTTACCTTTGGGACCATTCCAGTAACTCTTCTTTTCTTAATATTGTTAAATTGACGTGATTCTGATGGCCTTTTACCATTTGTTATAACTATTTGCATCAGTTCTGGTAAACATTTTCACATTGGAGTCTCGAAGACGAAAACAAAAAATTACTACTGTTTTTACTTTTTAAAAGCTCGCTTGAAAATGAAAAAGACTGATCCAAAGCTAAAAAGTAGTTCAAAAGAAGCTCCCTTCTCGTTTTTTATGCTTTTAGCGCAGCTCTTGTAAAAACTATATACCTATGTTTTCTCCTCTTTAAACTTTGGAATAAACCCAAGGAATGATAAGCGGGAAGAACGGTAGGAGAAAGGGAGACAGAGAGAGAGCGAGAGGGAGAGAGAGGAGGCAGGGAGGCAGAGGGGGTGTTAAAAATCAATGCAGGGAAGTGATATTTTGCAGGAGCTAAGCAAAGATGATGTCACACAGTTCTACAGTTATTATTATAGATTCTGATAAAAAATATTAATATAAGATGAAATATTTTTGAAGACATTGGAAAATATGAACTCTGTGAAGCAATCTTAGAGTTCTCAGCCACTATGGTCCTGAGTAGGAAGAATTTAAGCTCATTTCTTTTTGGCTTAAAATTCGAAGTAAATTTGGTTGACCACCATTTTAGCTGAACTTTTCTGGTTGTTTGTACTAAATAAGCTAGAGGCTAGATGAACCAAACTTTTTTCTTACCTCAAAAGATCCAGCTCATAAGCTTAAAGCTGCAAGGAAACAATGCATGAGTCTTGATGAATTTTCACCATTTGTTATAATTATTGTGAAACAACGTTTTAATCTTCATGAATTTTAGAAGACAGCTTATAATTCTTGGTAGATGATGACTAAGTTTTGCATTCGCAACTGTATTTCTAATTAAACACTTAGTTACAGATAGAAACTAATGCATATTCAAACGAATAAGACACAAGTACAATTCCAAGATATTATATATGCCACTACATTCTCATCACTGTGCTATATTGCTATTGCCTTGTATAATTATTTCCTGATTGATCATTTTTAATATTAAAACTACGATAACAGGCTTCAGGACTTAGCTGGATATGGTGTAAGCCTTGCTGTTGGAAAAGAATTGGCCAATGCATTTCCTGATCGGACGTTCATCTCTCCGTTGGTTAAACTCCTTATGGAAGATGGCCGTAATGGTAAAAACATATAGCTCTTATCTTATATACTTTTTTGTATCGTTTGTTTTCCCTTTGCTCTTTTCTGGGCTTTGTTGATTGTAGGCTGTCATCTAGTATAAAAGCCTAAACAAATATTGAAGGAAGCTTGTACACTTACAGTGTAACTCTTTTACATGTTTTTCTGCATACATTTTTGTCACAAATGAGTTAGTCGTGTATCTCCTTATATTTCAGGTAAAAACAATGGAAAAGGATATTATATATATGCAAAAGGAAGCAAGCCCAATCCAGACCCCTCAGTGCTTCCGATTATCGAGGAGTGTAGAAGGATTACCAATATGATGCCCGGAGGAAAGGTATCTCTATCATATCACAAAATGAAGTTTCGAGCACTCACCAACCTTTCTCTAACATAATCCTTAAATTTGAGTTGAAAACATCATATTTTAGTTTTGCATGACAAAGTCAAATGTACTAAAATAAACCGACTTCCTTTTGTTGATTTTATACACGAGTAATGGTATTAAGGACTAACTTTACAAGCATAAGGTTAAAAAAAGCTACAGGGATCCTCTTATGAGAACAAAAAACAAGGAATATCAGGTGGATTTCCCTGAAGTTGTGTTAAATTTACGGTTTTCTCACTCCTTCAAGTATCCTACATGTATTTTTCTCTTATATGGGTGCTTAGTTTAATTCAAGAGTATTTGACAAATAACAAATCTATTGAAATGTACCCCAACAGATGGTAAACATACCTTTGTAATTTTCTATTATTTTTTGGATTGCAGCCGATAAACGTTACAGACCAAGATATAGTGGAAATGATTCTGTTTCCGGTCGTGAACGAGGCATGTCGTGTAATTGAGGAAGGAGTTGTAGTCCGGGCATCAGATCTTGATGTAGCATCTGTTCTTGGAATGAGTTTCCCTTCTTACAGGTTTGTAACTAACAATATTTTGAAGTTTTGTGTAATGACTAGTAAGATTTATTATATCTTCAGCATTTAACAGATTTGAAGTCACTACGTTGGATAAGGTTATAACTTTACAAACTTTTAATATCTTATGTTACCTTTATATACATATATACAAAAATGATACCAATGTAAAAATTTGGGGATGTTTATGCAATACTGTTAAAACTTGTGTTTCTGGGATCACGTGGTGAACAGAAATGATTGTAAATTTTCATTTTCTCAGCATAAATGTAGGCTCACTCATGCGATTAAGGATTTCGACTAGGAAATGCTGATTGCAGAAGTTAACTTTGGCCCCTTCTCATATTGTAGATGGACAGAAGTGTAATTTCTGAAATTATATATATGGTCCCTCCTGGCTATTTTCCCGAGTAATTTTTCAGTTGATATGTTGGTGTTTTTTCCACCTCTGATATTCTGTTGAGCCCTATTTCTTTTTCATGTATATCCTCTTCACTACTTTTATTCGATAATCGTCTTTCTCATGCATTCACTTTAAAATTAGCATCAAATAGGGATTTACTAAAGATGAACTTTTTTGTTGGCAGAGGCGGTATTGTTTTCTGGGCTGATACAATTGGAGCTAAGCATGTATACACAAGTCTTAAGAAGTGGTCCGATCTATATGGTAGCTTTTATAAACCTTCAAGGTTTTTGGAGGAAAGAGCTACCAGAGGCATACCACTGGTGAGACACCTGATAAGTTTTTCCCTCTCTCCTCTCTTATGTAGTTTGACTTTTACACAGTATGGTAAATAAATAGTTTTTGTAGAAAGAGGATCATGAAAAAGAACTAGTGATTTTTGGTGATTAATCTTGTAAACAACAATTTCAGTTAAAAATTTACTAAAATCAACGGCTTGAGCTGAACATCACTTGGAGTACTAATCTTGGTGATGCTATGCAAAAATGCATTTTCTTAAATGATTGTCGTTTTCTATTTATTATGAAGGAATCAAGAGACCACCAAAATATTAACAATTTCATATCAGCATCCTCACTGTTTTAAAAGGCTTGCATGGATGCGAACAAAGCTCAAAATAGAGCTCTATTTAAAGCTTGCAAAAGGCCCGATTCTTTTGTCCGATAAAGCTTATGCTTCTAGCAAAGCTCTTGGAAGAACGCTTTAGCTAAGCTTTCACTCTTTGAAACATTGATTGGGAGTAGTAAAAAGTACTATCCCTTTCTATTGTAAACTAGGTACAAAGTATATTAATTTGAAGAAAGTATGGCTTATTATACTGTTAAGAGAGTAAAAAGCTTGCTTAGAAACAGTAAATATACAATGATTGGTATACATAGATCGTTCTATTTTGTTAGCTGTCTCCAAGGTCTTATTCTTACTCTCCTACCAACAGCCGCTTCCTTCTTATTTATACTCTCTATCAACATGCATTGCATATGATTTCCGTACACTATAAAAAGTCCAATCTTGTGTTTGACACAAAAATTTGCTGCAGAGTGCTCCTGCTTTGGCATCAAATGCGACCAAGTCAAGGCTTTAAGCAGTGAACATCTCAATGACATTTCCCGTAATAAGCGACGTGACTCGTGAATACTTTCACCACCTACAGTTCTCAAATTTTAAATAATAATGTTATTTCCCATATTGCCCTAAGGTTTAAAAAAGCAACTCCGAAGGAAATTTAAGTTGAATTTTCTTGTGGTATTGTAATTGCGTGTGAATACAGTCGGTTTCTATGTAAGTTGTAATAATGTCTAGATTTTTTTTTTTTTTTTTTATAAAATTCAATTTCGTGATTATGTTTCCAGGACCTTTTTTCCGATTAACCGTGTCACTAAAGTTTGGTTATTTCTCATAAATATCGGCTTTGTTATGAATGATTACAAGCTAAACCAATATTTATCAAGTTAACTCATGTTGAGGAATTTAATGGTCAGTAGACATTATTCTTAAGTACTACTAAAGGCAAATTTGGCTATTGATCTTACATAACGATCTTGTTTGATGGCAGTTTTCCTGCCTATAAGTGGGGGTGCATTTGTTTTTCAGCCTCACCAAATTAGCTTTTTTCTCAGTGAAAACTGCAGCATGGATAAGCTCATAATGTGAATAGTTGATTGGTTCTTGTTTCGAAGTCAAATTCAATCAACTTATTTTTAAGTCGAGTCTGAGTAAGACGGCTTGTCAAGTCTGAGTAAGATGACTATTAAGCAGGTAGCCCTGCAGGAAACATTATTACATCCGTCGATAACCCTTGCAGAGATTGCAGAAGAAATACAACTTATTTTTAAGCTTACATCAGTTGCATCCAAATATACTCAGACCTTACTGAGTTGGAATCACGCCGCTAGCCGCTATCTAAATTAACCAAGTAGGAAGATTGTTGTTACTCTGTATTCTACATGGACCCTTTGAATGAAAGCTATACTCTGAGACTGAAAAATCTATATAAGATGTTAATAAATGATTTTTAAAGGACCAATCTACAAAGAGCGAAAACGAAAGTTCTTGCAGATCAGCGTCGTCTGTATCATCTTCTCAACATATTATTTTCAGGTCTCGGTTTTATACCTCCATTTTCAGCTGAGGACGGAATTTTCAAAAGTTGACTGTTATTTGAGGAAGTTAACGGTCCCAATATCGATGTCGATGTCATTGGTTTTGTAATGCCATTGCTAAGGTGTTGGTTTTGATTCCTTGCTTCAGTGCTGTTATTTGCGAAGGCTTTTATGCTACCTGCTTCACTTTGAGTCATCCAATATTGCTTTTCTGTAAATAAAAAATAACAAAAGTTTAGAACCAATTAGTATATATAGAAAGGATAATAAAAAAAAATGATATTATCTGCAAAATTAACTTGCTAAAGCCTTCACTGATTGTCTACATCAGATAACAACTCTTAGTCATATGACCGAGTCATAGAAGAATGTATGTGAAGTATTAGATCAAAGAAAATCACAATATTCATGAATCACTGGAGCAATATTTCATGGGGTGATTATGAAAGGAAATATAATTATTTTATGAATGCCGTTGTTATCTGTATTGTAGTCGTGTGTTAAATTTACCCATATCAGATGGTCCATCAGTCCGGCACCCTCTCTATCTAAATATCACGGCAGAAAGACACAAACAAATATTCTTAAAACGTTTAGCATAAGCTTCAGGACAGAATTGATGCACATATAATCGCTTTCTAATTTCTGTAGCATGTCAAGATAAAGAAGTAGGTCGCAAAAGTTAGTCTCTACATTTTCAACCCTAAAAAAAGACAATTTATTTCCATGTTGAATGTTCCAATATTAGATGCACGAGTGAGATTGACAATACCTTTTCTAATATCTCCGAAAGTAATAATCCTGTTAAGACAATCTCGGAACTTTGTCAAAACTATCCTTTCTTGCTCTGCCTGAACTTCAGTCAAACCATGTGCACATGGCAGTTGCAAAGATGTGTTATCACCGTTGCCTAACCCTTTAGGTGAAGAAGTAGTCGACATAAACATTGTGTCTTGTTCATCGCACAGTAGTGCTAGTGTTCCAGGAGACATTGGTCTGGTTTTCGCCATGTCAGCACCGTCGATAATAGACTCACCGGGGATGTTATTTTCAGCTTGGGTCCCACTTAAGCGATCATCCAATGCAGATTTATCAACTTCTTCTCCTTGTTTATCCGTTGCACTCTTTTGCTCTGAAAAGGGTGGAATATAATTAAATAGATATTGGGTCTGAATTGGATGTTGTTTTGTCAGTTGTCAGTGATTCCACAAACAGAACCTCAAGCAAAAGAAAGTACTAAATGACATCTAATATATTTCTACAATTTTACTTCCTTCTTAAACACTATTTAGACAAAGATTTGCATCTATGGACAAGCTATATTTTGTAACTTACAATAGAACTTGAGGTGGCATCAAGAGATATTTTGAAATTAATATCTTTGAAATTTGAATTACATTAAAGGAAATATCTGGGAACTAAACAGTCTAAACTTCTCCTTCTTATGCATTCCTGAAAGCATCATTGTAACTACTGGTTTAATGTATCATTTTGACCCTGGATTGATAGATTCTGGGTTAATCATTGTAAAGAAAACTCTGTTCTATTTAAAGGAAGCATAAAGCATTCAATCTCAGCACTGTTTATGTTTTTCTCTTTCCAAACAATTACTAATCAATTTCAGTTTATTTTTCGAATAAAGCCTCTTTATATTTTATTTTTAAAGAGGATATCATTCGCTAAAACCACTAGTATAAACATGTCTTTGAATCGACTATTTTAAATAATAGTTATACCTGCTAGCGACTTAGCAGCTTCTACAGAAAACACTGCCAAAACCGAACAGAGCTCTTTCAAGTCCTCTGGTTGGATAAGGTCTGATAACAGTGACCTTCAATCAACAAGCATTAATTAGTTAAGGACTGGTAATATTTAGAGACAAACCATAGGAAAAGGGACAGGTACCTAAACGTTAATTTTGAAGATCCCAACGTTGCATTGTTACCGGCACGTGGAATAGGAATGGAAGACATGGGAGAAGCCTGAGCAGAAGAATTTAAATTGTTTGCCTGTTTAATAAACAAAATGCATACGAACTCGTTATGCTTCCCTATAGCTGGAAAATAAATGTAACATTTAGTGGTACTTTCATAATTTTTCCTATTCTTTTCAACATTTTAATCAATCTTTTCACTAATTTTGAATTCTCAATGCAAAAGCTTGTATTTCAAAACCGTTATGTCAGAGTTGCTTCTGATAAAATTCTGTGGACACAAGGAAGAAACCAAGATACTAAGATCCCAATACAAGCAATTACTTGCACCCAAAGTTTAAGTTTCAAAGGATCAAACGACCATATTAGTATTTCTTAGATCATATGTGACTGGGATACAAATTAAGAAGCATTTCAACTTTCACCAACTTCAAGTGTGGATTTAGGGTTCATTACAGTTTCCTACACTAACATATCACTAAATTCGATATTGTACCCCAACGGCTCAACCTATGCAAATTAGATATTAGTGTGCTATTGTCAAAATTATCAACGACTTCTGCATATTCGTGGACAAAATCGTAAAATTATCACAGGACAGGGTACTAAATAGTTATGGAAACAAAAAAAAATCCATACACCACTCTATCATTTTCTTATGTTTTGTAGCAATCAAGTTTTTCCTACTTTAGTACTCAAATTATGTTTTATTCATATTTTGTCCCTGATCTATAATTGTTTTCTTACGTAGTGTACTTAAATCACTGACGAACTGCTAGTTGTTGTACGTTGGTGTACAAAACCGTAACTTCCTTGTGCATATCTAAAGGTTACTAACCGGCTGGTATTGTGAAACCTTGTGAAAGGAAATATCGTTTGGATTTGATCCGAACATACGCTCATGACCTTTTCTCTTTTTCGATAAAGGATGGGATAAAAAGCCGGACGAACCAATAGCACCTGTAATGGCAGCATTTGCTGCCTGTTGGAGATATGCCATGTTATGTGTATGATCTCCATGAGCGAGAACTTCTCTCTCTTCACTACATTCATAGTTTTTGCAATCTATACATTTACAATTTTCTGAGCAGAGAATATTAGCCTGAAAACACTCGCAGTATTTTTTAAGGCACCCAGATTTCTTGCAATGGCATCCTTTATTGTGCTTTGCCAACGGCAAAAGTACCTCCTCCTACAAAGAAATTTGAATATTTGTAAAATAACAAGAATAATAGTACTATTAAATATTTTTTCATCACACCTAATGGCAGTGAATAGTGAAAATCAATTATGAATGCAAGAACAACTAAGCATGGTGACAATAATTTGTTTTACTGCATCTCAAAAGTTCACCGGCCTCCTTCAGTCCTCCTACAGATTATTTTCAACCATTTATGTAAAACGAGAATATAGTATTACTATTTAAGATAATTAAACAAAATCATATTACGATTAACTAATTTGAGAAACTTGAATCACATTTGCTTTCTCCGTGTACATTAAAATTCGTGGGATCTTGCCAAACAGCACTAGTAAGTAGAAAATTGAATTATGAATGCAAGTACAAGGTGAACTTTCTTGTTTCTTGGGGGCCTAAATAAGCCAGAAAATTGAAGCTGGATGAACCTAGCTTTTTTTGTAAATAAAAAATCCAGGTTATTTGCTAAAAATGTGAAACCAAACATGCCAATGTAGAAATAGTTATTGTATGGTAAAAATAACCATTTGTGAAACCTGACTCCTATAGCATTTGTTATACTGCATCTCAAATGTAAGCATGAAGTGACTTCATTATGTTATAATAAAGAAGCTGTTTATCTTCAACTTAAAAACTATTATTATAAATGGGTGTACCTTAACATCCCGTGCTCCATGCGGACTACTAGCAATTTTAGGTCTAAACGCATTTGGATTGCGCTCTAAAATAGCTTCAACAGCTTCTCGCCGAGCAGGCTCATTTTCAACATTATTGTAACAATTTAAACAGTTACACCCATCACAGTATATTCCTGCGGCAAAACACTCACAATACCTGCAAAAAAAATGAAAGCGTTAATTTAATAACATGACGTTTTTGCCTTGTAAAACATTTTAAATAAAACTACTCAGAGCGACACAAAATGCATTTAATATTTCTAAAATGATTATGTCAATTTCGTTCACCGACTTAGTAGCTCCAACAAAGTTTTAGAGAAAGGTGATTTATCAGTATCATCTTATACCATGTTAGATTGTCAGCTACTATCTCTTTTAAAAACTTATACTATGTGATACAGCGGTAATAGTATGTCAATATAGTCCAATACACTGCCCTCGTAATGGTTCAACAAAGATGTTAAAAGAAAACCTGTAGACAAGGCTTTATTTCTAAACAACAAGCCAGAATAGCATGATTAAATCTTGAAAAGTTTCACAGAACATAGGCAACCAATAAGAATATATCATTGCAAAGGTATGTTGGCAAAAGATACAAGCATACTCAAATATATGTGCACATTAAAACTGTTAAGCTAATTTCATACACAAAATAAGGCAGTGCTAAAGCACCTGGAAAATTTTCATGTAATTCCAATTTGGAAAAGACCAACAAATACGAGTAAGTGACCTATGGTACCTTAATTTCAGATAAATTGTACGGATTTAATCGAATTCTGTTGATTGCTTTATAAATTGAGTAGTGAAATTGATTGCAAAAAATCAGTTGTGGAAGTGCAAAGAATGGGTCATCTTATTCCAATGGCAAGAGCATGGTGCATCCAAGAGTTAAGTTCTTGCTTTATCAATTGAGGCCGATATATATGAGCAAATAAGACAAATGTGTATAGCTGATGACAATATTTGAAATAAAATGTTGCTCCCCTCACCCAGAAGTTATACTTAGCAAGTTCTTTGAGCTTATAAGGTAAAGACAAAATGGTATTTAAAGTTCAACGTTTGTAGGGAATCTTTTAAATTTAAAGATCTGCTCCAAATGAGGCGGTAACTTAGAAAAGAAGCATTGTCATCATAGATTTCTAAGGCATGTCTTTCTTTGGCGGTAATACAAGGAAATAACTTGAATACTCATCAAACTTCGCAACAGTAAAATTAGCAAGAAAACATTAGTCACTGTGATTAAGTCAACCACCACACCAAATGTGGGTATGAAGGAGTATATACTTACAGTTTTAAGCATTTTGAGTGCTTGCAATTACACTGCTTTTGCTTCTTCGGAGTACTTTCCTTCATTTCAGCATTTGTTCTAGGCCGAGGTGGGATAGGAGATTCAGGTTTTCTGAATAAAAAAGACTAGTGTTAAAAAAAGCCAACTTTGAGATTCACAGTGTTAACTTAGAGCAACTAACTTATCAAAAAAAATTCAAAGCAACCGCAGTAACTAACTATTGAGAAAAACTACAGGGTATAATTTTTGTTCCATATTTTTTGATCTCATAAGTCATAAGACAAGAAAACTTGTTGAGCTTAAAGCCTGTAATCAATTCAACAATTCACAAGTACATTCAATAACAATACTACAATCATACATTAAAAAGGAATCAGTCTTTAAACTCAAAACTAAATGAAAAGTAATCACGAAAACTTCAACCAACTAAACCATCATTACAATCAATATAGATAGTATTAGATGCCATAAACTATTATTAAACACATTTAAATAAGTATAAGAAAAAACTTAACACTGATTTGATACACTTACTTGGCTACATATTATTGTGTCCAAATAAGTGACTTTTTCGAAACTGAGAAAAAATTACTAGGTTCATCAATCTTAATTCTCAACGGCAAAACCAAAAACCCTATTCTTAAAGTTTAAACTTTTCCCATAAATACAGTACAAATTGTAAGGCGAAAAAATTATTAATTTTAAAACCTGCAATCAATCAACAATTCATCACTACAATCAATATCAACAATGCATCACTACAATCAATATCAACAATACAATTACAAATTCAAATATCTATGTTTAGCAACAGATTTTCTGGTTCAAATCAGATTTAAAAGATCTGTTTCAAAAATCCAGATTTTTAATTTTTAGATTTTTTAGCCTAAAAATCAGTTTTTTAAAAGATAAATAATCTGACTGTCCAAACACCCACACATTTTAAAAATCAAAAATCCAAAAATCACCTAAACAAATCTGTAACCAAACGTAGCCAAACTTATAAAGATAAACACTAAACTAAAGAACTTGTCAACCAAATAATGTACAGCTCATAGTTAAGCTTAAAACCTCTAATCACTCAACCATTCATCAGTCCAATCAGTTTATATACTACAATTACACATTTAGACATACATTAACATATAACCTAAACACACACACACACTCAACACATCTACACACACATTTATATACATATATAGCTTAAAACATGCTATTACTCAACAATTCATCAGTCCAACCAATTTATACACTACAATTACACATTCAAACATACATTAACATATAACCTAAACACACACACACACACATATATATATAATATAAATATATATAAAAATACATACATAGGCCTAACTGAAGGGAGACAAGACTGAGTTTGTGTCGGCATCAAACCCATGGGTCGCTGAGCTGGCATCATATGCTGACGTGGCGTAAACTGCTGAGTTGGCATCGTATGCTGCTGATGTGGCACTGGATGCTGAGCTGGAAACGGGCCGAAAATGAGCTGTCTAGCGAGCTTTTTGGCGGGTAAATCATCACTTCCCTCCATCAAATTTTCCCAAATTCAATTTTTTTTATAAAAAGGGTTGTTCAATATTCGAAATTGAGAAGTGGGATTTGTTTAGAAAGCAATAAAAACTCGATCTTGAAACTGTTTATGTATATATATAGGTGTGTAAAACTGAGTTTTTCAGTATTGAATAAAAAACTAAAAAAAAAAACAATTTGAAATTCAAAATTGAGAGCTCAAAATAGTCTAAAAACTGGTAAATTGTGTTGTTTTAGGAAAACCAAGTGTAGATAAGATAAATATATATAAATATATATATATATAGAAAGAGAGAGAGAGAATTGTGTAAAACTGATATTTTTTTTGTATTAAACAAAAACCCAATTCAGAAATTTAAAACAGAGAGTAGATTAAATAAACCTCGATCTAAACCTGCTTATATATATATATTTATGTGTGTATATATATGTAGATATATAGAGAGAGAAAGAGGAGAGAGAAAAAAGGAGGGAGGAAATAACAAATAAGCTTCTCGGTTTTTGAGCTTTTTGAAATTTCAATTTTTTTGTGAATATATTAACGGTGGATATTGAGGTGATTATTATATAATGGATGGTCGAGATTGAAAGATAGGATTTGAGGAATTTTTGTTTGTTTTTAAATTGGAAAAAATGCAAGTAGCATCCATGAACTATTGGTGTTTTGGGATTAGGTCCTAAGTTAGTTTGAATGCTTTCAATTGGATCCATGAAGTGTGTAAATTTGTAGTTAACACCGAGTTTCAACTTTAGAATAAACTTAATTTGTATTTATTAGCTTGTTTTATACGAGGGGGTGGAATTTCATTTTTTTTATTTTGAAGGGATTTTTGTTTGTTTTTTATTGGGAAAATGCAAGTAACATCCATGAAGTATGGGTGTTTTGGAATTATTAGTTTAAGTATTTTCAATTGGATTCATGAAGTGTATAACTTTTGTAGTTAACACGCACTTTCAACTTTAGAATAAACTAAATATGTATTTATTAGTTTATTTAATATGAGGGGTAAAACTTAATGTTTCAATTTTTGTGAATATATTGACGATTGAGATTAGAGGTGATGATTTAATGGACGATCGAGATTGAAATATAGGATCTCAGAGATTTTTGTTTGTTATTTAGTGGGAAAAATACAAGTAGCTCCCAAGTTGTTTTAAATACTTTCAATTGGATCCATGAAGTGTGTGTAATTTTAGTTTTTGTGAGTATATTGATGGTGAGGATGTAATAGATGATTGAGACTGAAAGATAGGATATGAGGGATTTAAGTACTTTCAATTGGCTCTATAAAGTGTATAGTTTTTGTAGTTAAAATCGAGTTTCAACTTTAAAATAAACTCAATTTGTAATAATTAGTCTAGTTTATGTACTTTATTGTTTGGTGTAACTGTTTATTTTTACCGACGATTGCCTATCTAAATAACAGGTAGTCTTTTGAATCATTTAGGATTACTCCTCTGACACACTCCACATTACTTAGTGAGACCCTGCAAAATGTGTAATAAATGACAAGAACAACTCTTCATACTATCTGCCATGTGGATACAAAGAGCTTCCGCTCGTCACCTTAACTATGTGAGTGCGCGGTACAAAGCAAAGACCTATATTTGAGAGGCATTGTCTATAGCACCTGACTTAATAACGCATGCACAAGACCTTATAAATATAGAACTATTTCGACGTAGTTTTGTCAAAGCATCATCTGATGATGGCTTTTCAATCTGATCGATAACCATGTCTATGGTATCATTATAGCTAGTTCCAAGTAAGGGTATCTCATTTCCTTCGATGCATCAATTTCCGTTTAAAGAATCTGCCCAACGATCTGCTCTAAGACTTGCTTTCGTCCCTGCACGAGTGGAAGGCTTGCAAGGCTCATCTATTAAGTGTGTTAGAGAATGTGACTACATAATCTCTAGACGGGATGGATATTTGATCATAAGGAAATGCAATTTTAATTAATAATGTGGACATGGGGTCTATTGTAAAATCCAAAGTACAAAGGTTTTCTTTTACAAATTACTTATAGTTGTGAAGTTTATTTGCATTTTCCCCTTTTGTGTTATATTTCACGGAAACTTATTGCACTGTTAACTCTGTAGTGTGAACCTACTAAACTAATTAATCTCGTGTTAACATCTTGTTTGTGTATGTATTTTAAATTATATAGTAATGCAATAAAAATAATTAATGCAGGAATTGTTTTTCATGAAGTTTTATTTGAAACCTTCAGTATTCTCATATCGCAAAAGGTCTCAAATTTTATTTTATTTGTGTTGTTCACCTATACATGACTCCAATACATTTTTAAGTTAAAAAAAAGGTATAATTGCATGAGATTCTCTCATAAGTTAAAAAACAAAAACAAAATAAGTTTGGCGCTAAACATGGCACAAATTTGTTGAGACTTAATCAAAGCAAGTTGATGAACGGACAGGATTTTACATAATATTTATTAACCTATTTTAAATGTTTATTTCTACTTATAACTCTACTAAAACCTATAAGTTCATGAGTAAATTATAAAAGTATATGCGTATTTTAAGCTGTTCGGGAAAATCATTCCAACTCAAAACATAAATAATATTACAATATTATAAATGTAAGCTGATTTTTTTTTTAAACAAGTAATTGCATATAAATCGAGACCTTTAATTCTGAAAATGGCAAAATTCATAGCTTTTTTCAGCTTGAAACAAGAAATATTAGAATGTCTGTTATGTTAGAGAAGATAGAACCCCGCAAACCAAATTTATATAATGGTTTCGTTTTTGAGCGTCAACCTTTCGTACAATAGAATTACAAACCTTCGCCATTCGGTGCCTACCCATGGTCGACCTCAGCCGAAAAGGTGGTAGATGCACTACAATTTGTACGATAACAACTTAAGTTGCAAATCTATGAAGAACTATATGTGTTGTGACTTATGTGAATTGTTCTTGACAATTATTCTCTGAAACAAAAAACAATATTATATTTGTCGAGTCTTATAGTATAATTTGTCTTATTAATAATGTGACTAGAAAGAATAATCTAGCAGGATACACACTCTTGACACATTTGTACGTATCTTAAATTGAACGCACTTAACACTTTCGGAAGTTTAATGTTTGGTTACATGTAAATTATTTTGTTCAGTAAATATTTTTCAAATTTAGTGCAAAACAGAAAGAAATGATTGCTCTAAAAAAAATTGGAAACGATTTTATTACTTCATATCAAAAGAAAAAAATCAAAAAACATAACATATATGGTTATTTAATTTATATTTCATTTCCTTATACAATAAATAAAAGATATGTAATTAAAGGAAACATGATTTTTAATAATTCAGTAAATTCAATTAGTATAACATGTTCCATAATAACTAACAAAATACATCAAACTTACATACCATTTTCTCTCAAATGTAGTCATAGTAACGAAGGTGAAGATCTTATATACATTCTCTTGTCTTTTGTATATTTTTTGTAAATAAAATACATTATTGATGGTTTATCTTTGATTCTCCTAATAGTATTTATATATATATATATGAAATTACGTATATTGCACTTGATCAATATTTGAGACTTTGATTTTTTTGATGTTTTTCATTTAAAGCTTTCACCAATTTATTTATTTTTATGAACTTGACTTTTTTTGATGTTTTTCATTGAAAATATTATGTTTAGTTTTGAATTATATCTATTTGTTTATGCATCTACTTTGTCGAAATTTGAAAAACTAACAAAATTTTGGATTTTAATAGAATTTTTCGTAGAAAACTTTTAATGCACCAAATACCTGTAAATGAAATGCAAACAAAAGTTTTCACAGTAAAAATTTTCTATGAAAATATTTTCTCCAAAAAACATATTACTATGAAACAAACGGAGTTTAAGGGTAAATAAAATATATTTAGTATCTTATATGATTGCCACATATATTAATTACTTATTTTATTGATATTTAAGTGGCGGTTGATTAACAGATTGCGTATGCGTCAGTTTTCGGGTAAATAAGTGCCTATGCGACAATTTGCGGTTAATAACTGCCTCGGTTACAACTATTCAAACTTCAACGCACACTTAATTAAAAACAGAAACATTTGAGGGTCTTATTAATAAATTAGCTAATTTTGTAAATTCTCAAAATCAGTCACTTGTTTCTAGGGGTACGACCGGTTCGGTTCGGTTTTTAAGAAACCGGAACCAAATCGAAAATAATATCGGTTTCGCTTCGATTTGGCTATTTTCAAAGATAAAACCGTACCATATCGTACCGAACCGGTATTTTCGGTTTGATTTGGTTCGGTTTCGGTTCAAATCGATTTTGGTTTGAACCGGTTTTTCAGTTTGCGACGATTTTTTGGTAAATACTCAAAAGTCAAAAGGCCAAAATAATTTATACTTAAAAGTTAAAAACTAATTGTTGGTTCGTGCGGCTAAACCTTAGAGGGGGATGAATAAAATTTTAGGCGTTTTTACGGAAATAAAATTCTAAGTGCAACTAACAACCCAATTAGCTCAATATATATTTGCGACAATAAATATGTAATGATAATGTATGAATAAATTGAAACATGCACACAATTATAAATAATATAAGTTGCGGAAAGTAAATAGTAAAGAAAGAGATTGACATCACGATATATAGAGGTTCGACAAACTCGCCTACGTCATCTCCTCGGTATTCACGCTATCGAGTATTTCACTATAATCTTCTTTCCAAGATTACAAGTCCTATCGAGCTAATCAACCGATTTGCTCACCCTCTATCCGTGGATACAATCTTGATACAAGTGCAAGAGTACACAAAAGTCGAGTCAACGACCCCTCCTCAATCTATGAGTACCCCACTGTTTAACCTAGAAATTTTAATCAACACTTTGGCTTAAAAGGTTCTATCCAAACACTCATTCACAATTGAGCTTATAAGTTTGATGTTTACAATTTTGTTACAACAATGTAACCACACTCACTATTTTATTGCTTCTAAATAAGCTAATTGGTGAGTTTTTTATGTTGTTTGAACTTGATCACTTTTCTTTTCGTTTTCCCCTTTTTGAGCTTTTTTGTTCAACAATGAAGTTTTATTGTACTTAGGATATAGAGAGATTGAGGGATGTTGATTAGTGTGTTTTGAAGAGGGATTGTGGTGTATTTGAAGAACCAAAATGTCCATTGGTCCATAGCACCGTTTAGAGTTGTTGGGTGCATTATAAAATGAGTAATGACTTATTTTCGAAAAAGCAAAAAATAACTTTTTTGAAACGGACTGAATCTCGATCGATCGGGCTGAATCTCGATGGGTCGAGATTTCTGAAAAACTTTGATACTTGTATTTTTCGATCGATCGACATGTATCTCGATGAGTCAAAAGGAACTGTAACTTTTTGAACCATTTTCGATCAATCTGACTTTATCTCGATCGATTGAGATTTCTGGAATGATTTTTTCTACTTTTTGAAACACTCGTAATTTGCTCATTCGGACTCCGAATCGACTTCCGTTTAAACCGTTGACTTCATGATTGAGTGCTCTATCATTTTAAGTCCTGAAATATACATTTCATATTTTTAGAAAAGATCAAATATTATATCATCGAATTATAAAATCATTAAATCATAATCACACTTATAATCAAAATCAGTTATTGAACTCATGGTTCAACAATCTCCCCCATTTTGATTATGATAAAATAATGATGATTTTAAAAGTATAAAACATATCACCCCCATTTTAACAAATCACATTTCTCTTAATATCAAATTTCTCCCCATTTGACATTATCAAAATGCAATAAAAATTGTGATTTTGTGGAGGGTTTTGAAAGAATTAATAAAACATGATAAAAATGTAATCATGATGCATATAACCCAACTAATCAATAAATGTAGAGATTATAGAGTAGAGTGTACGAAATATGTGATGTCGAGTCCGCTCTCTAATGACATTTTCATTGAGCGTTTCGAAGTCCAAGTATGTGGTACAATTTATTGGTATGCCTTCCACTTTTGTCGATCAATTGTACTTCATTCTTTATGGTGGAGTCGATTTTCTTGACTTTCACGAATTTTGCTGGTATTGTCAACCAATTTGTTTTTTTGTCCTCAATTTCTTTTGGGTCCGACATTGTTAGTGGCATGAGTCTTTATTAGATATTTCAAATCGCTTCTAGTAACACGAAAATGATAAGTACATCTAGAAGAAATATGCTCATTTCTACTACAATGTATACAATGCATATACTTTTTCGCATAACGAGAACTATACGACTTTTTATAGGAATTTTTAGAAGTTTGATGCACGGTTTTGGTTTGAAAACCTAAACCTCTTCTATTATTGCAAGAGTTCGGAAAAACTCTTGAAATGCTCCCTTGTTTAAAAACAACATTTTGTATAGACGGAATAGGAGTTGTAGACATGCTAGAAGATTTGACAAAGCGGGTTGTGCTTGAGCCAAAAGTGTTGCAATCGAAACCCAAAACGCTTTTGTCATTGATATCTTTTTGACAACTCAAAATTTTGTCCAACATGGTTTTTCCTTTGGAAAACCTTGAGATTGTTAACTCGAGTTTTTCGACCGTAATGACAAGCTCATCGTTTTTCTTTTTCAAAGAGTCATTCTCGATTTTTAAAAACTCGTTTTGCAGAACAAAAGTATTGTTCTCATCTTTCAAGTCTTGCTTTTCATCATCAATGTCATTAAACGAAAATTATAATTTGGGATTAGACTCATTTTCAATTTTATCTCTTTTGAATGATCTTATTTCTTCATTGAGAGAACAATTCACCCTTTTAAGAGATTTAACATTCTCTACAAGTTTAGGAAGTTTTTCGGAATAAATTCCACACATATGAATTAATTCATCATGAGATAAATCGTTTACCTCATCGTTGTCACTTTCGCTTGATGATGAACGGTTTTGTTCATGGTTCTCTTCCACGGCCATATAGCAAGCAAGATGATCGACTTCATCTTGGTCGGAGCTATCGCTAGAGCTTGAAGAGAATATCTTCTTCTTGCTTTGCTCTTGCGATTCTTGGCGCAATCTCTCGCCGTGTGTCCTTACTTGCCACAAGTATAGAAAACAAAATCGTTAGAAATAATTGAATTATTTGACGATTTACCTTTATGTTTACGTTTGCCTTTAAGTTTTAGTACTTGCTTAACTATTCGAACGATTTGCATTGAATTTTTGTCGTCATCGGATAGCTCATCATTTTCACCACAAATTGTTCCTTTGAAAGCTATCTCCTTCCTTTTCGAGATTGACTTGTGACTATTGAGGGTGATCTCGTGAGTAATGAGTGACCTTTGATTTCCATTCTTTCGGTAAGCTCCGAATCACCTTTGAAACCATTTCCTTACAAGATAAATACTTAACAAGAGACATTAATCCGTTAGTAATAATAGTAAATCTAACAATCATATCGGAAATAGTTTCTCATTCACCCATCCTAAAAAGCTCGTAGTCGTGCACTAAAAGTTGAAGTTTGCAATCCTTAACTTGGTTAGTGCACTCGTGCATAACCACTAACTTATCCCACATATCCTTAGCCGTTTTATAAGCGGAAATTTTGTTGTACTCGTTAGGGGAAACGGCACAAACAATAGCGTACATCGCTTTGACGTTAGTTGAGTAGGCTTCTAGTTGAACGTCATCTAAGTCCTCTACGGGGATTGGGTTCTTGCTATTTTCGGATTTATGAGCGGAATATCCTACTTTAATAATCTTCTAAAGATTAACATTGTAGCTTTGTAGGAAAATGCTCATCCTATCTTTCCAATAACTATAGTTTATCCCATTAAAATAAAGTGGAGTATTGGGCGATAAAGCTACGCTGGATGCGAAATTGTACAAATTAGCCATATCGATCTTAACTCTAAAATCGCTAGATTCCTATATGCAAGAGCCTCGACTCTGATACCAATTGTTGGCCCGTGCGGCTAAACCTTATAGAGGGGGGGGGGGGGGGGTTGAATAAGGTTTTAGGCGTTTTTCACGGAAATAAAATTTTAAGCGCAACTAACAACCCAATTAGTTCAATGTATATTTGCGACAATAAATATGGGATGATAATTTATGAATAAATTGAAACATGCGCACAATCACAAATAATATAAGTTGCGGAAAGTAAATAGTATGGGAAGAGATTGACACCACGATATATAGAGTTTCGACAAACCCGCCTACGTCCTCTCCTCGGTATTCACGATACCGAATATTTTACTATAATCTTCTTCCAAAGATTCCAAGTCCTATCGAGCTAATCAACCGATTTGCTCGCCCTCTGTCCGATGATACAATCTTGATACAAGTGCAAGAGTACACAAAAGGCGAGTCGACGACTCCCCCTCAATCTATGAGTACCCAAGTGTTTAACCTAGAACTGTTAACCAATACTTTGGCTTAAAAGATTCTACCCAAACACTCACTCACAATTGAGCTTATAAGTTTGCTTTTACAATTTTGTTACAACAATGTAACCATACTCACTATTTTATTGCTTCTAAATAAGCTAATTGGTGAGTTTTTGATGTTGTTTGAGCTTGATCACTTTTTTCATCGTTTTTCCCTTTTTGAGTTTTTTTGTTCAACAATAGAGTTTTGTGTGTGTTTAATATATAGAGAGATTGAAGGATGGTGATTTGTGTGTTTTGGAGAGGCATTGAGGTGTATTTGAAGAACCAAAATGCACATTAGTCCATAAATGACCGTTTAGAGTTGTTGAGTGTATTATACAATGAGTAATGACTAATTTCCAAAAAAGCAAAAAACAAATTTTTTGAAACGGACTGAATCTCGATCGATCGGGCTGAATCTCGATGGATCAAGATTTCTGGAAAACTTTGTTACTTGTATTTTTCGATCGATCGACATGTATCTCGATGGGTCGAAATGGACTGTAACTTTTTGGACCATTTTCGATCGATTGGACTTTATCTTGATCGATCGAGATTTCTGGACTGATTTTTTCTACTTTTTGAAACACTCGTAATTTGCTCTTTCGCACTCTGAATCGAATTCCGTTTGAACCGTTGACTTCATTATTGAGTGCTCTATCATTTTAAGTCCTGAAATATACATTTTTTCTTTTTGAAAAAGATCAAACATTATATCATCGAATTATAAAATCATTAAATCATAATCACACTAATCACACTTATAATCAAAATCAATTATTGAACCCATGGTTCAGCACTAATTTTATGATATATATAGTAAATAAAATATTTATGTGGAAAAAATTAATGATTATTAATAAAAAAAAATTGTATCAATTGTATATTTTGCTACGAATAAAACATAAATAATATTATTATATGTTTTCCTATTAATGTTAGATGCATACCTTTTTGGTTGTTACGTTTATATAAATTTTTACATTTTAAAATAGTAAAAACATTTAAAAATAAAAGACACTCATTATTTTTTAATTTATTTTCCATATACGTGAAATAAAACATTTAAATAATTTTTTTCCATTTAAACAGTTTAACCGATTTGGATACGTCATCGTTGCAATTCAGACTTTGTTCGGAGTGGAGACTGACGGAGCGAGTAAGTATTAATTTATTGTAGTTTAAATATTTAATACTAGTAGTAATTAATATCCTATATTTTCTTCTTTTTTACTCTGTCCATTTATTACGCGTCGTCATGTTTTTGTCATTTTTTTGTTTTTTTTATATGTATTTATAATTTTTAGTAGTTTTTTTGCAAAAGAAGTAGAGAGCACTTGCTTAATTCTTTTAAATTTGCAGGTTTGTGTTTACATTTGCTGTAGGAGCTGGTCCAGTTCCTGGTCTTCTCTTAGCAGAGCTGCGGAGATATTCGATCCCCAGCCGAATCAGGGGTAAAGCCATGGCATTTTGTATGTCAGTGCACAGGGTAATAATACTTCTTCCCTCGTTTTTATTCTCAAGTTTCCTAACTCCTTTCAATTTTAAAAACAGTCGGTTGTTGTATAGTGTTGGTTATAGTATACTGAAATAAAGATCACCATGTTTAAGAAAAAGGGGGCTCGTTTCTCTGGATATAAGATGAAAAAAACATACTTCTAGTTGGTGCACCAAACACACATTTTACTTGATGCTCCACCAAACAAGCCTAATATAGAATTTTGAATTAAAATTCTGTTTTCTTTACTAATATCTTGATTCTTGACTGGATATTTGGACCGTGTAATTCCAGGTATTTAATTTCCTGGTAGGGTTACCGTTCTTGAGTTTGCTTGAGCAGCTTGGGAAGCGTCTTTTGTACTCTATTTTTGGTACCTTTTGCTTGATGGCGGTTGTATTTGTAAGGAGAAATGTGATGGAAACAAAAGGAAAATCGCTTCAAGAAATTGAGATAGCGTTTCTTCCGCAAGATGTCTTTGGAACTGATGCTCATTATATCATAAGCACCTAAGTAAAGATATGGTCAAGAATTGTGACCCCCCTTTCTTTGATGTTGATTGCAGTGAAGAGAGCTTAGTCCGGTTTAAGTCTTCTTGATAGATCTGAGAATACCTTTAGGATAAGACTGGTTTCCATATGACAAGGTCCATGTATATATGATAAGGAGATTCTAATTAGTCAACTTCGGGGAAATTTTTCCATGTATGGAATGGAAAAATTTCCCCCCAATAGGAATCAATAATAATGTGCTCCTACTAAACTGAAGGAATGGTATTGATTATCGAATTCAAAATATGATATCATATATAATAAATTGAAAATGGCTGCCCTTTTGAGAAAATTTGGACTACTTATATCCCACTGCTAGTTTGAGCGTCTGCTAGTTTGGTATTTGCTCGGCGGTTTTATAGTTTGAGTATTGCTATAGGCATCTAAAGACCTTACTAAAAAACTTTACTCACTGACGTGACGGACTAGATTGACAAATTATTGATTAAAAGAAAATATAATTTCAATATCAAAACAAAAATGATTGGTATACTCGACCCGCCACATCAGCAGATAAAGTTTTTGAGTGACTATATCATTTCTTTTATAGTTAACCTCTTTGAATAGACTAAACACATGTAATATGAAAAGTCTACACAAAGATGATTTCATCTCAATTTTGTTTGAAGTAATCTCAAATGGCTAAACTTAGCGACTATGTTGATTTGGTGTCGCTATGGATGGCAATTTTTTGGGGTTTGACCCGACCCGATACGGGTTGGGTAAACGTGCAATTTTTTTGGGTCGGATCGGGTTAAGTTGAGTAAAAGTGCAACTTAACAAGTAAAAATTTACTCAATTTAGCATTCTTTTCTCTCTCTCATATATTAATTTCTCTTTCCTACAATAATGGACTAATGGTATATACATACATTTAGGTGGTTTCTTAAATAAATACTGCATACATTAATTAATGATATTTATGATAAATATTAATATGTTAATTAATGATATTTATGGTAAATGTTAATGTGTTAATTAATGACTAATATCTTCGTCATTATTTTTAAATTATTTTTAGAAGAATTTAAGCGAAACAAATCATTATATCAATCATATACATTTATATTACATTTTTACATATATCAATGTTTTAATTGACGGAATTAATGAGCTGAAATTAATTCAATAAATATGCTCAAATAGAATATTGCAAAATTTAAATCCCTAAATTAATATAAAATGGTATTTAATGACACATTAATATTTATATATTATCTTTCTAAATCAAATAATTTTTTACTTTACCATGAGTTTTTAACAAATTTTATTGCAAATCTTTAACATTTATAAGACTTATTTTTTAAATAAAAAAAGTGTAATAAAAAACGGATCAAATGGGTCGGATCAAATGACAATTTTATATATGGGTTGGGTCGGGTTTTGAATAACCCGAGCCAGTGTCACTTTGCAAAGTTCATCTAGCGAAACTAACAGCTAAACCTCATAATACTGTGATATGCAAGTGAGATGGAGCAGCACTTCTATAAATTAGTGAATACTTGCATTTTGATTCAGCTCAGCTCTTTTACTAAAAACAGCATTTGCTACATAATAGGTATTAAGTAAAATTTTGAGTCGAAAACCATCTAAAGTCTTCATTAGTGAATACTGAATAACGTTGTCTATAAATAAATCTGCTAATAAATGACTTGCATGAAATAAAAAAACTTACAATTAAGAAGAGGATTCAGAATTCATGATGCGTGTACATGCTTTATTACACATCAGAATTCAGACGGGTATAGATAATACAATTGGGCCAATTCGAGAATACAACGTTACACCCTCAATGATATACACGAAATAAATCCAAGTAGTTCAAAAAATCAAGAAAAACGAATTGTGTACCCAGTGTCAGTTGTTGAAACATTCATAGGGCCAAAATCGTCAAAATCTGAATCGGAGTCCATATTTTTATAATTACCCCACTCACCAGAAGAACCCTCACTCTGAGCACTACGTGAAGAAGGAACCTTCAACTCATGAGGCGGAACTGGTAAAGGCTCTTCTTTAAAGTACTCATCGTTAAGCAATTCAGAAGCGGAAACTCTATTTGCTGGGTCAAAACGAAGGAGTTTCTTCAAAAAAACTATTTCCGCGGGAGATCGATTCGTAACACAAGCTTCTAAACCAAGAGGGTTTTCTACCTTACTAAATGAAATTATATTATAATCGGGGAGTTGAGAACAACCAGGCCAAACTTCCTCTGTAATGTTTCCCATAACGTTGAAAATTGTGCCAAGCTGGTCAACATCGGAAGTACCAGGAAAAAGCGGTTTTAAACTGAAAAGCTCAGCAAAAATGCACCCTAATGACCATAAGTCCACCTCGAGACCATAATTAGTTGAGCCATAGAGTAACTCCGGAGCTCTAAACCATCTAGTTCCAACACATGATGTCAAGGCACCATTTTCTTCATCGACTCCACGTTCTTCTTCTTCGTATGAATATGAATCCCTGAATGAATCTCTCTCACAATCGCTCGTTGCACATGTGGCAAGACATGACAGGTCTCCTTCTTGAGTTTCTCTGTCGAATTCGCTGGCAAAGGATTTATCTTCTTCATTTGCAGAACCATCTTGGCCAGGTACTTCAATTTCGGCTTGCTGAGATGGTGGATTTGGAGAGTTTTGATCCAAAAGGGGAGGGGTTTGTTCGTAGTTTACAAAATGGGGTTCTTGAAGTATTCTAGCCTGAAAACAATGGTATATCAGTTATAAATAAACAATACGATCCCCTAAAAACCAGATTAAGAACACAAAAATGCGTTATAACAGTAAAGGGACAATTGCAATTTGCCTTGAGTACTCCATGACCAGAAGATCATTGGTGTTCAGCTATAAGAAACCAAAATATTCAGCAGCAAAAGAACAGTTTCATCATATTTCAGCTGACTTTATATACCTTAGGAGATAAATTTAAAGAATATACACTTTCGATATCAAAACTGCTAAATTAGCAAAAAGGTAAGAGCTATTAAATATGCACGAAGAAAAAGTAGATATTTAGTGCAAGTACAGAATTATAAACGCCTAAAGCTTTTGTAAATTCTATAAACTTAGAATGCCAGATAGGCTAATGAAAAACCTAGGATGCTTACGAGTGATACCAAAACCTACAAGTGAATAATTGGAACCACAACATAAGATATCTTTCTGTAAAACAAAAAAAAGACTTCGACATGTGTGTTTATACATATTTCAACCTGAATTTGTGAGAAGAAATTCAAGATGCATATAGGAGATGTAGAAACACAGGAAAACTACATGGTCTAAAAAAGTAAAATAACATCCAGCCATTTAACAGTGAATTTTCATATAATAGAATTTTCT
This sequence comes from Primula veris, assembly GCA_963682055.1. Taxonomy (NCBI): domain Eukaryota; kingdom Viridiplantae; phylum Streptophyta; class Magnoliopsida; order Ericales; family Primulaceae; genus Primula; species Primula veris. The sequence continues at coordinate 29,595,402 of OY821750.1, read as the reverse complement.
TTTTTGCCTTTTTCTTCCCAAAAAAAGTTTGTGTCAAAAAGTGAATCGTAGATTCATCCAAACAAGCACACGAACCCGCAGACCCCATTTTGTCATTGCCTTTGATATAGAAGCTCAAAAATGCCCGCAATGCCAATAAAGACTACGATTGTTTATTAAGTGTTACGGAAGAAGAACGCTCGATTTCTTTAAACCATAAACAAAAAGGATTTTCTATTTTTCTCCATTTCAAAATCTAGAAGGGAATTATAACAGGAGCAAGTGGGTGTCTATTTCTGATGTTAACTAGAAAACGCTAAATGTCCAACCAAATCCAAGTCAATGAAACTACTCAGGTGCAGAAAAATGCTTCTCACCTATACTTGTATATAAGCTCACAGGAAATGTGGATTCTAACCTTTAGTCCTATAGCTGAAAGATGTTGCAGCTAACAAGAGGTATCCAACGGAACCTTCAATTTTTGAAATCGTAAACATGATAACATTCTCCCTAGAAGCTTCACCAAGATGAGCTATTTAAGTATATAAACATTCACAACTACGCTTACCGAGCATGTGCAAAACACACAAACGAGCCAAAAAACGTTCAGCATTACTAATTGACCTGTGCAACTTCCTACCAAAACACTCATGTACTAAGTAAAAGGTTACCCCCTATCACCAGATAAAGCATACTTAAATAGCTACTTGATGCAACCAAACAAGCTATAATGTGTTCCCAAAAATTAATAATTAACTGTTCAACATCAGCCAAATAAACAACACCCTCAGCAGACACCAAAAGATACTTGATTTCTCAGCCAAACAAGAAAGTGTTTCAATTTATACAAAACATACTAAAATAAATATAAGTATTAGTTGAAATACAAACCCTTTTTTTTTTGCAACAAGCATACTTTCCCAAGTATAACAGGTAACCAACAAGCTGAACTATAAGAACACAAAAATTGAGAGGTAACCAGTTAAAATCCAGCTATTTGACAGCACCCTGAACCAACACTATCAAATCCAACAGCTACATAATCCTAGCACGCAACTCACATTCACCGTAGACAATAATGCATATTACTTAGAAGTATACTCCCAATACCAGAAAAAAATTACACTTCTTTCCATTTAATACCAAACAAGCACACCCGTAAAACATGCTACATTGCTACTGAAGGAACAGTTTTATACCCAAAAGATATACATCTATGCCTATATATTATGCAATCAAACTAGCATAATCTACAAGTATAACTGCAAATGTAAAAACATAACTGTCATTATCACATCATTTAATTTATTTAAAAGTTTACGACTCTGCTTTTCTATTTCATGAAATAGCAGTTGAATTTCAATTTAATCACATATGCCATGTTCAATTTATAAAAGATAGTCGAGAAACACCTGTCCAAAATCAGCCAATTTGACAACACCCTCAGCCGAAACCAAAATATTCGATGGCTTCAAATCCCTATGCATAATTCCATTCCTATGACACGCCTCCACCGCTGCCAACACCTGTATAGCACATACAGTTTGGTCAACTGATCAACACCCAACACAAATTTTCTTTTTTGTTTCAAGGCACTAAATATTTCTAAAAGAAGAAAGACCTGCATGATCCATTCCTTCCTATAGTAATTATGCATACTAATTAAGGCCTAGTTTGGTTGCAACGTCAAGCAAATAAGCTGGAATTTTGAGGTTTTAAAAAAGCAAGTTCATCCAGCTTATAGCTTCTAGGACAAAAGACCAAGAAAGCTCATCTTGTAAGAGTCCGCATCTTAAGCAGAGCTTATAATCTGCAATCAACCAAGGTTCTTCAGATATTAATCAAACAATCATAATGACTTGTTTGTCATTGTCTAAATAGATTTAGGGCAAATGTACATTTGTGAAACAATATAGTGAGATTGTATTTTGCGAATGTCCAAAAAAAAATAGAACAGAGGGACGGGAAGCAACTAGGTGGAGGTAGTTGAGGCTGTAGCCTCTCCCATATTAACAAAAAAAGACAAAAAAATATTTTGATTAAAACCTTAGCGCTTCCCCTACCATGCTATGAAATAAATTCACATACAGTTTGAACCGTTTGACAGCCAGGGACTGTATCATTTTAATAAACTTTGATGAAAAAGTTTAATCTTTTACCGAAAAGTTGTTGACCATATAACCTTTGAGCACCCCCTCATAGTAACAAACAAATAAAGATACACATAATTCATACACATAGTTACAAACGGAAAAATATAGTTTCGTTTTCTATTTCAGAACAAAGTTGTTTTTTTCTCGATACAATACAAGAAGATCCTATTATATTTGGTGGTCTATGGTAAAAGACAAAACTTATCTTTTATTATGACATGGTTCGGATTTTGAAATTTTTACGTGTTTTTTTCCGCATGTCATGAATTTTTTCGGACAAATTTAACTAGACATCCAAAAAACTGTATGACTTAGGTGTGGCTTAGGTGTAAAAAGGCGCCAGCACGTCAATGAATTCAGCTTATCACATATACAAAGCCTAGTTCCGCCGGAGTATTAAAATTGTAACCAACCAATTCATATCTGCACTTACAACCTTAAAACATAACATAAAATTTCATGAAACCGAACAAATAGAAAAATAAATAAAAAACCTGGACGACCCAGCCCTTGGCCTCCCCAACCCCGATCCCCCCCTCTCTCCTCCTCCCCTCCTCCACCACCGCCCCCAAATCACTCCTCAACAGCTCCAGAACCAACACCGCGTCCTCGTCCTCCCTCCAAAAGAACTCAATCATCCTCACCACATTACTACTCTCTTCCTCCCCCACCAACGATGACGATGTGGCGGAGAGGACCTGCAGGGTTAAAACCGTCAAGATTGTCAATCGATTGGGTCAAAAAAAAAACAAATTTGTTATGCGTATTGAATCAGATATGTTATATTTTAAAAAACATAGATTTAATTTTCAATCTCATACTAAACTTACTCTTAACACTAATAAAACTTATTTTGCAATCTTATATAAGACATACTCCGCTATAGTTTCAGTTTACACTTAAAAAAAATACTTTCTACTAGTAACAAATTAATCTGTGATTTTCCAAGAATTATGCACTAGCAAGTTTAAGTATAATAATCTGCTCTAATTCTTAGTTTCATACTAATTACCTAAATACCACATGTAACTAACAAGCTATTTTAATCAATAAAAACACACATTATTATCATAATTAGAGCAATATATACATACGCTATAAAACAAGTCGGTTTCAAACACTACCCGCTAATCCTAGTTCTTTGGTAGCTAATTCACACTAAATTACACAAGTAACGGAAAATAAATAATGGTTTATTTAATGAAACAGAAAAACTCAACCAACTCCACAACATTATCATCTAACGAAAATTGATGATGACGTGGCAGAAAGGGTATGCAGGGTCAAAACCGGCAATAGTGTCAATTGATTGGGCCTAAACGGCAAGTTTGTTATACTTTTTGAAGCAAATTTGTAATCTTTTTAAAACAAGGGGTTATCAACGAAAACTCTGAAACTTTAATGAAACATAATAACTCAACCTCTGACTACGAGTCGACGACGACGTGTCAAGGGTTCGTAAAGCTTGGATCTCTCGGAGAGCGGAATGGTAGTGGTGGACAAAAACAGTGTTTATTTATTTTTACTACTCCCTCCGTTCCCAATTAATTGTCTTCTACGAAATTACGTGCACTTTTGACCGGATTATAACATGAATCAAAATTGTCGAAATGAAAATTTTCAAAAGTAAAACATATAATTAAATGTTTGAACTATATGATTAACTTTTGAAAATTTTCATTCTGACAATTTTGATACATGTTATAAGCCGGTCAAAATTGCACGTAGTTTCGTAGTGGACAATTAATTGGGAACGGACGGAGGGAGTATTAATTTTCATGAAATAAAGACTACTTTTTTAGTGTCAAAACTGTGAAATTCACCAATTGGTGGGTTATTAATGAAAACAAAGAAAATCGATAGAATAACACTAACAGGTAACGAAGACGGTGAGGTAGACGTGGCAAGGGTTTGTAAGGATTGGATCTCTCGGAGAGCGGATGGATAGTGATGAACCTCTTTAAGTGCCACGTGGAGGTTATCCACATGGCGGATGGCGGAGTAGACGGTGGAGTAGGCGCCAGAGCCGATTTGAGAAGTTATTTTGTATTTTGATGTTATTTCGGTTCGTGTGTGGATTGACCAGCTTTTCGGAGGTGGGTTTTCGTTTTCCATTTTTTCTGATTTTGTTAGGGAGTTTTTAGGGCTTTGGTTTGGGGAAGATTATGGTTTAGAGAGAGAGAGTAAGATTTTGATTTACTCCACAGTATTAATATATACTCCCTCCTGGGGAGTTCCTGAGAAGTATAAGGGACGTGGGACGTGGGACGTGGCTGAATTTTTTTTTTTAATTTTTTTTTTCTTGTTATTTCATTTTAATATATAAAAAAAAAATTGTTCAATTTTACTCAAAAACTTTTATAATTTTATCCAAAAAAAACCCTAACCATCAACCATCAAATTCCTTCATATATCAAATTAATATATTTTTTTCTCAAATAAACATCACTCTACCACTACATTTATCCCTAATTTTACCAAAAAAAAAACTTATCCCAATTTACCAAAATAAAACATCCCCCAATTTTACAAAAAAATAAAGTTTAACCATCAACCACCAAACTATTTCCTATATTAAATTAATATCACTTTATTTTTCTGAAGTATGAATAACAATTATAATATTTGGGTAATGGATTTTAATTTATCACCTCCGGATAATACTTTCCAAAACACCCAATCGTGTGTTTTGGGGAGTATTATCCGGAGGAGATAAATTAATATCCATTCCCCAAATATTATAATTGTTATCAATACTTCAGAAAAAAAAATGATATTAATTTGATATAGGAAGTAGTTTGGTGGTTGATGTTTAGAGTTTATTTTTTTGTAAAATTGGGGGATGTTTTATTTTGGTAAATTGGGATATGTTTTTTTTTGTGGGTAAAATTAGGGATAAATGTAGTGGTAGAGTGATGTTTATTTGAGAAAAAAATATATTAATTTGATATATGAAGGAGTTTGATGATTGATGGTTAGAGGTTTTTTTTGGGTAAAATTGGAAAAGTTTTTTTTTTTTTTGTTAAATTGGAAGAGATTTTTTTTTTGGTTAAAATTAGGGATAATTGTAGTGGTAGAGTGATGTTGATTTGATAAAAAAATATATTAATTTGATATACGAATGAATTTGATGGTTGATGGTTAGGGTTTTTTTGGATAAAATTATGAAAGTTTTTGAGTAAAATTGAACAATTTTTTTTTTATATATTAAAATGAAATAACATAACAAACGAAGAAAAAAAAAAACAATTAATTTCGCAGCACTGCACTACTCAGAGAAGAAAAAAAAAACAAAAAAAACAAAAAAAAAATTCAGCCACGTAGAGATCCCACGTCCCTTATAGTTTTCATCAATTAGACTATGTAAAAAAAGAACTCCCCCTCCCTCCTTCTATTTCGGTAAATACGGTAAACGAGTTATTAATTCGACACATAGTTTAAAAAATTGTATTAAATAACACATATGTATATTAAGTTAAACACACAAATTAGTTTTAACTTTAATAATGTTATCTATTTTAACTAAAAATTAATTATTCAAAATATAGTAGTATGGATATGTGTTGGGAAAAAATAAATAGGAGTATGATAGAGATAGAAAATATATACCTGAGAAATAAGAGTTAATTATGGGTGTGTATATATTTTTTTGTCATGTCATCAAGTAATAACAATTAAAAATATTGTTATTTTTAACAATGTTTTTAACATTTATAAAGTTAACACACAATTTAACACAACTAATGGGGAGACAAAATTGCATTGTTAGCTAACATTTTTAGTTAACAATAGAGATAACAACAGTATTGTAGATGCTCTACAAATTTAAATACAGTGCTAATTTAAATTAAATAATTATTATTGTTAATTTTTGAAATGTATTTATTGTAGTATTTAAGGATATTATATTAATTTAATTATTTTTTTTATTGATAAATTAGAAAAACAGACACTTATTTTGAAATAAATTAATATGAAATAGTAGATATTTATTTATTTAGTTAGGGAAGGAGTACTAGCGAGTGAGGCCACACTATGTCTGTCGGTCAACTCCTATACTTTACAATTATAAAAATATTAGGATCCATTTTTCCATGCCCTCGTTTTGGTTTTATATTTTGGTTTTAATGGGTTGGAATGTACGCAGAACCATTAATATTACTGTCACATATTAATGAATCCAAAAATATATATTTTAAAATTAATTTAAAATTAAAACTAAAAAATACTAAAAATCTAACACATGTTAATGAATCCAAAAATATATAGACTAAAATTAATTCAAAATTAAAATTAAAAAATATTATTGGTTGACACACACTAAATAATAGTACACTTTGCAATGAACACCGAACGATTAACACTTCCGTAATCTAGTCCACTATTATTTAGGGTGTGTCACATACTAAAAATCTAACACTTATTAATGAACCCAAAAATATCTAAATTAAAAAATACTAAAACTTAAAGCATGTTAATGAACCCAAAAATATCTAACCTAAAATTAATTCAAAATTAAAACTAAAAAATATATTGTTTGACACAATTTAAATAATAGTGAATCGGGTTCATATAATTATTTTTACATATGTGAATATAATATATAAAAATTTCAAACTTTTTATTGATTCTTACATAAAATTACTTTATACCTCCTTGTTGACAGCCAAAACCAATCCTAAAAGTTACTTTATCTCTTAATATAACTTAGGAATTTATTGATGGTAAATTCGATATACATTACATTAAATAAATAAAAACAGATTAACTTTTAACCAAGCAAAAGGTTGACCAAGACATAGAATTTTGGAATTAATCCTTTGCATGAAAGAGATTTGAATTTATTTAGGTAAGGTTTGCTATGTAAGAATTATTTATAATTCTTTTATAAATATTAATTCATTAAAAATAGAATAAATATTTCTCATTAAGGTGGTCCATATACATTCCATAAGTTATGTAATTTATGATTTAAACATAAATTTGTGAGTTAAGAAACTCTACATTTCCACCATAATGATCGGTTGAGATTGATCGTACCTTGATGGACGGTAGAGATCGAAAGTATATGAAGAGTCTCGGGTCCTCCTCCTACCTATATAAAGGACACAATACCATCTCAATTTGTGTCAAAAACATACACACATAAACAACACATAAAGTAGTGTAGTGATAGGTTAAGGAGAAGAAACTCAAGTCTCCACTCCGACGATCTACATCCGTCATCCGAACTGAACTATCATGTCCGGTTTAAGTTCCACCGCCCTTCCGCATAGGTTAATGTATGTGTTTCGACATACCCTCGATATGTTATAATATGTATGATCATCATGTAGAAAAAATCATAGTTAATTATGTTAATAACGTGTATAACATAATAATATATAAGTTGTAATTAACTTACATGCTATTAAATTAACGGAATAACTATAGAGAGAAGAACTTTTTTTAATGTGAGGTTCAACCGTACACTGTTTTTGAATTAATGGAATTTTGAATTGTTTTGTAATTGGTTTTTTTTAAAATCCGTGTAACTATTATTTGTGTGTGGTTTTAATATTTTAAAAAATTATAAGGTATTTTTATAATTATTTGTTTCAATTCTTCATAAGAACTGTTCGCATAAATAATAGTATATATCCGTAATTCTTTTTCGATTTTTTAAAATTTTATTTTATTTTTAAAGTGTTTGTCTAAAAAATCTGTAAATTTTAACTTTTTATATTTATTAATATTACTATTTTATAAATTGTCAAAACAAGCAATAAATACCAAAAAAAAACTAAAAAAAAAAGTCAAAATTTGCATATTTTTTGAACAAAAACTTTACAAATAAAATAAAAAGTTGATTTAAAAAAATCAATTTTTTTTACAAATACATATGAAAAAAACGATAATATGACCAAAACATTACCTTACAAATATAACCAAATATACTATTATTCTACGGTATACTTTACTAGTAATTGTTACCACGACGCGTAGTATATCATTCTATTATAATAACACAATCCAAGTCAAATGAGTCTGTCCAATTTAGCCTTTTTTTTTCTAAAAATACGCCTACACCTTTATATTAATTATAATAATATCATACTCCCATAAAAATATAAAAATTAAAAACTAATAAAACTATTTATCCCTCTTTAACAACCAAAAATTCTTTTAAATCTTAAACTATGTTTTTTTTGTATTATTCACATATTTATATCATAACTATACATATTTTCTATATTTTTATTGTGCGCCGCACACGCAATGCGTGGGGCACGATTACTAGTATATATATACATGATTCGGATAAATAAATTTTTAAAAATTATAATGATTGAATGAATATATTAAATTAGAAATAATGAGTAAAATAATATTTTTGTTATACAAAATACTCGTAAAACGATTTTGTTTGGTATAATATTATAATTGTTTTGAAAAGATAATAATTTTTGTGTGTTTTTTATATTTTGAATTAAATAAATGTAAATAAGTAATTAGTAAAAAAAAAGTATGAACATTTTTGAAAAAATGGTTAAAATTTGGTAGGCTCACTTTTTCTTGGTTTGAGTTATATATATATAGTATGATATGATGTGAGGCATGTTGAAACATAAATTTGCAAATTTACCCTTAAATTAATCGATTTACAAAATAATCATATATTATGTTTAAAATGAGCAAAGTGACACCCACTAAAATTTAAAAAACATATCTCTCAACTTTCTTATATATATATAGGATAATTTGTGGCAAGTTAGTATTATTTGGTTTAGCAATCACTTTTAGGTGAGTGGGAATGACTGTTGTCTAAGAAGTAGGAGGCACGACTGCTAAAATTTAACGGTTTGGAGATCGAAAACGGTGTCACAAAACAAACAACTTAATATTATCATATTGGTCCTTCCTCACTTATAAACTTCAAATTTATTTAAGGTAACATAATAACTCGACGAGCTCCATAACTTAATTCTCCATAAACTGTAGTGTATACATTTATATATATATACTAACTCCCGTTTTGAGCTTTGGTTTTGGTCATTTGGTCCGTCATTTTAAAAAGCTAAAATCACATGGTTGTGACATAGCCCGTCCACTTGACCAACTGTGACATCTGTGCTTAATGTTTTGCCACTTATCAAATTACATATTCAATCCACTCGACCTCCAAATAAAAAATAGACCCCATATTTAGTATAATATTTATATAATCTTTTTTTTTTGCATTAACACGGTTTATTTCCAAGTTTTTAAAAAAGAACAAATTAGATGACTCATATCATTAAAAGTAATAAATTACTGAATATCTAGATGATTTTGTCACTTTATCCGGAGTACTTTTATTCAATTTGCAACTGTTTTAGTTTGATATTTCACAAGTTTAGAATTCAATATTCACCTAATAATAAACTTTTATTCAATTTGCAACTATTTTAATTCAATATTGCACAAGTTTAGAATTCAATATTATTCACCTAATAATCAAGAGAGTGGGTATGTTCATTTCAAATTGGTGTATCAAATGTCAATTTGTTATTTATATGTAACAAAAGCCGGCCTATTTCAACCATGACAACTTGAAAATAATTTTTAATTTTCTTTCTGATTACATTTAGCTATGAATTTAGTAGAGAAACCAAGATCGGTCGGTTGGAATAAAATAAAATATTTAAGTGTCGGGTCTTGCTAGGCACACACATTAAAAAATAGTAAATTAAATCATTTACTAATTTGTTAGCGATCAATTTTTTATATTTAAATTTGTAACGACCAATAAAAGCTTTATTTTTTTTTCATTATAATAAAAAAAATAGTGAGGATTTTTATCATAATAAATATTAATTTAGAAGGAAAATATTTACCATAACACGTATGCATAAGAGAGAAGGCAATGTTTACCGATTTCAGTGTCATAACTTATAAGTCTCCGTCAACCATGACAACTTAGATAACAATTGTAAAATATTCGGCTATGTCAGTTGCGTAACAAAAATCGATTGGAATAAAAGAACTACTGTGTCTTGATAAGTAAATACATTAACACCGAAGGCTCCCTCCCTTGGACGAGGCTTTCTTGCTAGTTCTTTTTAAAAGAAATAAGGCAGTAGAAATTAGAAAAGTTACACATGTTTCGGTTTCAAAAGTGATGGACGAAAAACCGAACCAAATAGGAAACTGAATGGAACTTATATTCATTTATATTATAGTTCAACAATCATTAAATGCTCAAGATTCAAGACCATTACCATTGCAGTTCCTTAAGAAAAATCCAGAGTTACAAACATATTGTAGTTACTTTCCCAAAAAGAAAACATTAGCAATTCAAATGTCTTCGTACTTTATTCCAATAACATGAACACAAATAGTACAAAACCAAACCTACAAAAAACTGCTCAAATAACGACGGGATTAGTAACGATATTTTTTGTTACGAGCTTATTAGCGACGATTTTTGTGACGGTTTTGTGACAGTTTAGTCAATTTGTGACAGATTTGTGACAATTTTTTAAATTAGTGACAGACTTATGACAGTTTTTTATTCTCACTAAATCAAATATTATTTTGTAGTGCTGACAAATTATTGTACTAAGCAAATTAATCAAACATTCATAAAGCCTTGAGAATTTCCTCGGCTGTGGAGTTGCTTAGATTTCCATGGATTTCGAAATTTGCTATCTTAATGGTCAGATTCTCTAGGACTATAGCATATCTCCTGCTCCGGATAGTACCGATTCCACTGGCAGATATGTCGAAGTCGAGGCCTAATGTGCAAGTATATTTAGCGGTCCCATCCCCGAAGAACTTCACGTGCTTGTTTTCAGGATAGGATTTTCCCCATGCTCTCATCACAAAAGGGTCGTTTACTATACGCAAAATATATAGCATATCAATAGATTTTTAACTAAGTAGCAAGTAATTGGACTAAAAAAGTTGAAATACAGGGATGAGGGATCAAGTATAAATTAAGGTATTTATTTTTTGCCATGATGAAATAAATAAAGGAATTAAAAAGTTTTTAAAGGTGCATTAAATAAATAACTACATCTATCATTCTTGATAATTTGAAATAATAAATGAAATGGTAAAACAAAACCGATAAACTAATTCGTGAGGGAGAAAGGTTCTTCAGCACCATGGATCTATAGCATTGTTATGGGGTCATCAAAACCGCGTTTCCTGTTTTTTTAATTCTTGTTTCTAATTTCCGTCAATTTACTTGGAAATTTTTTATTTTTGTAATATTCAACCTATTGCTTCCCGGCATCCCGGTAGCTTACAAAAAATCAAATTGAACCTAAAAGTTTGAGAAAAACTTCAATTTGGTCCCTACAGTGTTAGCAATGATATATTTGATCCCGAAAGGGTGAGTAAATTTACATTGTCGTCAAAAAGTTAAAATAGTCATCGACTTAGTGGTCATTGCTGCAAATTACTTCAACTATTGAGACTCAAAAGTGTTTGAAATAAAACAACTGGGATTGCATAAAGCTTTCACTCAAACACTATGAAAACAGCTGGTGTAATTAACCCTCTAATTGCAAGCTTTAAAAAACACCCAGTTTAACAAGAGTCAAACAAGCATTTAGATCAGAATCAAAATTCCAGTGTCATACTATCATTCTATTTCTGGTCAATATAAATTAACTTTAGCTTGGATTTATTTATTTTTCATTAGCAAAGCATCAAGCATCAATATTTGATCATTTGACAAATGAAGTGTGTGTGACTTGGTAATGTATGCAAGCCTTATTCTCACACTGTTTTTTGTTTCCGAAAAGACATACATAATATTCTTCCGATGTAGGCAGGGACGAAGTCAGGAATTGTTCATTAGGGTATCAAGTTTACAATTACTACTAAATTAAGTGAAATAAAAAAAACAAAGGGTGCAAAATTATCGTTTAAAACATATTTGAGTGAAAATACATGGTTAAAAATTTTAAAAAAATCACAATTTTTAAAATTATGCCGATGCCGTCCAGTGACGGAACCATGCTTGTGAGGGGGGTTGCTGTCCCCAAGTGTCTATATCCACTTTCTTTCCTGGTGTCGTCACCTCGATGATATGTATTTAGCTTCCTCCCAGCATGCACACGCCGCTTCTTTCTCTATCATGTGGTTACTGGTTAACAAGGTAAGAAATAAAGAAACAATTAACAAAAAAGAAGACAATTAACAAAAAAAGTGCGACGTTTATAACATGCTTTCCACATAGAAATGAAGCTTCTCATTTCCATTTTCGGAAAAGATGAGTTTACTCATGTGAATGTAGTGTCACATGAATTCTTATATTAGTTCTCGTTTTATTTGTAGCACGTTTTGTTTGTTGAGGTGTTAAGACCATATTTCTGGCCTATTAATTCTTTATTGTCAATTGGTTTGAACAAAGTAATCCAAGCTGGTTGTTAAGAATTAAGGCAGTTTAATGTTTACAGGTGAGGTTGCAACTTCAGTTACAACTACAGTTCCAACCTGGCAATACACAGGATTCTGTCTAATTCTCACATGTTTTTTTAAAAAAAGATTCAGTTTATATTTATTGAGAATATTAAAGTGATAAAGAATGGAAATTGTTTAAAAGATATATGGAGATTAGTTTAAAAAGATAGTGTTCCTTTAATTGTGAAAACTAGATCTCTTTTATTATGCAATGTCTTTATATTTTCATTCAATCTATGTGTTTACAAATCAGCAATGATTTAATTAGATTGAATATATGGAGTTATGGTTTCACCTTTTATTAAGATTGTATCTCTAAAAATATATTGTCTTATATGTTCCTTGTTTAAGGAAATAGTAACTCCTATTGTCAAGCTAGTCTATTAACATGTATTAACAGAAGATTGAGGTCAATCAATTGCAACATTATCTCATTCAAGATATGGGTAGGCTGATCAATCAGAAGAGTCCAAATCAATCAACAAGTTATTGAAGAAAGAAGATTGTTTTTACTCTTTAAATAGTTAATAGTCTTGCTTGTAAAAAGTGTGTGTTCTAAATTATAAAGAACTCAACTTTCAGAGAATACACAATAAGCTTTAAAAACGAAACAATGGTGGGATGCCGTTGAATTTTTGAGTGATAGTTATAAGGTAGGAGCAATATAGAGATAGGCAAAAAAACCTATAGGGAGTCTGAGAGTTTTTCATTAAGACTTGAATCCTATATTGTAAGCCATTATAATATCATTAATCTGGGTAAGTGCCCCGGAGACGTGGCCTAGTTGGATGAACTCCGTTGTTAAATGTGCGTATGATTTAATTCAAATACATTTAATAATTCCAGTTCTGTCCATCATTATATTTAGGTTCCAACCTCAGTTGCAACTGTAGTTGGAACCTAACTGCATAACTGCAACTAGAACAGCGGATAGGAATTTCAATTGGTATCAGAGCTTCACACTAGATTTCACTTAGTATGGATCATGTGTTATGGTAAATATGGATTTAATGAGTGAAGGAAACGCATTTAACAAGCCACCGTTGCTTGAAGGGGGAGTTAACTATGAAGTGTGGAAAATAAGAATGAAATCTTTCATTAAACAGCAAAATGAACAAGCATGGAAGTTTGTATTGTATTGTTGGGAAGTTCCAACTGTTACTGATGATGAAGGTGAACTAGTCTGTGTACCTGAAGACAGATGGTCTGCTGATGAGGACAAAAAGTCAAGTGCAAACTCAACAGTAATAAACTTAATCTTTGATAGTGTAACTCTAAGCGTGTTCAGGTATATCTCTCACTGTGAAACTGCCAAAGAGGCATGGGATATCTTACAAGTAACTTTTGAGGGAACCGTTAAAGTAAAAGACTATATAAACTCCAACAATTAACTACTCAATTTGAAAATCTAAGAATGGAGGAACATGAAACTATTGAACAATTTAATGGTAGAATTTGTCATATTGTCCATCAAGCTGGAACCTTAGGTGAAAAATATAGTGATGCTAAACTTGTGAAGAAAACTCTAAGGTCTCTTCCAGAAAGGTTTGAAATTAAAGTAACAACTATTGAGGAATCAACAGACTTAGACAACCTAAAACTTGAAGAACTTATTGGAAATCTAAGCACTCATGAGTTAAAAAATATCAAAAAAGGGAGAACAGAAAAGGGAATAGCCTTCCAAGCTAAGAAACATGAACCTAAATTTTGTGAGAGTATGTGTGATGAAGAACAGCTGGCCTTATTTGCTAAAAAGGTTTACAAAAAGTTCTACAAGAAAAAACATGATGATACTGGAACATCCAAAAACTTTCATAAAAGAGACAATCAATTTAGGCCAGAATCTAGGCTTAATAATATTTCTAAAGGAAAGTGGAATCCTAAAGAAAAAGATGACAGAGAGTATCAGCATAGAGAAATTCAATGCAGAGAGTATAGAGGTTATGGTCACATTCAGGCTGAGTGTGCAAATACTTTAAAAAGGAACAAAAATGCTTATATAACCACTCACAGTGACAATGAATCTGAGAGTAACAGTGATGAAGATGATGAATCTAACTTTGTTAACTTTATGGGAAAAATCACTGAAAAAGAACTTATGTATGAAAGTGATTGTGAGTCACTTTCAACCTTAGTTACAATTGCTCTTAAACCCTATAGCAGTTATGAGGAAGAACCCTCTGATGAAAGTATTACTCAGCAGTATCTTGTTCTTTATGAAAAATATCAAAGTCTGAGTGAACAATCTTTGATCATCAACAAACTTAATACTAATCTAAATGATGATATAAAGAATCTCACTGAGCAACTCCATAGACAACAGTTTGAGTTAACTAAGACCAAAAAGAAAATGAAACTGTTGAATGTGTCTGCATCAGAAAAGTTAGATGACATGTCCTACTCTAGAGGTTCAAAATACAACAGTGGTTTGGGTTATTGTGGTTATGAAAGCACTGGAAAAACTAATTTTGTTAAAGCTCTAATAAAAGCTGAAACTCATGTTTTTGACAATAAGGTTAGAAGTACA
Organism: Primula veris; assembly: GCA_963682055.1. NCBI lineage: Eukaryota > Viridiplantae > Streptophyta > Magnoliopsida > Ericales > Primulaceae > Primula > Primula veris. The sequence continues at coordinate 29,580,309 of OY821750.1, read as the reverse complement.
GTTACAACCAGAAAAAAATGAATAATTTTAAGGCTAAATCTACACTTGATTTAAAACTGTGTAACTTTTGTAAAAGACCTGGACATCTAGAAATCAAATGTTATTTAAAAATGCACAGAAAGTGTATTTCTCAGAAAAACTGGTTGTCTTCTTCTTATAAAAAAATGAATTGGGTTTGGAAGGTTAAAAATAAGAATAACTTATTTGCCAATAATAAAACTGTCATTACTTCTTTAAATGTTGTTACTTTTAATGATTGGTACTTTGACAGTGGCTGCTCTAAGCATATGACTTGTAATGCAAGTGCTCTCAAAAATGTCATTAACCTTACATGAAATACTGTTGTGTTTGGGGGTGGAGACACAAGTAAAATAATTGGAAAAAGAATCTTGAACAAACCTGGAATGCCTGAAATTAATGATGTATTTCTTGTAGATGGTTTAAAAGCTAATCTTATTAGTATTAGCCAACTCTGTGATAACCACATGTTTGTTCAGTTTAACAAAGATAAGTGTCTGATTACTGATGTGAATGTTGACTTGATCATGACAGGAGTTAGATCAGCAAATAGTTGCTATGTTTTTGAGAAAACTGAAAAAGGATTACCTGAGAGTAGGTGCAATCAAGCTATAACCAATAATGTTGATATTTGGCATAAAAGGCTTGGTCATGTGAATTATAAAACCTTGGATAAAATTATTAGAAAAGAACTGATAAGAGGCATTCCTAATCTCAGAGTTAAATCTCAAGGTGTGTGTGGTGAGTGTGCTATAGGCAAACAAATAAAGAGTACTCATAAAAGTACTACTCAGATTTATACCAAGAGAGTATTAGAAGTTCTTCATATTGACCTAATGGGTTCTATGCATACTGAAAGTATTAGTGGTAAGAAATATATTCTAGTAGTTGTAGATGATTTCTCTAGATACTCTTGGCTGGTGTTCTTAAAAGATAAAACTGAAACTTTTGAACTGTTTAAAGCACTTTGCTTGAAACTACAACTTGAAAAAGGATCCACTATTGGCAAAATTGTTAGGGTCAGAAGTGATCATGGAACTGAGTTTGAAAATAGTAAGTTCAGAAATTTCTACAATTCTCTAGGGATAAGTCATGAGTTTTCAGCTCCAAAAACTCCACAACAAAATGGTGTAGTGGAAAGGAAAAATAGAACCATTCAAGAAATGGCTAGAGTCATGCTTAACTCTAAGAAACTTGCCAAAAGATTTTGGTATGAAGCTGTGAATACTGCATGTTATATTGTTAATAGAGTATATCTTACAAAAGGTACTAACTTGACTGCCTATGAAAATTGAAAAGGTAGAAAACCAAATGTCAAGTATTTTCAAGTATTTGGGTGTGTTTGTTACATTCTTAAGGATAGAGAATATCTTGGAAAGTTTGACCCTAAAAGTGATAAAGGTGTATTCCTTGGTTATGCTCAAAACAGTAGAGCTTTCAGAGTCTATAATCTAAGAACAAGCTGTGTCATGAAATCATATAATGTGTTATTTGATCATTTGAAAGATGTCTATGAGACTACAGGCGACGATGATGAGTCTGGAATCAAAAGTAAAGACATAGAAGAAACTCATCAAAGTGATAGTCCTGTAGAGGTTGGAAGTCCAGTTGCAACTGAGGTCGGAACCCAGAGTACAACAGATTCTGATGAAGAAGAAGATGACCCTCCAATACAACCTACAATTAAACCTCGTTATGCTAGGACTCAGAAGAATCCCTCTCTTGAAGATGTCATAGGAGAAGTCAACTCAGGTATGAAAAACAGAGGTAAAAGAAGTAATGTTGTTCACTTTGCTTGCTATATTTCTCAGTTAGAATCTAAGAATATAAAAGAGACTTTGGAAGATAGTGAATTGATTTTAGCTATGCAAGATGAGCTGTCTCAATTTGAGAGAAATTACGTGTGGATTTTAGTACCCAGACCTATCAATAAAAATGTCATAGGTACTAAATGGATCTTTAGGAATAAGAGTAATGAAGATGGCATAATAATTAGGAATAAAGCTAGACTTGTGGCTCAAGGATACACTCAAATTGAGGGAATAGACTTTGATGAAACCTTTGTCCCTGTAGCAAGAATAGAATCTATTAGAATGCTACTTTCTCTTGCTTGCCTTTATGACTTTAAGTTATTCCAACTAGATATCAAAAGTGCTTTCTTAAATGGTAACATACAAGAAGAAGTCTATGTCAGTCAACCTAAAGGTTTTGAGGATCTCAAGTTTCCTGAACATGTTTTTCTCTTGAAAAAGGCTCTGTATGGTTTAAAACAAGCCCCTAGAGCTTGATATGAAAGGTTAACTAAGTTCCTAATAGAAAAAAAGGTTTTAACAGAGGAGCAGTTGACAAAACCTTGTTTACAAAGAAAACTCCTAAGGATATAATTGTTGCTCAAATTTATGTTGATGACATTGTGTTTGGCTCTACTTGTGATAACAAAATTGCTGAATTTATTTTTGATATGAAACTTGAGTTTGAAATGAGTGGTGGAGGAGAATTAACTTAATTTCTAGGACTTCAAGTTAAGCAGAATGAAAAAGGTATTTTTCTGTGCCAAACTAAGTATGCTGATAATCTTGTTAAGAAATTTGGTTTGAGTGAGAGTAAAGAGAAAAGAACTCCTATAAATACTACTCTTAAATTGTCTAAAAATAATAAGGGTAATAGTGTTTGCCCTAGTCTCTATAGGTCTATGATTGGAAACCTTCTTTATTTGACTGCTAGTAGACCAGATCTTTACTTAAGTGTAGGAGTTTGTGCCAGATATCAGGCAAATCCTCTAGAATCTCATCTTTTTGCTGCCAAAAGAATCTTAAGGTATGTTAAAGGCACTACTCACCTTGGGTTATGGTATTCTAAAGACACAAATCACTATTTGGTTGGGTACTGTGATGCAGATTGGGCTGGTAATATAGATGATAGAAAAAGTACTAATGGTGTTTGTTTTTACTTTGGAAATAACCTTGTGTCATGGTTTAGTAAAAAGCAAAATTGTATTTTTTGTCAACTGCTGAGACTGAGTACATTGCAACTGGTAGTGGATGCACTCAAGTAATTTGGATGAAACAAATGTTAGCTGATTATAATGTCTGTTGGCCCGGGTGCGGCTAACCTTAGAGGGGGGGGGGGGGGGGGGGGGGGTGAATAAGGTTTTGGCGATTTTCGCCTAATTAAAATTCTATGCAACTAACCACCCAACTTATGCAATTCTAAGCTTAAGCGTTTTAACAAGAGTTAATAAATTGCTAAAATAACTAAACGCAAGCAATAAATAAGCAAGAAAATAAGTTGCGGAAGGTAAAAGCAAGGGAAGAAAATGACACCGTGATTTATAGAGGTTCGGCAAACGCGCCTACGTCCTCTCCTCGGTACTACCGAGTATTTCACTAAAATGTTTCTTCCGGATTTTACAAACCCTATCGAGCTCAATCGACCGATTGGCTCACCCTCTACCCGAGGTTCCTACTCTTGATACAAGTGCAAGAGAACACGACTATGAGTCAACGACTCCCCCTCAATTTATGAGTACCCGAATGAAAAACCTAGAGCTTTTAAGCTTCACTTGCTTACAAAGCCTCTACCCGTTCACTCGCTCACAAATGAGTTTATAAAACACTCGATACAAATTTAGTTACAAAAATGTAACTTCGCTCACTATTCTAATTGCTTCTCAAAAAGCTAATTGGTGAGTTGATGATGATCGAGCTTGAATCTCTTTCTCTTTGATTTTCCTCTTCCTCGAATATGTATACACCAAAATGGTGATATTAGGGTTTTTAATGAGAGGTTGAAGGAAGTTGATTGGTATTGTGATTGGTTGATTTGAGAGAGAGATTTGGTTGGTATATATATGCCAAACAGTCTGTTTTTCTGTATATGACCGTTGGAAGTGGTTATGGCTATTTTTCAGTGGTTTAAGCTATTTCCCAGAAATTGCTGAAAAGCTGTTTTCGAAAACTGCAGAAAACGATCGGTCGTTCTCTACAGTCGATCGGTCGTTTTCAGAAAACGATCGGTCGTTTCTGAGTTTCGACCGGTCGTTTTTTCGACCTGCTCACTGGAATATTTTTGACCAAAAACGATCGGTCGTTTTTGTCCAGTCGATCGGTCGTCTGTAATTCTGGCAGTTTTTCGGTCTTCTCCGAAAGCTTGTAACTTCTTCGTTTTAGCTCCGATTTTGGTTCCGCTTGAACCTATGGCTTCGTTATCGAATGCTCTATCATTTAAAGACCTGAAATGTACATTTTCTCTTCTTTGGAAAAGACAAGCATTATATCAATGAAATAGAGAAATAGTAAAATCATTAAAACATAATCAAGGTTATAATCAAAATCATTATTGAACTCTAAGTTCAACAATGTCAAAAAAGAAGTATTAACTTTGTTTTGTGATAATAAAAGTGCTATAGATTTAGCAAAGAATCGAGTGCAACATTCCAGAACTAAACATATTGATCTGAGACATCACTTTATTAGAGAATTGGTTGAAGAAAATAGCTTAATTTTAGAACATGTTTAAACTGAAAGACAATTAGCTGATATTTTCACAAAACCCCTTGATACAAACAAGTTTGAAACCTTAAGAAGTGATATTGGGGTATGTCATTATAGATCTAATTAAATACTCTTGCTATGTATGCTTTTCTGTGAGAAACATCAATACATTTTGTGTCTAAGATAAGTCTTGATTGAGCTATGATGTTTTTGTCTTGAAAAATCCGTTGGTTGATGTCTCAAAAATAGATGTGGGATAACTTGTCCTAAAACCTCTATAGTAATAGAGTTGCAAGAACAAAGTGCATATTTTATATTCAGTTGCAAGTTTAGTTGAAAGCTTGTTTGGAAAACAGAAAAACCAGTAGCCTTAAAAAGAAAGTCATATTGCTTATGATCAAAGTCGGCATATGCTGGTTTCCTAAGTGAACTAAAATGATAAAGTCAAGACAAAGTCTTGATTTTTTTTTGACTTCCCTTATATTATTTCCTTACTGAGATGATCAAGCCAATTTTTGTGTAGAGGAAAAACAGATTTGTTCAATATAAGCTCTCTGTCGTAATTTTAATTGAATGAATATCCTATGAGAAATATATATTTTTGAGTAAATTGTTAGTATTTTGTGTTCAAAATTTTATAATATCTATTATTGTGTCTATTTTGAAACAAGTCAAATTTCCTTTATTTTTTTAATTACTCAGAAATCAGAAAAATCGGATAAATCTGTTTTAAATTAGAATGTAGATATTTTATTCTTTGCTGTGTTTATCTTAAACAGAATCTTGATGCGTCTCTTTAAAATTGGAATATCTGTTGAAAGAAATGTGCATATATTTGGGTAAAATTGGTTCAAAAAGGGGATTTGGGTATATCTTTTCAAAATTTAAAAGATATGGGCTTAATTGCTATTTAACCGTGTGTTTTTACTAAGATAAACCAACACATATCAGAATTACTATCTCTCTCTAATTCCTTTTAAAAACTCCGTTTTTCTGAAAAACCCTATTTCTCGTGTTACAAGTCCAGTTACAACCTCAGATCCAACCATGTCTGATTCTTCTCACAATCAACCTGATTTGAACTATGAAGATGACAGTACCCTTGGCGATTTTATGAATAGGACCAAAACTCATAGAGGTTCTAAATCTAAGGTAAGTGAATCCTCTTCTCCCAAACCTAAAAGGCGTAGAATTAAGAAACGTCCTGGTAGAGATACACAGAATGACCCAATTTTTATTAAATTTGTCTATGACACTCTAAATAGTGAAGTTGATCCTAGATTCTGAAACACAACTATGTCAGACAGGTTTTCTACATTTAGCACTAGGAAAATACACTCTGAAAGACAGCTGAATCTGGCTAGTTATAGGAATATTCAACTGCATGTTGAAAATTTATTGAAAGATGTGGGTCTTGCTAGAACTATAAGCTTTCCTGGATCTTATTTTCCTGAACTAGTTAGGGAATTCTATGCTAATCTACATGGAGGAGTGTTTGATGAGGGTGATATGACTTGTGGAAGAGTGTTTGTGAGGGGGTCATACTCTTGATTTTAATCCTGAATTGATTAATAAGTTTTTAGGAACTCCTAACAGACCTGAAGATGATCTAGACTGTGATATACATTCTGTAGCTTTGACAATTACAAGGAAAGATGACCAGTTTGATGGAAATTCCATTAAAACATATGCTTTGACTCTCAGTGCAGCTGTGGTGCACAAAATTTCTAAGTTTAATTGGACTCCAACCAAACAACCCTCTAAGATTACCAAAGATATGGCTGTGTTCATTTATAGGATTATGTCTAAAATTCCCATAGACTTTGGTAAGCATGTGTTCAATCTGATAAGAGAATTTTCTGATATCAAAGCTAGCACTGTCTTGCTACCTTTTCCCTGCTTAATCTCTGGTATTCTACTGTCACAAGTGGATTTGGTACCCCTTTCTTTGATAAATCCCTTACTACAATCCTTTAAAAATCCACAAAATGCTCTTCTGCTCCCTATATTTCTACTAAACTTCTAAAGGAAGGTCATATCAATGACATTACTGGTTAAAAGGGAAAAGAAAAAGAGTCTACTAGTGCCGCTCCTAAGAAGAAGGGTATTAGAAGGTATCTGCTACAACAACTAGCTGCAAATCAAGAGAAAATGGTTGAGTTAGACACCCATGACTATGACCTCAATAAGCTGCTCAGAAACCTCAAGGAAAGTGACAATGAGAGTGACAGTGACAATGGATACTCTTTAAGCAGTGAAGATGAAGATGTAGTCAGTGATGAACCTGTTTCTACAAGAGCTCCTCATTCTAGAAGGCCTTTTTAAGACCTAGTTTGTCCTGGTTGTAACAAATAGGGGGAGAAAATTGAGAGTATATGCTTTATGTTTGTTTCAATTTCTGCAAATTATGTGTTAAAACTATCTTGTGCCAGTCTTTTTGGCTTTATGCTTGTTATGCAACTTGTTTCTGAATTATGTTTCTTATATGTTGAATAATTTCTATAACTTTGGTGAATGTGTAGTTGGTTGAGTTTAGATGATTTTTGCAATTCTAACTTGCAGGGGGAGCTTAAGTGGTTAACTCAAAAGCACTGCAATGATAAAATACAGTAAAGACTGTGTGTGCTAACAAATTTGCAGGTGGAGTTGGTTTGGATAGACTCGGGTTATTTGTCAAATCCAATGACAAATGAGGAGATTGTTAGGACCATATTTCCGTCCTATTAACTCTTTATTGTCAATTGGTTTGAACAAAATAATTCAAGTTGGTTGTTAAGAATTAAGACAGTTTAATGTTTACAGGTGAGGTTGCAACTTCAGTTGCAAATACAGTTCCAACCTGCCAATACGCAGGATTCTGTCTAATTCTGTCTAACTACATTACTTAATCTTTAAAGTCTTTTATTCTCACATGTTTAAAAAAAAAGGATTCAGTTTAAATTTATTGAGAATAAAAGTATGCAGGATATATTCTCACATGTTTAAAGTCTTTTATTGAATTTTTGAGTGATAGTTATAAGGTAGGAGCAATATAGAGATAGGCAGAAAAACCTATAGAGAGTCTGAGAGTTTTTCATTAAGACTTGAATCCTATATTGTAAGCCATTATAATATCATTAATCTGGGTAAGTGCCCCAGAGACGTAGTCTAGTTGGGTGAACTCCGTTGTTAAATGTGCGTGTGATTTAATTCAAGTACATTTAATAATTCCAGTTCTGTCAATCATTATACTTAGGTTCCAACCTCGGTTGCAACTGTACTTGAAAACTAACTGCATAACTGCAACTAGAACAACGGATAGGAATTTCAGGTACATTTTTAAGCATCAAAGTATAGGTAGCATTATTCAAAGGGGTTTCACCTCATGGATAAGGTGTCTAGAGCCAAAGAGGAGGTAATGAGTTCGCCTCCCTCCGCCTGTAAAAAAAACCTCTTGAGGTGAACTTTCCGTAATCATCGATGATATAGTTTCATCGGCAAAATATTCGCGTAATTTCATATAGAACAATAAAAAAATAACGTAGGTGGTAGCAAGGTGTTAGTGATCTCGACATCTAACTCACAAATATTGCGAATAACCAGGGGCGGAACCAGGATGATTTTTTTCGGAGGGTCGTGGTGTAAAAAATATGTCGAATAGAAAAAAACAAGATCTAATACAAAAAGAATTTTTTTTTTCTATATTCAACATAGCATAAAATAAATATGAAGTCAACACAAAGGACATTGGACAATAAAATAATTTTTATGTAATCTTGTTTAGAAAAATACAATGGATATTTAGAAAAATTGCTAATTTCAAAATAAAAAACAGAAAATTTTAGAAAAAAGAAGCTAACATGATTTGAACTCATAATATTTCACAACCTTATGGTCCAATTTTACCATTAAACCAGCCATTCTTTTGTTTAACTAGGGGGGCCATCTATGTAAATATCTCATAATTTTTTTAATTACATGTATAAAAAGAAAATTGAAAATCGTCACCGTTGTGGTCATGGCCACCCCAGTCCCCCTTGGTCTGCCACTACGAATAACAAACAAACAATCATACAAGTACATAATATTTGTTAACAAGGTTCATTCACGATTGAATTGAATACGTTCGCTGTCCGGCATAGTGACCTTATCAATTTATCATTATAACGATCAATAAGAGTAATACACAAATTTTAAATAAATGTTTGGTCCAAATGGTTGAGACCCTATTATAACACGCCCACCATCAGAGTTCGATCACTAACGTCTGCGAAGTAGAGTATTTACAAAGTGATGCTTATTAATTATCAAAAAGATAATACACAAATTTCAGCTTGGATCACACACCTACTAGGCCACAAGCTATGCTCCAACATGGGCCTCTTAATCACGATGTATTTTCACTTTGAGATATACTCCATTAGATACTCTCATTTTGTATGGTTTTCTAAAAAGTAAAAGAATAAAAAAGTGATAAAAATGGTTCCAAGAATGCTGATTATTAAATAAAAAATATGTAACTTTATTATACCTGTTCGATCTATTTCTGATTATTTAGTATTGTGGTTGATTATATATAGTTTTTTACTGATACTATTATGTTTTAGTGTTGAGTTATATTTTGGTTTACTTTAGTTAATCATTTAAATAATTTTGTTTTCTTTAAAAAAAAAAAAACCAAAATTTGTGATTTAGATTTGAATTCCTTAATTATCCATCACTTTTGTTGTTTGGAAACACCCAAATATTGGATTAGATATTGTTATTGGTTTTATATACCATTTGGTGTGCCACTCTAGCCTTTTAAAATTATTATTAAACATAATGTTCTATAATTATAAAGTTAAGGACTGTCTTTGTTGCAATTTTTCAAAAGTAGCAAGTTAAAGTTTTTTTCGTCTGATTATTAGGGCCTGGCTATGTAAGTTTATTGAAAGTAAGTGGCGGTGCCGGTGACGTGGCATGTAATTTTAGAAGTTAAACGGGGTATTTCGGTAGAGAACCCGTTTTCATCCAAAAAAAAAATAACAGAAGGGTACAAAACGAACAGAAACTATTGATAGTATCAGGGGTCGGATCCAACATTTTAGATTCGAGGGGCACAATTTTTTATAATAATAACGGTGACTAGTGTCGAAAAATTTATAAGTTCATGTGAAGTTAAAATAACGTGTTCTGATATTTGAATAATTAAGTTCGGGTAAACTCTTTAAAATCAATATATATATATATATATATATATATATATATATATATATATATATGCATATAATATTTGTATATAAATTAGAATAATCGATTTGATTTGATTTAAATTGAAAACAAAACTAATGTAATTCGTTTACATAGCTAGTTTCCCTAAGAAACAAACCAATTAATAATTCATTCGACGTTTGTTGTTCGATTTGTCCAGTTTGATCGATTTGCTTACAAACAAAATAGATAGAACGAATATTGAATGTTATAAGAGTACAATAAAAACCGTCACGATATAATAGAAAGTAAAAAAATAAAACAAACTATAAAATCTTATCAAACTCTAGAATAAATAGATTAATTTGTGTAGGAAAAACTTTCAATACCTTCAAGTCATCTTATCAAATGAATAAACGTCAGTTATAAACAGTTCAGTTCACGATTCAAGTACACCTAAGTTATATATCAGTTATAAGTATGTTCTGAGATACATCATCACATTCACTTTCAATAAACAAATTAATTTGGTATGGAAAAACCTTCAATGCCTTTGAGAATAGATGAATTTATTCACTTATTTTTTGTTTATGATACTAGTATTGTTGTAAACTTGTACGAAAATTCTTATTTAGAATACGAGTATTGTTGTAATCTTGTAGAAAAGAAAAATATCTTACCAAATGAATAAAAGTTAATTAAAAGTATAGTATATGTATAAAAAAATAGAGATATTATGTATTAATATAAATTTTAAGGCCATTTTCATAATTACATTTAGTGAAAAATTTGGGGGGCATGGAACTCCCATACCCCTAGTTGCATCCGCCCTGAATAGTATAAAGACTAAAATAGAGAAGCTGGTAGTATTCCGTATAAAATCGCAAGAAATAATTACAGATTCAAAAATGTAAAAAACCCCTGAAAAAACTTAGCAATAGACCAGATGAATATAGTTCCGCACTTTCGTAATTGTACATAATATTGACAGCTCTGGTTCTTCCGGAGACGATGCTAAAATAAATAAATCTTAACTGGCCCAGCTTAATTCCTACAAGCGGAAAGATCTGTGCTTGTTTCTGATATTTCATTGTACATACAATTCGAAAGATTAAAGATTTGACAGAACATGTTTATTGTCCTTCTCCTTCCTTTAGTATCTTCACACTTAAATACAATGGCACAAGCAGCATTAATAGATTCATGCGAGTTGCGCCTAGACAAAAAATAGCCTTCCGAACTATACACGTATAACGGAACTACTCAATCAAGAAGCTTTATTAGCAGAGTCAAAGTATGCATATTGTAATTGTGCAGAATCTAGTATTTATGCTTTACAAAGTGTCCCCTGCTTCATTTGTTACGTCAGTAACCATGCCTGCATAGTTACAAAAAGATCCTTAGTTCAAAGAAGTAATAAGCCTTTCATTAGCACATAGTCTAGTGAGTTTGCAGAATTAGAAAATGTTTTTGTCAAGCAAAAAACTTGATTACGATTTAATCCAAACCTTAGACAAAATGCAATTATTATTTTTGGATTTTTACCTGGATTTTACCATCAGAAGTTCCAAGAACCAAAACTTCTTCTTCAGGATCAAGAGTCATGCATATAATTTTGGAATTAGAACCAGATTGAAGTATTTCGATTCGAATGTTATTCTTCTTGGACCAAACTTCGATGTAACCTCCTTTGCAACCCAGGTATATAAGATCTGAGCTAATGGCCATAGACCTCACATCTGATGTAGAAGCCAATGATCCAACCATACTATAGTTTGCAGCACTCCATATCTTTTGTATAATGACAGAATTTTTACTTAAATATATCAATTTCGTGAACATTTTAATAAGGTATACAGTATTTAAAGCAATTTCCTCAGGAGCTTCCCTAAAGGGTAAGCATCCACATGTAAAATGTGCATTTTGCATTAAATTATATCTATATTCATAATAATAACTATATAGGCTTAAAATGAAATTTAAACAGGAAACTCGATAGTGAATGTTCACGAAATAACTTATTTCGCCATTCACGACAAAAGATAGTAACTTAATGCTTAAGTTTTTAAAATCAATATTTAAACTTAAAACTCTTTTTATGTTCTGGAGCGCAAAAACGCGTCTCAACACAGAAGAGGCTTTGTGATTTTTGCGCCCTTCCAAGAAACATAACAATTTTTTTCCCATCTACTAACAAAGCCAAGCTTTAAGGCGCTTTCAATCCAGTTTTCGAAAAAAAGAATTATCCTGTAACTGTCAATTCGCTAGAAATTATACAAAGAAATACATTACACTTGGTTATTAATGAGTACCTTTACAGCTGCTCCATCTAGGGGAGCGCTAGCCGAATATATCAGTCCATCACGAGCTTCCAGCGCATGAATAGGATTCGATCTGGTCATAAATTTTTTGGTGCCGTTCAAAATAGAACTAATTGTGCCAGTTGCTAAATCGATTTCCTGAGTAAACAAGAAATATTGAGTGAGGTTGGATATAACAAATGAAAGGAAGGAGAAGGGATAAATTTTAAAAAAATTTACTTGGATACTATTATCTGAACATCCACAATATAATTTCCCATGTAAAAGAGACAAACACTTGGCGTATTTACTTGGATTTAACACCTTAGAACCTCCATCCCAATAGTGAGTCTGGTACAGAAAACCACAAGTACTTACAAGGTTCAGTTAAGTTATCGTTCGTATATATATTAACAACAATATAGTCCACTAAATTTTCATAGATATACAAAGGGAAAAACAGAATCCTAACCTTGATGCCAGCTCCTTGTGAAATGAAGCATGAAAGACTATTGGAAATTAATAAACTATTAACTTGATCCTTCATATCATGAACTTCTGTGCACTGAATTATTTCACTGCCAACGGACCATACCTAATAAAAGCACATAATTAAGTTTAATGAAAAAAAAAAAAAACGCAAAATAAAAGTAAAAGTCGAGTACAGTTTAGTGCTAGGTTTTTTAGAAGTACCATACCCTCACAGTTCTATCAAGTGAACCACTATAAAGTTTATCTCCTGACTGTAGACTTGCTAGGCTAGTAACTGCCTTTGTATGCTCTTGAATTTCTTGGACAAGATGCAACCTGTTCCCATTCCCTCGTGCTGTCCAAACCTTCAGCATCAAATATAATTATTTATTTATTGATTGGGAAAGGAAATAGTCCAAATTATCTAAAGATTTTTGTATGCTACATAGATAAGAACCCTTATCCTGGGGGCTAAAATGGGAAACATGAAATAAAACCAATGTTTTAAACGCGAGCCAGAACCGGTTTTGCAAGAGCTACCTAAAATCGTAAAAAGCATGAACTTTTTCTGCTAAAAAAATTGTGGAGTAAGCTTTTTCGCCAAGCTTTTTGACTTTTTTAGCAAATTTATTTTAAACAGTGGATCGAATAGTACACAATAAAGGCTTTGATATAGTAGAGTGTATAAAATAATTTTTTCCCATAATAAATTAACACCCCAACCTATATTTTATTATCTATTTGGTATACTAAGTAAACTACACACCTGAGAATGTGATTTTAGACTCTAATTATAGTATTTAGGATGTTTCAAGTTAAAACCAGATGATATGTTAGTGAACAAAACTGTAACTATCCCCTAAAACAACTTCTTATGTTTGCATAAATTTTGAGGGGGAAACTTGCCTTTATAGTTCCATCTGAGTGACCAGAAATTATCTTATCTCTAAAGCATACTAGAGACGTTACTTCTCCATTAGAGCTGCAATCTTCTTGAGCTAATTCTTTGTGACTCCACATATCCTGCTAGTGATAGATAAAAATTTTATAAGACTCGAGAGTAATTTAAATTTTTCATAGAATAAAATAAAGTACAAGGATCTTACCACACTGGACTCTAGCCCGTCAGATAAAACCTTGATCATTTGAAATGCCATGGTAGAGGATTTTCGAAGCTCTCGTAGACCTCTTAGGATATCCTTCATGTAAGAACTTAGATCTCGCAGACCATCTGAAAGTAGTATTTAACATATAAATAATAGTATTCAACACAAACTTATACAACCAGAACAAGAAGCTCAAATTGGAAGTTCGAGAATAGTCAGTCTTACACAACCCTGTCAAGGTTTTAACAATTAGTACACCATACTGTCAACATTTACAATTCAGACACCAAGAGTAAATCAAACAATTACTACATTATAATATGAAATTACTATTTAGGCACCAATCACTGGATGACCGAACAAATACCATGTACCTAATGCTTTTAGTTCAAATACTAGTATAATTGTTTGATTTTGTGTAAATTCGTGTCTGAACAGTGAATTCTAATATTTTGTTGTACTAATTGTTAAAAAGTGATATCATCCCATGAAATTAAGATGAATAATAAAAATTCCCGCAAAACCAATACAGTTAATACAAAATTAATAGATTAAACGCACCAGAATCACGAATAAAGCTGTTGAGTGCTAGCATGGCAAGTATTCTATCTTCACCATCTCTAGCAGATTTAAATATGGACACAAACAGCTTGAGTAAGCAAACTCGAGAAGCCCCTTTTAGCCCAGTATCCGGGAGAATATCAAGCATATATACAAGCCATACGGAGGATAAAAAACAGGCTGTGGATAATTCAGTGTATCTACTCTTTAATCCTTCTGATAAAGCTTCAAATATTAGACCAAATTCATGGCTTACAAGAACATAGGCCATTCGTTTTTCCCATTCCTCAGCAGCCTTCTCTTCATCCTGTGAATAAAATATGGATATTTTAACTTAATTGTTTGGCTGACAAAGAATATTTTGTAGACGAGGTGAAAAGTACAGTTTTAGGTAAGTTAAGTATTTTTAATATAAAAAAATTATTTTTTTCTACTAAGAGTCGAGAAAACCAGTTACCACTAGATTAACTATGATGAAAAGTATACTTTTCTAGAAAAACTATGGATCAAGATATTTTTTAACACAATATGGACTGTATTTGGTTGATCAGCTTAAAAGCTGATTTTTAAGGATTTCAGGCTCGAAAAGCCCAAAAACTTTAAGGTGGATGAACCTAGCTTTTCATTAAAAAAGTTCACCTTATTTGCTCAAAAGCTGCAACCAAGAAAAGCTTGTATAACCTAACAATATCAAAAAGAATCTTGACATTGTAAAGAGCAAAGACGAGGCTTGGAACCAAACCATATTTTCTTGTATTCCGCTACATGAGTGGATAAGCTCCTTTTTCATCAGAGATCTATATTTTTTATCAATTCCCCCACGTTTGAGAAGCAGGGCTCTTGCCATGGGCTTTCCAGAAGAAGAAAAACTCCCTTGGAGCGATACAATCGTCTCAGCAGCTGCTATCTGAGAACCAGGAAACTCCGAATTCGTTAAGCTTGAAATAAGTGTATCTATTGCCTCTTCTCTATACAAGCTCATCTTCTTTGGTTCCACCTAAAAATTAAAGCAAAGCAAATTTAATGATCACCTAAAGAAGTGTTCACCACATAATTATAACTTTCAATTTTGTAAATTAGGATGTCTTGATGTATAGTACACTTACTTTCAGTATTGTTTACTACACAATCAAAAGCTGAATTTCGGGTCAATTTCCGTATTTAATTCACTACAACCATTCCTGTACCTTTAACAAACTATATGACATATATACTAGAAATCGAGAAAACATGTAAGTTGAGGATAAGAGATTGATTCTTTTTGTAAGTCGAGGGATGAATTAACGACGGTATACAAAATCAACAGAAAGGTGAACTTTAGTCTTTAGTAAAATAAGGAAATCAATAGTTACAGATTCTAGATAGAAATGGGATCAAAGTTTAGTGTGTAAAACATTAAGAACAGCTATACGTGTATATAATATAGGATTGTGTAAAGAATTATAGAGAGATTTTCTAACCAGAAGGTCAAGCTGCAAAAGGAGACTGGCTACTATAGGGGATTGATCCTGGTTGGCAGTTTGTAGATATATAAGAAGCGTGTGCATGGTACTAAAAGTACCTTCGTCCTTTATAATTCGGAGAACTTGCTCGTTAAAAGTGCGCCTACAAAAATAAGTAGAAGTAGTTGATTACCATGCTTATCTCCCAATATAATATGGTAAATTAACTATAAATGTAATTACCTATTTGACTTCACTATTTCATTAAGAAACTGAACTATTTTAAAACGCTCTTCATCATTCGCCCCCAAAAAGCTCTCTAAAATAAGTGACAGCTCAGCTTTTTCAGCTATTCCATTTCGACACTTTCCTTCAATTTGCATACATCTGAACAATATACCCACAGCTGCTATCCTTTCCTCTAACGACTCAGCTTGCAAACTGGAAACAATATTTTCGATAGCTTTTCCCGAGATTATCCTCCTAGTAATTTCAGAAAAACTACCCTCCTCAGAACTTTCAAATATTCTCCCCAATAAAATAATTGCAGCCGTTCTTGGCTTCATAAACATCGTAACCATATCATCCTCTCGTGTTTTTACAACTGTCAAAAGCGAATCTACAATAGCTATTTCAACCAGGGCCGAACACGAAGGGGCTAATAAATAAATCAACACAACAGCTTCTAACAAACCCTTTTCAAATAAAGAAATAATACATTCAACATCGGTATCAACTCGTGTTAGAGTTTGTATCACAGTGCTGTCTCTCGAACATAACTCGGATAATAGATAAATTGTTTTAGTCAAAACTAAAGGATCAACGGAATTAAAAAGTATTTCTACAAGCCCGTTAATGACCGGAGACTTCAATAGCATGGCTTGTATCTCTATGTCCATGTTTAATTCCATCCAGTACTTTTCGACCTGCAAAACCGCCATTTCAGATTCCTTCAACATCTCAGACATACAAAGCCTATTAATAGCCAATCTCAGATTGCTAACTGTCCCATCGACAGTGGCTTGAGTAATAACACTATTGGGAGATTTCGACCAAGCCATTGAGTTGAAAGAAGAACAAGGCGCAAATTCTGGGGACTCAGAATGGAGGGGACTTTTTGAACCAGGGTTTTTCTCTAGCCAAAAAGCAATGAGACGTTTAAGTACATAATTAGTTTTGGGTAATTGATTTCCTTGCAAATTTTGGCGAGTAATTGGGCATGTGCTGTTTCCTCTATCGAGCCATTCTTGAATAGCTTTTCTCTCGTATGTTTGCCCAGTTTCGAGAGTAACTGGATCGTCAAATATGTTGCTCGTTATTGGACATACAAAATCTTTGGGTGGCGTGTTTTTACCCCCACCGGTTGAATTATCTATCTCACACATGATTAAAACTTGAGAACTGATCAGAAAAAAAGAATTTAAAGCGTTAGTAGAAAAAGTCGAGAAAGAAAACTAAATTTAGTAAATTTTGACACAACCTACCAGCTAGTGCCAGTAGATATAGTATTCTTTTCTTCCTGGCTCTGGGTTTCTTCGGAATCAAACAATGCCATCTTTTGGCTTTTTTCCTATATGACAAGTTGAAAGCTTAATAAGATAAAATATATGTTCCATAGATTTTGTCACTGCATAGGAAATATCTATTTCTAGGAAAATACCTCTACGACAGCTTCTGAATATGAGGAAGATAAATCACTTTCTTCAGAATATTGTTCGACTTCGGAATCAGAAACATCATTTGGCGATGTTTTCACTTTTCTACTTGATCTTAGACTTGTAAAGACCTTTGAAGAAACTCTTTCGGGAAATAAGGGTGGGTAAGTAGATAAGTTTTTAGTGCCACTGCTTTTAAGTTCAACTAATTTTTCTCCTTCACCCCACATCGGCTACAGGATAAGAAAAGTTTAATTGAATTAAAAAAATGCCAATTAACTCTGAAAATATTGTTCTATGGTAGACAGAAAATGTCAATATTAGTAAAACATGTTCTCAATCTTCAACTATGAATACTGTTGTACAAAGATTTTAGAACTTGAAGGATAAGAGAAAGCTTAATTAGGAACTATCAGGAAGTAAATAATCTGAACGCAACAGGATGACTTCTACTATCAGAAAATAAGCTCTTATTAGATTTCATAAAAACCTGTAAATGAATATGTATACAGAGATCAGGAAAGAAAAGGGAACAGCTTGGAAATATAACAGTTAAACGAGTAGTTAAATACAGTAGATATATTATTCCAGCAAACTAATAGAAACAGTTGCAGAATGCTCTGATTGTTGATCGTTGTACGACATTAATATGCAAACTAAATAACTGGGACTGAAATCTGATTTTCATCTTGAAAGACATGATTTCAAAATTTCTGTTCTCTTACTCATTCTCTTACCTTCAATGCAAACATACAAATTAAACTTTCACTTAAGGTTCCAAAATCTCAATCCGATGTTGGAGTTTTTGAAATATTCAAATAAGCAAAGAGTCCAGATCATATATTGTTTGACATTCAAAGAACCAGTGAATGATCCAAAAACCAACATTTGGCACTTAAAGGGCTTTTAAAAAAAGGTTTAAGTAGGTAAGGAATTTGACCAAGTGGCTTCAATAATAACCCTGAATAACTCTTAGAAAGTTAAGAAAGGAGAAAAATTTAGCGGAACAAAGTAAAGGAACTGGAAGCAAAGTTGGTTGGCTTTTAACTTAAAGAGAAAAATATAGTTGCTGCAAAAAGCATAAGGAAAAAAAATATTGAATTTCTGCATAACTTTGTATTTAGCATGACAGCATGTGTAACAATACAAGAAAATAACTACTCCATCTTCGTCTTCACGCTACCCTAATTTCTCTGAAAAGTAGGAAAATCATATTTATTTTACTTAATTTTTCCCTTACTGATTACCTATTTCATAAAGACTCAGGTCACACAATGTCCTAATGAAGAATGAAGAAATGACTTGCGTTTATGTTTGGCATATTTTGTCATCCTCAATCCCCATTTTGGCATATTGGGTGAGCTGAGTTCTTTATGATAATCAGTAAAGGTAAATTAAAACAGTTCTGTAATACCAAACATAAACTCCTAATTAAATACCAACTTTAAGTAGTGTCACATATACTAACTTTAACCCCAAAGCGCCTGAAGTGCCTGTTTATGCAATGCAGAAATACAGATATAATTAGTGTCACATATATGTAATAGTGGAAAGGAAACAAATGCATTGCATGACAGCATCCAATTCTCATCCTGTTGTTCTTAATCGGGACCCTAGAATTCTGTAATTAAACAATTCTACTTTGGTTGCATAAGCAAGTTAAAGGGAATCACTGCTTTGCATTATGTGAGACAAGATCTGTATTTTTTTTTATCTTACTCATCTTCTTATACAAGCAAAATCTGCTGGTTGCATAAGCAACTTTTTTACCTTTTTTGAAGTGTTCAGAGTCTTTAGAAGAATTAAACAAACAAATACTTCACATATTTTGTTTGGCATTCAAAAGACTAATGAATGATCCAAAAGCCGGCATTCTTATAAATAGCAAAAAGAATAAAAGTATACTAGCCAGGTGATTTGGCCAAGTGTCGTCATTAATAACTTCTAATAACTCTTGAAAAAGTGAAAATAAGGGGGACATAGTGAAGGAACTGGATGCTGACTTTGTTTGCTTTTTAACTTAATCAGAAGAGAAAAATAGAAACGGCAAAAAGAATAAGGAAACCATGATGTTTTACAAAACTTTGTATTTTAGTTTTGACAGAAATTCAAGAAAACGACTACTTCGTCTAGGCAACCCTGAATGAACTGTAAAGAGAGCAAAATCATTTTAAACGAATTTTAGCTTTCATCCTATATATCACATAAAGAACTCGGGTCACACAATGTCCAAATGGAGAAAAACAGAAACATCATTGTGCGGGTTATTTTCTAGATGCATTTCCATGTTTTAAAATTTAAAATCTCAAGGAAATGGAATACGAGGATGAAGAAAGCAACTCCATC
Organism: Primula veris; assembly: GCA_963682055.1. Taxonomy (NCBI): domain Eukaryota; kingdom Viridiplantae; phylum Streptophyta; class Magnoliopsida; order Ericales; family Primulaceae; genus Primula; species Primula veris. The sequence continues at coordinate 29,560,745 of OY821750.1, read as the reverse complement.
TATTTCCAGATATTAGGTTTCTTATAACCTTAATCGAAAACGAGGAAAAATCAGCCCAAATTTCTGAAAAAGAAAATTGAAGAGGAAGATCAACAATTTTCTCAAACATCATACTAATCATGTATTCATATTAAAGTAAGAATGTCATCCTTGTTCATCTCGTCCCCAATCCCGTTATAAAAATTAAGGAAAAATACCACTTTCCTCACTGGACACCTAGAGTACCACAAAATTTTAGTTTATGCAATGCAGAAATACCAAAATCAAAATATCACAGTTAAATATTAGCAACAAGGAAACAGTGGCATTATTGTACAGGGTAATTTCTACCTGCATTTTAATATTTTCTATTTTAAAGTATCAAGGAAATGGAACATGAGGATGAAGAAAGCCAGTGACTTGTTCCATCTATTGGGTTTTTTAATAACTGAATCAGAAAACGAGGATTCAGCACAAACTTCTTGATTAAAAATGAAGAGGAAGATCAACAATTTTCTTAAACAATATAATATCTCGTTCTTAATCTCGTTAAACAAATTTGAGGAAGAAAATACTAGTTTTTACTCTCTAGACCTATGTTTTAAAAAGCTGGCTTCGTAGTGAAAAGGTTCGATTCAAATCTTAAATATGGCATTATGCTTTTATGCTTTTTAGGCCGCTAGAAGCTTATGCTTTTTGCACTTTAATTTAACGAAATTTTCGCTTTTTTAAGACACTGCCTAGACACCTAAAGTACCATAAATTTAGTTTATGGCAATATGGCATGCAATGCAGATATTTCGAAATCAAAATACAACGCAAACAGATATTTATCAGTGAAAAAGGAAACAAAGGTATTACATTATACCGTCCATTTCTCAACCCAGCGTTCTCGATTGCAACCCTATCGTCCTTGTCACTAAGCTCTTCTCCCCCACCGATCCCCTCCAACACGACACCTGGTGGTTCATTCACCCGGTCCCCGTCCTCGCTTTCCAAAACAACTTTAAAATACTTAGCAAAAACCCGACAATTCTCATCCAAAATCCTCTCGTACTCCCTTTCTATCTCCCTCAACACCGAAGCTTGGTCCTCACTCATCTTCGACAACAGCTTAGTACTCGATATAACTACATTTTCGTGGCTTAAAGACTGAGTCACTTTAGCCCTTCTATCATTTAACCATTGCAAAACAGGTAAAAAATGCATTAAAAAAAGTTCCTCAAAAACCCTAGGAGCAACCTCGGCTCGCGCCAAAGAAGGGTTCGATACGAACATATCAAGCAACGATTTAGCTGATTCGAGTGGACGGTTAAAGAGTGAGTAAATCATGGCCAACACTAAGTTTTTGAACACGGTTTCGGGTAAAGAGAGGAGGAGCTTCTCAGCTAGGAGTAGGGAGGAGGATCTAACGGAAGGGTTCGAGGAGGACATTGTGTTATCTAAAGTCTCGGAGGTTAGGTTTAGTGATGGAGACGAGGTTTTCGACTTGAGGAGAGAGAAGATTCGGCGACGAAGGTCGGGGTTTGCTAGGGTTTCGGATACGAAGGTGCTTATGTGGCCGAGGATTTCCTCGGAGGTCACCGCCATGGTTGGTTTGGGTCTTAGAGAGGGAAAGTGATAGTATATACATGCTATATGTATGCATATATATATATATATGTGTATATGTATATGTATATATATATATATATATACGTGTGTGTGTAATGATAACGACAATAACAGACTATTAGCGCCAAAAATAAAATGGACGGCTATTGGAGACAAAAAAAAAATGTTCAAACTGACCATGTCTTTGGTCAATGCTTGGGATTGTTTGTCCTTTTTAAAAGACTTTTTTTAACTTCAAAATTTGAAACTTTCTTGATAGTATGATATACTTAAAATCACAAAAGTCACATCATAATATTTCGTCCCATTGGAAGTACACTAAAACGCGTAATTTTGTAATGTAAATTTTGCTTTGTTACTCTATTTACGCTTTAAAGTATATGTATCGTTACTTTATTTAAAGCGTCGCATTTTGTTATGTTCTCTAACAAAAAAAAAAAAAAAAAAGTTAATTTATGCCCTTGTAGGTGATAAAATTACCAATAATAATTATACTCCAAATCACTCATTTTGACTTTCTCAATTTTGTTATTTAGTAATTAGCTCCCTCGTTTCTAATTAACTGTTCTTTACGAAATTACGTGCAATTTTGATCGGTTTATAACATGTATCAAAATTGTTAAAATAAAAAAATTCAAATTAAATCATATAATTTAATATTTGAACTATATGATTAATTTTTAAAAAATTTCATTCCGAAAATTTTGATATAAGTTATTGACGGGTCAAAATTGCATGTAGTTTAGTAGGGTCAATTAATTGATAACGATGGAGTAGTATACAGCCGGCTTTACTTTGATACGTATATACAACCTTTAACCAATTACCTAAGACTCCAATTACAGAAAGGACAATGTTTTTTTATATTCTTTAATATAAAATAAAGAAAAGGCCCCCATTTTTTCTTGAGTTGTGGAGCCAAATGTGTTTTGGTCATGTTAACTAATTATCCCACATCACTAGAAATTATAATAAGATCCACTATAAGTTCTATATATGTCTCACTCATCTTGTATTTTAATCATCACATATTTTTGAGAGATAATATTATAGCGAGAGAGTTCTAGTTGAGAGAGAACCATAGTTGTGTGATCAAGCTAGATTACGTTTGTAATCCTCCTTATAATATATATAAGCGTCACGTGTAGCGGCCCGGAGACGTAGCCATTGTTGGGTGAACTCCATTATCAAATTATGTGTGCGATTTACATTCTTGTCCTTTCTTTAGCTCATCGATTTCCTAACAAGTGGTATCAGAGCTCGGGGTTGCAGAACCAAGGTTCATAGAGCGGGAGGAAGATCAATGGCGAAAGAAGACAGTAGCGCACATGGGATCGAGAAGTTCGACAGAAAGGACTTCATATTCTGGAGAATGCAAATAGAAGACTATCTGTACGGGAGGAAGATGCATCAGCCACTTCTTTTCGAGGAAAGGCCGACCACGACCACCGAAGAGGCGTAGAAACTCTTAGACCGACAAGTGTTGGGAGTGATCCAACTAACACTATCTAGGAGCATGGCGCACAAGGTCGCAAGAAAGATGACTACAATGGGGATGATGAAGGTCCTCACCATCATGTACGAAAAACCATCCGCAAACAACAAGGTACATCTCATGCATAAGTTGTTCAACCTACGCATGACTGAGAACGCACCTATCGCAAACCACGTGAATAAGTTTATCGACACCATAAATTAGTTGGATGCGGTCGATATAACTTTTGAAGATGAGGTAAGAACCCTAATACTGCTAGTCTCTCTACCGAACAGTTGGGAGTTCATGCGAGTTGCTGTCAACAACTCAATTGAGAAGGAGAAATTGACTTACAACGGAATCCGAGATCAAATACTCGTTGAGGAACTCAGGAGACAGGATATGGGTGAATGCTCAAATGATGGAGCAGCATTGAACGTCAGTTCAAGATATCGGGGTAAGGACATATTGGACGAAAGAGGTCATTCAAAATCGAGAGGTAGAAGGGGGTAAAGCCGAGGTGGCAAAAATAGCGATCGAAACAAGAAGAATCTTCGATGCTATAACTGCTAGGGTATGGGGCAATTCGTCCATGAATGCAAGCAGCCGAAGAAGGAAACCGGCAGATGTCATATGGCAAATGTTGCGATCGATGAGGATTTGGGTGATTGTTTAATGCTTGCCGTATAGAGAAATATAGATTCGTGGATTCTAGATTCTGAGGCATCATTTCACACGATCGTTCAGAAGGACTTATTCGAAAATTACAGTGCATGTAATTTCGGTAAAGTGTATCTAGCCGACGGAGAAGCGTTGGATGTTATTGGAATGGGCGATGTGAAGATTCACATTCCAAATGGCTTGGTATGGAAGCTGACGAAAGTGAGGCATGTTCCGAGGTTGACCAAGAATCTGATTTCAGTAGGACTACTCGATGCAGATGGACACTCTATTTTGTTTAGCAGTGGAGCTTGGAAAGTTTCATGAGGTGCTATGATGATAGTATGAGGGAGAAAGGTCGGTACACTGTACGTGACGACCGATGATGAGTGTACAATTGCGGCAGCTGTGTCGCAAAATTTCTCTGAGCTATGACATCGACGTTTAGGTCACATAAGTGAGAAGGGGATGAATGTGTTAGCAAAGGACGGGAAACTTTCAGCCTTGAAGTCTGTCAACCTCGATATGTATGAATGCTGCATCTTCGGGAAGCAAAAGAAGGTGAGCTTCCAGAAAGGTAGAAAAGCTCTTAGGGAGGAAAAACTAGCACTGGTCCACTCCAATGTATGGGAACCATCCCCGGTAACCTCACTGGGAGGATCTCATTACTATGTGACATTCATCGACGATTCGACGAGGAAGACATGGATCTACTTCTTGAAACCCAAGTCTGAAGTGTTTAAGAAATTTCAAGAATGGAAGGCCATGGTCGAACTAGAGACCGGGAATAAACTGAAATGTTTGAGGTCCGATAACGACGGAGAGTACATTGATGCGACATTCGTAGAGTTCTGTGCACATAGAGGCATTCGGATGGAGAAGATCATCCGAAGAACGTCACAGCAAAATGGCATGGCTGAGAGAATGAACCGAACAATCAATGAGCGTGCTAAGAGTATGAGGCTGTAAAATGGGCTGGCCAAAGCCTTATGGGCACACACAGTAAGCACGGCAGTTTATCTCATTAACTGCGGACCCTCAGTGCCATTAGAAAAGAGAATTCCCGAGAAAGTCTGGTTAGGAAAGCCTATCTCTTATGAACATCTGCGAGTGTTCGGTTGTCTATCATATATCCATGTCGATATAAACGATCGTACCAAACTTGACTCAAAATTCAAAGTTTGTTACTTTATGGGATATGGTGGAGCTGAGTTTGGATATCGCTTCTGGGATGGTAAAAAAAAAAGAGACCATTCGCAATAATGATGTCATCTTCAACGAAAGCATTTTGTACAAAAATCGACAAAATATGGTGGTGGAAGAACACGTGCTTCCATCCGAGGAAAGTGGTATAGTCGACATGAATGCATTTCCAAGGTTGGAGTTGGAAGATAACGCTGAAGATGAGCCAGTGGTGCTTGACAACCTACCAGCACATGCTGTAGAGGACGAGGAGTTACCCTAAACTCCTCAACCTGATTTGGGCCGAGGCCATCGCGAAAGGAGACCTACTGTCCAATACTCTCCTTTCATGCATTTCATACTACTCAATAATGCAGGCGAGCCCGAGAGTAGAGAGGAAGCTCTAGAGCTGAAAGACTCGAGTAAGTGGGAGCTCGCCATGAAGGATGAGATGAAGTCACTAAAGGAGAATGTGACTTGACAGTTAGCTGAACTGCCCAAGGGGAAAAGGGCACTGAGTAACAAATGGGTGTTACGATAAAAGGAGGAACAAGACGGCTCAAAACGGTACAAGGAACGATTAGTAGTCAAAGAGTTTCAACAAAAGGAAGGAATCGACTACACTGAGATCTTTTCTCCAGTCGTAAAATTGACGAGTGTTCGGCTATTGTTGAGCATCGTTGTAAATGAAAATCTTCACCTTGAGCAGTTAGATGTGAAAACTGCTTTTCTCCACAAAGATCTTGATGAAGAGATTTACATGCTACAACCAGAAGGCTTTGCCGAAAAGGAAAAAGAGAGACTGGTTTGCAAACTAAAGAAGAGCTTGTATGGGCTAAAACAAGCACCACGATAGTGGTACAAGAAGTTTGACAGTTTCATTATGGATACCGGGTTCGAGAGAAGTGATAGTGATCACTGCTGTTTCGTGAAAAGATTCGAGAACTCTTCGTGCGTCATTCTACTTCTGTACGTAGATGACATGTTGCTCGCCGGGTCGAGCCTTGTAGAAATTAACAAGGTAAAGCAACAGTTTGCGAAACAGTTTGAGATGAAGGATTTGGGAGCCGCAAAGCAGATCCTCAGGATGAGAATTTCCCGAGGAAGGGATGGGTCTTTGTTTCTGTCACAAGCCTAGTATGTGAAGAAAGTATTGGCTCGGTTCAGTATGAGTGATGCCAAGGCTATAGGCACACCCCTAGCCACACACTTTAACTTGTCGAAGGAACAATTACCTTCGGACGAGAAAGGAAAGAATCGTATGTCGAACATATCCTACGCCTCGGCAATTGGTAGCTTGATGTACGTTATGGTGTGTATAAGACCAGACATTGCCCACGCAGTGGGAGTTGTCAGTCATTACATGAGTAACACAGGCAAACACCATTGGGAAGCTGTGAAGTGGATATTGATCGGGTACCGTGAGTTCGGCATTATGTTTTCGAAAGACCTCAGAAGGCCTGCATGGCTACGTTGATGCTGAGATGGCCGGTGATCTGGATAGCCGAAAGAGCACAACGGGATGTGTTTGTAACTACGGTGGTACAACTATGAGTTGGACATCCAAGCTGCAAAAGATTGTTGCACTGTCGACTACAGAAGCTGAGTATGTTGCGCTGACAGAAGCAATCAAAGAGATGATTTGATTGCAAGGTTTCTTAGAGGAGCTCGGTCAGAAAACCGACAAGGGAGTTCTGTACTGTGATAGTCAAAGTGCAGTTCAGTCAGTTAAGAATCATGTATTCCATTCCCGCACCAAGCACATACAGATCCGTTACCATTTCATCCGGGCTGTTCTAGAAGATGGAATCTTTGCGTTAGAAAAAATTGAAGGCGCTAAGAACCCCGCCGACATGCTAACGAAGTTTGTTATAATCGACAAACTGAGACTATGTGCGACCTCAGTAGGACTCCGAGTGTGAGACTCAGGGTCGTCACTGCAGTGGAGAATGAGTAACTCAATAAGAGTACTAATTAATATACAAGAATACCGATGAGAGCATTCTGCTCGGGTGAGCACAGTGAGTTCGGTGGTCGGGGATAATCAGAGTTCTTTTGAAGCATTCAACATTTGACTCCAAGTGCGAGATTGTTGAGTTGTGGAGCCATATGTGTTTTGGTCATGTTCACTAATTATCCCACATCACTAGAAATTGTAATAAGGCCCACTATGAGTTCTATATATGTCCCACTCATCTTTTATTTTAATCATCACATATTTTCGAGAGAGAATATTATAGCGAGAGAGTTCTACTTGAGAGAGAACCATAGCTTTGTGATCAAGATAGATTACGTTTGTAATTCTCTTTATAATATATATATATAAGCGTCACATGTAGCGGCCCGGAAACGTAGCCATTGTTGGATGAACTCCGTTATCAAATTGTGTGTGTGATTTACATTCTTGTCATTTCTTTAGCTCATCGATTTCCTAACACTTTTTTTAATCAATCTCGTATATATATGTGAAAAACTTAAATGGATCTCATATATTGTTTATAAAAGATGAAATCTTTAGTTGCTAGTTTCTCAATAACTGTCTTGAACTTTTTCTTTCTATTTTACGAAAACTAATTAAGTATAAGGTATGAGTAACTTATAGCATTTAAAAAAAGCCGTTGATTACGAGATCGGTACATAGGAAACATCTCATTATTTTCATCACAATACGTCTATGGATACATAATACATTTAATAATTCATTAAAAAGGTACTCAAAATCAAAGATACGTTATTGAATGGAAAAGTATACATGTCATATGACTCATATCAAATTTGGCCTTTAGAAATAGCGTCAAAATTTACATATTGAACAGTGGAGTTCATATTGCAAACGTGAAATATATTTGCAAATCATCCATGTGTTCCATGATGTTTTTCTCGTTTAACTCAAAACAGTACGTTCAAGAAAAAAATCACTTCATAACATAAAAAACTAGGTTTTGATTTCGCTCAGGACACCGCTTTACGCTTTTGTTCATAAATTGTATTCTCTTTGTCCGAAAATAACTGCTGGCTTTCATTGTAATCTATCTCACGTATATTCAAGAAATGAGAGAATTAGTAAAAATAATTTGTGATTGCTACCAGATGGTCGTCTTTGAAAAAGCCAACAAAATATGAAGGGTCAATTTCGGTTTTAAGATATTTAAACTTTAAAGGCCCGTTTGCCGCCCTGCTGGTCCTTTGGCTCCTTTATATGCAAACATGAAAATAAAAATTAGCCGATGATTGAATTGCTTCCTAATCCCAGCCAAAGATTGAAGATACTATAGGAACCTGTTTTGACATTTTGACTTCTTTTGCCATATTTAGCTGAACATTGTTTATGAAAGGAAAATAGTATATTATCTCTTGTATTATTCATTGCCTTGATTTACGTTAGATTGAGATGGAAAGATTAAAATTAAGGTGATTCATGAGGTTTTGACAACTTTTATAATTGGATGGTTTAACCGGCAAGAGTGTCCTAGGGTTGTTAATTAGCACCTCAGTTGCTAAAAAAAAATTGCGACCTAATTTTTTTGCCGGTCATTACTAAAATTAAATGAAGGAAAAATAATTAAAAAGTCAAGTACAAGTAATTTAAAAGGGACCAAAAAAATTTTTTAAAAAAAGAGAGGTTAGCTTATTTTTTTGGTAAATGTTGACCCATGTAAGTTTATAAATGACATATTAGTCATTGTAATTTTCTTTTTCTTTTGTTGAAACATAATTTAAATGATAATAAAAAATTATTTATGCGCCTCATTTCCACTTCTTTTTTATGTGCCTAATATACAAGTCTCACTTGTATGATATAAGGAGATTTTTTATCTTCTTTGCAAGATGTTTTAAAATAATTATCTTTATTATAGTTTCTCCACATGCCTTGCTAAAAATATCTTGAACTTTTCAACAAGTTCCAACATTATTCTAATCAAATGAGTAGTTGAAATTTGATAAAACGTGGGATAGATGATAGATCAAACTCAAAAAATAAACGACAAGGTACTATAAATCTCAATCTAAAAAAATATGAAAATAAGGAACTAATCCCCAAAGGGCTCACCAAAAGCTCAAAGTCTTCCATAAAGATGTAAACCACTAAAGTCCAAAAATGAAGCTAGGAAATATAAAAATTGACAAATAAGGGACTAAAATACAGTCTATTTTAAAAAATGCAGAACAATACTGAAAATTAATAAAACCACCATCATCTCTAGGCAAATATAAGAATTAATTAAACAAGTAAACATATCACCAATCAATTAACTAATTAAGGGTAGCTAGCTAGTGCAAAGCATGCATCGTGTACCTTTCAAAGGCTAAGTGATGAAGGATCTTTGAGCTTTAGGTAAAGTTCTCGGAGATCGATTATTATATAAAATATGCTCATAATAGACATTTGAAGTATGTATTATATGAAAATTCTCCAAGATGCATAATAATTGGTTATGATTTTTGAACGAGAACTATTTTTTTTTAAATATATATATATATGTGTGTGACGCACAGATCAAGGGCCTACACAAGGAACCAGTCACAACAACCCAAAATTTGATTATTTTAATGATCTTCAAATTTAAAATAATGGAAACAAATTTATTTGGCTTTCATCACACAAATTTGAACATACATCTCATGTCAGACTCATGTCGTATCTATAGCAAGCTTATGAATTTGATAACAACATCAACGGAATTTTGAGCAGCGAGAGAGCCAAAAATGGCAGCTTCGTTTGACATAGCCGAACCACCACCAGCTAAATCGGACAAAGAACGAAATGCAATGAAAGACATATTTTGTTGTAGGCAAACTAGGGCTACGGCGGCGGTTTCCATGTCGATTGGGCTCACGTTGAATTTTGTGTACAAAAATTCTCTATAAGCAGCATTATCAAGAAGCACATTAGCACTAATGCCTCTTTCGACCCTTGTCACAATCGGAGTCCTTGGTAGGCAAGTAGAATTTACACACCTTTCCAATTTCATTCCCTATAAAGCCAAACAACAAAACTATTTATCTGTCTAGTAACTCTTGTGTAGCAAAACAATACAAAATAGATTTTAGGCACTATATATGATCTTGTTTAGGTTTGAAAATTGAGATTTCACCTGTCAACATGTCAAATCGACAAATTCTTGAAGGGTATGTTTGGAATCCGAAAAATCCATAAGAAGAAAATGATTTACCGAGAAAATATTTTCTTCTGTTTGATTGCATAACAAAACTAATGGAAAATAAAACAAAATAAATTGTGAAAAAAATTTATGTGTATAAGAGGAGAAACCATTTTCCTTACTAAAATGGAAGTAAAATGAAAACAAATGGAAAAAGTGAGATTAAATTCCTCTCTCTCCCATTTTTTTGTTCTCTCTTAATTTTCCAACCGTTCAAACACATTACCGGAAAATGATTTTAATTTAATTTTTCTTGATTTTACTTTTTTTCTTGAGATTTTTCGGGTTACAAACGCATCATAAACGTCAGGTTTTTAAGATCCTCTATAGATCTTCATTTGTATTCAAATAAATGACCATGCATGTCGGTTGATCAATACCAACTTGCAATAATTAGAACCCTGTTAATAAACATAATTATTAACCTTAAATTATGATTTCATATATTGTTACAAAGTTACCATGCACATTGATACTGAAATTTAACGTTTTTGTGATTTTCTCTAGTTCCGTTATAACTTAACTTCGAAAAGTTATCAAATTCACGAGTCATACCCCTTTCCTTTTTACAACTAGTTTCCTTTCCCCTATTTATGTTCATTTCTTCTTCGTTTTAATCATTTTATTCTATTATATTTTTCCCTGATTTTTTTCATTTTGATTTCCGTATGTAATTACATTTCAGTCAGTAAATTGTCTCTCTAAGAACATGTATAATAAGACTAGTTTTGGTAACTAAAGGGGTAATTAAATAATTTCCCGGCGCCACTGATTCGGACCAGTCATTAATAATGAAAAAATAAATCATTTCCTGGCAATTTGGCATGTTATTAATTAGATTTTTTATAGCTAGCATTCTCGAAAAATTATTATATATCACCTTAAGCTTTTTGGCGAGTGATAAGTAGCTTTTGTCCACAGGGACCCAAAAGGCATGTTGCCTGACTTCTGGAGTTCCGGTAACCGGAAAAACCTCTTCGGGTTGATACCAAACTCTATTCAGAAAATTGTCTGAGGAGTTGGCTTTTATCGTGTCATTAGTGTAGTCAGAAAATTTTAGGAAACCTATGTCCCTAGTGTAATCTCCATTAGATTCAAATGCCAGTTCATCTTCGGCCCCATCTCCATATCTCTGCAGGTATTATTTGGCCACAAGAAAATTGTAAGGGAATGAACATAGTCCTCTTTTTCAAAAAAAAATTAAAAAAAAATGTTCTCTTTAAAGGATTAATAATACGCTAGAAATTAGTTGTATTAATAGATAGCAGAAGTTATAGAAACTGGACCATATGTTTCAGTAAAAATACTATAAATCACATATCTGAAATACTGTACTTGAATTGGAACTTATCCCTCTTGCAACACCAACTGCTAATTAAGGATATGTAAATAAGGAAAGCTGAACTAACTATACATAAAAAATAAAAATAAAAAACTGTAAAATTTATGGTGTGCCACTTTTCAATTTAGTACAAAAATATAAGAAAAATAAATCTTATATAACTATTGGAGGTACCATAGCACGGTACCCTAATTTTTATTTTTTATTTTGAAATTAGGCGAGTATAAAGGCCCAAAGTCTTGGTTAACAAATCAATGGAGAGTTAGCGCCTATCATTGTAAGAAAGATAATGTCCAAGAATTTTTAATAAATTTAATCCTAACATTATTTTAAACACTTGAATCTATTCAAACTAGCTAGGAATCAAACCAAAAGTTTCTGCCCCAAATAAGGTAAGTACTCAACGTTTTCGAAGTGGGCTTTAGTCACATTCAAAGGTAAAAGTCTGTTAAGTTAGAAAACTGCCTTCTATCATTTTCGGTCTATTGTGTATGGAGAGAAAGGAATGCGAGAGTGAAAGACGGTAAAATTTCAATTCCCGGAAATGTGATGAAAAGAGTAGAATTTTATGTTGTAAATAGAATGAATCTTTTATGTAACGTAAAAAATAATGTTAGGAATAGATTTATTGATAAACATTGGAGACTAAGTCCCGATTTTGTCGGTGACTAGTCTTTGCGTAAAGTAGAGTTAGTATTAAATATCTTGTAGTTCGTTTAATTTGTAAAGTCTTAATATATTTATCGGTTCGTTTACCAATCCAAAAAAAAAAAACGTTTTCAAATGTCGCCAAAACCGGTCAACAAGCTAGATCCAAATATTTTTACCTATAGTTAATTTGAGATCCACCCTTTTATATGATAAGGCCGAACTAATTTTATTCTTTTAGTTTGTGAGCAAAAGAGCTAGCTAGTTAATGAATAGCTAATAAGACATTTACCTGCCAATTCCAAAGGCCTGTATGAGCCCAATATTGAGGAATTGTCACATCACCAATTTGAAGATTAGGGTTTGCATTTCCTGCAATCCCATAGTGTACAACTCCTTTTACACTGAATATGCTCAATAACAACTGTGTTGTTATGCCTGCATTTACCTGTAAACATGTATACACATTGTTCAATATAAAACCTCTTAATCAATATAATTACAATGGTTAAAATGACCAAATTCATAATACAAACCATGCTTAATCCTGTCATGACAATGATAACCTTCTTTCCTTCAATCTGTCCTATTCGAAACCTTCTTCCTGTGCCAACACAATTTCTTGAAAGTTTTAAGTTGTTGAACTATTGAAATAATTAATAAAATCCGATGATAGGAGTATAATTAACCGTGATTGTTTAAATTTTATACTTGCAATACTTAGTTATTCCTTGATTGTATAATTAAAAACTGATGTTAAAAATATAGTCGGCATAAATTTACGAATTAAATTTAAGAATGTATATGATGATTGACAAATAGAAGAAGATATCAAAGTGACAAAGTCTATGAACAAACTGGTGCGACAGTTCAGAACTTTTTTTTTAATAAGAACCGGACCAACTTTTGTTAGATATTCAAAAGTATTACAAAACTGCGGAAATCGATAAATTACAACCGAAAACTGATAACCAACCAATTACAAAAACTGAAGAATTGCGTTTTAAAGTAAACTTTATTTTGAAAAAACTTTCTTAGTACTACCCTCACCACTTATCTTGTGACAGTTCAGAACTTGGTTATATATATAAATAACAAAATTGTATAATATTGGCGGACAGATTGGAAGCACTTCCTAGCTCTAGAAGTCCATCTAGCAAAATTATTAGTGTTTGCTAAGTAAAAACAACCCACTTCCCAAAAAGTTAGGAGCATTAGAAGCCCATTTGGGAGAAGTTGTTTTTTGACACTTCTGAAAATAGACTTCCTCACAAAGTCAAAATAAAAAACAAATAATGTCCAATAAGTACAAAAAACAAATAAAAAATCAATAAAAATCACAAAAAACGAAAAAAAACGAAAAAAAATCACAAAAAAACTAAAAAATTTTATAAAAAATGAAAAAAATCATAAAATATTATAAAAATATAAAAAATATAAAAAAAAATAACAAAAAAATTATAAAAAATGAAAAAATCACAAAATTTTAAAAAAATTACAAAAAAAATTATAAAAGATGAAAAAAATGAAAAATATCACAAAATATTATAAAAATATAAAAAAAAATAAAAATTTATAAAAAAATGAAAAAAATCACAAAAATTATTAAAAAAATGAAAAAAATCACAAAAATCACAAAATTAAAAAAAATGAAAAAAATCACAAAAAAATCACTTTTATTGAACTTTATGCACTTTCGACTGTACTAGATGCATTTTCGACTGAACCAGATGCACTTTTAGCTAAAGTATATGCACTTTCGGTATAAAAAGTGCTATATTGACAAAAAAATTATATATTTTTTTTTGTAATTTTTTAAAAAGTTTGTGTTTTTTTTTCATTTTTTGTGATTTTTTGTAATTTTTTGAATTTTTTATAATTTTTTGTGATTTTTGTATTTTTTTAATAATTTTTGGTGATTTTTTTATAATTTTTTATAATATTTTTGATTTTTTATGATTTTTTGTTATTTTTATAATTTTTTGTGATTTTTTAAATAATTTTTTTGTTTTTTTTTTGTTTTTTTTTGTATTTTTTGTGATTTTTTTCATTTTTATAATTTTTTTGTGTTTTTTTTTATTTTGTTGTAATTTAAAACTATTTTTTTTGGTTTGTAGAAATACAAAATATGTATATTATATTTTGGTTTGTATGACAATTTAGTAAATAAACTAAATAATTAAAAAGTGGTACCTATGAGAAATGTGAAATTATCAAGATATTTAGGATAAATATAAGTTGATATGAGGTACTTATAGGGAATTACCCCGATAAAAAATACAGTACGTCCTTTTTCTCTCACTCTCTCTTATACTAATAGAACTATTTTCTCTCTCGTTCGGTAGAATTTCTTAAAAAAGTGTGTTTTCGTAGTATATGAATTATTGTGGTATTAAAGTCATTTCGAACTTATACATATCAAACGCAGACAAAACTTATAAAAATCAAAAGCACTTTTCCACCAGACGCAAATTTTTTCTAAAGTACTTTTTATATAAGTTACTTTTCCAGACATCACTTTTTAGGAAAGCACTTGATTTCCAAACAACAACTTACAAAACTGCGGAAATCGATAAATTACAACCGAAAACTGGTAACCAACCAATTACAAAAACTGAAGAATTGCGTTTTAAAGTAAACTTTATTTTGAAAAAACTTTCTTAGTACTACCCTCACCCCTTATCTTGTGACAGTTCAGAACTTGGTTATATATATAAATAACAAAACTGTATAATATTGATTTCCATCCCATTATATAGAACTAGATCCTCTTTCAAAAAAATTAAAAGACCGTTCATGAGTACGCACTTGGTTATATGTAACAAAATGGTATAATTCTTGTTTTCCATTTTGATATAAATTAATACTATGTCATTTTGTTAAATTGTTCATTTGTCCCCCTTAATAAACTAAAGTTGATAGCAATGGTTTTCAAGTATAAATGCAAATTTAATTAGTTGGCATATTGTTGTCCACGAGAAAACAACCACAGTGATAAAGAAATAATAATGTCCTTCGTGAGTTTGTTTTCTACTAAATTCGTCAACTATTGGGGGGTCCAACTTTTGCCACTTGATTTTGTATAATGCATATATTCAACCTTCAAATGCTACACGTTTTGCATTTTTATCAACCCTACTAAAGTTTAAGTAGTAATATTTATCGATTTAGTCACTAAGGTTTCATTAATTCATCAATTAGACCATATTTTCCCATTTTTGGATACGTTTCCCCGGCCTAAAGATATATTGTTCCTTTCTAAAATCACACTGATTAAGAATAAGTTGATTTATTTTAGGTGTGAACTGGTATAAAATGTAAAGAAATACTTCTTAATAAGTACAAAATTTCATTGATTAAATGATTTGAAAGAGCCAAAAAGATCAGTCGCCTTTTGAAAATGTCATATTTCTAGAGAATTCCAAATAGTCAAGAGTGTTGTAAAAAATCAAAATATCCATTCCGTTTTGATGTAATTAATATGGAAAAAATCGATTTTGAAATAACTCTAAATCATTTGTCCATTTGGGTTTAAGATTTCACGAAAATTAAAAAAAACATGGTTAAATTGGAGTAATAAATATTTACATTAATTTTTAAATATACACTTAAATTTTAATTATATTCATGATATGCAAACAATAATACTCATTTATTAATTAAAAAACTTAAATATGGTAAACCTTCTCCCCCCAAAAAATACTCATTAATTAGGGGGGTATATTATAAGGAATTGTAATTTTTGGAAGACAAATTAATGGTTTTTTTATAAAAGAAAATTGATCATCTGGTACGAAATTCGAGATTTAATTATGAGAATTCATAGTTAAAATCTCTTTTAATTAAGGCTAGGGAAAATTCATTGTTGTCTCATTTTACCTTATAATTAAATTAGAAAGTATACACAGTAAACATTAACTTCGACTGTTTTAATCTCAAGTGTATGATTTATCGTTTTTTCCAACAAAGAAGGGCTACAAAGAGTTTCTGGCCTTGTTTACCCCTGGATATTGTATGGTAAATTGGTAAGTATTCCATGTTCTTTCTCATAGCTAGTAATCAATGACCAAAACCTCACTTCTTGGAGGTATTAAAATTCGAATAATTAATACGAGTAAGTTACAAGTACTAAGACCCCCAGATCACTTAAGATTCAAATTATAGCAATAACTTTGTTTTTATTTCTTCAGATTAATATATAAATAAGTACCGGCCCGGTATGAGCAACAAGAACATTATCGTGACAAACCTGAATTCATACATTTTTCGGGAATCAAGTGATAGAAAAAGTAGTAGGATATGAATATTTATATATCACGTCGTGAAAGGATGTACAAAATCATACATTCAATAGATATATTCGACTAAACATACCTGAAAAATCTAAGTATGGAAGATTTTGACCTGGTACAAAGCTTGTAGACTGAAGAAGAGGGTTTATTTCGAAGCTATTAGGTACTATTATGCCTATATATGGACCTTTCAGGTTTATTTTAGTGACGCTTTTCATAATACTTTGAGAAATTGCACCATTTGTTTCACTACTAAAACCCAACACCAAAACAATACAACCCCAAAATATTAACCCCATTTGGACACTTCTTTATCTATTCCCTTCTCCCTTCAAGAGCTATACTTATAATGGTGAAGACGTGTATAGAAGAGAAGATGTAATTATAAAATAATTATAGCGGGTTTAGCAATTTTAGAGAATGAAAATTATTTGTTTTCTAGAATGAAAAGTTCAACTATAGCTACTTCTCTCCATATTGTGTCGGTTCATTCTTCTAATGATGGCGTGTTAGGTAAACAATTTTATTTAAATTTTGTAGCACGAGACTAAAAATAAGATACTACTAATATCTTATAGTATAATATCTTATACTAGTAAAAGTTATCCATGCGTTGCGTGTGAGACGTGTAATGACATAAATCTCGTAATATGTTTTATTTTGAACATAATATTCAGATTTGGTATCATTTATTGTAGTTATGCCGGTTAAAACGAATTGTTAATTAATTTAGAATATATACGTAATTAGGAAAATATAGTGAGAACAAATTGTTAATTAATTAGATTAGCTAAATTGGTAATTATTAAAATAGAGTGATAGTATTTTTTGAAAAGTTGGACAAAATTGGATAGGCTTAACTTTTTTTGAGTTTCCTTATATTAATAGTATGATAATCAACACAATGAAATTGGTGAAGTCAAAATCTAATTAAGCATGAATAAGGAGAAACCCCGGTGCTAAAACTTCCACTATGCGGGGAAGAAGGATATGTAATTTGGGTCTAAAGTTGATAATTTTTACTTGTATTTCTGCAACAGATTGCCATCCCGAGTCGAACTCATGCCTACGGGGTCACATGCCACCTCTTTCATTGTTGCGTCAACGCTGTCCCTCTAATTAAACAATAATGAAGTTAAATTAAGTGTCTGTTATTTGGACTTAATTAATACGGTCACAGTTACTTATCGGTATTCGCTTTGTTTCCTAAACATGATAAGAGTTGAGAATTGCATCAGGAGGTTTTTCAAAATAAAGCTTCGATTAATAAGAGCAATTTTTCCAGTTTTGTTTTTATCGTTTCCGGTTACCTGGTTGTAATATTTAGTGTTCTGAATATTGTAAGACATTAGAATAATTAATAAAAGTTGGACGGTTGCTTATTAAAAAAAAAAAAGCAATCCCAGTTACTTTGTATACTACTGGATTACTTATTATCAATAATCGAGGTACTGTATTGGAATATTCGATGCCAAATGGTTCGAGATGGTTACTAAACAAAAGAGACCTTATTGAGTAAGAGTATGCTTTTTTAACCGGTCAATAACTTCTATCATTGGAATAAAAAATTTCAAAATTTTCAAAAGTTGATTATATAGTTTAAATTTTATGATTAGATTTAAAAAAAATTCATTTCGATAATTTTTATATAAGTTATAAATCGGTTGAAATTACATGTAATTTCATAATAAATAATTAAATGGAAACGAAGAGAGTAACACTCTTTAGGGAAACCAAGTGGAATACTAAAAATAATTAGAAAAGTGTAGTACTAATTTTATTTTATTTTGAAAATAGAGATTCTATTATATTAAAAGGAGTCATTCAAAATAACATATCACAGCTGGTCAGGCAAGATTACGGACCTTACGTAATTTTCATTATCTATTGCTAATTTAGCTAAATAGTCGGCAACACCATTTACCGATCTTGTACACCGAACGAACGTTCAAGCAAAACTAACTCGAATTTCACTAATATCTTCTATGATCCTTTGGATCTCCACATGAGCTATAGTGTCGAAATCCAAACAATATTTTGCTAAAACTTTGCAATACGTTTGAAAATTATCTTATCACATTGCATATCCTTAGAACGAGAACATGCGATACGAAGAGTCATAGCCTCTGCCATAAGCGGAGAATTTGCTGCAAAACCACCGCTGCATAAGTCGGAAACTTCGCCTAGATAACTACGAGCAATAACTCTACCCGCGCTCTTATGATTATGACATGTGAAGGCTGCATCAATATTAACTTTGATGAATATTTTTGACAGTTTTTCCCTTTTTTAGAAATATTATTTGTACTCAACGTCCCTTTTTTCCCATGAATAGTAGTGTAGTACTAATTTGATAAGTCAAATTATGAAAGCTCAACCAGGAGTTTTGATCAGTTGAAAAAATGGAGTAGTGACTGTTAGGATCAGATTTCTGGTCTAAATACTATTTGTTGTCTATTGGTTTTTACTTAATAATTCTAACTGTTTGTTTAAGAACTAAGACAGTGTTGTTAGGTTTCAAGCAATGTTGCAACCTCAGTTACAACCTACTGAGACAAATGTTGACAGGTTTCAAGCAATGTTGCAACCACAGTTACAACATGCTAAGACAAGCGTGTATGGTTTCAAGTAAATGTTGCAACCTCAGTTGCAATCACAGTTCCAACCTGCTGTTCTGCAGAATTCTGTCTTGTTCTATTAATCTGCATAACTATTCTTTAATGGTAATTATTTGTTTTAAAGTATGCAGGTTATATTCTCTTATGCTCTTTAAGGTTAAGTTTATGATTATTGAGAATATTAAAAGTAATAAGGAAGATGTTTCCTAAATAGATATAAGGAGATTAGTTTATAAAGATGTGTTTCCTTTACATATGAAAATACTATATCTCTATTATTATGCAAATCCTTATTACAAGTTTCGATCTTTGTTCCTTATCAATATCAGTATGATTCGTTTTAAGATTGAAAGAAATATGGAGTTAATATTTCATATGTATTTTTAAAGATATTATCTCTAAAAGATATTGTCTTGTATGTTTTCTTATTAAAAGAAAAGACTAACTCCTATTTCCAAGCTATTATCAACAGGTTCTATCTTTAGAAAATTAGAGTCAATCTCACGTTGGACAGTCTCATGATATATGGAGAGATTCAAGCCAATCAAAAAGAGTCAAAAGCAATCATCAAGATCTTCAAGGAAGAAGATTGTTTTTACTTGAATATATAGTTGATAACTTAGCTTGTAAAAAGTGTGTGTTCTAAATTATAAAGAACTCATTCTAGAGAGAATACACAAAGAGCTTTCAAAAGAAAAACAATGGTGGGATTCCATTGATTTATTAAGTTATAGTTATAAAGTAGGAGCAATATAGAGATAGGCAGAAAAAACTAGAGGGAGTCTGAGAGTTTTTCATTAAGACTTGAATCATATATTGTAAGATTTTATAATATCATAATCTGGGTAAGTGCCCCGGAGACGTAGCCTAGTTAGGTGAACTCCGTTGTTAAATGTGCGTGTGATTTATTTCAAGTACATTTAACTTTTTACAGTTCTGTCCATTAATACACTTGGTTCCAACTGTGGTTGCAACCTCACTTAGAACCTAACTGCAAAACTGCAACTAGAACAGCGGATAGGAATTTCAATTGGTATCAGAGCTTCACACTAGATCTTACTTAGTGTGGATCCTATGTTCTAGTAAAGATGGACTTAATGAGGGAAGGAAACGCTTTCAACAAACCTCCATTGCTTGAAGGAGGAGTAAATTATGGAGTATGGAAAATCAGAATAAGGTCCTTCATTAAACAGCAAAATGAGCATGCATGGAAAACTGTGATGTATGGATGGGAGGCTCCAACTGCCATTGATGGTGAAGGAGAACTGGTTTATATACCTGAAGACAGATGGTCTGCTGATGAAGACAGAAAATCAAGTGCCAACTCAACAGCCATAAACTTGATCTTTGCTGGTGTAACTCTCAGTGTGTTCATGTATATCTCTCATTGTGAAACTGCCAAAGAGGCATGGGATATTTTGCAAGTAACTTTTGAAGGAACTGTTAAAGTAAAAGCTTTCAAACTCCAACAGTTAACTACTCAATTTGAAAATTTAAGAATGGAGGAAGAAGAAACCATTGAACTAATTAATTAATAGTTAATGAGTTTCTTAATTAATGGTAGAATCTGCCATATTGCTCATCAAGCTGGAACCTTAGGTGAAAAATACAGTGATGCTAAACTTGTTAAGAAAACTCTTAGGTCACTCACAGAAAGGTTTGAAATTAAGGTTACAGCTATTGAAGAATCAACAGACTTAGATAATCTTAAACTTAAAGAACTTATAGGAAATCTAAGCACTCATGAGCTAAAATTCTTCAAACATAAGAGACCAGAAAAGGGAATAGCCTTTCAAGCTAAGAAATATGAACCTAAGGTCTGTGAACAAATGAGTGATGAAGAACAGCTAGCCTTCTTTGCTAAAAAGGTTTACAAAAAGTTTTACAAGAAAAAACAGGATGATACTGGAACATCCAAAAACTTTCAGAAAAAGGATAATCAATTTAAGTCAGAATTTAGGTTTAATAATAACTCTACAGGAAAGTGGAATCCAAAAGAGAAGGATAATAAAGATTACAAGCCTAGAGAGATTCAATGTAGAGAATGTAGAGGTTTTGGTCACATTCAGGCTGAGTGTGCAAATACTCTAAAAAGAAACAAAAATGCTTATATAACCACTCATAGTGATAGTGATTCTGAGAGCAACAGTGATGAAGAGGATGATTCTAACTTTGTTAATTTTATGGGAATAATTAGGGGTGGGCAAAAAATCCGCAAACCCGCCCCGTAACCCAATCCGTACGGATTGGGGCGGGTTGGGTGTCAAAAAAAAGTTAAATCCTTCCCGCCCCAATCCGTAAAAAAAAAGCGTGGGTTGGATTAGGGTTGAGGTTTCCAAACCGCGGGTTAATCCACTCCAACCCGTTTCAATCCGCATATACATATATATATATATATAAATATAAATTTTCTCAAGATCTTTTTTAATAAGATGTCCAACTCTTCATTGTAAATTTTTGTAAATTTTTACAGTTCAAAGATGTCACTACCCTGGTCGACACTGTCTAAATAATCCCGGTTGATGGTCATACTCAGTGGATTATTAATTTTGATTTCAATTGTTATGTAGTTTTCTGATTTTTATTATGTTGAAGAAGAACAATTTGTTTTGTTTTGTTTTGTTTTATTTTATTTTAGCTTTGTTACTTGTTCCGAACATTCTAAACGTATTTTGGTTGGCTTTTAGTTTATATTTCTATTTGAAAGATTTATTTTTTTTAAAATATTTAGGTAAATTATGCGAAATAATGAAAAATTAATGACTAAAATGAAAATTCAAGAAACAACCCGCACCCAATCCGCCCCGCTTGATAATGGGTTGGGTTGGGTTGGGTTGGGTTGGGATTTGAATTTCACTAATCCGCCCCAATCCGTCCAGCCATTTATTTTACGGGGCGGGTTAGGATTTGGACCAATCCGCCCCAATCCGCCCCGTGCCCACCCCTAGGAATAATCACTGAAAAAGAACTTACTTATGAAAGTGACTGTGAGTCTGTTTCAACCATAGTTACAATTGCTCTTAAAACCTATAGCAGTGATGAGGAAGAACCTTCTGAAGAAAACATTACTCAGCAATATCTTGTCCTTTATGAAAAGTATCAATGTCTGAGTAAGCAATCCTTAATCATAAACAAACTAAATGATAATCTTAAGGATGAGGTTAAAAGTCTTACTGAGCAGATTAACATACAACTGGCTGAACTTACTGAAACTAAAAGGAAAATAAAAATGCTGAATGTTTCTGCTTCAAAAAAATTAGATAACATGCTGTCCTATTCTAGAGGCTCTAAAGATAACAGTGGTTTGGGTTACTATGGTTGTGAAAGTACAGGAAAAATTACCTTTATTAAAGCTGTTGCTAAAGCTGAAACTCATGACTTTGACAATAAGGTTAGAAGCTCAGTTGCAACCAAAGTTCCTACCAGGAATAAAACTTATGTTTTTGACAATAAGGTTAGAAGCTCAGTTACAACCAACGTTGCAACCAGGAATAAACTGAATAGCTTTGAGGATAAAAGTAACTTTAGGTTGAATCTGTGTAATTTCTGTAAAAAACCTGGTCATTCAGAAATCAAGTGTTACTTAAAGAGGAACAGGAAGTACATTTCTCAGAAAAACTGGTTGACTTCTGGCAATAAAAAATTGAACTGGGTCTGGAAAGTTAAGGAAAAATCTACCTTAATTGCTAATAACAAAGCTGTCATTACTTCTTTGAATGCTGTTACTTCTAATGATTGGTATTTTGACAGTGGTTGCTCTAAGCACATGACAGGTACTGCAAGTCTCCTAAAAAATGTCACTAGTCTTAAAGGAAACACTGTTGTGTTTGGAGGTGGAGATACAGGTAAAATTGTTGGTAAATGTACCTTAAACAAACCTGGAATGCCTAATATTGATGATGTTTTTCTTGTAGATGGTCTAAAAGCTAATCTTATTAGTATCAGTCAACTATGTGACAACAAGATGATTGTCAAGTTTAACAAAGATAAGTGTCTAATCACTGATCTTAACAATGATTTAGTCATGACTGGAGTTAGATCAACCAACAGCTGCTATGTGTTTGAAAAAGCTGAAAAAGAATTGCCTCAGAATAGGTGTAATCAAGCCATTACTAATAATGTTGATATTTGGCATAAAAGGCTTGGTCATGTGAATTAGAAAACCCAATGTTAAGTATTTTCAAGTTTTTGGGTGTATTTGCTATATTCTTAGAGATAGAGAACATCTTGGAAAATTTGATTCCAAGAGTGACAAAGGGATCTTTCTTGGTTATGCTCAGAATAGTAGAGCCTTTAGAGTTTTTAATCTAAGAACAAACTGTGTTATGGAGTCTTATAATGTGTTATTTGATGACGTAAGAACTATTGATGAGATTACAGGTGATGATGAACAATCTGAGATTACAGAAAATGAGAAAGAAGAAGTTCAGCAACCAGGCAGTCCCATAGTGGTTGGAAGTCCAGTTGCAACTGAGGTTACAACTGAGGTTGGAACTGAGGTTGAAACCCAGAATTCAACAGAAGTTGAAGGAGAAGAAGGAGGATCTGCTAATCCAACTACAAGCAAGCCACGCTATCTAAGGACTCAGAAAAATCATTCTCTTGACAATGTCATAGGAGAAGTCACTTCAGGTATGAAAACCAGAGGTAAGAGAAATAATGTTGTTCATTTTGCTTGTTACCTTTCTCAGTTAGAACCTAAGAACATAAAAAAGGTTTTGGAAGATAGTGAATGGATCTTAGCTATGCAAGATGAACTGTCCCAATTTGAAAGAAATGATGTATGGACTTTAGTACACAGACCCTCTAATAAAAATATAATAGGGACTAAATGGATCTTTAGAAATAAAAGTAATGAAGATGGAGTGATTATCAGGAATAAAGCCAGGTTGGTAGCTCAGGGTTATACACAAATTGAGGGAATTGATTTTGATGAAATCTTTGCTCCTATAGCTAGAATTGAATCCATTAGAATGCTACTTTCTCTTGCATGTCTGTATGATTTTAAATTGTTTCAACTTGACATTAAGAGTGCTTTTCTGAATGGTGTGATTAATTAAGAAGTTTATGTTTGTCAACCTAAGGGATTTGACGATCCTAAATTTCCTAAACATGTTTATTTGCTGAAAAAGGCCTTGTATGGTCTAAAGCAAGCTCCTAGAGCTTGGTATGATAGATTAACCAAGTTCTTGATTGAAAAAGGTTTTAACAGAGGGGGAGTTGATAAAACTCTGTTCACTAAGAAAACTACAAAGGATATTATCATTGCTCAAATCTATGTTGATGACATTGTATTTGGCTCCACTTCTAACAAAAGGATAGATGAATTCATTTCTGATATGAAGAATGAATTTGAAATGAGTGGTGGAGGAGAATTAACTTACTTTCTAGGATTGCAAGTTAAACAGAATGAAAAAGGCATATTTCTATGTCAGAGTAAGTATGCAGATAATCTTCTTAAGAAGTTTGGTCTGAGTGATAGTAAAGAGAAGAGAACCCCTATGAGTACCACTCTTAAACTGTCCAAAAATGATAAAGGTAAAAGTGTCTGTCCTAGCCTTTATAGATCCATGATTGGAAGTCTGCTTTATTTAACTGCCAGTAGACTAGACCTTTGCTTGAGTGTAGGAGTATGTGCCAGGTATCAGGTAAATCCTTTAGAAACTCATCTTCTAGCTGTCAAAAGGATCTTAAGGTATGTAAAAGGAACAATTCACCTAGACCTATGGTATTCTAAAGACACAAACCATTTTCTGAGTGGCTACTGTGATGCAGATTGGGCAGGAAATATAGATGATAGAAAGAGTACTTCTAGTGGTTGTTTTTATTTTGGGAATAACCTTGTTTCTTGGTTTAGTAAAAAGCAAAATTGCATTTCTTTATCTACTGCTGAGGCAGAATATATTGCAGCTGGAAGTGGATGTACTCAACTTATTTGGATGAAACAGATGTTAAGTGACTATAATGTTAAGCAAGAAATATTAACTTTGTTTTGTGATAACAAAAGTGCTATAGATTTAGCAAAGAATCTAGTTCAACATTCCAGAACTAAACATATTGATCTAAGGCATCATTTTATCAGAGAACTAGTTGAAGGAAAAAGATTAATTTTAGAACATGTTTCAACTGAAAAACAATTAGCTGATATTTTCACAAAGCCCCTTGATACTAATAAATTTGAATCTTTAAAAAGTGATATAGGGGTATGTCACTATGAATCTAAATGAATACTCTTGCTATGTATGTCTATTTTGAGTACCTTTAATACTTGTTATTTCTAGAGGTAAGTCTTGATTGAGTTTTGAAGTTTTTATCTTGAAAAAGCCGCTTTTTGGTGTCTCAAAAACAGATGTGAGGTAACTTGTCTTAAAAGCTCTCTGGTAATAGAGTTGCAAGCACAAAGTGCACATTTTATATAGTGGTTGCAAGTTCAGTTGCAAACTCAGTTGAAACCACATGCTCGTAATACTGGTTGCATGCTCAGTTGCAACATCAGTTGAAACCACATACTCATAATACTGAAAAAATTCAGTGATTGTCCAAAGGTTGTTGTTCCATCTATGATTCACATAATTGTAAAAAAGTCAAGACAATGTCTTGTTATTTTTGACATCACTTATACTCTTTCCTTGCTGAGAGTATCAAACTAGTTTTTTGTGTAGAGATGAAAATGAATTTGCTCAATTTAAGCTCTTGAAATCTAATTTCTATTAAAGTTATTCAATGATAAACTTATCTTCTGGAGTAAATTGCTAAATTTTGTTTTTTTTTTATTGTTTAAATATCTTGCTATATTGCTATCTTCTTTTGAAACAAGTCAAGTTTCCTTAAGAACTTCAACTTCTTAATATTCAAATTTTGGATAAATCTGTTTACAAGGAATGTTTATCTTTATTATTTGTTGGATTTATCTAATTGACAACTGTTTCCTGCGTGATTTAAGTGTGATTTAATTTTCAAATTTCTATTAATAAGAAACTTCCATATTTTTAGCAAAATCTGTTTCACATTTGATTTGAGTGTATCTTTTTCCAATTACAAAAAGATTTGGGCTTAATTGCTATTTTTACTAAACTCTTTTTAATATCAAAAATCAATCACAATAATCACAATTACTCTCTCTCTCTTTCTATTAAACCATAACCTAAGTTCTCAGAAAGCCACTGCGTAGTTCCAAGTCCGGTTGCAACCCTAGTTGAAACCATGTCTACAAATCCCAACATCAACATTGATGATGATTGCACTCTTAGGGACTTCTTGTCTAAATCCCAAACAAGTCCTAGCTCTAAAGCAAAGGTAAGTGAGTCCTCTTACTCTAAGAAACATAGGACTAAAAAATGTGCTAGGAGAAATCTAGAGGATAATCATGTATCTGTTGGTTTTACTTATACTCCTAAGTTTAATGAGGTGGATCCTAGGTTCTGGAGTAGGAGAATGTATAGGAGGTTCAGGGCTTTTGCTAGTAGAGAAATTCATTGTGAAAGAAGGCTTAATTTGGTTAGTTATCCACACATACAGGTGTATGTTGAAAAATTGCTCTCTGCTGTTGGATTAGGCAAACTATTTGGTATGCTAATTCCTACTACCCTGCTGTTATTAAAGAGTTTTATGCTAATTTGAGTAGTAGTGTCTTTGATGAGGGTAATCCTGCGTATGGAAGAGTCTTTTTGAGGGGTGTTACTTTGAATTTTACCCCTAAGTTGATAAATGAATTCCTGAATGCACCCAATCCTTCTGAGGAAACTGTTGATTATGACATGGAGGTCATTGCTCTGGTTCTCACTGGCAAGAACAACATATTTGATGTCACTTCCATCAAAACATCCTCCCTCACATTGTGTGCTGCTGTGTTACACAAAATTGCAAGGTTTAACTGTACTCCTACCAAACAACCATCCAAAGTCAACAAAGAAATGGCCATCTTTCTCTATAAAATCATGTCTTCTTTACCAATTAACTTTGGTAATCATGTTTTCAATCTTATTAGGCAGTTCAATGATACTAATTCACCATCCATTCTGCTATCATTTCCTTGCTTAATCACTGCAGTCATTCTGGAACAAGTCTCATCTATGTCTAGAGAGTCTCCTATTAGTATCTCTAATAAACCAATCACAAATTGTCCCTCTGCCCTGTATATCTCTGCAAAACTGCTAAAAGAAGGGCATGTCAATGACATCTCTGGTGAAAAAGGCAAAGAAAAAGAGACAGAGCCATCTAGTGCTCCATCAGGGAAGAAGAAAGGTGTCAGGTGGTATTTGCAGCAGAAATTGGCTTATAATCAAGAAAGAAGAGCTGAACTGGATGCTGATGATTATCAAATAAAGAAGCTACTGGTGAATCTTATTGACAGTGAGGATGATGGTGATAGTGATGCTACTCACAGTGATGATGGCTTCTCAATAAGCAGTGAGGAAGAAGATGAAGAAGTTGTCAAAGACACACCTCTAAGGAAAAGACCACCTCAGTCAAACATACCTCGTAACTAGTTTGTCAGGGTTGTGACAAATAGGGGGAGAAAAAGAAAGTTTGTGTTTATGTTTCAGTTTAATGTTTTCAATTTCAAGTTTTTAATTTCAATTACAATTGATGTACTAAGACCTTGTTGTGCCATGTTTTTGGCTTTAAAAATTTCTGCAATTTCAATTTTGAAGTATGCCTGTCTTTAGAATTGAATCTGTTCTGAAAATCTGTGAATGGATATATTCTGTGCTTATTTGATACTTGGAATTCTAACTTACAGGGGGAGCTTAAACAGATGTATATACAGTGTAATACTGTGCTGAAATTGAATTTGCAGGTGGTTGGGATAATTTATAAACTTAATTGATTTGTCAAAACCAATGACAAAGGGGAAGATTGTTAGGACCAGATTTCTGGTTTAAATACTATTTGTTGTCTATTGGTTTTTACTTAATAATCCTAACTGTTTGTTTAAGAACTAAGACAGTGTTGTTAGGTTTCAATCAATGTTGTAACCTCAGTTACAACCTACTGAGACAAATGTTGACAGGTTTCAAGCAATGTTGCAACCACAGTTACAACCTGCTAAGACAGCGTGTATGGTTTCAAGTAAATGTTGCAACCTCAGTTGCAACCACAGTTCCAACATGTTGTTCTGCAGAATTCTGTCTTGTTCTATTAATCTGCATAACTATTCTTTAATGGTAATTATTTGTTTTAAAGTATGCAGGTTATATTCTCTTATGCTCTTTAAGGTTAAGTTTATGATTATTGAGAATATTAAAAGTAATAAGGAAGATGTTTCCTAAATAGATATAAGGAGATTAGTTTATAAAGATGTGTTTACTTTACATATGAAAATACTATATCTCTATTATTATGCAAATCCTTAT
The DNA here is from genome assembly GCA_963682055.1 of Primula veris. Lineage (NCBI taxonomy): Eukaryota > Viridiplantae > Streptophyta > Magnoliopsida > Ericales > Primulaceae > Primula > Primula veris. The sequence continues at coordinate 29,532,418 of OY821750.1, read as the reverse complement.
TACAAGTTTCGATCTTTGTTCCTTATCAAAATCAGTATGATTCGTTTTAAGATTGAAAGAAATATGGAGTTAATATTTCATATGTAGTTTTAAAGATATTATCTCTAAAAGATATTATCTTGTATGTTTCCTTATTAAAGGAAAAGACTAACTCCTATTTCCAAGCTATTATCAACAGGTTCTATCTTTAGAAGATTGGAGTCAACCTCACGTTGGACAATCTCATGATATATGGAGAGATTCAAGCCAATCAAAAAGAGTCAAAAGCAATCATCAAGATCTTCAAGGAAGAAGATTGTTTTTACTTGAATATATAGTTGATAACTTAGCTTGTAAAAAGTGTGTGTTCTAAATTATAAAGAACTCATTCTAGAGAGAATACACAAAGAGCTTTCAAAAGAAAACAATGGTGGGATGCCATTGATTTATTAAGTGATAGTTATAAGGTAGGAGCAATATAGAGATAGGCAGAAAAACCTAGAGGGAGTCTGAGAGTTTTTCATTAAGAGTTGAATCCTATATTGTAATCTTTTATAATATCATAATCTGGGTAAGTGCCCCCGAGACGTAGCCTAGTTAGGTGAACTCCGTTGTTAAATATGCGTGTGATTTATTTCAAGTACATTTAACTTTTTACAGTTCTGTCCATTAATACACTTGGTTCTAACTGTGGTTGCAACCTCACTTAGAACCTAACTGCAAAACTGCAACTAGAACAGCGGATAGGAATTTCATTTCAGTGACCACATTAAATTCGTATGGGGACCAATGAATGTTCATGCCCAACCCCCTATTTGCCAATAAGCCCATCCTGTATAGTATAGTATAGTATAAAGTTTGACTATTATTATCAAGTTTTTAACCCATTAAGAAGGTATCTAAAATTTTCATACCTTAAATAAAAAAAGTTTCCATATATACTGTACAAGAAACTCATGCATAAATCTTACTACAGCTCTGCCTAGTGTAAGACTGTTAGTTCTTGTTGCACTTTTCTTTCAGAAAGTCTATTAATAAAATCAGAGGGTTTCCCTCAATTTATATAAAAAAATTAGACTGTTAGTTATACTTGTCGTCACTGTCACTCTCAAGACCGTTAGATAACATGCTTTTTGGCATGAGTGATTTAAATTAGTAGTAAGTATCAACCTTTAGGCTTAACCGTGGTTGATTACGTTAAAAATCTTGTCAAACACAGTATATTGAATATTCACATGGTCAAAACCGATGGTTGTGCGAATAAAATTGACTTAAAAGTTAGGTGATGCTATCAGATAAACAAGATGACTAGATGATTAGTCATGTATGTACTATCATGTTTTCGTGACCGGTAAAAGATATTACTATATGAAAACATAAAGATGGTTGTACGTTGTACCAGTACATGCGCGCACAGTGGCTCGAGCGTCAGGCCTTTAAGTTAGTTGTGCGTTTACCCGTTTAGTCATCTGCCGTGGGCTCGTTGCAACAATCCAAATACATGTCTAGATGTCTAACCATTAAGTTTATGTTTATTTCGTTTCAGTTATTTACATGTAAGTCCAGATTTTTTGAAATAAAACTACTATAGCAATGTTTTGTTTTCATTTTCTTATTCCATTTCTTTTTATTACCCTATTATAAAGATATCAGTATGTTAACAATAGATAGATAGATATTGTATGTTTAATATAGAAGATATCAGTATGTTAATTAGGTTGTACTTTAAATTTTAATAGCAGTATACCCATGTGGTGAGTTAGAGTTAAAAGGGAGTATCTCATTTTGTTTTCCAATTTAATTATTTGCAACGTACTTCGTTTTCTTGTTAATAATGGAAATTATTAGAGAAAATATAAGACGTGTTTCTTTGTTTGATTGTGCTCTTTATTATTCTCAGTTTGTATTAGATTATAGCTTAGTAAACTTAGTAAAATGGGAAATTGGGTTCTATGGATATTTGTTAAAATTGTTAATAATGGAAATTATTAGAGAAAATATAAGACGTGTTTCTTTGTTTGATTGTGCTCTTTATTATTCTTAGTTTGTATTAGATTATAGCTTAGTAAACTTAGTAAAATGGGAAATTGGGTTCTATGGATATTTGTTAAAATTGTTCGGGCTATAGAAACCAATGTTTTAATAACCAATGTTTCAATAACTAATGTTTAGAAACCCATTTTCGGGCTTTGACAAAACCTGTGTGTTTCAAATAGTGTTCCAAACAAAAATTTGATATACGTTTAGTTAAATTAATTAACTGCAAATAAACCCATCGATTTAATTATACATATACATCATATATGTACCCATGTATGGTGGATTGTTTCTAAAAATTGTTCAGAGTATTGTTAAACATATAACAGCGACTTCGTTAGTGAGGATGACATATAGCTAACGAAGATGGAAGTCTGAAGGTGATGGCGGCGGGAATCGGAATTTGGGTGTGACCAGGTCTGGAGACTGGAGGTGATGGTTTAGAACAAAGTTACTCGTCATTCGTGGTGAAAGGCGCGACTAATAAATTAGAGTTTAGGATTATTGTTTACATCCTCAAAGTTTATGATTTATTTATATTTTAATTTAAAGGCTATATATAAGCTCATATAACTTGCCATTAAAAATAGTTCTTAAAATTGAATGCGATGATATAATTGGTGGATATTTGCATCATCTTCTTAAATAACTTCTCCAAATCGACACTCGATGATGAACCAGATAGGTGTTGCGGTAATTATATCATTACGATCAGTGCATATATACGCTGGAAAAATCTTCAAAATGACCATATCAATCAGCCTATATACTGTTTAAGAAAAAAAAAACCATATATACTCGCTTATTTATTAAAAAAAAAAAACAGACTACGTAACTTTTAAGTTCCAGATCTTTAGAATTAATTGGTGGCAAAAACAGCCCCAGAATAATAGTGAGACCAGTCTACAAATAAAACGTTGCGCATGCTACAACAAAAACTAATATATATAGTTAAAAGTTGTCTATATTAAGGAAGTAAAGATTAGTTGTGCAAAAGATGCAGCTTTTTTTTATAGTAATCTAAGGAAAGTTTATTTGCTTGGACACACTAATAATAGTCATTTTTCTAAGACCAGTATATACATGATAGCATTTACTAGCCTATTACAAGCACCATAAGGTACAACTTTGATCATCTTCACAGATGGTCACAACCTTAAAAATTATTACATAATATAGTAAGTTAACTAATGCTCTTTTGATTTCACTCCCCAAAAAACTTATAGCATCAAGAGCAATCAGCCTTGATTTTTTTAGCAGAGTGACTGCTCATGATGTTATATCATTTGGGAAATCTTGATGAGCATTTCAATCAAAGGAAAATATATAGAAAATTCATCTAAAACCTCCCCCTAGAGATTGAGCCCAATAATCAGCTCCATTGTCACTCCCAACTTGATGTGTGCATGATAAGGGAACTAGGCATAAGCCTCTGCTCCTCAAATCTTTATTTTGCTCTTCATTAGTTTCCTGAGGAAAAATAATAATAACCATGATAAAATAACAACCCACGAACATGACCTACTTTAAATAAAAACAATATACACTACAAGAAAAAGTTCATTTACCAACTGTTTACTTTTTGAAAACTGTTAGTAAACCGAGTGTCGCTAAATTTTAGCAATAGTTTAGTAACAAAATTATTTGATATTCTGTTGTTAAAATTTAGCGACACTCGATTTACCAACAGTTTTCAAAAAGCAAACTGGTGGTAAATGAATTTTTTTTGTAGTGATACATCTTTTGCCCTGTATCAACAAAAAAAAAAAAAAAACAATTTTGGTTCTTTCATTGATGAATGGGATTCTGCTACACCAAGTACATAAAACCTGAGTGGTAACTCTATGCATTCACTTTCTCGCTTCTTGTTCATGTTACATTTTATCTTCTTTCAAATCTAGATTTTTTTATTATTATGGTATAAGTCTCGAGGCTCCCAGAATTGTTTATTTTGTTGGATGTTCCGAAATTGTCCAAGTGATTAGTGAATAAGTATGTTTGTTCGCATGGTCAGCGAATATAAAACACAAAGCTTCTAATGAATTCTCGAGAACTACAAAGGGCCTAACTTCCAAGCAATATGGAAAATGTAAAGTTTTTACAATATGCAACTCGCTCTCTTTTTAACTAATAGGTTTTGTAGCGGGTAATGAATATACTCCCTATTATTGAGAACAAGCTGCTACTATGTACAAGTGTAAATTATTGTTCTACAAAAGAATACCAGTTTAGCAACAGTTTGTATGTTACTATACGAAATGTTGCTAAACATACGAAATGTAGCTAAAATTTATCAACAATTTTGCAACATAAACTGTTGAAGACTGTGGCTAGTTTTTAGAAAATAACAGGATAATTACGAAGATTAATGAGAAGTCACGAAATCTTACAGTGTGTTGTAGCCTTTTACTTTCTCCTCCATTACTCAAGTATGGTAGACTGAGGGCCTGCATCAAGGCGAATGAGAAGATTAACATGGCGTTTTTGACCCGGATTTGATTAGTGAAGAAATTATTTTTTCGTTTCAAAACTATTACCACAATTGTTGTATACAAGGACGGTAAATTTTTTAAAAAATAAAATATATTATATAGCTATGCATCAAGACTTAATCAAACACAGCCTAGAATGGTTTTGCATCTCAGAAAAATCATGATGTTGGACAGGTGTATTCACATTATTTTGAGCTATGTCTACTAGATTGATTAGATCTATTGCGAAGCAACTATTAAAATAAATTTGACTCTTTTCATCACTGCATTATTGTCTCATTAGGAATTGCAATTTTTTTTAAAAAGTGTAATGATTGTAGTTAGAAGTTTATCAAAATAAACTTACTTAAGGTCAAATCATATGTAATGCCAAACTGTAGCACACTTTGTTTTTTATTTATTAACAACGAAGGTAAATTCATATTTTCCATCATTTATTTCATGTTTTATGTATGAATATTATACATTAGTGTCGTTTATTGAGTGCACAAAAAGAAAGGAATAGTGAGAAACCTCACCTCAACTTGGTTTTGAAGGAATCTAATGTATCCAATAGCTTCTAACAAGACAGAAGCTGTGTCAGTCTGCAAAAGAGGAAAAACAACATGCCATAAAATTCCAAATTCATGTGGAATGTTTCTTTTGTTTACTTTGAGAAAACCTTAGATAATTTGTGAGAAGAAGTGGAGAGTAGATTTTAATTTTTGTCCATAAGTAATTTGCATTGAATGAGCATGTGAATTAGTATGTCACTTAGTAACGTTATTTACCAACTAATTTATGTCGTCTGTGTGTAGTACTATTTGTGTTAAGAAAGGTTCTTTACTTTCACAAGTGTGCCTAAAAAATTGAAAGGAGCGTAACGAAATTTGTACTCCCTCCGTTCCCAATTAATTGTACTCTATGAAATTACATGCAATTTTGACCGGCTTATAATATGTATCAAAATTATCGAAATGAAAAATTTCAAAACTAAATCATATAATTTAATATTTGAACTATGTGATTATCTTTTGAAAATTTTCATTCCGACAATTTTGATACAAGTTATTAGTCAGTCAAAAGTGCACGTAGTTTCGTAATAAACAATTAATTGGGAACGGAGAGACTAGTAAAAGAGAGAACTTCGCACATTCCAAACCAGCCTTAGATAATTCACAAGAAATCACACGGAAAAGAGTGCAGAAATTTCAGAGAACAAATTGTCTTTACAAGGATTCACTATAAAACGGTCCCAAAAACCTAAGATATAATCTATATATATATATATATACCTTCTTTAAACTCCTCTATTACTAGGATATATAATCTTTTAATTCAATTTTGTGAGGCTTCTAATTGTAATTATAATATGAAAGAAAAGAACTGATATTGATTATCAAATATATGTTATTGTTTTATTGAAACTATATCGAAAAATTATTGTCACTGATTAGTATGAATTTCTTCACACTTGGTATTCTCAGTTTTGCCTTTTTTTAGAAAGAAGTTTCTTAGCAGACGATAATTCTTACTTTTCCAAATGGGGAAACTAGCTGATGAAGAGCAGTTACTCGGTCTCCCAGTTTCTCCTTTCTCACCTGTTTTTGCAAGTAAAGACAGAAAAAAAATATGAATTCTTACTTGCAATAATTGTGTACTCTTTTATTAGTCATCAAATTTTTTGTTCATGGATTATTTGAAGGTAGCTAAAGAATCACTATCTGTTCTAGAAATGGACAATCAAGAAAGACAATTTTAATAATTTATAACTATATTTGTAGTCATATATACCTACGACTCGTAAATTTTTAAATGACCATATAAAAAAAGTATATACATGACGAAATGACAATTTGTAGTTTTAAAATATTAATTACTTTAATTTAAAACAATTGAACTTATGTCAAATTATTTAGGGAAAGATAAAGAGGACTGAGTGAGTTGTGCAAGTTAATTAGTTTACCTTAATTTTTTTTTTTTTAAATAACTTTATAGTTTACCTTAATGGTAGATGGGATTGAAGAAGGTTGAACCCTAGCTTTCTTGAGGGGCCCACGTGTACCTGTGCTATTACACTTCATAGAAAAGTAAAAAAAAAAAAAAAAAGGAGGAGAATCTTTTATTAAACCATCTTTGAAATTGCAACAACATAAAATCATTTCACTTATGAAAAAATGGATACAAGTATTTTTACTTAAAAGTTAAAACCATTGACTTAGGTGGAAACTACTATAACGGATCTAAGCACTTTTCAGTAATTTGAGTATTTGATATTTGGTTCAGTGCATGTGAGTATATATATATATATCCGACTTCATAGCCAGCCTTATGGAAAAACAGCTATTTGTGTGATTTATTTTGTATCTTTTATACATGAGTGCATTATTTCTAGGGAAATTGATGAAAAAGTACACATTATTGGTACTTAATTAAAGAAAATAAGCACTCTAAAACAGTTTTAAAGATTAGTACATATACATGATGCTTATAAATGAATTCCAATTATAATTAGATAATCCGATCGTAGGAAATTAAATTTTTTTTTATCGACACTGAAAAGTTAGTGACAATATGTACATGTAGCCCGCTTATTCAACAGAACATACGTTTTCTCACTAAAGATAATTAATTCTTACTGTCTTAATTTCCATAGAGTACATAAAATGTAATATTATTGATCATCAAGACACTACAATAATATAAAAACTTGGTATTTTGTGTTACAGACATTATTTTTCTAATATATATATAGGCATACAGACATATTACCTCAGAAGAACGAACGGATGGCGCCGAGCGCTTCCCTCCCATCTTTTTGTTCGAGAAATCCAACATATCAGTGCTTAAATTACTCGCATTGGTAATACATGATGACTTTGGAGATGAGACAGGTAGAGTTTGTGACCAATTAGCCATTGTTACAGCTTGGTACTGATTATCTAGATTTCCATGGCCATTCACATAGGTCCTTGTTGAGTTCTCTTGCTTTACTACTTCATTTTGGTTTCTCAATATTTGCTCTTCCAAATTCTCTAGTTTCTCGTCTTGAATATTATGGCCCATAAAAGATTTATCTTCTTCACCCACTGCTCCCTCTCCCCTACAAAAGACACAAATTTCCATTCCATAGCTTTAATAAATTATTTTTATGATATAATTTTACTAAAAAAAATTAAACACTAGTGATTTAACACCCCCCCTAAAAAAATTCTTATCGTGGATCCCAACTCCTTGTTCACGTTTTTTTTGTGTGGAAATTAAGCTTGAATTAAAACCAGAAACCAACCTGACAGTTTAAAAAGGGATGATAAAAGCTAATTAATGAGATTGACTCATTTATAAATCAAAATAAATAAGGGAAAACTACCCTGTTCACAGTTATTGGCTACACCGCTAAACAAAAATGATGCATGTTAAAACCATTGTGTTGAAACTTTCGACAAACTATGATGGTTTGATCTGAACTAGGACCGGATAATCATGTGTACAGATCATATGTTTATTAGAAAATCAGCTAGAATATACGTTGGTTTAAGATAAAAAAAAAAACCAATTTTGATATTTTGTTATAGCAAGTTTTATATGAGAAAACATGAGCACGTGTAATTATGTAACAACAGGTTGCCCATCAAAAGTTTTCACTTTTATTGTTTTTTCTGGTGAAAGAGTTGTTAAGACTTCAGATTCCAAAAAGATAAGAACTCATGCAATTCCTAAAGCTGCAAAGATGCTCGAAGTTCATATATTTACTTTGGGACCATTTTGTAACAATAACTTTTGATTTTGATAAATAAAGATATATGGTGGTAAGTGTCAGTACCTAGTTTTTTGTTATTTCAGTGGAAATAGACATTAATAAAACCGTTTCTAAATTAAAAAAAAAAAAAAAAAAAAAAAAAAAAAAAAAAAAAAAAAAAACACTACACTAGTATGCGCTTATGTGTGTGTGTATGTGTGTGAGAAAAAGAGAGAGAGAGATTACAAGAGTAGTTGACTCCATGACTCCGGAAACGGATCCTGATTATCATGGCAAGACGACGACGAAGAGGAAGAAGACGGTGGCATGTACTGAGGGATAAACATTGAATTAGGAGGAAATAAGAGATTAGCTGATGGGCTAAGCAATTGTTGAGGATAATTTGGAGGTGGCTTCATCATGTTATTGATATTCCACCAATTAGGGCAACTTCCAGTTATCATTTGTTGCATAGGCAAGCTTTGCAATATATGCCCTCTATCCATCTCTCTTTCTCTTGCTTTTCTTTTGCTTTTTTCTTAAGGCTCCTAATAAGGTCTTTGTCAAAAGGACTTAGGGCTAATAAGTGATAGAATTTTCCCTCAAAGTCTCAAAGTCTTTGGTTTATGAGAGAGAGAAAAAAGGGGAGAGACTAGTTTTTGAATCATGTAACTTTGAGAACTTTTAGTTTCATTTCTCTCTTCCTTTCTCTTCTTTCTTTATTAACTTTCCTTTTCTTTTGTCTTCTTTACTTTATATGTATAGTTTTTTAAACTTTGCTTTTCTCTTGCTTTTGCTTTATCTCAACAAAGGGGCAGAGAAAAGGGGTGGCAATTGTCAAATAATAGAAAAGCTATGGTAATTAAAAAAAAATGGAAAACCATACTAAAGTAACATCTTGTTGATCTAAAATTTAAAGGGGCGTGTGCTTTTTTCCCTTCAAAATAATCTACTGAACGTTATTTAGTCTGGTAAAAAGACAATGTATGCGTAGTAACAGGGTTTATATCAAAATAAATAGCTAATAATAGTCGTACAAAAGACTAAATTAGACGTAAATAAACCTTCTTAGCTCTACCAAAAATAAGAAATCATAAAAGCATGGCCCTGAGCAGGTTACCACTTTTACACAACCTTCTAATTCTGCAAATGAGAAAGAAGTACATGTAAAAAATAAATCCTGATTAATTATTAAAACAGATCAAAGGAAAAAATAAAATATAAAGGTAGGAGAAGGTGTAAAAGAAGAAAATCAAAACAAATAATAATACAATCCTTTACTCGTAAAAAATCAATGCACTCAGCTGAAGTTGAAATAACAAATGATAAGAATAGGATAATAAGAGTACATGCAATCAAATCGATAATAAAAAGCGGGGTAAATTGGGGTGAAAGTGGTTGTTAATAACACGGAGTAAGAAATTGGAAGAAGATAGTTATTTAGATCTAGGTAAAAATGCGCAAACACATTGTTGCGAGCTTGTTTGTAGACTTGATTTATGTCAAAGAGGAATTCCATAGGTTCACTACTATGAAAAGACGGGTGGACGAAGTCACTAAAAATACAAAATGAAGAGGGGCTGCAATTGAAAAGAGAAATTTTAGAGTGTCGAGACCATCTTCAAGGACTTTAAGGAAGTTTTGTATTAGTTGTCTTTTATCTTTTGTTTATTTTTTGTTTACTTTTTATTTTTGATTTCTCGTATTATGCTTTTTTGTTTTAATTTAAACTTCACTTGTAATAAGGTGTTCTTGACCATTTCCTAATTAATGATAAATAGGATTCGAGTTATATTTGAAAAGAATGTTACCCAATTCATTCATGATCTAAAAAGTGAAAAAACGGTGCTAAAGCTCCTGCTATGTGTGGGGTTGATGGAGGGATCGAGCCACTTTGGGCCAAATCTAGACAACTTTCACTTGCATTTCTTTACGAGACTGCTTGCACGACTCGAACCCGTGATCTCCATGTCACATAACAACAACTTTACCATTGCGCAAAGTCTCGCACTCACCCAGTTCATCCATATCTAATGTCACAAATTGGAGCTAGTGCAGCTGGAAAGGGCTATAGAAGCTATTACAACTTGTTTTATTTTAATGCTTGCCTTTTCATGGCAAGTGTGAAAGCTTTCGATAGCAGTATATATCATGGTGTGCAAATCAATGAGTGACACATTATGCCATATATTCTCCTCCCTTGGATTCTAGCTCGAACGTTTCCCTTCCTATATTTTACATGTTAGTGTTGTATTTTTAGGGCCAAAACTTTTAACTTTTACTTATCTTAATTAGCAAAGGTCGAAAAGGAATGAGTGCCTAGCAATATTTTTATAAAATAAAGGATATGGATTTGATCAACCAATAATTTACTTTACCCATTCAGCTAGTATTAATGATTTTACGACTCTTCTAAACTAAACCATCACAGTTAATATAATTTAAATGAGGATCTATATTGAAGACATTTATAAGAACTTTTAGGCATGTGTTTCCTTTTAACTGCTTCTGTAAGAAAATAATTTTATCTGCTAATCCCTTTTTAATTATCTTAAGCCTAATACTAAATGTGTTTATGTCAGGGCTAACCCGTGAGGGTACAGAAAGTAGACAAATACTCCCGCATATCAAGGAGTCAAATGGAAAATTCTTTTTTATATAGGGTTTCCCAATCTAAGTGAATGTTGTGATGTTTATCAATAGGGTATTACAATATGCTCCAAAATTTTGAAATAGTCTTTTTATATTTGTAACATCTTATAATTATATTTATACGTACTTACAACCTCTACCATATCTTGTCAATAAGAAACAAACGATCATTTGTTTCGATTTTTCAGTTTTTGGTACTTGTCCTGTATATCTAATCAAGATATATTAATTCATTATCTCAATTCTATTCAAAAGATTATACCATTACTGTGATATAGATTCCATAAATCTCGATCCTAGCTATAATATTAATTGTATAGGGACATGGAATTATTCCCTTAAGGCAGACTAGATTGAAGTGTAGGAAGAGAGTCCAAATCTTCTACCTCTTATTATTTATCTCCTTCCGTGTCCCTTTTCTTATTTTCACTTAAATTTTAAATTTTCACAACTTATACCGCAAATTTATAAACTTTTATATTATATTGCATTCAAATTTTAAAACATTTGAACAAAATATTGTTTTAGACAATTTTTTTAATATTCAATATTTAATTTACACTAATTTATACATTTATTCCAAAATAAATTTTGTGTGGATTTTCTTTTAAAAATAATTATTGGAATGTATTGATACATTTATTATAGTAATCGTACAATTTTTTTCAAGTTTTTTTTTTAAAAAAATTTGGATAAAATAAGTAAAAGGGCACGAAAAGGGATAGAGAAATATGATAGAATATTTGGACACCTAGGGATTGGATGTATGGCCTAAATCTTTGTCGGAATTTGCTGTCAAATCTTGTGCTAACCTCAAAATTTATTCTTCAAAACAATTATTTTACATTAATTAGTTTTATTCCTTTGTCCATCTCATGAACGAAAACTAACTCTTTGTTATTTGTCCTTATTCTCCCTTTTATATTCCTTAATATTTTAGGTGAGCAACAACTTAAATATTGGAAATCACTACAAGAAAATTTTAATTTAGCATCGTAATTTTTTTTCGGTTATGTTGTTAAAGTGATCGTGGCTAAATTTTAGCAACAAATTACGTTGCTATTTGTTGTTAAACTGCTGCTAAAATTTAGCCACAACCACTTTAGCAAGATAACCGAAAAAAAATTATGATGCTAAATGAACTTTTTCTTGTAGTAAATTATGTTGTCTCTATAACTATAGGAAAAATTAAGACCCGAAACAAGCAAACCAAATTAGCTTTGCGATGTTCTTAAATCTAAACCTTTTTTAAGAGGAAGAGGTAGCAATAAGATGAAGGGTTAATTAATTATTGGTTTATGAAAACAAAATTATTTAAAAATTGATCGCCTATAAAATTTAATTAATTATTTGTCAATTATTCCTAAAACTAATTAATGATTGGTCACTCAGCTAATTACTCAATAAAAATAAAAATAAATTGGAAAAAAAAGGAAAAACTCAACAACAAAAAAACAAAAGGAAAAAAAATGGGAAAACTCAAAAAATTTAAAAAATTAAAACAAAATCAGAAAAATAAGAAGAAAAAAAAATACCAAAAAAACTGAAAAAACCGTTAAAAAAGTCGGGAACCGAAAAAACCCCAAAAAAATGGTAAAAAAACAATGAAAAATCCAAAAGACCAAAACCACAAAAAAATTCAAAAAAACCGAGAACCCGAAAAAACCCCAAAGTGGTAAAAAAATAAAAATAAAAACCATAAAAATCCAAAATCACAAAACAATGAAAAAAAGTTCAAAAAAGTCGGGAACCCGAAATAAACCCAAATAACGGTAAAAAAAAACAAGAAAAATCAAATGATCCAAAATAATTAAAAAAAAAAGTCAAAAAAAGCCGGTAAGTCCAAAAAGTGTACGTTAAAAACTTTAAAAATAACTTGCAATTGTTTTCTTTCAAATGACTCAAAATGGCTTCAAATGACTTAAAAATGACTCGGTCTGTTTTTAAAATTATTCAACCTGTTTTTTAAAATAACTCAAATTGGTTTTTAAACTTACCGAAAATGACTCAAAATGTTTTTCAAATAACTTAAATATGACTCAGACTGTTTTTAAAATGACTTGAACTATTTTTAAAATGACTCGGACTATTTTTAAAATTACTTAAAATGACTCAGAATATTTTTAAAATAACTTAAAATGGCTCATATTGTTTTTAAAATGACTCGGACTGTTTTTATAATGACTCAAAATAACTCAGAGTATTTTTAAAATTACTAACATTGTTTCTAAATTACTCAGACTATTTTTAAAATATCTAAAAATGACTACGACTGTTTTTAAAATAACTAAAAATGACTCGGACTATTTTTAAAATGACTTAAAATGATTCGGACAATTTTTAAAATAATTTAAAATGACTAAGTCTATTTTTAAAATTATTCAAACTATTTTTAAAATTACTCAGTCTATTTTTAAAATGACTTAAAACGAGTCACGCTATTTTAAAAATGACTTAAAATGACTCAGACTGTTTTTTTAAAATGACTCGGACAGTTTTTAAAATCACTTAAAACAACTCAGAATATTTTTAAAATTACTTAAAACGACTAAAATTGTTTTTAAAATTACTCAGACTATTTTTAAAATGACTTAAAATGGCTCACATTGTTTTTAAAATGACTCAGACTGTTTTTAAAATGACTTAAAACCACTCAGACTATTTTTAAAATAATTTAAAACGACTCATATTGTTTTTAAAATGACTCAAAATGTTTTTAAATTTATTCAAACTGTTTTTTAAAAAGACTTAAAATTACTTAAAATGACTCAGACTATTTTTAATATGACTTAAAATGACTCAAACTGTTTTTAAATGACTTAAAACGACTCAGACTGTTTTTAAAATGACTTAAAACGACTCGGATTGTTTTTAAAATTACTTAAAACGACTCGCACTATTTTTAAAATGACTAAAAACGACTCAGACTATTTTTAAAATGACTTAAAACGACTTAGATTGTTTTTAAAATGACTTAAAATGACTCGGACTATTTTTAAAATGACTTAAAATGACTCAGACTATTTTTTAAATGACTCAGGAAATTTTTAATATGAATTAAGACGATTCAGGCTGTTTTTTTTTTTTTTTTTTTTTTGCGTTTTTGGATTTTTGTTGATTTTAGATATTTTGGGATTTTTAAAATTTTATTTGTGTTTTTTTGGTGTTTTGCCTCTTTAAAGTTTTTTAAGATTATTTTTTTTCTTTTCTTTTCTTTTTTTTATTTTTTTTTTATATTTTTATTGATTAGTTAGAGAAAAATGATTAATGCTTAATTAGTTTAAGTCTTATAGACCAATAATTAATTAAGTCGTAAATAAGGTATCAGTACATTATTACCCGATTAAACCGTAGTTTTTACAAGAATTTTAAAACCACAACGTACATTTTACTTGTAGATGGGACCAAACGAGGTCATTGTACATTTGGACATCTAAAAGTGAAATTCTGAATTCGCTGTTCCGGTTGCTGTTACGCTGTTCAGTTAGAACTGTGGTTATAACTGTAGTTGCAACCACGGTTCTAACCGAACTTTAAAGATGGATATAACTCAGAATAAAAACGTACTTGAAAGTAAATTCACACGCACGTTTTTAAACAGAGTTCACCCAGAACTTTGGACTACGTCTCTGAGGCACTCACCCTGATTTATGATACTATTTCAAGCTTACAATATAGGACTCGAGACTTATGAAAACTCACAGACCCCCTCTTGATTTTCTGCCTATCATTATATTGTTATTACTAAATAGCTATCACTTCAATGATTAATAGCATTCCGCCATTAATCTTACAAAGTTGTTGTTTCTCACGTGTCGAATATAGTAGAGTTATTTATAAGTTTAGAACACGTAATATTTAAAAGCAAGTATGAGACTATTTATAAAAATAAAAGTTTTTCAAATCTTCGCATTCCTTTTTCTTTAATCTTCAAGAATCTCGCTGCCTATTGAATGAGGATTTGATCGCCATCTTTGTAAGATTTTTAGATATTAATCTTGTTAGGAACACATGCTATTTTAGCTCCAAATATGTTAGGAAATTCGGCTGACTTAGCTTGTAACAAGGAGTTTTAGTTGAATTCTTTTTAGAAGATAGACTCCTTCTAATCTTCAATATATATTGTCTATAATTCACATAATTTCAGCACAAACAAATCTAATCAATTCTGTTAGTACAAACTAGTATATATATTGAAGTAAAAGATAATATCTTTTTGATAGTTTTATATGTAGAACAATATATCTCCTAAAGATTCAAACTTATACTTAGTAAATCCATATCTAATCATCCGTATAAGACCGATCTTGTGATAAAAAAGAAAATATTTTATTTGGCAGATTTACAGAAATGGAACAAATCTTTTCATAAGTTAATATATTCTTAAAAGTAAATCTCTCATAATTTTAAAAGATAATTATCTTTATTTAATACACATACTCTTAAAACATATATCATATCTACATACAAAACGTGAGAATATTATGTGCAATAATTCAATATTCTGTAAATCTACTAAATGCAGTAAATCCATATTTCTACAGAATCTGCATAAGCAGGTTGCAACTGCCAGTTGTAACCAGTAACTTTCATACAAGCACAAAACAAGTATTTTGGCAGAATCAAATACGACAACAAATTAAGTAAATTTAACAAGTCATCTTAAGTTCTAACAAAAAGTGAACTAATTTTCATTTCGTCCCTACATTGACTTAGCAATTACGTACCATTGAATGCATAAAACCCTAGCAGTATTCGACGGAGCAGCGGCTCTGTTATTGTCGGCGGTGGTGAAAGCGATAGATTCGACCTAAAACTTAATAAATAGTTTGAAAGAGTGGTTTAAAACTTGATTAGTTTTAAAAGTAGTATCGGTTCAAAGTAACCCTCTAATGAAGTATAGGGCCAAGCTAATTAAAGCTATATACTTTTTGTTTTTTAAAGCTAATGGCCATGCGACAACGATCTCTCTCTTGTTTGTCACCACACATGCATCTCATAGTATAATATGGATTTCCCTACCTATTCATTCTCTGTATAATATTTATATTCCGTTGTTTTTCATTTTATTTTGTGTTATAGATGCAATACGAGATAGAACGTCATTCACATGTCACTTATGACGTAAATTTTAGATAACTTTGTGTCCTCTATTGTAGGGATTTTCAATTGTAGCATTAAATTTGAACTTCCTTTGTAAACTGCAATCGGTGGCCATTAGACTTTTTTTTTTTCTTTTTTTTCATTTGGGATAACTTTTTCGGTCCTCTATGTAGGTTTGTCTACTTGTAACTCAAAATCTCAGTTTTCTATTGTAATTTCAATATAAAAACTGTATATCTTTTCTGAAGAACTTTGAGTTTTTAGGTGACTTGACATAATTTTTCATTTCAGCCACAAATATGTCAATTTATTTATGTTAGGACCAGATTTTTGGTCTAAATTCTATTTGTTGTCTAATGATTTTCACTAAATAATCCTATCTGTTTATTATGAACTAAGACAGGTGTTGTCAGGTTTTTAGTAATGTTGCAATCTCAGTTGCAACCACAGTTACAACCTGCTTAGACAGCGTTGGAGGTTTCAAGTAATGTTGCAACCTCAGTTCCAACCTGCTGTTTAGCAGAATTCTGTCTAGTTCTGTTAATCTGCATAACTATTCTTTAATAATAATTATTTATTTTAAAGTATGCAGGATATATTCTCATATGATATTAACAGGTTTAACAGGTTTAGTATGCGTTTATATTGAGAATATCAAAGTGGTAAGAAAAGATTTCCTAAAAGATATAAAGAGATTAGTTATGTTTCCTTTACATAGATAATTCTATATCTCTATTCTTATGCAAATCTTTATCACTTGTGTCAATCTTTGTTCCTTAGTGATATGTTTAAGATTGAATGTAATATGGAGTTAAGTGTTTCATATGTATATAAAAAGATATTATCTCTAAAAGATATTATCTCTAAAAGATATTATCTTAATATGTTTACTAGTTAAAGGAAAAGACTAACTCCTATTATCAAGCTTGTTATTAAACAGGTATTACCAATGAAAATTGGAGTCAATCCACGCTGAAGAGTTTGCTCATAACATGGAAAGATTGAAGTCAATCAAACAAGTCAAAGCAATCATAAAAGATCTTGAAGCAAGAAGATTGTTTTACTTGTATAAATAGTTTATAACTTAGCTTGTAAAAAGGTGTGTGTTCTAAATTATAAACAACCCATTCTTAAGAGAATACACAGTGAGCTTTTAAAAAGAAAACAATGGTGGGATGCCATTGATTTATTAAGTGATAGTTATAAGGTATTAGCAATATAGAGATAGGCAAAAAAATTAGAGGGAATCTGAGAGTTTTTCATTAAGACTTGAATCCTATATTGTAATCTTTTATAATATCATAATCTGGGTAAGTGTCCCGGAGACGTAGTCTAGTTAGGTGAACTCCGTTATTAAATGTGCGTGTGATTTATTTCAAGTACATTTAACTTTTCATAGTTCTGTCCATTAATACACTTGGTTCCAACTGTGGTTGCAAGCTCACTTGGAACCTAACTGCAAAACTGCAACTAGAACAGCGGATAGGAATTTCAATTTATTTGGGAAAAATGAGTCGCCCATTCTCTCTTTAATCCAAAACCCTAAATCCCAAAATCCAAAAGTTAAAGTCATTGCAACCAGATCTATTGTAAACAATTAAAGGTTTTATACTAATCACGCTAGACATTATACAGAGCTATGGATAAGTACCAATGTAAGACTTTAGCAGCGTAAATGGTTAGAAGTAATGATGAGTAATCAAAACACTAATTTTTTAAACTAAAATAACTCTTTTTAGGCTAAATGGTTACAATAGATCCAAACTAATTATAATCTCATAATCTCCCTGCACACCCTTGTAATTCTATAAACTAAAATAACTCTTTTTAGGCTAAATGTGAAGTATAATATACTCTGGATGTGTCATTTATTGAGAACTTCTTGTTGTTTAAATATTGCTAGTATATCCGAGCCGAGAGTAATTCCGTATAATATTAATTAATTATCGTCACTTATAAGTTGGGTTTATTATGTTTTTGTACCATTTAATTATTATGACCCCATTTAATTATTATGACCGAGTTCCGTTTTACTTGTACAAATACTATAACTTTCTTATTTTAGTACCACAAACTAATTAAAGAACCATGTTCTTTTTAGTATAAATTCGGTCATAACTCATAAGTTAGATGAAAAAGTATTTTACGAGCACAAACATATGCTGCCCACATTTCTAGACATAATTGTGCTTCTTTTAAAATTTAAAAACATAACAAGGTCATTAATTCCCCTTAATTATTAAATTTAAAGGTTAAATTCATAACTAATGTGTATAATTAGAAACATATTAATGGACCTTTCCAATAGAGTATTGATACTCTGTTGGGTTACGGATTTCATTTCCTGCATAGGAAAGATAAGGTTTTCATTTTGATCTTAGTCCGATTCTAAATTGTAGAAGACCATACTTAAAATATTGAGGCGACTCTGATTCTGAAAAGTTCGACACATTTGCCATCATCTCGAAAACAAGACATGTTACACCATTGATTTTGAAAAAGACATCCATTCAAATCGATCCACACAATGGCAATTTGCATACATGCCATGTCGATTGCATGGACGATTTGCCTAGATGTCACCCACAACAACCTATTTGACTATTGCCCTACACTAATTCATCAACCCGCAACCATTTTTCTCCTAAATTGAAAAGCCCAATCAACCAATACCCAATACCCTATTCTCGTTTGCAAGATTTAACTCGCACCCACACTTCCAGATCAGTTTTCTTTCCATCTTCTGTTCTTCAAATGCCAGAAATTTGAAGATAAATTAATAAGCACTTCTTCTTGGGCTCTAAATAGTAAATTTGTTGGGAAGTTGATGCAATTGAAGTTTCAACTTTCAAGTCTGTATCGCTTCTGGTTTAAACTCTGTATCTCTTCTCAAATGAGTCCTTGAATGGTAAATTGAAAATCATTTTTTTTATTACCGTTAATTCTGCAGTTTATCTCATTTTGGCTTGCCACGTAAGCAAATCGCTCGAGGCTAGAGTGTTTTCATTGAAGATATATTTTCCTTAGTTTCATGACAAGAAAAACTTACGTTATTGATGAGACAAATAGCTTCAGGCTGGTGAGTGTTGGACTGTTGGCTCCAATGTTTTAAAACGCTAAAGCATCGCTGAAGCGTTTTCTGGAGAGATTTACCGAAGCGTAAGTTGCGACGCTAAAAACGTAAGCTTTACTAATAAAACGTAAATACATATATGTTTGATAAATATAAAATACATGAAAATAATTGATCCAAAACATTATGAATAGCTAATATTATAGCATAGTTTAATCATTGGTATGTTTAATATAAAAACGGACTATCGAGTTACTCTTTCTTTTGTAACAATTATGAGACTATATATATATATTTTTGTAAGAATGTATGTTTTTTTCTTAGATAAATTTTAAACTTTTTGAGTTTTAAAACGTGTTTTCTAAGCATTGACGCGTGAAAACGCTGCTTTTTAAGCTTTTCGAGCTTTAGGCTAAAACTGAACAATTTATTTGTTAGATTTTGATCTTTTCGAGTATCAGCGCGTTTTGAGACGAATTTTTTAATACATTGGTTGGCTCTATTTTCATTACTGTTCTTCCAATTTTCTAACACTTTCAAATCAACCTCAATGAGATATTTGCTAGACTAGGTTCATAACAAATTTGTGACCCATATAGAGGAGATTTGATTCCATCATCCAAAGCAAATATACTGATCATATTCAATTGAATTCACAAACACTAAATTAACCATAATAAGATTACATTCAATCATTTCTGAGCACACCTTCACCCCTTGTTTTGCCCCTTATGAGATAAAAAAGTGGCAATTGAAAAGTTTATATGGACAATATAAAAATCTGAAAATATACTCATGAATTCATGATTGATGGATCTTTGGCCATTGAAGATACATAATGGTCTCATTTGGTCGCATCTTTTAAGTATAAAAATATACTTTCTATATGAGGGTAGAAAATTATACTTTGCTGATTACTTTTTGTTAAGTAAATGTTTTGGTGAACACCGTAAAAGTATAGTTTTCAATAAAAATGTTGTTTGGTAATTTCGGTTTACTTTTTTTACTTTTCGATATGAATAGTTCATTCCAATTAATATAATCATACTAAATATTTAATTTGCAAAAAGTATTTCATAGAAAGATTAAAAAATAAAACATTATTATGAAAAAATAACGAGTATACAAACATAAAAAGGTGACAAAATTAACTAATTCGTCTATGGTCTCTCACGTTTCTACCAATTTGATCACGAATTTCATTTTGACAAAATATCATTTTTATTTGAAAATATTATGCAAATCATGTTGACAATATAATGTGTGTAAAAGACCAATTTACAAGTTGATCGATGATAAATTATAAAACATCAAACTATCTGCCCAATTCCGGTTTGATCCCGCCGGTCCAATACCATCTGCAAGTTTTCGTTTTCAAATTAATTTGACAACTCAAATTAACAATAACAGTGAAGAAACTTGGTTGTAATATGTACTTTACAAGTTGTTATTACCACCTAAAAATTTTATTTAATAACCTTTATTACCCCAATTTCTAAATAAACAACAAAACAAATTTATTTTTCCGTTTGTATCTTCACCAAAAATTTCAGATTATAAAACTTAACAATCTAACATGAAGGAATGGGTTGAAATGTTGAGCTACGGTGCATAAAAAGTAGTTTTCTTCCATAAGTAAGATGGAACTTACTTTTAATAAATAAGTAAGATAAACTAATGTTCTTTTTTATAAAAGTAAGATTTTAGATATGTAACCAAACAACACTTTTACATTTCATACTTATAAGTAAAATTAAGTAAAAGTATACATGTGACAAACAAGGCCATTAACCCTAAAAGAGAAAAGCCAAATAATTAAACTCAGGCCTAAGTTGCACCTGTGACATGGATTTTATAATCATTGGGTTTCATATGTCTGACACTTACACGCACACTACATATACAAAAGAAAACATAAAAGATACCCAAAAACAAGTAAATGATATATCTCCACGGAGAATTTGAGGGGGGGGGGGGTTGTTTCGAGGCGTCAAAGGCTTGCACCAAGGTGATCCGTTATCTTCCTATATTTTCATGATTTGTATAAACCTTTTTTCGTTAATTTAAAAAAAAATTACGTTAGATATGTTGGAAAAAACCATGAAACATGATATTTTCTGAATTGGTCACGAGTCCAAAAGGTTGGTCAAATTCCATACAAATAATCTAAATTTTAGACTCCGTACTCAATTGGTTTGAGTAGCTTGTGTGACAAGCTTCGAAACGGTATATCGCATGACCTATTCGGTGAATGGGTGTGAATGGAAATTGGCTCTAAAGTTGGACCATGGAGAGACGAAATCTGAAATTTTGGGAGAGGAAGTGGGAAATCAAATGGATGTGGAAGCCACCCAAATTATTATCCCACATTAAAGAGGAAAAACTATTTTGAATGGTTTATATACATATTCACCACTAAAGAGTGGTAATAATGTGTAGCCTCATAGGTGTGTGTGTAGGCAAGTGTACCATGCACGCGCGCGCTCGCTCGGTCTCGGGACTCGGGGAATGTTTCGGTTCTGGTTCCAAGAAAGTTTGAGAGTTTTGAATAATAACAAAACAGTCCCAAAAATTCCAGCAAGCTTGTAACTGATGCAATTAAATGAGAATAATTGCATCATTAATTCAGCAGTTTCGAATACTTAATTAAGTGACCATTTATGGCTGAGATTTCAGGCTTGCCTATATATAGGCAGCTCTCCCCCACTCTCTAAAACACTTTTTACATTTCAGAAAACATCATACTTTTCCCCATAGCATTTTAGAAAGAGAGAGAACCACCCACCAACAGCTCGATCTTGACTCGTTTCCAGTTTCCAGCGAGTCATCCGAGACGTTATACCTTGGGATCGAAGCGCCAACGCAACCAGAAACATTAAGGTGGTTGGGCGAATATCGGTTAAGGACAGACTGTTTACAGTCGTCTCGTCTTTTAAATTCTGTCTTTTAATTTCCGCATTTAAATTCTGTAAGTTATATTTCTGTCTTTTCAATTCTGTATTTTTTATTTCAGTATTTTAATATGTTGTACTTAGCTGTAGTTTTCAATTATGTTTTTACCTTTCTGTAATTTCTTTAAAAGTACTGTTTTATTCTGTAATTTAATTATGTAATTAGAATAGTTTCAATTCAGTCCTGTATTTTTCATTTCAATCAGAAC
Organism: Primula veris; assembly: GCA_963682055.1. Classification (NCBI taxonomy): domain Eukaryota; kingdom Viridiplantae; phylum Streptophyta; class Magnoliopsida; order Ericales; family Primulaceae; genus Primula; species Primula veris. The sequence goes on along the minus strand of OY821750.1, from coordinate 29,510,204 downwards.
AGTCCGGCTGTTAAGTTTATACTTTCCAGTCCGGCAGTTTCTATTTATTGCAATTCAGTACATCGGATTATTAATTAATAATAATCTGAATAACGTTTGCTTTAATTACTTTTCAGTACATATATGTTGTAATCTGTAATTTTAGTTTCGCTTCTGAATTAATAAAAGATTACACTGGTTTTGTTTATTTCTTTTTAGTCCTTCTTTATTGTTTAATTGTTATTTCGTACACGGAAACCAACAATCTTAACCGATATTTTGTTGTTTCTTTCGTGTATTAATTAATACAATTATTTATTTTATAAGGAATAATGCTTTTTTGTTTTCAATTCTAAATCATATTAGAATTTAAATTGCAAAGAAAAATTTCAAACAGTTTAATTTTGTTTTAAGAATCTTGTTGATACCAACCGTATTGGTATTCAATAAGAATCGTTTTAATCCTTTTGATATCAACCGTATTGATATTCAAAAGGAAACCGTTTGATTTTCTTTTGTTGTTTTAAATAAAATTCTTTTACAAACCCAAATTTCAGTTTTGGTGTTTTGTTTATAGAATTTAATGTATACGTATCTCATACGTTTTTGTGTTGTCGTTTCAGATGACAAACACGTCGCCTATTGAGTTGCCTATCGGGAGTGAACATGACCCAGTGGTTGGTGGAAATGTCCATAACACTGGGGGAGATGCGAATGTGGGGGCTAACACCAAGGACGTAGCTGTTGCGGCTGAGGCCGCCACGGCTGCGGCTATGGCGGATGCTACGGCCAAAGCCGAGGCTGCGACTACGGCTACGGCCAAGGTTGCGGCTAGGGCCAACGCTGCGGCCAAGGGCAAGGCACCGATGTATTGGGCTGTGCCTACTTTGCCGACTTCTCAACTGGATAAACCGGAAAAATTCAGGGGAGACAACTTCAAACGTTGGCAGCAAAAGATGCTGTTTCATCTCACCACCCTGAATCTGACCAGGTTTCTTAAGGAGATTGCTCCCGTCCTAAGCGAGGACAATCTGGATGAGCAGTCGTTCTCTGCGGTTGAGGCATGGAGACATGCCGACTACCTATGCAAGAACTATATCATGTGTGCTCTAGATGACATGATGTTCAGTGTTTTTGAGCCCAAAGCTACTGCAAAGGAGCTGTGGGAAACTCACGAAAACAAGTACAAAGTGAATAACGCTGGCACAAAGAGATTTGTTGTCACGGACTTTCATGAGTAACGTATGACTGATAGTAGGGGTGTCATGGAGCAAGTTGAGGAGCTCCAACTCATTTATCATCGCCTTGAGGCTGAGGGGCTAGTGATTAATGAGCCTTTCCAGGTGGCACTCATGATTGAGAAATTGCCACCGTCTTGAAAAGACTTTCAAAACTACCTAAAGCACAAGCGGAAGGAAATAAGGCTGGAGGTGCTCATTGAGAAGCTCAATATCGAGGTGAGCAATCGTCGCTCCGTAAGGAGAGTCGGTGGTGCTAACATCTCGATGGCAAAGCCCAATGTGGTCGAAAGCTCCAACGTCAAGCGGAAACGTTTTGACAACGGAGGCAGTGCTGTTGTCGTAAAAAAATTTGCGGGAACCTGCTTTGTGTGTAATAGGACTGGCCATCGTGTCACGGACTGTTATGAAAATAAAAGCACTGTTAAGCCCACCCCCCCCCCCCCCCCCCCGAAGAACTTCAAATGTAAGGGGAGGAGGAAAGCTCCAGCTCAGACACATCTGGTCGAGGGAGGACGAGATGATGACCACTTCACTGCTGTGGTCTCTGAGGTGAATCTCGTGGGGAGCAACCCCAAAGAGTGGTGGTTGGATACCGATGCCACAAGCCACATCTGCTCTAACCGGTGGATGTTTAAGACCTACGAGGCGGTACAGGGAGAAAGCTACTTCATGGGAAATTCTGCTACTTCCAAGGTGGAAGGAAAAGGAACGGTGGTGATGAACATGACCTCTGGAAAAGAGCTGAGGTTGACAGGGGTGCTCCATGTTCCGGATATCCGTAAGAATCTGGTATCCGGATCTGTGATGGTGAAGAACGGGTTCAAGCTTGTTTTTCAATCTGATAAAATTGTAATCACCAAAAATGGTGTCTATGTAGGTCGTGGCTATATGACCAAAGGCATGTTTAAGTTAAATGTAGGGACACCTGTTCCCAATAAAGGTGTTAAAGCTGAGGCTAGCACGAGTAATGTAATAATTGTTGCCCAAGAGGCCAATAAAAATTCTAATTTTGCTTATTTATTTGAGCCATTTCATTTGTGGCATGTTAGATTAGGTCACGTGAATTATAATTTGTTAAAGAAATTAATATCACTAAAACTAATACTGAATTTTGTCTTTAATAAGCAACACAAATGTGAGATATCTGTACAGGCAAAATTAACGAAATCATCGTTTCAACATGTTGAACGAGAAAGTGAACCTCTCGGTCTAATACACATGGATGTATGTGACTTAAAGTTTATACAAACACGAGGATGGAAAAAGTACTTTATCACATTTATAGATGATTGTACTAAATACTGTTACGCTTACTTAATGACAAGTAAAAACGAAGCACTAGAGAAATTCGCTCTTTATAAGACCGAAGTTGAAAATCAACTCAATAAGAAAATTAAAACATTGAGAAGTGATAGAGGTGGTGAATTTGAATCACCGTTTGAGCAAATATGCGCTGAAAGCGTTATTATACATCAAACAACAGCCCCATACACTCCGAGCAAAATGGGGTTGCCGAGCGTAAAAATATAATGCTAAAGGAAATGATGAATGTTATGCTAATCAGTTCTGGGTTACCCCAGAACATGTGGGGGGAAGCGATACTTTCCGCAAACTATGTTTTAAACATAAGAAGCGAGAAAAGACTCCATATGAATTATGGAAAGGTCATCAACCCAGTTATAAGAACCTGCGGGTTTGGGGTTGTCTCGCAAAGGTCCTAGTTCCTACTCCAAAGAGGATGAGAATTGGTTCTAAAACGGTGGACTGTGTGTTCATCGGATATGCACATAATAGTAGTGCATATCGGTTTCTCGTACACAAGTCGGAAAATCCCGATGTGCACGTTGATACATATATGGAAAGCCGAGAGGCCTCTTTCTTTGAAGATATCTTTCCCCGAAAAGTAGCTACGTCTGTATCAGCTCAAAAGTTGAACAGTGAAGGAAATGTGGGGGCAAGTGAACCGACAGAGGAAGAGGAAGAGCCTCGGCGTAGAAAAAGGGCAAGGAAGGAAACTTCCTTTGGACCTGATTTCTTAACCTTCATGGTTGAATGCGAACCGGTGACATATAAACAAGCTATGTCAACACCGGATTCCCAATACTGGGAAGAAGCTATCCAAAATGAGATTCAGTCAATCATGCAAAACCACACTTGGGAACTAGTGGATCTTCCGCCAGGATGTAAGCCCCTAGGTCACAAGTGGATCTTCAAGAGGAAGTTAAGGGTTGACAGTACGATTGAGAAATACAAGGCAAGACTTGTAGTAAAAGGCTTCAGGCAAACTGAAGGTGTTGATTATTTTGACACGTATGCTCCTGTCTCCAGGAAAACGTCTATCCAAATCGTCATTGCTCTCACAGCTTTGTTTGATATGGAAATACATCAAATGGATGTCAAGACGGCATTTCTAAATGGAGAACTGGAAGAAGAAATTTACATAGAACAACCAGAAGGGTTTGTAGTTCCTGGTAAAGAACACCAAGTGTGCAAACTTGTAAAGTTTCTATATGGACTCAAACAAGCACCAAAGCAATGGCACGAGAAGTTTGATAGAATTATGCTATCAAACGGTTTTCGTATTAATGAGTGCGATAAATGTGTCTACACTAAAGGAAGTGGTAGAGACTGTGTCGTAGTCTGTCTCTATGTGGATGACATGATTATAATTGGGAGTACTGATAGAATTAGCTCCACAAAGAAAATGTTGTCACAACACTTCGATATGATGGATCTGGGGTAATACTTGGTATGAAGATTACCAAAACATCAGAGGGGTATGCATTGTCACAAAGTCATTATGTTAAACAAGTACTAGACAAGTTTGACAAGGGCAGTAAGGCGATGTCTAGAACCCCAATTGAGTTCAACTGTAACCTGAAAAAGAATTTCGGTAAGAGTGTGAATCAATTGGAGTTCTCTCGGGTCATAGGCAGTCTCATGTATATAATGAATTGCACTAGACCAGACATAGCAAACTCAGTGAGTAGACTGAGCAGGTACACCAGCAATCCGAATGAGGAACACTGGAAGGCCATCATGAAACTTCTCAGATATATGAGGTTTTCAGCCGATTACGGGCTGCACTATACCAAATATCCAGCGGTACTGGAAGGTACTCAGATGCCAACTGGATATCAGACTCCAATAGCACAAGGTCCACGAGTGAATATGTGTTTATAATGGGAGGAGCTGATGTGTCTTGGAGATCCTCCAAACAGACATGTATCGCATGGTCAACTATGGAATCTGAATTCATAGCGTTAGACTTAGCAACCGAGGAGGCATACCGGCTGAGAAGTCTTTTGGAAGGAATTCCAATGTGGCCAAAACCTGTTCCCGCAATAAGCATGCATTGTGATAGTCAATCAGCTATTGCGCGGGCTCAGGATCATATGTATAATGGGAAGTCTCGACATATACGTCGGAGACATAAATCCATAAGAGAATTGGTATCCAATGGTGTGGTATCCTTAGATTTTGTAAGATCAAAGGAAAACATAGCGGATCCATTAACAAAAGGCTTGACTCAAGTAGGAGTCGAGGTGTCATCGAACGGAATGAGATTAAAGCCCATTAAATTGGTGGGCCCCACATAGGCAACCCAACCTAAACGGAATCTTTCCTGTTAGGTTCAAAGGGAAACTGAACTGTGAGGGCAACTGAACAAAGCACTCGAGAACCAGTAGTTCCCAGCCCAATTTCCGCGATGACAGAGTGATAGACATGTACCATTTGTAAGGGTGAGCTTGAGGCTCTTAATGATCCAAGTAACTCGACGGTCGAGTAAGGTGAGCCAGGACACCTTCGACTTGGAACCACCTATAACGAGTGTGTAAGGCCGGCACCATGTGATGAGCTTGGGCTAATTCACTAGAGCACTCAGTTGAAGTTGTCAAGGCAGTACAGGCCAAATATGGACAACAACTAAAGGGCCTAGTACGTAGGTAGAAAGGGCACTGTGCAGGTATCATGCTAGGATACACAAAGCTAAAGGGTTCAAAGCATCTATGCTACCTAATAGCAGTATTCTAGATGAAACTACGCTACGGCAGGTTCAAGGCGCGCGCTACCTGACCTTAGGCAGTGAACTTTTGTGGTTCTCTTGATTTGCATTTAGGGCATGAGCTTTTGAGCCAATTGCATTCATGTGGAGGATTGTTGGAAAAAACCATGAAACATGATGTTTTCCGAATTGGTCACGAGTCCAAAAGGTTGGTCAAATTCCATGTGAATGATCTAAAGTTTAGACTCCGTACTCAATTGGTTTGAGTAGCTTGTGTAACAAGCTTCGAAACGGTATATTGCATGACCTATTCGGTGAATGGGTGTGAATGGAAATTGGCTCCGAAGTTGGACCATGGAGAGACGAAATCTGAAATTTTGGGAGAGGAAGTGGGAAATCAAATGGATGGGGAAGCCACTCAAATGATTATCCCACATCAAAGAGGAAAAACTATTTTGAATAGTTTATATACATATTCACCACTAGAGAGTGGTAATAGTGTGTAGCATCATAGGTGTGTGTGAAGGCAAGTGTACCACACACGCGCGGGCACGGGCACGGGTCTCGGGACTCGGGTCTAAAGTCTGAGAGTTTTGAATAATAACAAAAAAGTCCCAAAAATTCCAGCAGTTTCGAATACTAAATTAAGTGACCATTTATGGCTGAGATTTCAGGTTATCCTATATATAGGCAGCTCTCCCCCACTCTCTAAAACATATTTTACATTTCAGAAAACAGCATACTTTTTCCCATAGCATTTTAGAAAGAGATAGAACCACCCTCCAACAGCTCAACCTTGACTCGTTACCATTTTCCGACGAGTCATCTGAGACGTTGTACCTTGGGATCGAAGCGCCAACGCAACCAGAAACATTAAGGTGGTTGGACGAATATCGGTTAAGGGCAGACTGTTAACAGTCGCCTCGTCTTTTAAATTCTGTCTTTTAATTTCCGTATTTAAATTATGTAATTTATATTTCTGTCTTTTCAATTCTGTATTTTTTATTTCAGTATTTTAATTTGTTGTACTTAGCTGTAGTTTTCAATTCTGTTTTTACCTTTCTGTAATTTCTTTAAAAGTACTGTTTTATTCTGTAATTTCAATTCTGTAATTTAATTCTGTAATTAGAATAGTTTCAATTCAGTCCTGTATTTTTCATTTCAATCAGAACAGTCCGGCTGCTAAGTTTATACTTTCCAGTCCGGCAGTTTCTATTTATTGCAATTCAGTACATCAGATTATTAATTAATAATAATCTGAATAACGTTTTCTTTAATTATTTTTCAGTACATACATGTTGTAATCTGTAATTTCAGTTTCGTTTCTGAATTAATAAAAGATTACACTGGTTTTGTTTATTTCTTTTTAGTCCTTCTTTATTGTTTAATTGTTATTTCGTACACGGAAACCAACAAGATAGAGGCTTTAAATACCATTGGAGATGTAAAGAGCAAAACATCACTCATATTTGTTTCGCCGATGTTCTTATGATTTTCTCGAAAGCTATTGTTAATTCGGCTAATATATTGATAAAGGCTCTAGATACTTTTTCGGAATTCTCGGGGTTAACTGATCCTAACCCGGATAAAAGTCATGTCTTCATCGCCGGAGTCGAACCTGTTACCCGCAGAAATATCATTGGGTTGTTTGGCTTCGTCGAGGGTTTTTGCCGATCATGTACCTCGGAATCCCTCTTTTAACGTCTTCTCTCTCCTCCGATGATTGTTCTTCCTTAGTCGACCGCATAACTAGTCGAGTTTCTTCTTACATGGGTAAGCTTCTAGCCTACGCTGATAGACTTCAACTTATTAGATCCGTCCTCTTTACGATGCAATCTTATTGGTGTTCTCATTTTATTATTCCGGTAAAAGTTATAGATAACATTGAAGCTATAATCCGACGGTTTCTTTGGAGTGGTCCGGATTTTAAGCGATTTGGGCTAAGGTTGCTTGGTCTATTACTCTTCCATTTTTGGAAGGTGCTCTAAATATTAAAAAGTTGAAAGAATGGAATAAACCTTTAATGGGTAAAAAGATTTGGGTTTTATTGTGTCGGATATCGTTTATCTTTAGAAGAGATGGGTCATGATTCACATTATTCGAGGCAGAGATTTTTGGTCTATGTCCATTCCGTCAAGGTGCTTGTGGACATGGCATAAGCTTTTGCAATTAAGAGAAACTTTTCGAGACCACTTTTATGTTTCCGGCGGTAATGTTTGGCGTCCGTTGCCCACCGTCGGTTACACGGTTAAATCAGCATATAGAGCTATTGGGATCTGTAAACCGATAAAGTGTTGGACTCGGTTTGTTTGGACTCGTAATGTTCCCCCAAGATATAGCTTTATCATTTGGCTAACTTGTCTAAACCGTCTTTCTACTCTTGATCGTTTACAAAGAATGGGGTTGCTACAAGTGAACCGATACGAGCTTTGTTACCATCATTCCGAGATAAGAGACCACCTCTTCTTTGAGTGTTCTTTCTCTCGGAGTATTTGGTGTATTATCCTATCAAAGTCCGGTTTGATAGTGCAAAATGGAACTTGGAGTTTTTTGGTAAAATGGCTAACGCTCACTTCAAAGGAAGCACGGTGTCCGACTCGTTAATTGGTATCATTATCGCTTCTATCGTTTATTGTGTATGGCGTGAAATGAATGATAGATTGTATCGAGAAATTAAATACACCCCCGAAAATATTATCAAGGAGATTGGGATGTTTGTTGCGAGTACCTTGAATAAATTCAAAAATGTAAAAAATAATTCTAGAAATAAGTCTATTTGTAATACTTGGAGGTTAGGCCCATCATTCCTTCAATGAGCCGCTTTCTTTCCTTTGACTTCATTGTATCCTTCGGCCATTGTTCGAACCTTTGACATTATATACATGCTTAATCTCCAAAAAACAAAGAAGATATATTTCCACGGACATATATACATGGGAAATTGAAGCAACGACTAACCGGGAATTGAAAATGGGAGGCGCAGATATTATATATAATTTTTTTCATATTCTATATGACTGTTTTTTTCGTAAAATATGTGTGGGTGGCTGGCTGAGGAGCGGAACGCTATTTTTTTAAGATTTTGATCAAAATACATAGAAAAACTTTACTTTTTCGTCAATTTTTTTCTAGATGTGGTCCGCGGCCCCCGACTATTTACACGTAATTCTTTCCCTGGCGATAACACCGGCCTTATAATATCCAATGGGAAGATTTAATGTGACTATCAATTTTACATAGTTATACATAGTTGGATAATTAACAAAAAACATCCAATATTTTTAGATTTGGTGTGGTGCGGTCTACTGTGTAAAATAGGAAAGGTCGAATTATGTCTAAGATTAGAGTACTGCTCGCGAACTCTGTGAAATTCAATTGACTTTGTGCTCGAATGTATGATTATGGTCGTAAAGCCCTTCCGTAAACGAGATGGGAATATGTACTCTGAAGTCTAAAAACATAGCTTCATTTTAGGTTCTTTTCGAAATTGCTGTTTATAAAAATAGATTAAATATGCTATCTGTTGGTGCTACTAATATTTAATTTAAGCTCCTACAATTACATCCAATATTTGTTTCAAATTTAATGAACAAGATCTGTATAAACACTAACAGTTTAAAGTTCTGAGGAAACTAGGTTCATTTTATATGGGACAAATTAAACATATTTACTAGCGTTGTACCTACCTCGGCGATCATGAATTACACACTCCTAGTGTATTCCACATGAATTGACTCTAATTTTACAAAATCTAGTAATAAGAAGTAATTATCTTCGGTAGTTGTTAATTTATTTTTTTAAAAATGTAAGTGTAGTATTAATCAATCAGAACCAAAAGGACCTAATCCACATGTCAGAATAGTTCCCAAACAAGTCGTTGTTCGAGAAGGAGTTTAAAGCTCCTAGCCAAACTATTATTACATAATAGTAGCCTTAGTCTATTACGTCTTAATGGGACCAAATCACCATTATTATTACTCAAAAAACTCAATTTTTGGTTGAACTTCATCTTCTTTAACAACTTTCCATAGCTCCTTCTACTTCTTTTGCTCCATAAACTGGGATTCCACTGCGTTCTTTATTTCATTGTTTTCCTTTTTGGGGCTTCTTTTTCTCTCTAAGTGGTTTTTACACCACTTGTTATAACTGCAAGTAACCCGACCCCAATAATCTAATGGGAAAACCCTTTTTCAATTGTCAAAAACTTTGAGCTAATCAGAACAACAATTACACCACAACAACATTCTTTTTGTTAGTTGTTATTGAAAACACGGTTAGTATAACGCACCATGACCAAGTTGAAAGACTTCATTTTTGGTATCACTTCGATTGATGTGTTTAAAAATATACAAGATATTGATCTTTGAATAAACGCAACCATGATTGTTGTTAGGCTTCTGCAGATTTTCGAAGTAAGACAAGATGCAGCAAACTGCTAGTATTGGAGAAAACCATGGACCATAAACCAAAATCTCCCTCAAACAAAGTTCAAAATTGTAGTTTTTGTGCATGATGATTTTACGGAAAGGTTTATATTTGTCTGAGTGGAGTCGTCTGATTACGCTACAAAAATTCAATATTATTTTCCGAAAAAACCATTGTTCATTGGAAAACATATCTAGCTTTAAGCAGATTTCCTTTATCTCACTGCTAATATTGGAGAATCATGGGAGGTTAATAATGACCATAATGTAAGTCATTTGGGTAAAGCACTGATTTTTTCCCCACAAATTTTCCGAACTTATCTAACCCAACCAGTGCAAAAACAAGTAAGAATCTTATATTTCAGTCCCTAGTAGTTTATTTGATTTGCAAAGATAACAGTGGTTGACCAATGGCATGGGTATATGTCGATCTAGACTCTAGAGTAATAATTAAGTTGGGGTAAATAAGTGGGACAAAAATCGTTTTTCTTTGTGTTTTTGCAATATATGAGAGTAGAAAAGCCATAGTCAATTCACACTATATGTTTGCTTTGTCAAGCACTAAAATTGTTTAAAGGCACAATCTTCAAATGCCAAAGGTGATGAGCTGACTAAAAGTCTAACTAACCTATTAAGATCCCATCATGGATTGGTTGTGAGTTACTGAAGCTAATGTTGAGTTGTGGAGCCAAATGAGATTTGGTCATGTTTTCTAATTATCCCACATCACTTTGAATTATAATATGACTCACTAAGGGTTCTATTTATATGCCCCAATATCTTGTATTGTAATTACACCTACACAAACACCTCTATATTATAAAGAGAGAGTTCTATTTGCGAGAGAACCATAGCTTTGTGTTTTAGCTAGATTACGTTTGTAATCCTCTTAATAATATTAAGTGCCACGTGTAGCGGCCCGGAGACGTAGCCAATTTGGGTGAACTCCGTTATCAAAGTGTGTGTGTGCTCGGTTTAATACTTCTGTCTTTTTTTGTGCTCGACTGATTTCCTTACAACTAATACTTAGTTCATCCTCGCAAGTACATGATCCCGGCCATCCATTTCAATCTAGCAGGTGCAGTAGTCGTATCCAAATAAGGTCATTGGTTATGTAACGATCCCTTCAGGGGCAACCCAGGCCCAGGCCCAGGCCCAAGTCGAGTAAGGCTTGGGCATTGGGCAATGGGTTTGGTAAAAAAATTACGGGCCAACCTCGGAATACTTTTTTTATATACATGTTAGTTAAAGATAACAATTTAAATATCAATTTGTTTACACTATGTTGTGTTAGCTCAAATGGTAGATTAATTTTTTTAATTCACATAGCTGATCATGAGTTCAAAACTCTTTAGTTGCACGTTCATTTTTTTCTCAATTTTGATTTGTATTTAACGAGTAACAAAAAAAAAAATCGAGTCTTAGGCATGCCGATATACCGGGCCGGCACTGGATCCCTTGCATCTCAACAGTTAACCGTCACCGGAGAGATTAAATTCTGGCATTCTGCATACATTGTTGTTGAACTTACACGGGCCAACAATTGTGCCACTTCATCAATTCACCTTCAATCTGAAAAGATTTTCCATCAATTTATTTAGTGGGTAGGTTCAGAAAGATACGAGGCTTTAGCATTTAGGGTAAAAAAGTTTTCATGCCCTAGCGCATGAGTTTACATATGGGATTGATGTTAGTAGTTACTAGGTATTTTCATATCTATTAGTCGCCAATATTCTGTTTCTGAGTTAGTTTGTGAGACATTTTTTGTATTAAAATGCCAGTTTAATTAGCGTGGAGTTAAATTACACGGTTAATATGAGTTTTCCTTTTTTTTAGAGAGTTCACCTCCCTATATTTTAATGACATACTTCATCAATGGGTTTACAATGAACTTGTTCAGTGATAGCTAGTAAGCTCGGTTTCTTAGTTGTTGCTGTTTTATATTTTCTTGATTTATTAACATTAGTGGAAATAATTAACTTTTTGCATCTTTGGGGTTTTTTTTCACAAAAGCTGGATTAGTATATATTTTGAATGATCAGCAGATACCAAGTTTATTTATTTTTGCTTTGCTTGAAAAATCTAAAAGGTTTAGGCTGTACAATACCGTTTCTCTCAGACTCAAAAAAATAATGCTTATTTGCTTAATATATATGCAATCATACAAACCCTAAATGATCATGTTTTGAAGTCTTGAAACTACATTGTCATGGGTGCATCCCGTTGTGTACCGATTATATATATATATGTCAAACTTGGTTAATTATCACTTATCAGACTATCAAATACGAATAGTATATATATCATTCTCCCCGAAAAGAATCTTTCAAATCGTGGAACCACTTTTTGAATGTTACCCCAATTTCATGCCATATCCTTTCACTTTCTTTTTAAGTGGTGGTCGGAGTGCTCTTATAATATTTGTGTCATACTTGTGTTGCTTTTTTGATGAGATAGTTTATGCTCTTTCTCTCAAACTTTATATTTATGAACTTTTATGCATTCGTTCAACTTAAATATAGCCTACTAATATCCTAATTACACTTCTTTTAAGTTCAGAGACGTTCCCAATTACTATACAATGATTAAAGGCATCGATCTTATTTCTCTTTACCTCACTGTTTCCTAAATAGTCTATGCTTATCATGATCTTAAAGTTGATAACAACCTTATAGAACTTGGCATCACAAATCAATTTTTAGTGGTTCGTTTTCCATGACGACCCCTTAGTCAGGGCCGCGAAGACCGTCCCTATATGATCTGATAGTTTTAAGGTATCATATGCAGGTCTATTCATTCTTGACAATATCACAAGTATTTTTCCACAGTTTTAAAGTATCTCTTATTGATGATAATGTAGTGAAACTCGTGGAGATAGCCAGATATACACCATTAATTAAATGCATGAAATAACTTTAATTTCTCTAATCGTGTATGCACTTCGTCAAGTTTAAATTTGAATTGGAAGTACATAGATCTAATCCACCCTTCTACAAAACATTCATTTTTTCATTAATTAAAAGTCTATGCTACACGTATACGTAGTTACATGCATATTTTGTTGAAATTAAATTTCATTTATTTTACTTTACCATCACATATATTTTCTTTATTTAAGGCAATGTAATGAAATCAACCTTTTATAATAAAAAAAAGTGTTAAAGGGAAAATATATTTTATTTTATTTTGGAAAATAAGCGAGAGCATATATAGACCAGAAGGCTCGGACGACGCCTAAAGTCTACAAACAAAGCAATGGAGAACTAGCGATTTTAGAAGAAAGATGGGCCTAACCTAGCTCCAAGCACTCTTAATAAATCTATTCCTACCATTTATTTTACACATGAACTAGATAGCGATAGTTAGTCGGGGGCTGCAATCCCTCCATTTTGGAAAAAAAAAATATGAAAAAGTAGAATTTTCTTATATATTTTGATCAAAATATTTAAATTTTAATGTTTCAGCCCTATCATTCCGTAAAATAACTTAATATAAGATATATATTTTTTTATATAGAATATCAGCCCAACCATTTCGCAATTCTGGTTCCGTCACTACCTGAACACTTATATGAAACAATCATCCAACATCAAGTGATCTCCACCTGAAAACAAAACTTGATATTGTCACGGGCCGGACACTCCCTATATTTTTAAAAAAAACCGTTTTAATGACATAATATGACTATGATTTGTTTGAGATGATAATTTGGGAACCCGTGATTAGTTTTTCATTTGGTATTTTTTGTTTTACTATGTGAACTTCGTCACCCGTGAGTATAATTCCTGGCTTCACCCACGATCCAATGGGGGTTAAATTGATTTTGTGTTTCAGATGACTTTATCGTCGTTGGACTGACCCGAGTCGAGTCGTACTCTCTTATTCGAAAAAAAATTCAAATGGAAATTTAGCACAACGTATAGGAAAGAAAGACCATAACCATGTTACCAAACCCAACTCTAACATATATATGGTAATGGATCTAGCAAGTTGGATGACCTAGGTTTCACTGTTGTCATGTCTGATACAACTTGGTTGTTGGTACCTCGATTTTTCACAAATGAAGTAAAAGATGCAGTCCTTTTTTCCATTCATTACAAATAATTCATGGTTTAATTTACATAGGGTCCCATATTGAAGAGAAAGCAAGTGGGGAGCCTTATTTTGCAGAGGTATTTTGTTGGAATGCACTTAGTTCAAGCTTGTCTTCATGAAAGAGTTGATTTATAAAAAGGTAGTAACGTACCGTTGTTAAATCAAAGGGTCCATAAGACTTTTGTTTTGCTCATCAAAGGCTACATGCCCCTTGATAAATGTTGAAGACATATTTTATGTAGCCGGTTGTATGAATAAATTTGGTAAATTTTTTTAACTCCCGTAGATATAGGTTTCTTATTATTATTTGACGATTAAGCCTCAATTTTATGAGTGCTAATCGATGAGTTTATTGTTTATTTTCGCTTATAGGTGTACGTTTCTTGCCCATTTGGGCGGAGGCTTTGCCTATTTTTTAATTAGTAATTATGTCTCATGCGTTACGTGTGCGATGCGTAATACGATTAAAATATAAAAAATAAATATAGTTTTGATACAAATATATGGAGAATAAAAAAAAATATATATATATATGAGTATAATATTTAAAAAAAAATTGAGTTGTAAAAAGATGGGTAAAGTGTGCTAATTAGTTTTTTAATTTTCTATTATTTATGAGAGTGACATTACGGTAATTAATAAAAATATGTAAAAGTAATTTTTGAAAAAAAAAAGACAAAATTTAACGGGCTCAACAAATTTTAAATATTATAATAGAATGATATATATTGGTCTCTTTAATCTTAAAAAAAACAAAACATTGCTAGCAAAATTTCAGTTTTACCCTGTTTCTTTCCAGACACCATAAAACGTGGCATTTTGATTGCCTTAAGATCTAGTAGAAGTCTAACTAATGGGATTGGAAAATTAGCACTAGAAATCAATAAGATTTAAGGATTAAAATGATCCTTTGTTGAGAAAATACCCCTTGTTAAATCCACTAAAAGTAGGTTAATGGCCATCATCTTGATTCCTATCCTATAACTATCGATAAAGACTTAAAATTTCGTGGTCTCCTTGTTTAAATATAAAAAGGTTCTAACATGGGGTCCAAAGTAGTGATATTTCAAGATACAACTTGTTCCCTCGAAATAAAGTCTTATGGCTTGATTATGACATTTATATACACACGCATGTTCTTTAAAATTCATGTACCGATACAAAAACATAAAGGAAATCAAAAGCTATATATGCAGAATAATAATGGTATGCCATCCTTGATTAAGTGAAGATTTCATTAAAGTACACTGTAAGCATTAACTTGGAATTTGTTAAAGTAGATATGTACACAGTAACATCCGTGCGAAGGAAAATAGCCAAGGGTCATGGTCCAACCTAATTTCTAAGCAATCAAGTAATGATTTTAAATCCCCCTTCCAATTGCGTACCAAACTGTTTTATTTTTGAGTTAATTAAGAATTGAACCATGAAAACAAAACTATTTAAAGATTGTTCGGCTATAAAATTTAATTAAGAATTGGTCCATTATTTATAAAACTAATTAAGGATTGGTTCATTACTCATTAAATATAAAATCTCTCTCAATTCTATTTATCTAATTTATCACTTTATCTCTAAAAAAAAAAAAAAAACTAAAACTCTTTTTAAAACGGTTCAAAATGGTGCAGAGTTTTTAAAAAAGGGTTCAACAGGGTTCAGACTATTTTTTAAAAGGTTAAAAAGGGTTCACACTCTTTTTAAAAAGGGTTCAGACTCTTTTTTAAAAGGTTCAAAGGGGTTCAGACTCTTTTTAAAAATGGTTCAAAAGGGTTCAAACTATTTTCAAAAAAGTTCAAAAGGGTTCAGACTGTTTTTAAAAGGGTATAAAAGGGTTCAGAGTTTTTTTTTTCGTTTTGTAGTTTTTTTTGACACGTGTCGCTATCTGAATGGGTGTCGCTGAAATGGATCAATTCTTAATTAGTTTTTGTTTCATAGACCAATGCTTAATTAATTTGTAGATAAGGTATCAATTCAAAATTTACCCTTTATTTTTTGCTTTTTAATTTGTTCAGGCGTTTTTTTTTTAAATCTTATTAAGCAAGATCAAAAAATTTCACAGCTATCCCTTTTTTTTTTCTTCATGGAAACAAGCCTTTCATGATAACTTCTGAAAATAAGTACAACTAAACTCCGAGATATAAGCTGAAAACATTACATATTACAGTAGAGTGTCAAATTAGTTTTGCACTTACAATACCTCAAATATGTTACTAATAGAACAAATAGGCGTCAAGTGAGATCAACATCATTTTTGGCAATGACAAAATTGTACAAAGCCAATATTCCAAATCTTCCATCATCGGCGGATATGAACTATTTAACGAATAACATCTCAGTCAAATACATCCAGCAATTGCAACAAAACTGCTACAATCAATGTTTTCCTCCAAAAAAACTAGTTTCGTCCATGACCATTCTTTAAAGATCAAAACAATCACACAAAACCCAGACAACGCAACTATTGAAATTTAATCAACAAATCGTCCCATTATAAAATGTACAATCTTGCCACAAGAAAGAAAACGAGCGGAAATAACCGAACATTATGACACATGATAATGTTCCAATTTATTCACGGCAACTATGCCTTAATCGTATGAACAACTTGATTTGTATTTCGTCGAGTTTAATGATAAATAGTGTTAATCTGAACAATAAATCTAGTCTATGCTCTGATTTTTCAGCCAGCGGCATCCGCACCAGCCTTAAAAATAGCTCGATAAACATACGTCTATAATAAGACAAAATATTGAATAGATTCGAAAGGATGAGCAATGAATATCCCGGATCTAGGTCAAGATTGAAATGGATATGAGAGATGGTCGGTTTCAGATCTATATCTATGATAGTTTGATTTGGAGATATGAAAATTAGGTTTTATATTAAATTTGGGGTAAAATACGTCTGAGAATATATATTGAAATTAAAGAAAGTATTGAGTAAAGCATGATCTCGATTCACATCTAGGTTTTATAAGTTGAATTTTTTAACTAATTTGGGCTCAAATCAGTGAAGATATGAGTTTATGATTACATACCATCATTAATAGTGTGTCGGGAGAGCACGGAGAGAGGTGCGGAAAAGGGGGTGGAGAGGTGTGGCGGTCCTCTCCCAACCCCCATCAGAGAGGTCGCCTTTCTGTCTAGTCTCTCTCTATAATATCAACATTCTAATTTTAATTATACATCTAATCTCATTTAATAAGATTTGAACCCTTTATTTAAGTTATTGCTAGCGGATTCTAGCCCACCAGATTACTTCTAGTGGTTTATTTGTTTAGGAGTCGACTAGATGTTTTGAACACACTATCAGTCGAGTTGGCCTCAATTAGTAAAGTGACACCAGTTGAGGCTCTAGACTCGATTAGACAACAACTCTATTTCACTAACTAAAAAGTTATGACGACCGTTTTATAATACGATCTAACGAATGACTTAAAAGTTAGATGGATTTATTCATGTGTAATTGGTCTTATTCGTATTTTATTATTATTTTTGTAAGATTACATTTATTAGATATAATGTGAACATTTTACATTAATAAGTAATGATTGTAACTAAGCTTCTAAAATTTGTTCGACTTGCATTTGGGTGATTTCTTTATATGGGTGGACCCCTATTCTATTCCAAGCTATAAAAACGAAGGGTTTTATAGAAGACTTGTCTACACTTTTTAATCAACAAAGTTTAGTCCTATTCACTGCCAATTTTTATCGTAAGGCCTTCTTAAAGAGGTCTACCTTTATTTTGGCTAAGTTTCAAATTTGTTATATCTGATTGTTTATTATTAGTCCTGTTATTATATGGGTGCATTGCACATGGCAATCGTGTCATTAGCTTGTAATTTAATCTTGGTGAAAGTAACTTTTGGCTGATACTTGAAGTTAGGTATATCATATGCTAACATGAGATTTGCTGGTTTTTCAGCTAATACTGGAACACTCTAAAATTAGATGAAATTTTCAAATATTTGGGTGGATAATGGAAACAATACTCTTATCACTGTTGACACAGAAGCTAAAATAATGTGAATCTATACGTTTTATTTTGCACATGTGTGCATATATAGATGAAAACAAGTACGTACGTGGTAAGACCTATCCAAAGTTTTATTTATTTATTTTTGGGATAAGACCTATCCAATGTTAGAATAGCCCAAGAATAGTATTATCAATTATGTACACATTTTGCATGGTATAGAGAGAGTCTTCTTTACGACTGTTGCAATTTACAAGGTTCGATACACTGAAACGAATTCTGCCAAATCTAAGACATATTCATACTTCATCTTACTCTTAAGGAGTAGTAATTAGGAGCCAATCTTTTTTCAAATTCCAAATTCTTGGTGTACATACAAATCAAATGAGTAATTATATAAGCACATAAAATACACAAAATAAATGGGGCAACTTAGTCCATTAGTCTATATAGCAAGGTGATTTGACGTCCGCAAAGTGGTTGCCTTAAAAACTGAAGTACTAGTTATCAAATAAAATCAAATACAATACTCACTTATCTTTTATTTCAAAAAAAAAAAAATGAAGATCAATATATCCGGTTATCTTTTCAAAACTAGGAATCAAATTTGTCAGGTCATAATTCAAATTTTATAATTTGTTCAGTTAAAACTAAAAGAAGCAAAGAAAAATTTGTTTCTAAAGAGGGAATTGAATCATCAAAAAGGCCTGAAGCTTAGTTACCTGCTATTTCTTTTGGTGTAAAATGTCTCAGTATCTTTTGGTCTATTTTGGGAAGTTTTTTTATCCAAATCCTGTTTGGATTTGGTTTAAGTCTAGCTAGGTGCTAAATAGGTTTTTTTTTTTTTTTTATCTAAGCAGGTAGTATAAGTTAACTAGTTTTTTGGGTATACATGCAAGTATAATTTGCATGTCATCAGGTTTTGAGTATTTTTTATGTGGTGACTGTAATGTTGCTAACTTTAATGTTCGCTAGCTTAGTCTCTGGTGTTAATAATTTTGCCAACTTTGTGTTGGCTAGATAAGTTTTTCTTTTGCTGTAACTGGATTTGGAAGTCTGTATCTTTTGCTATTTTGGAAGTCTGTATTCTGGGTTAGGTTCCAATATTTTGGTTTAATGAAAGTTTGTGTAATTAAAAAAAAAAGTCACACAAACTTTTAGGAATGCTAGATGTGCCTTTGGAAATGTTAAATTAATTTTTTGAATTTTTATATATTAAATCTTGTTAAGTTTAATGCAAGAGAAGTTTGTATTACATTCTTTGTATTTTTCATAGAGATTTTAACTAATTTTCTATTCGTACTTTTGTGTAGTACTCTTTTTTGATATCATTTCCATTTTGAAAACCAGCAAGGACCCCAACCCCCTCCCTAGAAATAAGAAATGAACACAAAAAAAGTTACTCCTATTAATGAAAGATAATGTAAATTTGGTTAAGCTTTGTTTGAAAAGTTGATATTTTCTACCTACTATGAGAGCTTATTTTAAAAAGACATTGCATTTTTTTATTTTATCACTATAAAATAAAGTTCATTTAGTGGTGGGTAGAAACCGTCACAAAGGCGTAATTTTAAAAACTATCACAAATCTCGTACAAATCAATCAAACAGTCACAGAATTTGTCGCTAAATAATTTTTTATAATAAAAATCGTCAATATTACTATGTAAACATATTTTTTTTCTAGTGTATATTATTTACATCTCATTTGAGCATCATGCCAATAAAGATAAAAACGAAAACAAATTGAGTACCATTTAAACTATAATTACCGGAAAACTCGTTTTATCTTTTAAAAAAATGACAATTTATGTTCCAGTTTCTCGTTTTCAGCTTCCTATTATTTCACATAAATTTTTTATTTTATTTTCTATTTTTTACCTTTTTCATTTCTCGTTTCGTTTCCCGGTTTCTTATCATGACAACTACTCATCTCATTCCTATTTAATTTTTCATTACGAAACTACGTGCAATTTTGACAGGCCAAGAACTTGTATCAAAATTATCAGAATAAAAATTTTTAAAAAATGATCATATAATTCAAATATTAAATTTTATGATTAGATTTTAAAAAAATTCATTTCGACAATTTTGATACAAGTTATAAACCGGTCAAAATTACACGTATTTTCATAGTGTAGAATTAAATGAGAACGGATGGAGTATGTTTTTTTAACATGAAAATAGTACTTACTATCTTCCGCAATATAAGTCCAGTATGTTATTTTGGGTTGTTCCATAATATAATTCCATTTTACATTAATAGAATATTTTGTTATGTAATTTTAGATATTTGTTATTTTAACATTAATTTGAATAAAATATATGGAAAAAAATATGGAAAAAAAAAGGTATGTTCTCGAAGAAGTAGACTAAGAGCATCCACACCAGCTACATTAACCATTTCTTCAAACCTAACACATTTTATACCTTTTAAAGAACCGTTTATATTTACACAAAATTTCAGCTTTCTTATTAATTACCTTATAATAACCCTATATTTTTTTTTATTATCTTTTAATAATCATAACAATATTGCAATCACAAAAATATAGACCCATGATAGTTTATTACTATTATACTACATCCGTCCCTAAACAAATATTCAATACGAAAATACATGTAACTTTGACCATCAAAATTTTCATATCAAAATTACCGAAATGAAAAAATTGAAAATTTAATCATATAGTTCTAACCATAAACTACGCGATTAACTTTTAAAATAATTTTTTCCGGCAATCTAAATATGAAAAAATTATCGATCAAAATTGTATGTATTTTCGTAGGGAACATTTGTTTAGGGACGGACCGAGTATTAATCTAGGGAATCATATGCATTTATCGTATATGAAGTGAATTTTATGTTTCATTAGATTTAATAAATTTATAGAGTTTCAGATACATGTCATTTTTTATATCATTATCATCAAATTTTAATAAAAAATATGTTTTAAGTAAACAGATGTTCTGTTACGGAAAGAAGCTAGTACAATTAATCTAGAATAAAATCAAAATGGAGTAAATGTTATTCTTTATTATTGAAGACAAAATTAAATGTCTTGTTTGAGTTTCCAACAACAATAGATAATACATACCCTTCTCCTATAAAAAAAACAAATTAAATAATTAAAAACTGTTACTTTTGTCTACCTCTGCCATTCTTGTCGTCACATCAAACCCCACACAAAGAGACATACATACATATATATATATATATATATATATCACATTTTAATTTAATAAATTTATACATATAGGAGTAGTACCCAACATCTTCTCTTCTCTTCATTTCATAAACCCATCTTTACAAAATTCCAAAATATTAAATCTTTACCATTTTCATTACATATCCCATATTACAAAAACTACAGCTTTCTACTAATTTCCTATTTTTAACCCCCAAAGATAAAATATTTACCCTTTTTATTACATACCCATTTCACAAAAACTACAACTTTGTACAAATTTCCAAGTTTTAAATTTTAAAGCTAAAATCTTTACCCTTTTTTTTTCATGCAAGTTAACTAGTTAAGCAAAAAAAGTTACCTTTTTGAAAAAATGGAAAGTTTTAAAAATGCTTGTGAAGAAAAGGGTTTGAACTTAAAGGCAACTGAGCTAAGGCTAGGGTTACCAGGCTGTGAGTCACCTGAGAGAGAGACTAATAAGGGGTTTAATATAATAAGCTCAGGGGCAAAAAGGGTATTTTCTGATGTTGGTTCTGGGAAATGGGTTTTTGGTGGTTCTGAGAATGGTGAAAATGGGAGTGTGAAAGAGAGTGTTTCGTTTGACAAGGGTGTGGTGGAGAAGAAGCCTCAAGTTTCAGCTGCAAAGTTAGTGAATTTTTTTTCCTATTTTCTGTTTCATTATTTTATCGAGTGCTAGCTCGAGAAGTAACTAGGTGGAGACAGTCGGGGCAATACGACCATGTTTCAATAAAAAATTATTGAAGAGTAATTTTTTCTATGTAATTTGATTAATATTTTAAAAAAATAGGATTCCACCCAATTTATTAAAATTGACATTTTGAGTCGCTTTGGGCAACGGTAAAGTTGTTGTCATGTGACCTAACGAGTTGTGGAAGCCTCTTGCATAAATATGCAAGGGAAAGCCATTAGGCCCAAAGTGGCCCGACCTCTCCCCGGACCCGCGCATAACTAATGGAGGAACTAGTAAGGCTAAAAGGGACTCAGCATCCCCATATTGAGAAAACCCGATCTTTTACCATGTATCTTGTTGTTGTTTTTTCCGATTTTAGCCTTTGATCACACCCCGTAATTATGAAGAAAATATTTCTAGTTCCGCCACTGCGCATGGCGGGTGGTTTTATTGGATGCCAATTGTGATTTGATAAGTTAAACTTAGTGTTGAAGATAAATAATTATGTACACTTTAACAATCTTATGAAACGCGAAATGAAACTATAGCTGAAGCGTTTTTACAAGAGTTACGCTAAGAGCGTAGAAGGGTAAGTTTTGTTGAGCTTTGAGTCGAGCTTGTAAAAGAAATGCTCCTTAATTTTGATATTTTGCAAAATCACGACATGCACCTTAGGATTTTCCAGTCAACCACTATGAAATATCTGAAAATTTTAAAATCAACTATTTACTTCTAACTTTGGACGAAATACTTGGAAATTGATGACCTGTACGATGATTTTCTGTTCTGGTATGTTTCTTATCCGAGTCTCCGAGATTTATGTATCTCAAAATGTTTTATCCCGGATAAAGTCCGGTTAAGTGCTGAAGTTACATTGCACAGAAGAACCCATTTAGAGTAGAAAATTGTACCTCAGTAGGAATCTTGGTGCCAAGCTGCCTTCGGCGGTTTGTCTGTGCATAGAATTTGAAAATTTGGAATAAAAAAATCATTAAAATTTAAACAAACTACATTTTGGAACCTAACAAATTTATGTTCTAAATTGAAAATGAGGCAATATGACGATTCTTGGAATTTTGATAAGTTTCTTTGTTTTAATCTAGAAACTAATGATTTTGAAAATATGAATGTGAATTGAGAGATTGGTTGTTTTCTTAACATTGATGATTTATGGTTTTTAATGTAGAAACTATGAAAAAAACAAGGTTAGCAGAATTGCCATGCATTCCTTTTTAGAAATTGAACTGAAAAACCCCCTCAGCTATTAGGATAGATAATGCAGTTTCTCACTTTCTGGTCCTCAAGGACCTCAAGTACTTGAAGGCTTGGATGATTCCGTAAATATTAAGAGTTTATCATTGTTTTGCAAACACATCCCGCTAACGGAATCTCGGTTTAAGATAGCTGTTTTTTTTTTTTGCAGTCCTTATCAGGTTGACGTAACGGTGAATGGTTGACTGTGTTCATAATTATTCACAACACTAGATCCCCCTATTTGAACATTTTCTCAATGTTTCAAGGTCTTAGATCTTTAGTTGGAATTTATGCTCTTTTTGAGCGTTGTCATCTATATATTTGATTTCCATGTCACTATAGTTGTACTTCATACCAAAACTTTGTTGAACTTTTTTTAGTTTTTTTACCAACAGTTCAATCTTATCTGTCGCTTCGATTCTATTAAATCTCGCTCTCTCTTACCGTGTCAGGGCACAGGTGGTAGGATGGCCACCAATTCGATCTTTTCGAAAGAACTCAATGTCAACTAATGCTCCTAAAAACGACGATGGCAAAGATATTAAGTCTGGAGTTGGTTGTATTTATGTTAAAGTTAGCATGGATGGTGCCCCTTATCTGAGGAAGGTGGATCTGAACACCTATAAAAGCTATATGGAAATGTCTTCTGCGCTTGAAAAGATGTTCAGCTGCTTCACGATTGGTAATTTATCTACTTTACAATTTGCCTATTTATGTACAATTGTGCTTGGTGAAATTTATTGGAAATTCGAGAGTTGAGGGACTAAGGTAAAGGAGAAACTGAAAGTTCGAAAAAGAGTATGTTAACTTTAATAAAATCACTTTATGCATGTACTAATTGAAGGACTTCAGTAAAATTACTCTCTATGCTGCTATGCATGTACTCATCGAGGGTCTGTAAGAGATTAGTGTATTCCTTATTTTGAAGATATTAAACAAAATGCTGTGTGTCTCCTTAGTGGCTTAAGCTTTAAGGTTGCTTTTCACTTAACATGGTATCAAAAAACGGTCAAACAATGTCGAGTTCTGTCTCTTAGCCGTTATCCAATTAATGATCCTTTCACATGGAGTCATAGACCAATAATCTGTATTACGAACTTACGATTTATATACCTTCCTATAATATGCCATTGTACATTAATATATATGCGTTCTTAACATGTTACCACTAGATCAGGGAGATCCTGGATTCATCTCTCACTGTTTCTTATTTCAAGATTGGTTTGCAATTTGTTTAACTAAATTATATGGCTCAAGCAAAATGGGGGGTATTTAATACAACAAATAATTCAATGAACCTCTTTCTTAACAACTTATATACCAAACGATTAAATGGGCATTTCAAAAGAGAAGCTAGTTTTAACTTTATGAGCGTGGAAAGTTAATAAGAAATATAGACAATGAGGATTCATTCTTTAACCAGAGTAAATATGAGGATTACAATCTTACATCCATTGTGAAAGCTCTATAAGTTAATCTCCTCTCTGGGAGTAATTTTGATTTACCTTATCCCACAAGTTTATTTGTCATGTAAATCGACTGGTATAGGGCAATGCGGAGGTTCAGATGGAGAAGGTGGTAGCGGTGAAGGAGGAGTAAGAAAGAGCAGGTTAATGGGAGAACTTGTTGATGGTTCAGAGTATGTACTTACATATGAAGACAAAGATGGTGACTGGATGCTTGTTGGTGATGTCCCTTGGGAGTAAGTGTCACATTTTGCTTGTGAATTTTCTACTCCTATTCTTATAATGGTTTCCTTTACTTCTTAATTAGGAGAAAAGTCCAATTCTTATTACGGTTTTTATGGTTCCAAGTGTCGTTGCCAGGCAACTCCCAAGTGTTCCTTATTACTTGGAAACTTGCAAAATTTATGTCTTATTACTTCGAAGTCATTCAGATCATGCTCATACTCTTTATAGTATTACTCAAAGCCTAACTATTACGTACCACTATATATCTCATCCTTGTAATTGTAAATAACTTCAGACCACAGGATGCTAAGTTTTAAATGCAGTTATATAGTAAAGAAATATCTGATTACAACAACAACAACAACAACAAAAAAGTAAAGAATATATCTGATTATAGTAGTAAGTCGAAGCTGAGTTCTTTTTTATTGGACTGTTCCTATATCAGAGCTAAACTTACAACAAACTAAATTTACAATAACTTTTAACGATTATGTAATAATCTTCCTTGATATGGCCTTTTCTTCCTTACATCTCTAGAACCCCGACTACACATATTTTTCCTGTCGATGAACTTTATTTTTGTGAGAGTGTTTGATTTAAGAGTGCCTTCTATGTCTGCAGATTGTTTACTGGCTCTTGCAGAAGGATGAGAATCATGAAAAGTTCAGACGCAGTTGGGTTAGGTATCAACTTGTTTCTAAAGATTACTTCAATACTTATATCTTAGCATATTACAGACCTTATATTAAGTGCACATCCCAGATGCTAGATTACTAGATGTTTTCACTTGTTAGCTTATATCACAAAGCTGTCTTTTCATTACCTGGAAGATTTAGAGGAAGTCAAAAAAATTGTGGTGGCATGAAAAGCTTTAAATCCTTACGAAAGAGTAAAAAAATAAAATAATTTAGACTATCCTCTAATTGGAAACGAAAGCGGGAAGCGAAACGGGAGACGGAAACGTGAAAAAAATAAATTTAAATTTACCCATGAAATAAAGAGAAGCGGGAAACAGGGTTTTTGGATGGGGAAACGAGTTTACCTTAGCTATAGTACTTCACTATAGATAGTTCCCTTAACTTGGTAATTGCTCTTATATTTATTTTGTATTGCTTATGTGTGCAACATACCCTATGTTGTAAATGAAACTTGTGAGACCCATAACCACCTTCAGCTAGTGTTAATACCACTTACCTCAGAATTTTGAGTTGCAATTTTTATCTTCAATTGTGTCGCTTTTGACTTGCGATTTAATCCAGAGGTTAGAAACCTTGCATTGTTAAAAATTAAAGATGGCGAAATGTAGCTTTCTTTGAACCTTCCTAAATGTTCTTTTGGCGTTTGCTATTTTTTGTCGTAACTGGTTTTGTTTCCTGGAAAATTGCAGCCCCACGACCGGTATAGAAGTGCAAAATACAGGAATCGGAGCAAATATGTCTTACGCAGAATGAGAATTTAACAAGTTTGAAGATAAATATTTGCACTTCGTTTGTACTATTGTATGAGCCTTAAAACAGTGTATTAAGTGTCGTAGTAGCGGTAAATATATTTCTATTTGTTGTGTGTTCTTAGGATGCATGTTTTTATTTTCATCATGTGGTTGTACTTCTTCTGATTGCCCCTTAAGGATAATAAACTTTATGTATTTAAATTGTCTTGATGAAGCATTGCTTCTGTGGATTCACTCGCTGTTAATTCCCATTTTTTCATTTTTATTGTCTTGATTTCTGGGTCAAAGCTAAATCTGGAAAAATAGGCACACAAAAGTTCAAAATGTATACTATAATTTAGAGAGTTTACCGATTTTTTTGTATAGAATGATTAAGGAATGAGTATTTGTCAACTCGATTCAATGTCGAGGGTTGCTGCAGTTTTTATTTACACAAAATTGTACAAACAAGTAGCGATTTCTCCGTAAATGCATCAAATCCTTGGCAGCTAGTTTGTACACAAGTTCGTATTCATACATAAATGCAGTGTTTCTTTTTCTTTTTTAACCCCAGAACAATTATTGGATAGAATAGATGAGACTGCCCCTATTAGTCTCTCGCAATGGACCGGCAACTATACATATAGCACTACCGATTCGTGGCAGTGCGAATAGGATCTATAGTGGAAGCGGAGGACAAGTCTGGCCTATTGGGTAAGCGGTTAATGCCGTTCAAAACTTCACCCGGCCACCCCACCCCATCCGGAAACTTTTTATCTGTCAAAAATATTAGTTTTAATTTTTTTTAGCTTTTTTGAGAAGTTTAAACAATTAACACTTAACTGTGCCATTAGGTAACACATTGCTACAGTGCTACAATACTTTCAACGTTTCGGGTTCGACCCCTCTGCCTGTATACTACAATTTGCTTACATCTACTCTAATTTGACTATAAAGCATAAGGACATAACAAATAATTTGATAATTTTGCAAAGAGCATACCACTAAGAAATAAATTATGAATATTACTAATGGGAATTTCGAACAAAGGAGTTGACTGAATTATACTACTACTATATTATACAAATTGTGTTAGAAGTTAAATCATGTCCCAGATTTTAGTCTGTTTTTCCTTGGTTATTTTCATTTCTCCTACATTTCCAATTGTGCTACAAAGAATCAGTTTTTGGCTTCGTTTGGTTGGTGATATGCTTACAAAGTATACTTATTTGATGAAGCTAAAAAATTACGCTAATTGTTATTGTTATAAGTACTTTTTACCGTCTCTAAATTAGTTCTTTGGTGAGCAGTATTGATCTTAGTCGTCTTTTCGAGATAAATCTTTGTTTTCCGAAAATACCTTTTGTCTACAATGAATTAATTGACCTTCGATCGTCTCCTAATATTCTTAGTCTGTGTTGGACCTTTGCAAAATTGCATTAATGTAGTTTGTTTTAGGTTCTACTCATAATTACATATTTACATATCGGTTAGTAGTTTGATAAATGTTTAAAATATAGCAGTAGTGAGTGAAAATTGGTTAATGTATTATTTTGGAAATTATATTTTCTCACAAAAATAATAAATCTCTTTACTTTAATCAAACTGTATGTCTCGCAAACACAATACTTTTTCGGTGTAAAAATATAGTTGTCAATATGGGAAATGCAAGCGGAAAACGAAACTAGAAACGTTAAAACGTGAAAAAAAAACTGAATTTTTTTCTAAAATTTACACGTGAAATAGGAAACGGGTTTAGCAACGTGTAAAACAGAAACCATCTTAACTTTTTTGCCAATTTTAAGTAAAAAGTAGTACCATGAATGGAGTTTTGCCAAATAAGGTATAGTTTATGAGGCTCAATTTTTCGATTACAATTTTTTTCACGTGAAAACCGTAATTCAAAATTACGGTTTATCTTTTAAAAAAAAAAAACATTAAGAACCAAAAAAATCCATAAAAAATCTAAAAATAGTTATACTAGTTAATAAATGAGTAAAAATATTTCAAAGTTAATTCTAATTTTTTTTACTGATTTTTATTATATTTTTGTCTTTTATTGCTACTTTTTACAAAAAATAGCACAAAAATTGTAAAAATAAATACAACATAGTTCTAAAATTAATATCTAACTTTTCCAACCATGTTTTGTTAATTTTACAATTTTTGCAGTATTTTTTTTTTCTAAAAAGTAGCAATAAAAGATAAAAAAAAAAAATCAGTAAAAAAAATTAAAATTAACTTTAAAATATTTTTTACTCACTTTTTAATTAGTATAACTATTTTTAGATTTTTTTATGATATTTTTAACAAAAAAATCATAAATAAAATTAGAAAAAGGCAATTAAGACTAAAAGTCCAAAATATCACTTCTTTCTCTTTGAATCTCTCTTTTGTATATCTCTCTCTCTCTCTCTGTGGAAGGAAGAAAGGAAGGATGAAACTGAAGCAACTTGAAAGTCATCTTGGAACCCTACAACAATTCTCCACTCCTAAGGTTCTCTCTCTCTCTCTATATATATATATATTTATATATTTATATATATATATATGTATATATACTTATTCAGTATATATACCCTTTTATATATTCTACATACATGTAGTAGTAGTGTCTTTTTAAGTTATTAAAAAAAAAAAGTGTTGTTTTGCCACACAGATTGAGAAAAACAACATTTAAGTTATTATAATAGTATGATAATACCCTTTTAAAGATTCTACCTTTTTTTCTGGCTATTATCTGAAATACTTCACAAATACAAGTTCCCATTGCTTCTTCTTTTATTAATTCTCTTTCAAATTTATTAATCTTATCTGGGTACCAATCCTTTTTTTTTTAATTTTAATAAGCGAAATAATCCTTTTTATTGGTTTATATGTCTTTTTAAGTAGAATTAAAAAAAAAGTGTTGTTTTGCTACACAGATTGAGAAAAACAACATTCAAGTTATTATAATAGTATGATAATACCCTTTTAAAGATTCTACCTTTTTTCCGGCTATTATCTGAAATACTTCACAAATACAAGTTTCCATTGCATCTTCTTTTATTAATTCTCTTTAAAATTTATTAATCTTATCTGGGTATCAATCCTTTTTTTTTTAATTTTAATAAGCGAAATAATCCTTTTTATTGATTTATATGTCTTTTTAAGTAGAATTAAAAAAAAGTGTTGTTTTGCTACACAGATTGAGAAAAACAACATTGAAGTTATTATAATAGTATGATAATACCCTTTTAAAGATTCTACCTTTTTTCCGGCTATTATCTGAAATACTTCACAAATACAAGTTTCCATTGCATCTTCTTTTATTAATTCTCTTTAAAATTTATTAATCTTATCTGGGTATCAATCCTTTTTTTTATAATTTTAATAAGCGAAATAATCCTTTTTATTGGTTTATATGTCTTTTTAAGTAGAATTAAAAAAAAGTGTTGTTTTGCTACACAGATTGAGAAAAACAACATTCAAGTTATTATAATAGTATGATAATGCCCTTTTAAAGATTCTACCTTTTTTCCGGCTATTATCTGAAATACTTCACAAATACAAGTTTCCATTGCTTCTTCTTTTATTAATTCTCTTTAAAATTTATTAATCTTATCTGGGTATCAATCCTTTTTTTTTTTAATTTTAATAAGCGAAATAATCCTTTTTATTGATTTATATGTCTTTTTAAGTAGAATTAAAAAAAAGTGTTGTTTTGCTACACAGATTGAGAAAAACAACATTGAAGTTATTATAATAGTATGATAATGCCCTTTTAAAGATTCTACCTTTTTTTATGGCTATTATCTGAAATACTTCACAAATACAAGTTCCCATTGCTTCTTCTTTTATTAATTCTCTTTCAAATTTATTAATCTTTTCTGGGTATCAATCCTTTTTTTTTTATAATTTTAATAAGCGAAATAATCCTTTTTATTGGTTTATATGTCTTTTTAAGTAGAATTAAAAAAAAGTGTTGTTTTGCTACACAGATTGAGAAAAACAACATTCAAGTTATTATAATAGTATGATAATGCCCTTTTAAAGATTCTACCTTTTTTTATGGCTATTATCTGAAATACTTCACAAATACAAGTTCCCATTGCTTCTTCTTTTATTAATTCTCTTTAAAATTTATTAATCTTATCTGGGTATCAATCCTTTTTTTTTTAATTTTAATAAGCGAAATAATCCTTTTTATTGGTTTATATGTCTTTTTAAGTAGAATTAAAAAAAAAGTGTTGTTTTGCTACACAGATTGAGAAAAACAACATTGAAGTTATTATAATAGTATGATAATGCCCTTTTAAAGATTCTACCTTTTTTTATGGCTATTATCTGAAATACTTCACAAATACAAGTTCCCATTGCTTCTTCTTTTATTAATTCTCTTTCAAATTTATTAATCTTTTCTGGGTATCAATCCTTTTTTTTTATAATTTTAATAAGCGAAATAATCCTTTTTATTGGTTTATATGTCTTTTTAAGTAGAATTAAAAAAAAGTGTTGTTTTGCTACACAGATTGAGAAAAACAACATTCAAGTTATTATAATAGTATGATAATGCCCTTTTAAAGATTCTACCTTTTTTTCTGGCTATTATCTGAAATACTTCACAAATACAAGTTCCCATTGCTTCTTCTTTTATTAATTCTCTTGAAAATTTAATAATCTTTTCTGGGTATCAATTCTTTTTTTTTAATAAGTGAAATAATCTTTTTTATTGGTTTATATGTCTTTTTAAGTAGAATTAAAAAAAAAATGTTGTTTTGGTATACAGATTGAGCTAGAACAGTACCCAACTGGACCCCACATAGCTTCCAGGATGTTATTCACTGTAAATACCTCTTCATACTTTGTTTCTTAAATTTATTTAATATTTCATATACCCAAAAAGAATATAACACCGTTCGTTTCAAGTTATAAGTCCGTGTTTCTGTTTTTGGCGGTTACACAATTACACTTTATAAGTCCACTTTCTGTAGTTGGAAATAATTAGTTATGTAATTTGTAATGAGTCCGGACAACAGACAAAAAAGAGAAGGATATAAAAGAATATAAGAGTCAAATTTGATTATTTTAGATTCATGGGAGTAAATGCAACATTTCGGAAAATTAAGAGGACCCATTTGCAAATCAAACAAATTAACTAACTCAAAGGAATTGCAGCAATGAACTTAAAATCTTTTAAGTAACAACTTTCTAAGTTTATAGAATCTTTAATAGTTACATGTTTTGTCCTTCACATCAACTTTAGTGAAAAAGTAAAGGGCGAATTTGAAAGGTAAATGTCAAAGCAAGGTAATCATGATGTCCCGTTAAATAACTGGGGAATTTCTCGTAGTGGATTGATAAATCGGAACGGATGGAGTACTTTTTTTGGTTGAAAATCCCAGTTTTGCGATTTCTTTTGGTGGGTTTGAAATTTGAAGTCACCTTCTTTAATAATTAAGTCAAAATTTTAGTTCAAAATGTTTCTTCCCTTCAAGATAACTACTTTTGGTTGAAGATATTTGAAGTTCAGCTATTTCTAAATAAGCTGGGATGCATTTTGTCGACCAGCTTCGAAAGATAGATTTTTTAGAGTATTACGGCCTGCGAAAGCTAGAAACATAATGGCGGACAAACCCAACTTTTTTCTCAGCCTCAAAACGCAAAATTGTATTCTTAAATGCTTCTTCTACAAACTCATTTGTTCTTTTTTATAAGCCAGCTTTTAAAAAAAATTAAAAAGCAGTCTATATAGCCAAACAAAAGCGTTTGTTTTTGGTTGAAGTTTCTTGTAATGGGATTTCATTTTGGTAAGTTAAATTTTAGTAATAGAGCTGAAACTCTAGTTCAAAATGTTTAGCCCCTTTAAAGTAAGGATTTTTCGTTGAAGCTTTGCAGTTCAACCTTTTTCCTGGCACGCTATATTGCTTTTCGTTTGACAACTTAAAAAAGCAGGTTTTTATTACGGATACCATGGCCCGAAGATGAACCAAGGTTTTTTCTCAGCCGTAAATGCAAACTTTTTGTCTAAAAAGCTGCTGCCAAACAACCCCTTGGTTTGTTTTCTATAGACTCAATTTTAGTTTTATTATATTCCCTAATATTCTTTGTTAGGTGATTCCATTTGTTTGTAATAATTATTTTAGTTATGTTAATTATGTTGCTGTGATA